>OZ007534.1:377851-1022568 GCA_963931895.1 Eupithecia pulchellata | reverse complement strand
CTCCTTCACGACGACGGTGCTGGCCTCTGCAGCCACGCTTGCTGCGCGTGCCTGCCGCGCGCACGATGCCTGTTGCGCGACCTCCAAAGCCTGCGCTAGCGTCAAGGTTTTGGAGTCGCATTCAAAAAGTTTATCACGCTCGTGTCCTGTCCTAAAGCCTAGCACAAAACGGTCCCGCAGTAGCGTGTCCAGTTCTGTGCCAAAGTCGCAGAAAATGGCTAGCCCTCGCAGCCGTGCTGCCCATTCTTCAATGCTTTCGCCATCGGACTTATTCGCTTCATAGAACTTCGCCCTGTCGGCGAATGTTGACCTTTTTGGCGTAAAATGTTTGCTGAGTACAATCACTAGCTCTTTGTAGGTAGCTCCATCGAGATTCTTCGGGTGAATGAGATTCCGAAGCAGACGGTACGAGTCGTCGGACAAATGTGTTAGCAACACAGCACTTTGTTTTTCTTCGGCGATGCCGTTCAGTTTTATGAATTGCGTCAGTTTACCAAAGAACACTTCCCACTCGTGTAATTTGTAGTCAAAGACACCCAAATTACCTAGAAAACTTGACATTTTTATTTGTTCGCGGGTAGATAGTGACCTCGTCGTCAAATGGTATATCGGTAAGCAATGAAACGTCCGTCTTGCTCGGTAGCTAGTTTATTACTAAAGGAAGCTTACAAGTACCCCCAGTAGTTCTATACATACAGCTCATCTTTACTTTTTTTAACAGCATTGGGGTTTTTGACATAGACTCGACATTCCAAAACTGACACTGGCCGTAGAGAAAAAGCAAGCACCGTGCGCTATACAAACTCTTTTTCTATTCTGACGCGCCATAATAGAAGAAGAGGTTGAATATACAGCCCACGGTTCAATTATTGAATTTTTCATGCGGATCCCTAACTTTTTTGAAAATATTATATAGCCTATGTTCATCACGGAAAATTAAGGATTCTAATGGTGAAAGAATTTTTTAACTCGGTTCAGTAGTTTCGGAGCCTATTCAATTCAAACAAACAAACAAACAAACAAACAAACAAACAAACAAACAAACAAACATACAAACAAACAAACAATCAAATCTTTCCTCTTTATAATATTAGTATAGATATAGATTACTTCAATACAAACTCAACTCCGAGAACGTAGGGACTCCTTTTGCGATTTTTTTTTAACAAAACAGTAGTGTAGTGAATTAGTTGTTCTAGTTAGCAAGTTATGTAGGTATGTGTATTGTAGGCATTTTAGCGAATAGCGAAAAAATCTGACAGATTAACTTCGCTTCAAATCGAAGTTAGCTTGTAGTAGTATTCTTTTTACTTAATTTAAACTAAAATAATAACAAAGTTACATTATACAACTTAACATAGAGAATGCAAGACAGATAATTATATTGGAGTTACACAATAGGAAATAAAAAAGTTATTATTATTATCTTTTGGTGGCTTTAGTATCGCTGCGGCCATTATAGGCCTATTATATTATTATTATTTATAAAAGAATTACACTAAAGAATAATAATTAAGCAGGTGAATAGGTACAAGTACATGAACATTTTAAAAGGAGTTCGTTATAATTATAAAGAAAAAAAAAACCAAAATGATTATGTATTATTTACACATGGTGTGTTAAGAATAAATTAGGGTTGCCTGCGTTGCTGCTTGATAGAAAGTGTGGCTTATTCCCAGAGGTCCAAACCCTATTGTTTTCAAAAAACTTAGGATCATACTTTGATTCCCAAGAGGTCCACGATATTAAAAAAAAAAATATTTCCTTTCTCAGCAGGTCCATGGAAATGTTTTGGTACAGTTAGCAAGAAAAGCTTATATGGTATAAATATTATTTTAATTTTAAAAAAACATCGTGGACCTTTTGGGAATCCTACATCTTGGGTCCATGACATGACACTTGTCGTCTTGCTTCCTGTTCTAAGAACTGCGGGGCGGGGCGGCGCGGCGACGACGCACGCGATGTTGCTTCGTCTTCTCAGTTCCAGATCGTACGTTCCACAGAGCCTTGGCAGTTTGAGTTTAGCTGTTAGCTGAAAGGTATGCCCCGATCGCCCCAGACTGGTTTTACTACCTATATTATATTACCTTTGGGCCAAATGTACTGCAGGTAAGTATAGTCTCCGCCAAACATCTTGTCCGGTGACGGGCAAGTTTGCGAGGTACACTCACTTGTATAATTCATGTGCCACTGACCTTAGCATAACTAAACTTAGAACCCTAGTAGGCGCACGCGAAATGAAGGTGTTTCAAGGGAGCCTTTAAAGGCTTCCTACATCGCTCGACGCGTCAGTGCTCAAGGTCAACACTAACTGGGAAGAGCTCCGTAATTTTTCAATAAAAATGACATACTGTGCAGTGAAAGGGTGTCACAACTCTTCACATAATCACCAGAAACAATTAAAGATTCCATTTCACAGGTAAGTACAACACATTATCGAGTAAAACATCCGTTTAGGCACAAAAACTAATTGTAAACAAAACAGACGCCATTACATAAAAATGTTGCTAGCTACGAGCGAAAAATATTTTACCCCGTACTTATTTGTTTTGTCTATTTATACTTTCCACTGGTAGGTACTTTAATTTCCAAATGTTATTAGGGTTATACTAATTGTCAGACTTGGTTTTTTTTAGTTAAATATACAGGATGTTTGTGTAAACAGTGTTATCCTTAAAACCAGAGGTTTTGTCTATTCTACTTTCCACTGGTAGGCACATTTATTATTAGGGTAACTTCTTATCTAACCTGGATTTTTAAGTAAAATATACAGGGTGTTTGTGTAAACAGTGTTATCCTTAAAACCAGAGGTTTTGTCTATTTTTTGACGACCTTTGTGGCGCGGTGGGTGAAGATCAGCCTGTGGCGCAGTAGGTTGCGGGTTCGATTCCCGCCTCGAAACAAATGTTTGTAAGATCTGCAAATATTTGTTTCGGGTGTTCTGGTCGTTTTCTATGTATAGTAAAAAAATATCTCTCTAAGTATAGTAATTTTGTATTAAGTATTTATGTCTGTCATCTAGTACCCACAACACAATCTCTGCTTAGCTTGGGGCTAGATGATGCTGTGTGGATTGTCCCGCATTATTTATTTCTACTTTCCACTGGTAGGTCCTTTTATTTGCCAAATATTATGAGGGTTACTTGATTACTTCTTATCTTACCTGGATTTTTAAGTTAATACAGGGTGTCTGTGTAAACAGTGTCATCCTTAAAACCAGAGGTTTTGTATATTTTTTGACGATCTTTAATTAACATAATTAATTTCATCCGAAGGTTGCCTGTCTTATCGCTTCTAGGCGATAAGACAGGCAACCTTCGTAATAAAGACATTGTACCTGTTTTTTTGTTATTATGTTCTTTTTCTTGTGTTATAAATAAAGTATTTTGTTATTGTATTGTTTAATTTGATGATTTTACTTTTGTCATACTTACTACTCGACTTAACGACTTAACCTTTATATAAACGCCCATAGAGTATGTAATATTAACAGAAAAATGATTATCATAAACTCCTTACAATTATTACAATTTCCCTAATTTATGGGGTAAATGTTGATAGCTTGCAACATTATTTGTGCGCTTGTGTGCGTGTCGGCTAATGTAATCACGAGCCGCTTACGCACACATTGGTTGTTTTGTTGCTTCAACTTCGAGCGGAATTTTTGTGTGAAATTATCACTCTACGTCTTATTACTCTAAGCCACTGACAACGTACCAGGCGAAAGAAATAGGTTCAGCTTTGTATAGCTCTGTCTCGCTCTTTCATTTTTTGTAACAATAATATTAATAACTCACTTTGAATAATCGTCGCGACTAGCGACTGTTCAAAGGACAACCGCCGCCGCCTACCAATTCTCTTAAGAATTGCGTTCTGCACATCTTTGTCACGTGGTTCCCAAGAAATCGATTATAACAGTGTAAATAGCTAATAATCAACTGTAAGATAATTTAGGAAACACGATAAGCTTGCCGATAACAACAATCGATACTCTTGCGGTTAAAGATTTGAAGACGGAGATAAAAAATTTGTTCGTGCGTGAATAACGTCTTGGTTCAATGCTCTAAATCTAAAGATGTTGGAGACTTCAGAATCTTGAGGTTTGATTGTGCAAGAGTCCATTGACTAGTCAATGACTTGGCAATGTGGGGTTTAATGATTCCTCACGCTGAAGAAGTTGATTGTAAGTTCTAGATAGGTAGGTAGGTTCTGTAGGCACTACGTAAATAATAAATTTATTAATAATTTATAATTTATTATTATGGTATGGTAGTATTCACTCAGTTAGGCAAGTAAAGCAGGTAGGTAAGGTTAGCATTTATCTTAGTAACTTAGTATTTATTTATATTTACAACCACAGTAAAAAGCATCATGATTGGTGATGATGACTAGTGACTATCAGCACCTAATAAGAATTCCTTGAAGGAGCAAATCGAGAAAAGGATAATGGGTACCGAACGTTCACTCGCTTTCGTTAAAGGCTATCGCGCCAAGATATTTTTTTTTCGATAAATTATGATATAGAAATATCTATATCTATACGTAGGTATTATTAAAGTTCTGAAATATTGTTTCAATACTATAATACAACACCTACGTACTGCAATGTACAGTACATGGCTAACTATTATTATGATATTATAAATACCAGCCCGCTAATTAACAGCCTAAAAAAATAATAATAAAAAAAAAAAAAATAAATCTTTAGTTATTTACAAAATAGAGACACCAACAAAAAAACTAACATTTAAACTATTACGTACTTATAAAAAGAAAACAAAAACTTGATTACTGAATTATATTTTTTATGTATGTTAGATTAAGGTATATATTTTATATGGGCCTTAGTTTTTAAGTATTTTCCATCTTGTACTAGACTAATGTTGCCTGAAATAAATGAATATTATTATTATATTTTTTCTGAAAAAAATTACCTAGAAACCCGTGGTAGTGGACCAGGTTTCTATACCAAGTCTGATTCCCTAATGCCATTTGCCACACACTACTCGGGTCCTTTGTGTCTACTTAACGTAACCTTGATAGGTACAAAGACATACATAGATGTAAACATACACTATGAGTCCAAAAAAATAATATGAATAATATATGAATCAAACGGTGCTGACTCAAGTTCTCGAAGTATTTCTGTGTAACTCTCATAGTAGGCTGGGAGTTAAGTAGTACAAACTACTATTTACAAAAAGAACTTCCAAAAACGAGTAGGTACCTACCTAATGCAGGTAGTGCCCCCTGCCTGCGGGAACAGTGGAGCATGAAGATAGCCGCACTTTTTACCCCTTGGGTGCCGACTTCTCGTTTGTAAAGATTATTAAGCAAAACTCCGTGACTTTTAACCAAACAAAACCTTATTGACGTTAAAAACTAACATTAAACACGCACAGAACCTTATTTTAAACAACCAAACCCCAAACAAATGTATTTACAAGTGAAAAGCAAAAGTTTATTCAAGTTTGTTTATAGTGGCGACTGTACCTACTACACCAGTACAACCTGGCTAAGTTGAAGAGCGCAACAGTTTGTTCCGTGGCGACGCGCGCGTGGTTTTATTTTATTCCGCCAGCTTATACTTGAACGTCGTCGGTTGCCCAGTCTCACGTTGGATTTTACGGAGTCACCGCGTCTCGTGCGTTCTTATCTTGGAAAACTTTTGGAAACAATCGAAATTATTATCATAAAGTGTAAGGATAGTCGCGGAAAAAGCGCTTTCGCGGACGGGTGTGTGTATTTCAGTGTAAAACCGTGTTTGGTGAAGTTTTTTTGGTGTTTCATAGTGCATTCTCGGTGATTCATCTCGTCTACAAGAAATTGTTGTCGCGTCGCCCGTGTTGCTCATGAAATAATAATGTGGTCTCAGTGAAGTGTTTTTTTTGGATTTGTTACAATGGACAACGGTTTCTGCTGATTTTAGATAAAGGTGATATTACTTTACTTATCTTAACGTTCTAAATATAAATCTTTGATGTTTTATTGACAAAAACATGTAAGGAAAGGTCAAAGTTCGAGTATTTTTACTTCTAGGTATCTGTCTAAGATCAAGACCGATCTTTATTTTGCCTTTGTCCTCTCAATTATTAAGTAGGTACCCTTGAAGTACCAACCTACCTATACTATTCTGTATTTTAGCTAGGTACGTACCAACGTACCTAATCTAGTACCTACCTACGTCGACTTTCTAATAAATCCTATTTAAAGGTAAGTACTAGTAAGTACACTCCTACAAGTACCCTCCTAGAATTTCATAAGCCTCTCTCAATCAGCCCAGAACAGTCGGTAGGTACACAGTGTACATTATGTATACCTACTGTGGTAGGTAGGTACCTACCTAATCTACCATTAAATCTTTTTGCCTGTTCATAAATTAGGTAGGTACCTAAATAGGTATAAGTAACCTACACAGACGAGAGGCAGGTACCTACTTGACTCAACAACCAAATCTTGAATTTTATGTATGTTACCTACTTACCTATTTTTCCTACAGTTACTGTATTGTATGCGTGCGTATGCATTGCATTGCATTTATCTATTGTATTTATTTATTAATTACAAGGAAACAAGCAGTTAGTTAGGTAGGCACTTCTAGGTATGTTATGTATTCCATTTAAAATACCAACAAAAATAAACTACAAACATAAGAAGAATTTAGATAAGAATAACAATAATAAGGAATTTGTCTTTACGTACCTACCTAGCTACCTACTTATCTATTGCGTGCGTTGGCTCTAAAGTAGGTACCTAGTGAGTGGTCGCTTCGCTCGCTACATACTATACTAATAAGTATAAAAGAAGGTACCTACTTTACAAAGACGTAGACGACCTTTATGGCGCGGTGGGCGAAAGTCCGTCAGCGACACAGGAGGTTGAGAGTTCGATTCCCGCCTCGGGACAAATATTTATGCGATCTGCTGATATATATTTTTTAATGAAGGTGTTCTTTATTCATTATCTATGAGCATATAGTAAAAAATACACCGACTTATATCTATGTAATTTATAATGCTGGACTGGACCAAACAGCATCCAAACTCCAAGATAATCAGTTTCTGTTATTGGAACTAGATTACTGATATACCTACCTACTTTTATATTTCTACTAATATTATAAAGAGGAAAGATTTGATTGTTTGTTTGTTTGAATTGATAAAGCCCCGAAACTATACTAGACTAGAGTCCTAAATTTTGCGTTCGTGATGAACATAGGCTATAGAATAATTTCAAAAAAGTTAGGGATCCAATGAAATATTCCATTTTTGTAAATACTTAAAGCTTCTTCCTTCTGCGTCGAAAAGGTGTCATGTACCCAATAGCACAAACTTGGGGCTATAATGATGTTTTGTTAATTGACCAGCATTATTTATTAATTAAATAAACTTCAAAAAGTAGGTACACTACCTCAATAAATGTGTCAATGCGATCAACCCAAACCTCCATCATCGACATCTGTTGACTTGGAAGTGACTCTGTTGAATTTACAGTCACTATCTACCTACAGACACATCACACAGCATCACATCAGCCTATAATAGTCCACTGCTGGACATAAGCCTCCCCTAATGAGCGCCATAGATGGCATTATTCATCATTTGGGGGTTATTGCCCATAATCATGACTGCTAGTCCTAAAGAAAGGGAATCGAGCTCTGGCGAAAACGGAAAAGCACACCAATATTTTAGCTGGCAAGATAATAAGCAACTTTTTGTCTCAAACAGACTAAGTGAAAAGAAACAGTGGCCGCTACTTTAACGAGACACTAGCCTCGTTTACTCCAAGCCTAATTCAATGAAGTCTGACAGTTCGCAGACGCAAAGACACCCTTAGGGCTGTTTCAAGGAAGACATTTAGCCGCGTTTCTTAAAATAGCCTCCCCTCAGAAATGCGATACCGGACGGTAACTGAATTACCGGGTAATACGGGCCACTTTCGGATAAACTATTGGATTAGGTGACTGCTTGGTCGTTTTATCAAGGCCTGTTCATCATGATGTATGTGGTACTCGCTACCCACAGGCAGGTTTCCCAAAGTAATAGTACTTCCATGAGGTTTCCAAGCGAAAATCGGTACTGATTTAGCGCCTGGTTTTGCGGGGGCAGTGGTATTCCGTCGAGTATTTTAGTGATGGATTACTATTCGTCGCTGGATTAGATAACTTGAATTTTGCTACCACGCTGGTTAAGGAATGGATGTTTCTTCACACCAAAACTAGTTGCTGAACTGTGCAGTGCCCAGAAAGCTGCCATGTTGGATGGCCTTCCTTGTAATATAGGTATTGTATTTTGTATCAGTCATATAGTACCCATAACAGAAGCTAAAAAATGTATTTGAGTATTTCTATTTCTTTTGAAATCGTAATCCTAAATCCAAATACCATAAATAAATAAAATAATAAATAGTGCTGGACAATTCACACAGAATTATCTAGCCCAAAGCTAAGCTGAGCTTGTGTTATGGGTACTAGATAACGAGTACATAGATAGATATTTTTTATTATACATACATAGAATACGACCAGAACACACTGATCAAATATTTGCAGCTCGTACAAATATTTGTCCCGAGGCGGGATTCGAAAAATATAAATATTAGTAAACGAGGTCTTAAATCACTTTATTTATGTTAGGTATTAGTACAACTTTTAGGGTGTCATGCCTCTTGAGGCAACACGTAGACACGTGCCCGCCAGTTAGAAAGAATACTGTTTGATTGTTTTCGACTTGTCTACCATTTAGATACACAGGTGAGGCGAGACAATCACCTCGAAACCGAATTGTAAAGTCGGACTGAACTATCGAATCTGTCTTGAGATTTAAGGGGAGGTTTCAAAGACTGATTCACAGTGAATTTTAGAAGAATCTGTCCTGCCTATTATAGCAGCATTTAAGGGTAAAATACTTAAATTCTATCTTGTTTGCATATTTAATATAACTTTTACATACCTAACTTTGAAAATGTGAAATATTTTATTTACGTACCTTTCACTTAATCTTCAACAGTACAAGTAACATAAAAATTCGAATTTTCAGAACAATAAAAAAAGACATTACACAAGACAAATACAATGGGCGGCCTTATCACTTAGAAGCGATCTCATCCAGGCAACCTTTGGATGGAAAGAATTACTGCATTGGATATAAAAAAGGCAGGGAGTGTACCAGATTACATTACCATTAAAACCAATACCTACTTGTAAAGAATTAATAAATAAATATAAGTAATACCTAAATACACTGTACGTACATATACTTACGAGATAAATATTTTATAAAATATACTATATTATATACTACTTAGATACTTAAATAAATAGTAGGTTAAATACCAATATTATTTATTTTTTCAGTGTTGGATGACTGCTTTTAGCGCAATCTGTCGCACGATAAGAAACTTCACCTTATCCCACCTACTTCTTGACAAATCCTTGAAGAGCGTTCAAGTCGAGTATCCCGTAACTGTTTCTAAGTTTCCGTATAGCCGAGTTTTCTGTTACCGCCGAGTTTTCCGTAATGCCGAGTTTCTTTCCGTTTCTTTCCGTTGCAAACTCGATTTTCGCCGTCGGCTGTCCGCCATGATTGTTTCATGTTTGTTGTTTCGTTGAAGGTTGGCTTTTATACCGCTTGTTATTTCTTTATTTGTGTTGGTGGGAAAATAAATGTTTTACTATTTGGGGATTAAATTGTCTGTTGCCGTGTGGTGCCGGCATAGAATTTCACCACCCCAACTCTTCCCGTGGGTGTCGTAAGAGGCGACTAAGGGAAACACACCGGGGGGCGGGCAGCAGCGCCTTCTGTAGAACAACTACACCGAACTGCGATCCCCAACGCGTGGGGATTATGGGCAATAACCCCCAAAAAATGATGCCATCTATGGCGCTCATTAGGGGAGGCCTATGTCCAGCAGTGGACTTTTATAGGCTGGTGATGTGATGTGAAATTGTCTGTGCTGTGCCGTATTAAAGGGGAAAGGAGTTTAAATATTAATTATTTATTTTATGCATTGAATTTTATGTGTTGTGTGTGGTGTTTGAAAATATTTTACAATCTACATGTTAATTCATTTGATTGTCTTTTATCCCCTAGCCTCATTTATACAATTTTGGCCGCTTTTTTGGTTGCATTTTGGTACCGAATGTAAACAAAGGCCAGGGAACCAATAATCATGGTACAAACTCTTTGGTCTGAGGGTTAAATTACAAATATTGGCTCCTTTGTAGTTTTTTTTGGTCAAGCTTCGAACCTACACCCCTTGGTTACCTTCCACTACGCTATCGCAGCTAAACGTGAACGCCTCCGTTATAAAGGATGTTTGCGCGAAGTTTTCCTGAAAACAAACAATTAAAATGGGTCGCGACTTGTTATTCACTTCAACTTTGATAGATTACTTTTTATTTAGTAAGTGTTTTCGTAATTTTATAGCATACTAGCGGTCCGCCTTAGATTCACACGTTTCTTCAACTAAAATTTCTTTATTTTTACACACCCCCACATATTCGTTGGGTTACATTAATAGGAGTTTGTATAAGGTTGTACTTGGCCATTATGACAGCCAAGAGGCTGCCTAGGTTAGTTACCTTGGCATCTATTTTACATCAGAAGTTTGTAAACGCCTTAGGCTTTAGGTCGAAACACACTCGCATAACTTTATAATGCAGGTATTAACTGAGGCAAATTTAGCAGCTTATTCTGCTTTAAATTATTAATTTATACTATTATGAAAAACAATATAACTAAAAAAATAAAGTCTTTACAAGTAACGTCAAATCCTTTTTCTATGACTAAAAATATTAAACATAGGTAACTTTCTCTATATATGTAAGTCTAAGTACGTATAAGTAATCTGATAGTAATCTGAATCTAAGGGCGACCTCTGTGGCGCGGTGGGTGAAGGTCCGCCTGAACAGAACATACTGAACAAATATTTGTCCAAATGCGGGAATCGAACCCGTAACCACCTGCATCGCAGGCAGACCTTCGCCCACACAGAGGTCGTTATGATTATAGGATAGGAAGGACTTCTATACTATTCAACTGCAAGGGAATCCATTATGAATGTAAGCGGGTTAACTACGAACCTATTATATACATATGTTGTTAGAACACCAACGTGCAAGAGAATCATCCAAATCTTTAAATGGGGGCAAAATCGTCGACCGATTTTTGCGATCATAGAATCTCCTCCGTTTTTCCAAGTCGGCCAAATATCTCATGGATTGGGATCGTGGAATTGCACAACATGGTGGTACTTTAGTCTATTAATCTCGTGTGGTAGTGCGTTCATCATATCTCGCAGGTACCTACATCGATGCCGGTCATTACATGTCATTAATGCCGCAGCCGCGGGCTGTGATTGTTTACAAAATAAATGTTATCGTTAATTTTGTAATAACGGGTAACGAACATCGACTAACGGTACGAATAACGTGAAAGCAATTAATTATCTTTCAAACAGATATGATTGTGTATTTTGTGAACCTATCTATGCCATTATTTATGACTATAATGATTTTCGTGTTCTTGAGTGTAGACCGCGACTCGGCAAACGTAGTGTAGGTCGCCCTTCGGCCAGGTGCGATGACGACCTGCGAAAAACTGCAGGCAGATGCTCGATGCGACGAGCTGAAGACAGGACGTTATGGCATTCATTAGGGGAGGCCCATGTTCAGCAGTAGACTAGAAAACAGTATAACATCGTTACAGATTTTTTTAACCCCAAAGCGATGGTAAATGTAAGTACGCAAATACAACACTGATAAACATGGGCTGATGATGATCATGATGATAACGATTTCACAGAAGGACATGGCCGAACTTGACCAGTAGACGGTAGACGGCTAATTTGGGGGGTTGCTTTGATCAAATGTAAATTTGGTCCATGGCTACTTTATGTACCGATGGAGATCAGCGTTTTAAGGGCGCAATCATATCGCTACAACCGCAAAACAATGGTACACAGCCAAAGACAATGTCTTTGTACACAGACCGCGACTGCATTGCTACAAAAAGTAGCCATGAGTGGGCGCTTTTAGAGTTCAAAATCACAAAAAAGACAGGAAGATTTTGACTCTGCGGTCAACGCTGCCCACACCTAACTCAGACCGCGAGTCGAAATACTCCACTATGAGATTTAATTATATGTATATTTGGACTTTGATAGTCAGCTTAGTCCGCGGGCCGTATCGACCTCTTTGATTTTTTTTTCGGTTGAACATATTGATATTACACTGACGCAGGTTGTCTGTATGTAGGGCGATGATAGATTTCATTCTCGAAACTTCGCTCCCAGCTCCCAACGAAGCAATTCGCCAATCTAGCTGTAGCCGAAAAGTTCATCTAAAACCCTTATTCTAGCCAATTTCGGATTTCCTAGTCACGTCGTTAAAAAATGGTCTTCGTAATTAACAAAAGTCGCAAGGAAAGCTTGTCAGCGGTAACCTAAGCCGATTCCAATTATCTGGTTCCAAATCCCACTGGGTTCGACTTTAATCAAATACCTGGCGAATCTCATAAATTGAGTTTTTTACGGCGACATACTCGTAGCTTCTGGAATTAAATTCGTATGAGCAAAGTGAGTTTTGGAAAACATACGCGTGATTTTAATCATTCGAAAAGCTGACATTATTTATTTCAAAGCTTCAGAAAAAAACTCAATTCACAAAGCATGCAAGTCGATCACTTTCTATATCGAAATGGTCTTGAATAATCAACTTTGTAGACAAACATAAAGCGTATGTTTTTAGTATTTATTTTCAACTTAAGACTAAACTTAAAGAAATATCTAATTCAAAAGTTAAAAATGCGCGCCATTTTGTGAAAAGAATAGACACAGGATTTCGCTTTCATAGGAGCGGAACAGAGCATACGTTTTTGAAACTGGGCGTAATCGTAAAAATATACTTTTTTGCTTATTTTACACTATACAACTTACGAAGGTACAACTTATAAAATACCTAACCAAACAATTAGTAATAACATATAAAATATATAATAATAACATACAAATCGAAACATAAATCATTTAAATAGACTCTTATAATTTAGTTTTTATAATTTCGTTACTCGAATATCGTTCTAATAATGTTGGGAACAGCGCACTATTACGATATTTTTTTTTATCGTAGCAATTTTTTTTAACCCTATCACATTCAGGAACCAATGATTTTGAGTCATTGTTAAGTTTACTACCACGGGGATCCAGTGAGTACTAATATAAGGACTTTGTAAAATAAATTAAAAAAAATATCAAGGCCTTGTATGACAATGACAACCTTGTTAGTTAGCCCTTTAATGCAGTAATAACGGCATTCAAATAAATCATACGGTACATTTTTCAAATAAATCATACGGTACATTTTCCCACACATCATGAAGCCCCAATGTAAACAGAGCTTGTGTTGTGGGTACCAGATGATTGATATCATAATACTTTTTAATAACATACAGATCATACATTGTTTGTCCCGTAACATTCTATCTCTCACGGATTTAGTGGATAAATACGCATACAAGACTTTCGGCCTTATTCTTAAATCGAAATAATTTTTAAAATCGGTCCAGTAATTTCGGTGCCTATTAAATTCAAACAAACAATCAAATCTTTTTCACTTTATAATATTAATATACTTATAAATATGCGCCATGGTCACAGATTTACTGAATTAGTTGTGTTGCCAATTGGTTGTTGAATCGATAACAAAAATTTTAAGAGAATAAATGATTTTTTGAGCGTTTTCTGTGAAATTTTCCTAGAATTTAGCCGTCGATTTCGCGTCCCTTCAGAACTTAGATTTACATAAAGTATTTGCAGCTAATAAACCAATTATCTTGGATTATATAGCAGAGCGGACATTGTTCGACGTACCTTTTGTTAGATATGGAATTTAGCTTCCAATTTAATCGAGAGATGATTTGAATAACTTCGCTGCAATAAGGATACGGCTGCACTGTAGCATGGTCGACGGCTGGTTGCTTCGATATCCCTAGTTTTCGGCTCACGCCATTTAGAATTCTTTATACGTCCCCCACTATGTTATTTGTCAAAATTTCTTCCCGCATACCAAAATGATTGTCAGTACAGTTAGCGTCAAAAGTATTATTTATCTGCGCTACCAAAACTGCGGTCAACAAGCATTATAGACATGTGTTAAATACCACCCAGCACTTAGGTACCATCACCCAATGCTGATGTTCATATTATTGTTCATATTCATATTAATTTATTGCATACATATACATTATAACATAGTTTTAGCTTAGGTGGTAGTTAGCTTAGAAGTACCCTGTAAGGGTGCAGCAATGTTTATTTATAAATTATAATACGAACTAAGTAATAATAATTATCTATTTGTAGAAAGAACTGGGGACATGCGGTTATTCTAAGGCGCAAGTATATGTTATGATTTAGATTTATCATTTAAAAATTCGTTAACGGAATATTAACATCTAGAAATAAGGTATTCCTTTAGTTGATAACGAAAAACCGAATCAGTTTTAAGATCTTTTATGGAGCTAGGTATTTTGTTATAAATGTTTATTAATCGTGAGTAAGGACCTTTGCTAAACTGTCTAAGGGTAGTCGTAGGTAGAATTAGTTTATCTTTATTTCGTCTATTGTATTTAGTAAAGAATTCGGATTTAGATTTAAAGAAATGACGATATTTTTTTACATAATAATCAAATTCATAGCTCTCAGTTACTACCTAAATCTACGAAGATTTGTATAATCACTAAAAACTTAGCCGGCAGCTATGCTAAGCGCGTTTCTGAGTTTAAGTCCGCAACCGTCAGCCGGCTACAAGTCTGCAGTGTAACCGTAAATTTTCATACTTTTGATAGATAGATAGATAGATAGATAACACATTTATTTGACAACTACAGCACATGTTACAAAGGTCACAATAGAAAAGTCACATCATAAAATAACACAGATAAATCAGAGAACAATGAGTTATAGTACCAAATAGTAAACAATAAGTAAAAGTAAGTGGGTGTCGTAAGAGGCGACTAAGGGAAACACACCGGGGGGCGGGCAGCAGCGCCCTCTGCGGAACAACTCCACCGAACTGCGATCCCCATCCCGCATGCCCAGCGTGGGGATTATGGGCATTAACCCCCAAATGATAATGCCATCTATGGCGCTCATTAGGAGAGGCCTATGTCCAGCAGTGGACTATCATAGGCTGGTGATGATGATGATGAAGTAAAAGTACATAATAAACAATTAAAAAAGAAGAGATTTAATTGTGTGTGTGCTGCAGCCCATCAAAAAGGCAATAACTCAGCTAAAAGGTTTGCTCAAGGAGCAAAACACTGAAACTTTTGCTTTCTCGTCTACCGTCACCGCTGACAGTGCGGCCGTGGCTTGCAGTATATTATTTTGTGTAAGCAAAGCTATTTCCTAGTGCAGTCAGCTTAGATTTAGGAATTTGATATCGGGTTTGATTCAATTCAAAAATGCTTTATTGTACACCAGAAATTGAACACAACAAAAGACATTACATAAGACAAGTACAATGGGCAGCCTTCGCTTAGAAGCGATCTCTTCCAGTTCAAAAGCGCGCGCTTTAAAACGCCCAATGTGTACGTACACCCTCTAAGAGCTTTTTTACGCTGTTAGCTTTTTTCGCTACTCAGCTCTGGTTCATTATTTGAAGATAGGAAGCTGATATTGCAAATTGGGGGTGTATTGATGCATCAAAGTTTCGGAAGGGGCAGGGAGCGCCACTTAGTCACGTCTGTTGAAGGGCTCCTTGAGTTTTGAGAAGCCCTGTGGACGGAGCTGGGGGCGGGGTGGGATTAAGGCTGGTTTGGGGGCACCGTAAACAATATTATTTGTATATTACGAAATCATTCGTTTTAAATAAATAATGCTGGACGAAACTTTTTAAGCTTTCGCGATTGTGGACATAATAAGGACTAATTTATCGCCCCTATACCAATATCGATGTGACGCGATGGAAACGAAACAAAAAGTACGCCATGCATATCCGATAAATATTTAATGCGATAATATTTAATGGACAACCCACACAAAATCTAGGTCCAAGCTAAGCAGGGCATGTGTCATGGGTACTAGACGACTGTTATACTAATATTTTCTTTGTGTGATTTTCAAGCCAATGTAAACTTTTTATATATTAATTGTTGTTGTACTGATGTTTTAAACAATCATTTATGACGTTTGATATTTGAAATTAAGGGAAATTTGCAAATATACGTTGTCCGCCTTTAATTTACGCTGGAAAACGGTGTTCGATTTGTTTCAGACTTGATTGTATTTACTCAATAGAGATGCAATTCTTGGAACAGACTTTAATGAACTCACTAAAAATATTTCATATATAAGTAAATATTTTTTTATGATAGGTAGAAAACGACTGGAATGCCCCGTACAAATATCTGGACGTCCTGCAAACATTTGTCCCTGGCATGAATCGAACCCACAACCAACTGCGTCGCAGGCGCCCATCACGCACAGAGGTCGTCAATAATATTATATAAGGCTAAGGTATCGAAGCTTTTATCGCTAACGCTAACCACGCAATGCCATGGAAAGAAAATATTATTTTTTAAAAATATCGGGACCTCTTGGGAATCACAGTATGAAGCTATGATTTTTGAAAACAATGGAGTCGTGGACCTTTGGGAATAAGCCGTCGTTTCTAATGGTGGAATGAATCAATATCTCGTGCTAACAATACCCCTTGTACATGCCTGAGTACGTCCCTTTCGGTATCAGTAGATGGTAAGTGGTGAGGTGGTCTTGGCATGTGCACCCTCTACTTTATGCCAAAAGTAGGGTGTTCGGGTTATGGCACCAGCTTTTAATGAGGTCACTCAAGAAGCCAAGAAACCGGATGTTCAGCGATTTTCTGATAACAGTTCTTAAATTTGTAGTATTATTTGAAGATCGCTAGCTTTAACTGGAGCGAATGTTGATCTGAATCCAAACCAATCCAAACCCTTTTGTATGGTGACTAAAGTTCATTATAAATTGAGTTAGATAATTTATATTATTTTATTCCTAAAGGTTTTGGGGTCCAATTACGGTGTCATGTCCATCTGGGGTCAAGGGCCAAAGCGCATCGAATAATTACGTAAGAGCAAGTAAAATCATGATTTTATTTGACTCTATCAAAAAAAACTTTATCAAATAATCTAGTACTTTTAAATTTAGCGAATATAAATTTTCTACAGTATTTACTTCATTTTATACGCTGCCAAATGCTGCCATGGTTCAAAATATGTTGGAGTATCTTCAAATGTATGACCGCTCTAACCCGTTACTCTTAAGCCGGATTACAGGCTGCATCCATGAATCTTTACACCGTGTCTAAAAAAAAACCATCTTGTTGCGAGCCTTCTACTGACTGCACGAACATTCGCTGTGTAACACGTTGCACTATTACTACTAGGTAGGTAGGTAATATTTATTTATGAGTTAATGTTATTTATTTTTAATTTGCATAGGTATGTTTTTTATTTATTTTGACTTACGTGTATTCATTTAGAATTTTATTTAATAAATTTTGTGTGATAATATGTCATATTTTATCTATATCTATACTAAAATTTTAAAGAGGAAATTGATTGTTTGTTTGCATGTGAAATAGGCTCCGAAACTACTGGACTAATTAAAAAAAATCTTTCAATATTAGAATCCTGAAATTTCCCCGATGAACATAGGCTACAAAAGAGTTAGTATCCATATAGTTATATAGTATATAGTTAGATCCGTATGGAAACTTCAGAAATGTTTGAAATTTTTGCAAAGTATACGTGCGAAGCCAGGGCGGATCGCTAGTTCTGAATAAATAAAGTAGGAGTGATTTTCCGTAATGCATTAAAATCTTATAAAATAAATAAAAAAGTAAAAAGGGTGAAGAGGTACGTAATGTACCTATCTAAAATAAATACGTAGTTTCCTTTTCTGTTGTCAGTCGAGTCGAATGCACGTATTTTGATAAAACATTGCAACCTGCACATAGTGTATATTTTTGCAATGTTCGTTAACCACACCCTACTCTGATATTGATATCTTTTTGAGTAAACACCAGTTATCTGTTGCATAGGCTTTACAGGACAGTTGGTGCACTTGATTCTTAATTCTTTACTGCACTATAAAATATACAAAAAATACTTGATAAGAGATGTCATTGGTAAAAGCATAGGTTAATTATATTGCTAGATTGAAGATTTTTTTTCCCTAAACTTTTGTAGTTAATTAACGGTATATTAATCTTAGCTTGAAGTAAGTAAAAAAAAGTAAGTGAGTTAAAGTCGGACATTAAAGAGGTATTCTTTCCATCCAAATGTTGCCTGTAAGAGATCGCTTCTAAGCGATAAGGCCACCCATTGTACTTGTCTTTGTTATTGTTCTATTTCTGGTGTACAATAAAGCATTTTATTCAATATCAAGCTACGCGTCTTTGAAACAGGTCCCAAATGCCATTGTCTATATTGTTAATTCATGTTCAGTCCATCCAATGATGCCAGGAAGAGAACGCCCATAGCGATAAAGCCGCCCCTTATACTTCCTCTACTTTAAGTATGTCTGTTTGTTCTACTTTTAACGATTTGGCATGTTCAGGGTTATGGTATAATAATATATGGTAACGGGTTTACGCATTCGTAATTTTAAGGGTTTTGTGTGTCCCATTTGAGATTCGTCAATGTGTCGACCCCGAGCGATTCTACCGACGGGAGTATTCTAAGATCTGGCGGTGTCCATAATATATCGACGGATTTGTCTTAAACTCCGTTATAAAACGCGACCTTAAAAGTGCCAGTTTTTTATTGTATCATTAAAATACTGTAACGAAGCCCCTTAACTCCAGGGATTGAACCAGCTGAGTAACACTTACCTGTGTCGATAACTTATTGCGACACGACAACACCTTTATCATATCTCTATACGTAGGTAGGTAGATAAAAAGTGACAATTTTGAAAATAAAACGCTCCATGATAATACGTTAGAAACTACTTATTATTTTACTTTCAGCCCTTTGATTTAAAAAAAACACTGGTATCAATATAATGGACCTGAAATTACTATGAAGTGGTCGTGTAAAATCTTTGGTTTACATTATTTAGAGGTGTCTTCTAGGGAAGCACTTTCCCACCACCACTTATTTCTATTTCTGTCGACACTCGACAGGCAGTGTGCGGTGTGCAGTAAATTAGACAAAGGAAAAAAGTATTTGGTTATTATTATTAGTCATTACATTTTTTACGGGTATTTCTTAGGCTGCGGTGACGGTTGAATTTCCCTTAAGGTAGCATTCCGTTCTTAGCGACCGCGACCCGCGACAGGCGACCTGACGACCACGCGACCATGGTCGTGTTGATGTGCTTCTCACCTGCGTCACACTGCCTCCGACGCGACCGAGTCGCTGCGAACTACGCCCAACGGTCGCGCGACGCGGTCGCGGCATTTGTTTTGTGTTCCATATAAATGTATTTATACTAAGCAGTAGGTCGCGCGACCCAGTCACGGTCGCGTGTCGCGGTCGCTTAGAACGGAATGCTACCTTTACAAACGTAATATCATGATTTGTAATTTGAGTATATTTTCACCATAATACTGCTATTATTTGTATTAGAATAGTATTTATCTGGGTTCCTACAAAAAATTTTTGAAGCCTCAATGGCTCTGGGAATGCGATTCTCCTCTATGAATAATAAACCCGCTCGTTGGCGGATCGGCTTTTTTGGCAACTAGTAAAAAAATAAGAAAATCTGTAAAAAAAATATTACTTAATAATTTATAATCAGCTCTCTTATAACTTAAATTTTAAACCTGAAACAGAGCTTTCAGCTGCCTAAACAAATTAAAAGCTACCAAAGCCAATATTATATATTTAAGAACAAATAAATTTTACATCGCTTTTCAAGGACTTTAGAGGTCCTTTGAGTTTCAAAATGATAACGACATTAAAGCTAATGAATAAGTTCGTGAAAGGCAGAATAAGGATCAAATAAAGTGGTTCAATAAAGCAATAATTATTACCCGACTACGAACGTAGCAGGGTTATGAGGTTGGTATCCTGTTAGCCTAGTGACAGTGTTCGGATTGCGTAAGTTTAAAATAGGTGAGATTAGAAGAACTTAACAAGTGAAGTTTAATCACTATTATATGAATAAGTTCCATTAGTAGAAGATACAAGAACCCACCCACCACATCCCAGCTTTTGGTTATATCCTCTAAAAAGAATGATTGTATCCCTACAATCATTGTAGGGATGAGTCATGTAAACCCTTGTTCAAGGAGCTTGGTCTGTTACCTCTACCGTCGCTCTATATTTCCGAAGTATCAATTTTTGTTAGAAATCATATATATATATATATACTTATTCAAAAAAGCATGCGACAGATACCCTAGGCTATGTAGGGACCCGAATAGACTTATATTAAAAGATACCCCGCGTTCAGCCAAATTCAAGAAAAGTTGTTTGACTCTATGTGTAAAAATATATAATAAAATACCAAATGACATAAAATTATTGAACGATTATTTATTTAAAATTAAATTATGTAGGTGGCTGAAGGATAAGAATTTTTATGATATAGATGATTTTTTTAAAGCTAGAACTTAAGTACTTACCTAATTAGTAGTTATAATTATTGCATGCTAACATTAATAGTGAGACATGAGTGCATTATTTATACTGAACACCTTTATACCATGTTTGACGCAATAAATATCTTTAAATTTGAATTTGAATTAGAATTTGAAGGCATAACTGTTTGTGTTGTGCATCGATTCTCTGAAATGTGCGCGTGCTACCGAATGGATTAAGTTACTACCTGTGTAAAATTCTCTTCTACTAATGGAACTATGAAATATAATATTATGTAGTGTAGTAGTGAATTCACCAAACTTCAAAAGTCTGCATATATTTATTTATTGGAAAACTTTTCCACTGTAAATCTTTTGTTGTTTTACAAATTCATTTGTGTTGAATGTTATGACGAATGGTTCCCCCTGCGTCGATGTGACTCGGCGTCGACGATATAAATCTATGAATCTACATAGTTTGAGTTGAATGTTGTTGGAAGAACACCAACGTTTCATCCCTTAACAAGAGACTTCATCAGGGTGGTCGAGGCTCACGTAGAAATATATTATCAGGAAGATATTAATTTTCTGCGAAAAAAAACACGTCATTATCTCCTCAGACGGAATCAAACCCTCGTAATTCCTATGAGTTGCGATTGAACTGGTGATAAAGCAGTCATTTATTTAATAATGAAGTGGAGAGAAATCAATAACAACTTATTTCTTTTTTGTTATATTAACTGTATGAAATTTGTCTTGTCTAAGTGCTTATTTTGTAAGCCTAAAGAAATAAAGTTATTGAATCTGAATCTACTATTTTAACGGGTATTTATCGCGTTTTTTTTCTCGTGGTCTTCTCGTGACCACGACAGAGTGCAAATCCGTTGAAACGTCGAGAAAAAAAAATATCATTATGTGTTCAGATCGCTTAAAAATATTCAGTCATTTATTTATCAACATCTTTTAGCAACAACAACAACAACATCAACAGCCTATAATAGTCCACTGCTGGACATAGGCCTCCCCTATTGAGCGCCATAGATAGCATTATCATTTCAGATTCAGATTCAATAACTTTATTTCTTTAGGCTTACAAAATAAGCACTTAGACAAGTCAAATTTCAAACAGACAATTATTAAAATAAGAAATAATTGGTTATTGATTTCTCTTCACTTCAATTTTTTGTCCACTAGTGGAAGAAGTGAAAAAGAAACCACTAGTACATTCATATATAACTTATGTGTCTAATACAATTTTTGTTTTGCCTATCTAAATCTAGTTTAATGTGATTTAGATACATGTCAATAGTTATTTAAATTGGTACCAAAAACTAAGCACAACATTCAGTTTCTTACATGCTATTGTTGGTGTGGAATGGAGCGACATCTGGCCAAGCATTAGTATCATTAACGTAATCATCTATCGAGTAAAATGCTTTCTTAATAAGGTTTTGTTTTATGTATTGTTTAAATTTACGAATAGGGAGCTCAGTTGCTTCGAATGGAAGCTTATTATAGAAGCGCACGCAATTTCCCATAAATGACTTCCCTACCTTATGTAATCTGTACGATGGGATGACTAATTTGTTTTTATTTCTTGTATTTCTAGCGTGAACATCACAGTTTTTCAAAAATTTGTCTCTGTTTTTGTGCGTATACATTAAATTTTCATAGATGTATTGCGATATTACTGTCAAGATATTTATTTCTTTAAATAATTCTCTCAAAGAATCGCGTGGCTTTAATTTATAAATCGCACGGATGGCCCTTTTTTGAAGTACAAATATAGTCTGTATGTCCGCCGCCTGTCCCCATAGCAAAATACTATACGACATAATACTATGGAAGTAACTGAAATAAACTAACCTAGCTGTATCTTCATCGGTAATATATCTAATTGTTCGAACTGCATATGCTGCTGAACTAAGTCTGCCTGCGAGAGCATCAATTTGCGGTCTCCATTGCAGAGAGGAATCAATATGTAGCCCTAGGAAAATGGTAGAGTCTACAAGAGGAACTATCTCATCCCTTAGCATAATTTTAGTAGGGAAATCTCTTACATTTGGTAACATGAATTTTATGCATTTGGTTTTTTTAGCATTGAGTAAGAGATTATTTGCGGTGAACCAATCTAGTATTTGTGAAAGAGAATTATTTACATCGTCATAATTATATTTATTTCTGTCAACTTTAAAAACCAGCGAGGTATCATCAGCAAATAAGACTATATCACAAAAATCTTTAGCTAAAAAAGGGAGATCATTTACATAGACTAAAAATAAAAATGGACCTAATATTGATCCTTGCGGAACACCTAATTCGATCTTCGAACCTCTAGATCTTTCTTTACCAATATCAACTTTTTGAACTCTATCAGATAGATATGATTGCATAAGGTCCAGTGCCTTGTTATCAATTCCATAGTGTTTCAATTTGCTAATTAAAGTGCCATGATCTACACAATCAAAAGCTTTAGAAAGATCACAAAATATACCAATAGCGTTTTTTGCTTTATCCCAAGCATCGAATATATGTTTTAATAGAACTGTACCTGCATCTGTTGTCGATCTACCTTTGGTGAAGCCAAATTGATTTTTATGGAATAACCTATTAACGTTGAAGTGGCAGGTTAACTGAGCGAGAATTATTTTCTCAAAAATTTTACTAAATGCAGGAAGTACGGAAATTGGCCTGTAATTGGCCGGATCAGTGTGGCTACCAGATTTATAAAGAGGAACAAGTTTACTATATTTCATGAGATCAGGAAAAACTCCTGCGTCGACGCAACTATTGAAAATAAAGGCCAAACAAGGAGCCACTTCCTTGATGATTGAACTTAGTACTTTCGTTGAAATACCCCAGAGATCCTCTGTATTTTTGATATTAATTGATTTAAAAGTTTTCACTACATCATTAGCATTTACATGACTAAAGATAAAAACTTCATTACATTTTGCAACAGATGATTCTAACAATTCAACCGACAATGAAGATGAGGAGTTTAGAGAATGGGTAACAACTTTAGGGATATCAGAAAAAAATGCATCAAAAGCATCGGCAATATCTTGATCTTGTATAAGGATTGAGTTATTAACTTTTAACCTAATTTCTCTATTACATGGCTTTGATTTACCAGTTTCGTTATTTATTAGTCTCCATGTTGCTTTTATTTTATTTGATGAATTTAGTATTTTATTCTTCAAGAATAGACATTTTGCTGTATTGCAGACTTTCTTAAATGTTTTAGAGTAGTTAGTTACATACAAGAGAAAAGCAGGATCATGTAACATAGCTTTTCTATCACTATAAAGATCGTATAGTCTATCCCTACTTCTATGAATGCCGGGAGTGGCCCAATCAGTGAATCCGACCCTATCTCTCACTGAGCATGTTTTAAGTTTGAATATTTCGCTGTGTTCTTTGTTTATAGCATTCAAGAGATTAGCAAAAAGATCATTAGGGTCATCAGAGCAAGATATATTAGCTAAGGTTAGTTCAACTTTACTTTGAAAATTCTTAATACGGCTCTCTGTGATAGGCCTGTAGGTATATTCCTGAACATTGTTATTATCTTTCAAATTGTAACTAAAGTTAACACTCTGACCATAGTGGTCTGATTTGAAATGTGTTATTACTGCTTTGTTGATTGGAGTTTGACTGCAGTAAATATTATCTAAACAAGTGGCAGATGTTAGGGTAATCCTAGTAGGATCATTAAAAAGATGCTGTAACCTAAAGCATTTGAATAAATTAAGCAATCTCTCGGCTAGGGGATTTGCTAAAATATCTATATTAAAATCGCCACAGACAATGAGATCTTTCTTACATGTAAATACTTTTAGCAAAACCTCTTCCATAGTACATTCAAAAGCTGCCTGATTTGCGTCGGGGGGGCGATAAACACACACTACGATATGCCGCTCCAGTTCCACACAAGAAAGTTCGATAGTCCTTTCAATTGAGAGTTTTACAATATCTTTCCTTTCTTTATATTTAAGACTATTTTTGACTATAATTAGAGAGCCACCACGTATAGCAGCGTTTCTTTTAAAGGAACTTGCAAAACAATAGCTAGGATAAAAAGGAAGTAACTGATTTTTTACAATCCAGTGTTCTGTTATACACATAACATCTACATTTAAATGATTTAAAAATAATTGTAATTCTAGGGTTTTGCTGGGTAAGCCTTGTATATTCTGATGGACTATATGAAATGCTTTTTGCTTTCCCATTGTCGATGAGTTCAGTTTAAATTTATATTTACTGACACTGTCGCTTTAATGCCCTCATTAGTACTACTACTAACTAAATGTACAGGCTCGTCAGGTAACTGCGTTATAATATTTATAACGGGATCAAAAATATTATATGCTAACAATTTAGCAATCATTGTTTTGCTACGTTTGATTAGGTACATTGTATCCCTAGTCAAAAAAGTTTTACTAATAAACTTATTAGTGTCTAAAAATAATATATCGTTATGACGACATGTCAAATTGTACATGAGCAAGTTATTATGAAACAAATTATCATTTTCTTTTGACGTTACTGATTTACAATATGGGAGTGAACAAAGAATCAGTTTTCCCAGTCCATTCTGTACCTTATCGAGGAGAACTTCTATAAGCCTAATCAGCTGAGATCTTTTCACAGAACTTTCACCTAGCTGAACTATTAGGGTGGTGCTTTTGTTAAGAGAGTCATCTTTTTGAATACATTCAGTTATTCTATTTATATTTCCATATGGATAACAATTATTCACTACATTCTGTGTCAGTAAGTCATTAAGTATCGGACCCATCCCAGCACCTAAATTATCTGAATATAATACAGTCTTCCGAGTATACTGACTTTATTTTGGGGTTATTGCCCAACATGTATTATACCGACATAATATTATTTCTCGAAAATGTTTCATGAAAGACTCCATTATATGAAATCAAAACCACTACGGACCCACGATACCCCTGGTGGTATCGTGGGTCTTTTAAAATCAAACGATACCCCCAACAAATAGTGTTGCGACACTAATTAAAAAGAGCTTTACCATCTCTTGAATTTTAAATTTCCAAAAAAAAATTATAGTCTTAGTCTTCTTCCAGTTAAATTTCCTTTATACAATATTTAAAGTTCTTGCCGTCTGTGTGGCATAGCCGTAAAACTTATGTACGCAATTTTTCTAATGCGTGACCAATTGAAATTTCTTAATTTACAAGTTCTAATTGCACGCTGGTTATGAAATCGTCATTAATAATTTGATCCTTTCCTTCTCTTTTTTGGAACCATCTCCATCGTATGAATGTGTTCCAGAACTTTGAGTAATCTCATAATTGTCACAGTATTTTTATTGATATTTTGGAGTGAAACGTCTCGAGGACGTTAGTGGTTCTGTGGCGTTCGCCAAATACGCTTATCACGTAGGTACACGAATGTATCTTAAGAGTGTACCTTATGTAATTTTATAGTTAGAAATCGTTATTTATCTCAGAATCTGTGAAAGCTACCACCTTCATATTTAGGTAAATGATAATTCGAACTTTTATCTTGGATTCCGTCTTTTCAAAAACACGATTGGTGAAAATTTTCTCGATACTTTTATTTTTTGAAAAATACATGTTTTGCACACATTTTGCTATTTATCTCAGGAACCACCTCATTTTTTTTGTTGGATTTTTGTTTTGTCAAGAAACGTCGTAGAATTTCTTCGTTTTCGTCTTTTTTATTTTTCGATTAGTTGTGTAAATAACTTGTAATTAGGCATAACAGTTTTGGCGGAGCAAAATACGGAGCACGTCTATCGCTCTGTGCTTCTCACTCATACGAAAATCATATCTTGTCATCCTGCTCGAAATTTGAATTTTGGCTGAGGTATGGCACGCTCTTAAACCAAAAATTTCAAATTCAATTTCAAAATTTCCGCATTCTACACCGCAACACTATGGTCATTTCGAACAGGGGTATCGTTTGATTTTAAAAGACCCACGATACCACCAGCGGTATCGCCAGCGGTATCGTGGGTCCGCAGTGATCAAAACGACTATTCATAAAGGGTTTATACCCACATCGATAATGACAGCAAACCCAAAATTGTAATATTAGAAAATGCATCCCAGCGAGCGTCTTGTAGACGCCTCTGACTGGTACTGATCGGGTCAGTTTACCTGTAGCTTGTTTGCATCAGTATACAGTTAGCTCAATCGTTTAAATTGTGAATAATAGTAGTCTAATATAGCTATGTTATTAAATCGTAGTTTTGAAATTAGAATTTTTTTAATTTTAAATTATGAAAGAACTTAATTTCAAAATAAGTTAACATTTAAATGTTCAGTGTTGGTATGATAAAATAAATAAATAATGCTGGACAATGCACACAGCATCATCTAGCCCCAAGCTAAGCAGAGCTTGTGTTATGGGTACTAGATGACTGAGATACATAATACAATATTATTACATAGATAGATATTTTCTATTATACATAGAAAACGACCAGAACGTCCTGAACAAATATCTGCAGATCGTACAAATATTTGTCTCGAGGCCGGAATCGAACCCGCAACCTCCTGCGTCGCAGGCGGACCTTCGCCCACCGCGCCAAAGAGTTCGTCTTAATGAGTCTAATTTCGAAATTAAGTAACATTTGACTGTTCAGTGTTTGTATGATGAAATTAATTTTCGAGTTCTTTACCGGAATATTGCAAGACAGGTAAGTTTCCTGGAAAAGGTTCAAGTTACTTTAAATTCCAAAAATCCTATTCAGCGGAACTTGTACTACCTGTCTTAGGAAAGCAATATTGGTACTTATTTTAAGAGTTACGGCAACTTTGTTCATTAACTCGTTTAAGTTTCAGCTGTTTTCGGTAAAGGTGCTTCAGTGGACCTGGTCGGATCCTAGACATACGCCTCAGATTCTTTAATAGACCTACGTTTGATATAATGCTGGACAGCATTATTTATTTATTAGTATTGTAATAAAAAAAATAATGCTGTCCATTATTTATTTATTACCACACTAATAAATTAAAAATGTCTGCTTAAGTGGGGCCTAGCTCCAAGCTAAGCAGAGCTTGTGTTATGCTTACTAGATGACTGATATACATAATGCAATATACCTAATTATTATTTTTTGAGACTTTGAACCTGCTAGAACGATGATTATTTATCAACTGTGTACATACGATACATGTTCACTTTTTCACAAGCACTTTATATATACTCGTCCAACTGTGGACATATTGTAAGTCACAGTGTAAGTCGATTGAAGAACTACGGATGTCCAGTGTTGTCTAGCGAAGTGATTTCTTTAAGGTTTTTGCTTCAACATTCTGTTTTTATTTCATTTACTGAAGGTTAGTAATGTGGGTCAACCCTAAAATAAACTTGAATTAGAACTCCCTAACGTTTCATTTTTGCGATCTCCAGTTTAATCCCTTTAGTTACAGACAGATAAACTTTGTTAATTTACTAAATTTGTCTTTTATTTTGCTGTAATTCATCTTCATTTTGTTATTAGAAGCTTCTACTGACAAATTGAAAGGACATACTCATACAAATATTAGTTTTATAAGTACAGGTGTGGGCTTATCGCTTAGAAGCGACTCGGCTATCATATTGACAATTGAAGTCACCTATCTTATTTTATATCCTTTTGCTCAAAATCAAAATCAAAGTGCTTTATTTCCTTTAGACCTTACAGGACTCTTGGATTGTTCAATCGAGAGTATGGAAATTCCCGATAGCATGCAGTTAAAATGTACAGGTAGTCTAGTTTATTTTTATCTATGGTTCCGAGAACCCTGTCTATGGTTTCAACAACCTTCCTATCAAATTAATTCCAAAAAGCTGCTAGAGTAATAAAAAGATTGCTTGATCTATCTCTTCTACTCACTGTTTTTAATTAACACTTTAATTTCAGCTAATATAAATGTATTTTTTTGTTACAGGTACTTAATAGCTACGTAATACGCAATGCGGTAAGCCCAGAAATGTTGGCGACCCCCAATGCTGGGTGGGTAGTGTACATGCCACTTGGTGTGTACGCTATTTCGTAACATTTTAAAAGGTTTTAGTTATAATGTTGAAAAAGGGATCGGATTAAAAATCATGTTTTCGTACGTACATTTGAAATTAGATGTGAGTACGTACATAATATTTGTTACACATTTGTTTACACATAAATAATGTGTAAAGGCAATGTTAAACTGATTTTTTTTTATACAATGCAATAGTAGCAATAATCAACAAATAAGTTTAATATCCTATCCAGGTAAGGTAACGTATTATAATTATACTTGCATTATTTTATAATCTTAGGCCAGCCGTGGTATAACGGGCCCAGAAAGCGCATAAACCCTTATATTGTCTCTGCTCCCAAATACACTAGACAAAAGATATTAAGCTGCGAACTAAGTTATAGATCTAATATCACGACAAAGGCCCACAATGGTCTGCAAGTCCACAATGGATAATAAATAGTGGGAAAAAGGAATGCCAAGTATTTTTGTTATTGTTGAGTACAAATGTTATGAGCTTTACGGTATGCGGGCTAAAGTGCCGCATTCTGTGTTGCCAGTTTTGTGGTTCCGTAAGAAACAGTTTAAGAATGTAATTTAACAGTTTAAGAATGTAATTAATGTGTTTTTAGGTTTTTGTATAAACTTTATTTGTTTTTTTAAGATTCTGTATTTATTAAATTTGTTTGATTTTAGGGTTCTGTTGTCAACAAGGATTTAGTTTCGCCATGTCCGTTTGTCCGTAGCTTAGGATTAGTAAGGGTGACCGTATTGGCGCGAGATTTTTTTTTATGGGTTTCATATTTTTGTTTCTACAACGACTAAAACTAACGGAAATGTAATTTTGCGCAAATCGCAAACTATTTTCTATTAACTTATGATTAAACTTAATTGATTCGAATGTACCTATATCTACTATTTGAGAATGTTTATTTATAGCCCAAAATCGTTTTTAGTAAAATAACAGAATACTGTTCACTATTTGCTGCAAATTACTGTTCCGTTGGTTTATTCCATGTACAACGCAAAAAAAAAACAATCTATCAACGAACAACATGCCTATGAAAGCTTGGCAATTGTATTTGCTTTTACGTATTGACACAAATTATTATATTCCTTATACTTATTATGTACCTAAGTACAGTGCGCGTACATATAAGTACCCCCCTATCTCAATATATGTGGGACACAATAGTTGTTATTTTTGGGAATTTCTGACTTTGAGTATTATGGGCGGTAGGTAGTACCTACCGCCCATAATACTCAAAGTCAAAAATTTTTTACGCCGCCGCTCAGTATCGTACCTAGTAGGTACGATACTGAGCGGCGGCGTGAAAAATTTTTGCATTGTGCAATTTTGTGATAAGGTACAAGGGAATTAGAAGTAGTCGTAATTATTTTGTATACAAGGGGGATACTTAATTCTGACGCGCACTGTACAATTGAGGATACTAAGTTTCGTATCTGATCGTTCATACCTGTGCTAGGCTCTATTTCTAGGACAATAGGACTCATTATATTTCCAAATATTTTAAACTTACGCGATCTGAACATATTATTATAATAATATCTAAACGCGATAAATACCCGGTAAAATAGTACTCAGTAATAATAAATTTTATTTCTTCACTAGTTGGAGGCCGCGGTTTCACCCGCGTAACTCCCGATCCCGTGGGATTTCGGGTTAAAAAGCCTATATGTTATTCCAGGTCATAAACTGTCTGTGTACCAAGTTTCATCATAATCCGTTTAGTAGTTTTTGCGTGAAAGAGTAACAAACATCCATTCATACAAACATTCTCGTATAATATTAGTAGGATTACATAGTAATAAAACGCTTAACGCTGTCTGTCTGTCTGTCCCTATTCTTAGATTTAAAACTATGCAACGGATTTTGATATGGTTTTTTTTTTAAATATATTAATTCAAGCGGTAATTTTATATGCCTAACATGCATTAGTATTGCATCCGTGCGAAGCCGAGTCGGGTCGCTAGTTCTATACAAAATCGTGTCTCGAGTCAATCATGTTTGTAAACCTACCTAATAGCAAAACTGGCTCAGTCAAAATGTTACTTTAGAGTAAGTTTTCTCATAGCTAAGTTGTATACAAGCAAGATACAAGCAAAACCGTGGCCAGAAACTAGTTAGTCCGTTATTTTCTTCTCGTTAGCGAAAGATACACGTTAAGTGTCCGCAGGGACCTATTATCGGGGTAAAAGTATCCCATTCAATAATTTGTCAAAGACTTTCCGGCTCCAGACATACACTGGGCGAGACATCCAATTATCTGTACAGTACACGGCGTTGGTATGGCACATGTTTGTCCTGTTTTGTCCTCTTTTTCGTCTCAATAATAGCCGAGATATACTTGGCTACCGGGATAAATAATAATAATAAATACTTTATTGCACACTTATCAGTAATTTAGAAAAGCGATAAAATAAGAATAAGTCCCAAAACTCCCAGACCAGCTCGAATGTATAGAATCGTTGGATTTTACCTGGGGTAATAATTTGTGTGCTTTTTAATATTCTAAATAAACGGGCTAGTAATATTTTTCAGTACTCACTGCAAGCCGAAAAGGGAAACTAAGTATTTTGTACTACTTAGTATATTTACGCTGAAACCACGCCCTTTGTGATTTCGATGGAGGTGTTAATAATACTCAGAAAGAAACTCCACGGCGTCCGGGGGTTCAATTCTTACGCGACCACCACGAGCATGGATTGTAACTACTTATCACGGGGAAATACGTCTAAAACCGCAAACAGAAGCTACTTATTCAATTATGTGCAGAAATAACCAGACTTTTACATAATTAATTCTTTTGAGGCGTTATTTCATAAGTCCGACAAACAATTTTAAATAAAACGCTGTCAAAACCTTCTTCACGCTCATTACGTTTTCATTCAACCCCTTAGATACTCCCAACCTGGCCTTCCTCCAAAACGTCGGGAAGTTGATTTACAACTGCAACATACTTTATGGTTTGAACTTGCCATGGAAAGCTCCGGGCACTGTAAAATCAATACTAAAAGGAAAAGAATAAAGGTTAAATTCGTTTAAGATTACGATTTCGGTGGATTTGGTTTTCTTGGGTCACTCTTTGGCTCCCTTTGATCGCACTTTTGCAAAAGAAGATCGAATGGAGGAAGATCGAATTAGTATTTCGTCTTTGAATTCTTTATGTATTATATTATGTACCTATAGAGAAGGGAGTTTAAGCCTCCACGCTCAGTAGGTCACCACCCTACCTTTCCTAATTCCCAAATATATACCAACTAGCGGTCCGCCCCGGCTTCGCACGGGTATTGACAAAAAATTGATTTTTCATGCGGATCCCTAACTTTTTTGAAAATATTCTATAGTATGTTCATCGAGGAAAATTCAGGATTTCTATAAATAAATCATGCCGGACAATCCACACAGCATTGTCTAGCCCCAAGCTAAGCAGAGCTTGTGTTATGGGTACTAGATGACTGATATACATAATACAATGGTGAAATAATTTTTCAAATCGGTCCAGATTCGGAGCCTATTCAAATCAAACAAACAAACAAACAATCAAATCTTTCCTCTTTATAATATTAGTAAAGACGTAATACCAAAATTATTTGTAATTTGAGTAATAAATCGTATATAAGTTAGGCTCTTTCAGGCGATTGCATGCCATTTTTGTTAAAAAACCTCATCATCAGTCCACTCCTGGACATAGGCCTCCCCTAATGAGCGCCATAGCGCCCATTACCCATTTTAAAAACCTCATTAGGATTTAATTGCCCAATAGTCACAGAATCGGAGAACAGTGAATTAGACCCCCTAAAGATATCGGATATTCCATGCCCTGACTTCGGAACACCTGATCAGATTAAATCTGGAGATAATAAGAAACGGGCCGTATTTTAGATGTCCGCGGGAGTTGATAAGTATTTGGACATTTGGGGGGAAGTTAAAAAGTTAGAGAATTCATTTCCAAGTTAATATTGATATATTGTCTTTCTAACTTCAGGGGAATTCTGGAGTTGTTTTAAGCTGGTGGCCTTTAAGGCGCATACAGCACCTAAACTAGCGCTACCACCTACTTTATGTTATTATTCTGTTTAACAAAGCTAATCCTATTTAGTTTAAGGAGAGATACGAAGTTGCCCTTGGTGGCCACCAAAATCTATTTTCGTATCTCTTCCTAAACTAAATAGAATAAAACTATTACAGAGGCATTAAAAAAAAGCTTATGATAGGTATCACAAACTGGACGTTGGATTTTTGAAAATTCCTTTGTTAAACAGAATAATAACATAAAGTAGGTGGTGGCTTATAAATAATACAAAATCAGCAGTCTACAATCGCAAACAATAAGTAACGTAAGAGATTTTTAAATTCTAAGGACCAGAACCAGAAGGGCTGGTACTTCTTTGGAATTTTATAGCACCTTTACCCGATGGTCTCGCTTGAACGATTATAGCAAACTCCCTTGGTTAGTAGGAGCCATGGTCAGGTCTTTCTGGACGTAATGTGTAATCAGATCAAGGGGAGCCTTGCCTTGACTAAGCTGACCAGTGGACGGAGTAAATAATCTTTCATCATCAGCCTATTAGTCCACTGCTGGACATAGGCCTAATATAAATAATATTTACTAATATTATAAAAATTAAAGATTTGATTGTTTTTTGAATAGGCTCCGAAAATACAAGACCGATTTAAACAATTATTTATTATTATCGTTTATTATGGAGAATTCTTTCACCTTTAGAATCATACACTATCCCTGATGAACATAGGCTATAGAATAATTTCAAAAAATTTAGGGATCCATATGAAAACTTCGATAGTGTAACTCATTTGTGTAAAATTTATGATATTTGAATATTTTTGTTAAATACCCTTGCAAAGCCGGGGCAAACCGCTAGTCTATTATACTTAATATCTTATTTTATTTTAAGTAAGTATCAAATGGTAGCTTGACTCCTGGCCAGTAGCTTAGCTTCTACTTCACGATGCAGTAAAATTCTATAAACCGTAACTTTAAGTTACGTTCAAATATGGTTTAAAAGCTGAAAAGTCGTTGGTGAGTAAACATTCCATATCAATTTAAACACGTTTGTTGCTAAGTGAACGTCTTATCTAAATGCTTGTTGTGAAAACACCAAAAAACCATTACATGGCTAAGCGGGAGTCGATTATACGATCGAGGGTTCCCTGGGTTCTCGAGCATTAACTCGTTTTTGAACGATCGTATATTATGTTGAAAGTCACGGTGTGGCTATTAAATCTGTCATGACAAAGGACGATTGCGCTGACTCGGCAATCGTTTGAAAAAGGAATGTTAGGCCTTTGCCTATACTAGTCCGTCCAGAGGCCAAGCGAATGTAGTTCTTTAAGTCATAGGGCGGGTAAATAGCCTCCTTTCAACATAAATTACTACTAATTGTGTGGCATTAACAGGAATTTAGTATGAAGCGACTCAAAACATTAAAAATAGTCTCTTTTAGTCGGAGGCTTAGAATGACAATGACTTGCTAGCTAGCTATTTACTATTTGTGAGTTAGTGACGCACTACTAAAGATGCACAGATTATATCGAACGCAGACAACGGGGTATTCCTGGGTATTTCCACGACCGCCCTTGCTGGTTTAACTAGGTAGGTAATATTAATATACGGGGCCAATTACATTTCTTTTATACAAAATATACGTTGAGCCGTGTCTTGGGGGTGAGTTTAAGGGTCATTCATTATGTCTGACCTTATTCTTTATTGTATTTCTTCGGACCGCGTTCGCACACGCGTCACAAAAAATAAAAAGAAGTCCAGTAGGCCAAGCACGGCGATTGTTCTCTAGGGTAGAATAGACAATAATGACATCGCATCGCCATACATTGCGTACATTATTGAAGTTGAAGAAATTAATTTCAAATAATTTACGCATTCGATGACAAAGTGACGTAATTTTTGTCTATTCTACCTAAGACAAGAAAGCCCGTGCTTGCCCTACAGAACTACATACATGCAGAGTTTCACCCCGTAGAATCAGTAGTTTCGGCGTTGTCACATCTTCACATCTTTATACGTTTTGCCTTTATAATGTTGTACACGTTGTGTTCACTTTTGAAATACTTTCTATTTTTCATACTGACACAAACAAATGTCTCATTGGTTCCAAGAGATTCGTACGAAACCCTAAAAATATCCAACAAATACAAGCCATAAACGTGTCCAATCGCGATACAGAGCTTATGAAAGCGGAAAGAGGGAGTATCAGACGCCATTTTCCGATTTTTAGCTTTCAATACTTTTTTATATGCCGCAGAAAGGGCGCAAGAAAGGTTTTGCAAGAAATATAATACGGGAGATTTGTAGGGGCCATTGCGATTGTGTTTGATTGAAGTGACACTAAGTCGTTTCAAGGATTCTGCCTTTTAAATATATTTTTCTGGTTATAATACACAGACAAGTTCCGTTTACGTTTCTTTTTACTTGTTATTTTATGTTTCATAAGATAAGTTTATCATAAATATTTTTGATAGTATGTCGGAATGGAACTGTACGTAGGCTGTAAACGATGATGATAATGATGGCTATGGTCTTAAATGTTAACTGCTTATTAGAATATAAAACCTCTGCATAAAAAAATACGATAATTTCGGAGTGGTACTTTATGAATTCTTTAAGCGTCTATGTAATCCGACGAAAATTTCCTTGAAAAATACCTCGTTATTAAAGACGCGGTAAACAGTATGGCATATTTTATTTTTTATTGCTCTGTGAGTTACGGTATGGCTGAGATATACCTAAGCAGCTTAATCACTTTAAACTTAGACTCCGCCGGCGACATAAGGAAAAATTAGATTGGTTTGTGCCGTGGTTAAGTAGAATGAAGTAAGAAATAGTACATTGTTACCCTAGGGTTGGAAGTTATTAGTCCTGAGACGTCATAGTGAGGGCGCCAATATTTCGAGGGACTAAATAAGTTACTTTCACCCGAGGTAAACACTGTGCTTTTCATTACGAATACAAAGAAGTAAAAATAAAAACGCTTATTTCACATAAACTAAAAACTTTGGTGAGGTTTCATTAAAGGTTTTCTACTACTGCTCTAGCATTAGCCAATATTTTTCACATTCTGCCATTATTAAGGTTCAAATGAAATGTGATAGCTTTCAGTTGAAAACGATTCTCCCTAGGGTTAAAAAGTTTCACTTTCGACCCGCTCTTCAGGCAACTTCAGACCTACTTTCCGAGTGAAAGTAATAAAAAATATACTTTTTTTATATTCTAACACAATACTCAACCAAATTAGACATCATTATAGTGTACAACCAGAAATCTGGTTATTAATTCAAGCTTATTTTTTTCCCTTAGATAAGTTATTTACATGTAATAAAAAAACATTTCCATAGAAACTAATCATGCAATGCAGCGGGCTTTTTATCCCTCAGGTAAGTAAATTATTTTCCATGAGAAAAAAAACCATAGAAACTAATCCTGCGAAGCCGCGAGAAAGTAGTGGTGAATAAATAAGTATAAAAAAAAATTGCGTTATTTTGCTATAGGTTACATTCCTGAAGATGTAACCTTCTGAACCAGCTGTCGTCAGGTTTTGTTACAAAAACCTTTGATGGAGATAAAATGAACTGAGTCTCTGGAAACTCTTTGATAAGAGAATGAACTGCTCGCCTTGTTATAGTACAAATTGAATCTTCTTAACTAGGAAATAGGAGTGCCTAAGTCCACGGCCGCACTGCAAGAGGCTAAAAACAGCGCTGAGCGTCGATCGCTAGGCACATGCTGTGTCAACGCTTAGTTTTTTTTCTTTTATTCAAGGGGGAAATGCTATCTTTATTTTAAGTCTTCAATTCCCCATCAATGGTTAATCTTTTTCCAGTTTACTCCGCTGAGAATAAATTTGAAGGGGGTAGTTGGAAACTGAATTTTATTAAGGTATAAAATTCTCCCTCAACGGTTTATTTTGTTCCAGTATTGAATTAATTTTCGCAAGAAGAAAAATTATTCTTTGTTTTTTAAAGTAAATAATTGAACCAACTTAGAAGAACAATTTACAAAAAATATATTAAAAACTCTTCTACTACAAATTTTTCAATAATTTGCTGTCATTATTGAAGAATTTGTAGAAATTTATAAAAAAATTACAGCGTATGTCCAAAATGAGAAAATTTTACAAAAATACACCAAATTACAAAATGTATCACCTTCCATCCAAGCTTCCTTGCAGTGCGGCCATGGCCTTAGCGGTTCAGATACATGTTGCTAAGATGGAAAATGTGCGGAAATTACTAAGACCTTCTTTTGTAATAGACATCACTCCTTTGAAAAGGAAAGATGGAGGATGTTCCTTTTCAAATTGATATTCCATTTGAAAATTCGTGTGGGAAAATATGCTATTCAATTAAATATATATTTCATCACCTATGCCGTGTGGTGCCGGTATAGAATTACACCACCCCAACTCTTCCCGTGGGTGTCGTAAGAGGCGACTAAGGGAAACACAGCGGGGGGCGGGCAGCAGCGCCCTCTGCAGAACAACTACACCGAACTGCGATCCCCAACCCGCATGCCCAGCATGGTGATTATGGGCAATAATCCCCAAATAATGATGCCATCTATTGGCGATCATTAGGGGAGGCCTATGTCCAGCAGTGGACTATTATAGGCTGGTGATGATGTTGATGTTGATATTTCATCACATGAGATGTTTTAAGCTTCACATTTATATGCGCAGAGCACCCTTTCACATTAAGGGACATGTTAGTAAAATTCAGAAGTCATAAAATGTAAGCCAATTTGTTTGCACGATATTTAATGTACCATTCCATTCTATTGAATCGTATACCATGACCATATTCATTCGTAAACTTGCTTCTGCACGCGGATTCGCACACGTTTTAGGCCTTTGTGTTCTTCCCCATCCAGAACTCTATCCCTGCAATCTGTCAGCTTGATTAGATCCGTAGTTCTGGTGTTCTCTTCAGTTAAAAATGCGGGTTCGATTCCCGCCTCGGCACAAATGTTTCTACTATCTGCATCAGCAGTATCAATGTATTGAGTGTGTTCTATTAGTTTTCTATGTAAAGTAAAAAATATCTAGTCTTCGAGAAATCATAACTCAAGCTCTACTTAGCTTGGAGCTGGATAATGCTATATGGATTGTCCAGCATTATTATTCATTTAGGGCAAGACAATGCTGTTCTAACAAGCCAGTTATACCCAGATAAGTCAGCTAATTATCCCACTAATGTCCGAAAGTCCGAACTAGTCCAAAGAAGTGGTCTAAAGTAGCCAGTTCCAAGTTCCCGGTCCGCTGTAAATCTTGAACTTGGCACATCGGGCCGCTGGACAGTTTATATTATGACATAATATTAACATTAAATAAATATTAAATCATTGACGTCATTGACTTTTTCTGGATGGTTTACTAGTTGCGTTCTTCGATTTGATTATATATTTATTGATTATTTATGCTTGTGACATGCCATTTAAGGACAAATAATAAAAAATAGTTCTCAAGTCTAGTATAGTCAAAAAAAATCGGTTCGCCTCAGCTTAGCACGGGTTATATATAATTACTAGCGGCCCGCCCCGGCTTCGAACGGGTATTAAACAAAAATTTCAGAAATTATACACACTAAAACTATGGGTTTCACAGTTTTCATACGGATCTTTACTTTTTTAAACAGCATTGGGGTTTTTGACATTGACTCGACATTCCAAAACTGACACTGGCCGTAGAGAAAAAGCAAGCACCGTGCGCTATACAACCTCTTTTTCTATTCTGACGCGCCATTATAGAAAATGAGGTTGAATATACAGCTCACGGTTCAATTATCCACACTTGTTGGCTGTTTGTCTCAAGGGTTGATTATGTCGAGGGCAAAGGGAGAATACATGGCAGTCTGTAAAAAAACATGAGCTTTCTGCACCCGAGCTGTCAGCATCTGCTGAATTGCTGAATTATTTGTGGTCTGGTTCTATCGTTGACCCTGCGCTGCGATATATAAAGGGAAATATTTGTCCTTTCTCATGATTATCTCTAAACAATTCAATAGTCCGCGGTTTGACTCAAGATGCTCTATCTAAAGTGGTAACGCAATTTTTATAAAAACCTTATTTCCTATCAATTTCATAATCATAATCGTCTACACTAGCCATTTTTCGTAAATTCTAAGTCAATGACAGCCTAATGGGTTTAGGGTTGAAGCCTTACAAGCTACGGTCATCCCCACAGTGTAATGCAATAAAATAACCCTTGCTAATGCTTTCTACGGACTGCTGTTATGGCGGAGTCGTTTTATTATACGGATCAAGTTTCTTGCAAGCAAATAGCATGAAATTTACTTAAGGACAGATGAGGTTTTTAAAAAAAATTGCGTTACCATTTACCACTTCAGATAGAGCATCTTGAGTCAAACCGAGGACTATCGAATTGTTTAGAGGTAATCAGGAGAAAGTACAAGGATTTCCCTTCATATATCGCAGCGCAGGATCATCGATAGAACCAGTCCACAATTAATTCAGCAATTCAGCAGATGCTGACTGCTCTAATGCAGAACGCTTATGTTTTTTTACTGACTGCCCTATGTATTGCCCCTTTGCCCTCGACATAATCAACCCTTGAGACAAACAGCCAAGCATTATGAGTAGATAGAAGCTGGGGTGTTCGCTTAAAAAGCATTCTATAGTGAATTTCAATCGCAAAGAAAAATATATGATTTTACAGTAAAAAGCTTCGTTTTTTACGATCTACTGATTGTGTTCTGGATGTTTTCTATGTAGGTATAATATACCTGTAATATAAAACATCAGACAGTATACTTTTCATAAAACAATATATAATTGTTATTTAGTAACTTGCTTGCTTATGATTTAACAGTAAACATAAAACATAGCTTTGCTTGGGCCAGATGATGCTGCGTGAATTGTCCAGCATTGTTTACATAATGGAAATGATTTTGGACATTAATGCTAACCAGAGCACTATTAGGACTGAATCGCAGTGGAATTGTGGGTGTAACTAAAATTATTCATTTTCTGGTTTTGCCGATATTTTCCATTGATAGGAAAAGCATTTCGTGAGATTGGAATATAATCAATATTGAACTTCACTGTTTCCTCAAGCTTCTCTTGCAGTTATTGTTGAAGAAGTTGATCATTAAGAGAACTTCTGCAAGATATTGCAGAAGTCTCGTAAATAACAGGCATCGGTGAATATTCAAAATAACTAAGTTTGAAAACCTCTGCTTCAAACTTGGCGATATATCACCTTCATAACTACGGCTATTGTCTCTACGAGTAACAATGCGGGCGCCGTTCAGGACAACTGAAATATGATTTTAACCTCTATTGTCAATACGAAAAGAGTCATAGTCACAAAATACTAAGATGAACGTCCACAACTGAAATATGATTTTGACCTCTGTTGTCAATACGAAAAGAGTCATAGTCACAAAATACTTAGATGAACGTCCACAACTGAAATATGATTTTAACCTCTATTGTCAATACGAAAAGAGTCATAGTCACAAAATACTTAGATGAACGTCCACAACTGAAATATGATTTTAACCTCTATTGTCAATACGAAAAGAGTCATAGTCACAAAATACTTAGATGAACGTCCACAACTGAAATATGATTTTGACCTCTATTGTCAATACGAAAAGAGTCATAGTCACAAAATACTTAGATGAACATCCACACACATTATGACCTTTGTGGCGCGGTGGGTGAAGGTTTGGCTGCGACGCAGGAGGTTACGGGTTCGATTCGCGGCTCGAGGCAAATGTTATTGAGATCTGCGGATTTTGTTCCGGGTGTTCTGATTGTTTTCAATGTACAGTAAAATATCTATTTAATCTATACTAATATTATAAAGAGGAAAGATTTGATTGTTTGTTTGTTTGAATTGAATAGGCTCAGAAAAAATAAATGGGAAATACCAAAAAACATCAGGAAACAAAAAAACTGATACCAGAAATAAGCGTTTCATATTTTTTTCATACAAATCAGGAATAAGGTCACTTCAATGACTTCGTTACAGTCGAAAGCTTAAAATGGACCAAAACCTCGAAAAGCTGAATTAAAATGGCTCAAAAAATGTGAGTAAATCTGTAGTGTCCAGGGACGCAGCACTCAGTCCGCTTTGTGGATTAACTACCCACATTCTCTTCATATTTTACTATTTTGACGACCTCTGTGGCGCTGTGGGCGAGGTCCGCCTGCGACGCAGGAGGTTGCGGGTTCGATTCCTGCCTCAGGACAAATATTTGTTCAGGGTGTTCTGGTTGTTTTCTATGTCGTGGATTGTCCGACATTATTTATTTATTTATATTCCGCTTGGGACATACTTAATTTCTTGGATTTTTTCTGGATTTCACTTGGGAGTGTTTCAAGATAAATTCCCAATTTATATAATTTATAATAAACTTATTTGCCTTCGAGGAACCTTTGTAACAAATAAAATTACAATAATGATGTGATTGATTAGAACTAGTATTTGCAGTTGAAACAATTGAGCCAACTGCAGACTGTTGCAATCTAGACGCAGGTTGCATTTCCTCGCTGTATGGCTATGCTGACGAGCTCTGCCATATACTCACCAACTGTATACAATATACGGGTCAAACGTCGCTTCGACCACAACCTTTGCTTGGAGTAATTATAATAATTAATTATCAAACATTAATTAACACCAAAACATATCGCAGGTCATACTTGCTTTGTTATCTAAACCTACTAGTGCTCTCCACATAATCTAGTAGATTCCTATTAACCAGCTCTTTGAAGCATAGTACAAGCTAACTTATCAGCTTGTTGCAGGCTGTTGGAATTAATTAAGTTTTTGCAAAAAGAGTTCAGTAGCTTTAAAATGGTAGGGGATGAAGGAATGAGACCCGACTCTGGATCTCTTGACAGATTTCTTTTTTTATTTAGACAGATACTTTTGTTTGGGTGGAATCATTGATGATGTTGAATCTATGATGACGTGGCTGATGTGTATCACGCATCAAGATGACACATAATTATTTTTCTTGAATAGACCCAGCTCATTATAAGTAATGTGTAATTAATAATTATTGACGTACTTGTCCCGGTGAGTCGTATCAGAGCAGATGGGTCATGTAATAATATAAGAGGTCTACTCATTCCATGGTTGACATGGAATGAGAATCATCATGTCATATTCCATGGTTTAAAGAACACCAAAAACGTCCTCAATCCTAAAATATGTCCTAACTCTAAAAATGTACTTAATTCAGTTGGCAACCTCCAATTTCTTGGCCTGATCTTTACCACATCGCAACCGACAATATCTGTTTCTCTTATCAACCTAAGGAAACCCAGATACGAAACAAGTAACGCAGAAATGACCTTTTCAAAATGTGCATTCAATATCCAACCGGAACGTTTTAACAAAAGAACTCGACGAAACAAAAGGCTGGTAATTCGCAAACTATACGTTTTTCAACTCGGAATAGCTGGACGAGACCTTCAGGCAATCACGAACCTACAGCCTAAAACCACCTTTACTCCCATTGTAATACACACTAGATTGCTGTCCACAAATCTCAGTCCCGTTTGCTTTAACGCACGAGGTGAAATAAACCCTAACATTGGTGCATAAAGTTTGGTTTCAAATGATGCGGTGGAAGGTTTACGCTGTTTGGTTCTGGATTGTAGAAACCGGTGTGACCAGTGTCTACCCGGTCAGTTGAGCTTTGTGAGGGAAAAAATAACAACACAGAGCAGGATAATGCCATTTTAGTTGCGACGTTGCTCAGGCCTTTTATATCTGGTCCGGTTTTAGCGTCAGCAAGTTTGGAGTAATGAGTGGTATTGTCAGCAACTTACGCAAGGGAATAAAAACTGGTAAGGGTGTTTCGGACCACACGAAGTGTGTGAAGCGTTGGGTTGCAATTTAAGTTTGCCGTTTTTAACTATGGACCCTAAAAAGAAGTGTATGGAGTTGTTTCTGTGTGGCTGTCCTTTTTCTGGATTTTTCCGCTTGGGGTCAAAACTTTTGTTGATATCGTAGCTATCGACGAATGATTTTATCTTCATAGAAAATTGTGCCTATTAAAGTCAGTTGGGTTAAATCAGCTATCAAAATCTTCAAATAATCCCTTCGATTATATTCCATAAATGTCCGTGCGCACGCGCGGCTGAGAATAAACTGTCTCATTATGTCTGCTAAAATAATGTCCCAAAAAATTACGATTTCATTCAACGGGACTTGAACCCGCTACCTTCCCTCAGTTCTGGCTGCGCTGACCACTACACCACGAAATCAACTACCCGACTATTCAAAAATCTTTGGACTCTCTTCAGACTATAGCGCCGTTATCCCGTGTGTAGATTAGAACGAGTGTAGTTCAGTAAGAACAAAAAACGTTAAAAAAAAAACTATAACTTTTCTTAATATTCTAGCAAAGATTAACCATAATAGCTCTTCAGTTGTTATCTAACCGTAAAGATTCAACAGTGATCACCGGATCCCCATAACGTCTCGTTAAAACGTACCACCAGTTAAAGCAACACTTGTTTAACGTGGTTAGTGTACAGCTTTATTAAAAAAGCTGTTGTTCTTTATCCGGGCTTTAATTAAAATGTTGCTTTGTTCTTGGAAAAAAGAGAATAGGATCTCTTAGGACGCTTTGCGATCCAGTATTAAGAATTGCAGAAAGTTTGGGTTGTTGAGATTTTTCAGATTCAGATTCAATAACTTTATTTCATCAGGCTTAGAAAATAAGCACTCAGACAAGTCAAATTTCATACAGTTAATTATTATAACAAAAAAGAAATAAGTTGTTATTCTTCACTAATGATTGTTGATTTCTCTTCACTAAAATTTTTTGTCCACTAGTGGAAGAAGTGGAAAAGAAACCACTAGTACATTCATATTTTGCTGAAATATGCCAAATGCAAATCCGGTATCGATCAGCGCTCACATTAAAGGCATCTTAAGGCTGAGGCCAAACGAGCATACATTCCAGTCCAGTTCTTGATTCGTACATTATAATTACATAGATATTCTTATTATACGAAGACACCGAAGACTTCAAGAACGTCCTGAAGAAACATCTGCAGAACGCACATTTTCCCCCAGGCGGCAATCGAACCCGCTACCTTCCGTTGCAGGCGGATTTTGGACATAATGCAACAATTTCAGCACAAATATAAAACTGGCTCGTCACCGAATCCGATCCATTGTAGTATAGTACGTCCATCAAAGTCAGTTTGTCTGTTACCTATATTTCATCCTATGTACTAGTTTTTGCACAAACTTTCTAACGTGATACACAAAGTTAGGGCCGCATAGTAAAGCGGAGTTAAAGTCGTAACTTCACCGTACATGTATCGACAGTAGGTACAAGCCGTGGTTCCGTATTCCGTGTATATTGAGCTTGTTTGACGTGAGTTGTGTCCCAAAACCCACGTAATGACTGTACGAAATCAGTTGAACTACCTGTAGTTTGTTTGCAAGTCTGCATTGGTAAATTTTGTATCTTTATCATAATAGGTATTTTGAAATTTATAAAATCTTCCGAAATTTAAAAGCTGATTAAACCGATACCGTTAATTTGATAACCTATTGAAAATTATTCCCACCTTTCGGAACATTTTCAAAAAGTATTCTACTTACTTCTCTAAATTTTTCCTGTTAATATACATGTATATCTACAAAGGCCTATTTCTGCACAGAAATGAGAGGTTGTGTAAAATTGTCGACCTTATTCAAAATACTATAGGGTTGTAACTAGGGCATCGGAACCGGGTTTTCCCGGAATCGAAAGAACCGGGAATACCCGGTTCTCGGGTCCACAAAAAGAACCGGTTCTCAAAATATTCAGAACCGGGTTTTCGGTTCTTTCGATTCTCCTAAAAATATTGATTATTGTAGGTTAATGAAACTCAGAAGTCACTACGCATCAAGGCGTTGCATAAAATAAGGAGTGACTCAACACAGCAGCGACTCAAACCGTGCTGCCATCCGCCATTTATTTTATATAGTCTGTCGAAAGCGTTCCGATTTCGTGGTTGTGTGTATGTTGCAGCGTAGTATAGTTTGTGTGTGTATAGTTGCTCGTTTGGATTAACGCTGTTATTATAGGTAAGTGCGTCTTCTATCATTATTATTCTTTGGTTCACTACTTTTTGCCTATTACATTGTAAATGGCAAAAATAGGCATAGGTAGGGAAAGAAGTCAGTAAAGTATTTTATTCTTTGCCTTTTTTATAAGTTGTTTAATGTAAGTATAGTGGATTTCGGGTATAACGACTATGAAGGGTCCACTGATATCGCCGTTATAACCCAGAAGTCGTTACAGACTAAGACAATAAGCAGATGCATGTATAGTTTTATATTCTTAAATTATTTATTGAATATTTCCATGCATAGTCAACAAGGCAGAAAGCGGAATATTTGACAAATGAAGAGGAACTTAACAGGCAATTAAAAGAAGCTTCCACTGCGAGAACATCCACGCCAGATGATTTATATACTACCGTGAGGGTAGAAATGGCACTCTTCGAGAATGGTGGTCAACGAGGCCGATATCTGTCGCTGGCTTACCATTTGATCACCATCCCACCTACCAGTGTGGAGCCGGAACGCATATTTTCATCTGCTGGTATAATATGTAACAGACTGCGCTCAGCTTTGGGTGACAAAACCCTAGATGCCCTCATATTTTTGCGTTCATATTAATTACCTACGTAAAAAAATATATTCAAAGTTAAAAATTAGTTTATTAGGTTAAAAATCAAGATCTATTACTATTTTAAGTGTAATTTTTTTTATGTGAATAATATAAGTTCTTTCAATGGGAACCTACTTTATTGTTTATGTTTATTTTATTTGATTAGTAAAAGTTTCTATTATTTTTGTGTTAATTATGTATACCTAGTTGAATAATTTTGTTTCTCTTTCGTTTTATTGCAATAGCTGATGTTTAAGTTGCTTCGCTGTGGCTATATAGTTTACAAAAATAATTTTATATAAAAAGTGATTGTTGCCAGACTGATTGATTAAAAAGATAAAAATAAAGAAATAAAAATAGCTATGATTATAAATTCCCTGTTTGATTTGGACCCCACTATAGATATTGTAAGACAAAAATATAATTCTAATAAATTAAGAAAAGAACCGAAAGAACCGAAAAAACCGGGTACCCGGTTCTGCGTTGAAACAGGAATCGAAAGAACCGGTTCTTAAAATATGACCGGTTCTCGATGCCCTAGTTGTAACCTTTTTGCATGAAAACATTTATTGGGGTTAGACCGCGGTCTAACTTTGCTAGATACATATTATTTTAGACTGATGCCCATGGCTGGCTACGCCCATGGTCACATTCATCTACCTACACTGTAGTCGAGGGTCTCTCATCCGTACAGAATCTATTACAATTAGGTTAGAATTCGTCGAAAACAAGAGAACAATACAAAGTTATCTACGGAAGGACAAAAAAGTGCACTAGGCTACGCTATAAAGCCATCTTAGCTGTATTCTCTACGGAATGTCCTTTTTATGACCTCTTTCTCGAGTCCTCGTTAAAACTTGCATTTGAATCAAAACATACAATGTACAGTCGTGCACTAAAAATGTGCCTGTTTATGCTAGGTCTGCGGTCTTTATTTAAGGACCGAGCTACTATAACGTAGTACATAGAAGTAAGTGCCGTTTTATCGGAGATACGCGAAGCTGCGGAGCTCGGTAAATAAATACCTAATCGTTTATTTTCTGTCACTCACATCTGTCAGGTGTGGAAATCAGGCGGTCTGATTGACGTCAGAAAATGGAAATTACATATTAAAACTCGAAAATCACTTCCATTTTTTGTTCATTTCAATATATTTGAGGTAAAGTAAACACGAGAACAAGAAATCTATAGCTTGTTCGGTTGTTGGACTTGGAGTTGGAGCAAATCACGTCCTAAACTCTTTTTCATCTTGTAAATCTGATATTTTGTAGTAAGTCTTTTGTTAGTAAATTATGTTTGATAATTTGTTTAAATTTATTTATTGATAATAATTGTAGCAACTCTCTTGGTTTTGTAGAAGTGCATTTTCCCTTAAATATGTAGGTAATGTTGTGTAGCCTAGTAGTGGGCACAGCGAGTTTAACCTGATATCTAGTATTTAAAATGAAATTATGTGTTTCGCTATTTTTAGGAATTTTTAGGATCGATATCTCTATGATATACTGAGATGGTACTCCCATAATGTTTAGCTCTTTGATTTCATCATGTAAGGTTTCTCTACTATAGATTGCACGAATAGTCCTGTTCTGGAGCATAAATAAGGCATTAATATCTAACAAATCTTACTTAACTCAGCGACGCAAAGTGAGTTTTATCTCTACTGAGGGAAAAAAAATCTATCATCTTTCTAGTTTTCCGCCAGGTCCTTTTAGATCTCGTAGATCCGCTAAAATAACATTCTCGCATCTAGTCCTTAAACAAATGACCGCAACTCTTATAAAAGCATGCCGTTTGGCTCTCTGAGTCACATGCCATGAATAATTTCTTATCTCCGCGACTGTACTTACAGAATAATACATACATAGTAGCATAGAATGAGCATTGTAGGACATTACACGCAAGATATACACGAAAATACAAAATACATACAATATTTAATGCCTGGTATACACAAACCTTTTGGAACTAAATCCAGTGGCAGTAACGCCTGTTATATATTATTAGCTGACTGCATAGCTCTATGGCATGCTAGTCAATAAATATGTACCGTGTGGCTATGCCATGCTACTAAGTGACATTATTTATTAGTTAGTAGCTTTTGCCCGTGACTTCGTCCGCGTGTGAACATGACAACGGCATCGAAATCCTAATGTCCGTCTCCTTGTTTTCAGCCAAATCGGTTCAGCCGTTAAATAGTGTAACTCCACTATTTTCTTTTTTTATAGATAGATTTATTTGTCTGAAAAGGCTATTTTAAGATCCTCCCTTACCTTGTAAACAACAAAAGGGAAATTAAATAATAGGTGCTCACTCTCCTCTGGCTACTTTAAATGTAAATTATACGGAACACTCCTCGGAAAAAATATAAAAATAATGGCCCCGGAAGCGCGTTCCGAAAAGTAAGCGCGACTGGCACAAAATAGAATTTATTAATGTTTTAAGTTATTTCCTGATGTCAAATCAGATCTTTATTAAAATTGACAGAAATAAATCAATTTGAATAATAAGGGAATATTGTGAATCTTTTAAAGGATGGTTAAGGGCTGTCAAACTAAGGGTAGGTAACTAAGGTACTGCAAATACCGTGCTTTTTTTGATTTGATAGCCTTTCTGCCCCACGCATCGTAAATAAAAAGTAACAATATCTATGAAATATTCCATTCTGTCATTCAGTCAACATACAATCTTCATTAGCTCACCCGTCAACTTCATAGTCGTGCATGTACTAAACAGAAAATAAGAGATTGAATTATGATTTTACTCTTCGGCACCATCTCCATAAGCGGTTTAACTATTAATTCAGTTTGCTGCAAGATTTCCTCTACAAAGAGCACAGAAGGCTCCGCGCTTTAATACTAAAGTGCAACAGGGTAGGTACTAGAAATGAAGGAGTCCAATAGCAATAGAGAGTGAGTGAAGATGAATGAAAGGAAATTTCAGAGCGATCAGTAAGCCAATCGGATGCGTTCGTCTAGATTGATTGTAATAATTTTTTTCGTTCTTTTCACCGTTTTTTTGCGTTTTTGTGCGGTTGATGGCTCTTGTTTAATTCTGAATCCTATTTTATCAAGTATTTACTAGTCTTAGTAAAATAAAACATTAGTAAAAGTGCCATAAACAAGGAATTTTATTTATTTATTTATTCTCTTTTTCGATTATTGATTCGATGTATTTATTAATTTAGATAACAGTATAATATCATAACAGGTTTTTTTTAAAGTAAGGAAATACAAAATCATAGGTACTAATCTAAACCCTACACAGATTATCTCATCTAATTATTATTTAAACATTTGAATTAGATAAGATAATCTGTAATGTATTTTTTTGAGTTTAATAAAGTAAAGTTAAGTATTTGATTGTGTGTTCTTCTGATGCCAGAAACAAACTAAGAAACAAAATATTTGGATATCAACTTGGTTGGCTCGTTTTCAACCGTTTCAAACCGCCGAGGAAGCCGGAGGAATTGAATAAGATTCCGCCGATTCCATTTGGCGCGGACAAGAGTGCGAGTTTCCTATGATGTCAAACGAATTCTATAATAGAGATCAACTATTTTCTTCGGCTCGTACGCGACGTAGCAATAAAAGGTGTCCGTTTCAGCTTTCGTCAGCTTTAAATCCCCATTTTTTCTACATTTCTTTGAAATATCATTTTGTGATATGTACATTATGTATATCTGTCTATGGCCACACTGTGGCTACACAAGTTAGCTGGCAAAACGGCTAATAGTAGCCCCGTGCAGTTTGGCACATAGAGTTATTAAAAGTTTTATGGAGAGTCGACGTGCAGCGAATAATTACTGCGAAATATCTGAGAGTTTTAATTTCAATTTTAAAGTGGATTCTGACAAAGCTAATGCAGTTTCACTTAGTTTAGAATAGTCTAGCTACCTATATGGAAGCGTGTTATGGCAACGGTAAAGTAGCCATAGCCATTCTGGGATTCCAGTTTCTAAATTCAAAGCGTTAAAATTATATACAAACCTTACATTGTTCTCCTGACACTGGAGCCTAGTCTGTTAACCGAAATCTCCAACGGTATCGCAGAAAATGAGGACATAGAATTCTTAGATGAAACAAAAGCCTCTTGGTTCTTGGGATTATAGAACACAGAAATTCGGAGAAAGAGAATATCTTCCTTCCACTCGCATTGGTCTAATTACGTGAGGGAAAGGCCATCTGACTATCTCTTGTACTCGTACTATATAGCATAACACAAAATGAGAACTTGCTTGTTCACTTCGAAATTATCACCTGCGTGCAAATTTCAACCTTATCCTCATACACTTTCCATTCTTCTGAGGGGTACACGTCCGGCGTCGCATAAATCACGACAGGAGCTCGATATTAAATTCTTCAAAACAATTTCTATCACCTTTTCATAAACCGGTTTCATTCGGGATGTAAGCCTGTAAGCTTTTGCTTTGGCTTCAGAAACATAAACGGCGGAAACGTTATTTTAAGTTCCATTTCGGTCTCCTTTACATCTCTATTCTAAATGATTTATAACACTATTTCTATAGAAATGAATATCATTCGAATGTTATTTGAATAACACATATTTCCTTATTTTGAGAATACAGCAAAAGACATTTTGGTTGACTATCGAAATTCTTAGAAGAAATTGTTGGAAGAGATAAGTCCGTCCTTTGTACTCTTGCGATTCTATGAATTTCCTCGCAATGTTGTTTTTCTATTGTTTGAGTTTTATCGGATGATGGCAGATCCTGCAGTTTATTTATTTATTTATTTATGGAACGCCAACAGCATATATATGACACATTCTTAAATTTAGGCACTTATTTAAGGTTCAGTTTATATATATTTATATTTATCACAGTTTACACAGTGTCAGTTAATTACAAACAACCCTGTAAAGATCTGCTCATTTAGACCCTCTTGCTCAAGGGTAGTGATTTTAAAGGGCTTATTATTTACTAGCGGTCCGCCCTTCTTCGCACGGATATTTAAATAAAAATTATAAACTTTACACACGTACATACACGTAGGGTTACATTATAGAAGTTTTCATACGGATCCCTAGCTTTTTTGAAAATATTATATAGCCTATATTCATCAGGGATAATGTAGGATCCTAATGGTGAAATAATTCAAATCGGTTCAGTAGTTTCCGAGCCTATTTCAATCCAAACAAACAAATAAGCAAATCTTTTCTGCTTATAATATTAGTACACATTAATCGTATTAAAATTGCAGGTACCTATTTGAATATTTTGACAACTCACTTATCACGTTTAGGTAGATGCATCTTTTGTTCATACAGAGTTCAGAAATACTGTCAGACAGACACGGCTGCATGGCAGGCTAGTAGGTTTCTATCCCGAATGCGGACATCGTCTGCCACATTCAGCTCCAGGCGACGAGCTAAGATCTCGCAAGATGCAAACTTGGCTTAGTGGGGATTTTATTGATTTCGAACTTTTCTAGAAGGTTTATTGCATCCGTGTTTGGAAGCTAATTAGCTATTTTTTTATTATGATGAATAATGCTATCTATGGCGTATTCATCATTATTATGGGAGGCCTATGTCCAGCAGTGGACTGTTATAGGCTGGTGATGATGATGATGATGTATTGTATTGAATAGTTTTTTTCTTTATTAATAGAGGTTTCAAAAAAAACATAGATACTTACTCGTAGCAATAAAATAATAGAAACAAATTATAATAATGGAGATAACGGTTGCAAACAATCTAAAGGTAGCTTTACTTTGGTATGGATGGTGCAATAAAATACCTAATATTCTATTTTATTATATTCTCAACTGATACATATCAATATCAATCCAATCCTGATAGATATCAGTCGGAACCGTCCTCAAGATGCTGGCAACACATAATTGTAATTTTCTTAGTTTGATAAAGTAGTTACTAATAATAAGTAATGTCTGACCATACATAAATATTTTATTAAAGTTGTCTCTGTGTGTCAGATGTAAAAATCATTGCATTTTATCGAAACTCCTACGAATATAAACCAAGGCTTCGTTCATTACTCGGAACCTGCGGCTTCGCAGGGATGGTAAAATAATAAACCGCTGATAATTTTACCCAAAGACTGTAATTACGGGCGCTGGAAATTTTCAGGTTGTAAATATGAAATTTTACGAATAAATGTCGTGGGTGCTGATTCCGTTTTCTTTTATATATCTGTTGTTTCAAAATGTTAATAAGTAAACGATTCCGTTTTTAATGTTTGAGTAAACAAAGCTGGAAAAAAAATTTAAAGAAATTGTTTTTATTTAAGACACAGATCCATATCATTGTTAGTACAGACTTATACCATGTTAGTAGGCATAGTTTTTCAACTGAAATTACAAAATGTTCTGATTTGCAATTTTGTTTGGTATTAATGAGTTCTGAGTCTTATTCTAATTGTTCAGTGGGTGTATTTTTCTCAAATGAAAATATAATGTGGTTTAACTAGCTAGAAAACATTCATACAGTCTATCATGAAACCCTCTCATTTTCGAAGTCTAGTATACTTTTTATACCTGAATGTGGGAGTTCGGGTCAAATCTTTATTTCCATTTAACGTTGGCTAGATACTAAAAAAAACTCAGATAATTTTCATTACCTACTTCCCGGCAGTTTGAGCTAACCCTACCTAGCCAGGTACTTTACTAACAAGTTACTAGCTTGTACCCTGGATGAATAGATAATGCCATATCCCCCAAGGATAGCGTACCTCATAATTCACAAAATCGGCCGTAGTCCCGGAAATTACCAGCGATTAGTTACAAATTCAGTTGTTCCTCCCTGTGTCGCCAATCGACAACGATTGGGATAAAGTTTGTTTTGATTGGAGCCCTCTATTTGACAAACTTAGTATAAATTGCCTTTGGGGCTGGGATGACGACCTGCGAAAGATAGCAGGAAGATGCTGAATGCGGCAATCTGAAGACAGGGCGCTTTGCCGCTCATTAGGCCTGCGCCAGAACACTGGCTATATCAGGAGGATATAGGCTGATGATGATGATGATTGCTGTAGATTGATGACAGAGAGCCGTTTAATCTCGTTTGTCCAGGCACGCTCAGTAGAAAGATCTATAAAATGGTAATGCATAAGAATGAATAACTCGGGGCTTTACAACACAATCGGCAAAGTGATGAATACTTATGATAATTCAAGAGACGGTGGCGGCGGCGGCGGCGGCCACTCGACTCGGTTTATGGTCGGAGGAAGATTCAGTCTTTATTGGTGGAAGCTTATTCCAGCAATCGTGTCAAGCTGTCAAGTGTGACACTTTTATGCATTGTCTCTATCTTGTAGGTACTTGCGTCCCGAAAATAGTTAAATTTTTACCGTTACGAGTATTTACCAAAATATAAAAACTATTATAATTTTGTACACACCTACATTTTAGGTACACTTTGGGTTAAATAGTTGAAGTTTTCATACAAATCGCTAACTTTTTTGAAAATATTCTATAGCCTATGTTCAACAGAGATAATTGGTGAAAGAATTTTACAAATCGGTCCAGAAGTTTAAAGCCAAACAAACTGCTGCCCGCCCCCCGATGTGTCTCCCTTAGTCGCCTCTTACGATACCCATGGGAAGAGTTAATTCTATGCCGGCACCACACGGCCTAGTCTCGGAGCCTATGCAGTTCAAATAATCAACTTTTTCCTCTTTATGAGTTTATTATTATTATTATATCGATGTATACTATACACAACCTCGAATATTCATTCCAACCTAAATCAGACTTAAGCAGCTCAAGTTGACACAAGACACTGTCAACGTGTAACTAAACCATAATAGGCATCCAACACTTCTCGTCAAATCTACCTTTCTCACGTATTGATATGGATTAGTTGAGCTACGTGTAGCTCCTTTACAATCTGCAGTTAGCTCAATAGTATCTTGTAAATACTAGTTCTCGTTTGATTATTTAACTGTAATATTTTGCTATCAAAGTATTTACCTTTCACATACATTTGTCTACTCTATCCTTTATCAGAGATATCTCAAAATTCCTGCCCTTATTTTCCCCAAATATATCCACGTTTACAATAAAAACTGGACATTCCCTGTCATCCCTGGCCACTGATTAATGGCCGCGCTAGCCGCAAATGAACGGTAAAAATAAATCTGTCATAATTCTTACGGCATTATGTTTTTGTTCCAGGTATGTTGAAGCTGGCGGTACGGAACTGAGGGAAAAACCTCGCTTTTGCTAGGGCACGGGAAATAAGCTTGGATTGCCAATTAAGGGTAGGTATCTGGCGTAACAGCAACGTCTGCAATTGGTGGCTCAATTAACAAAACTTCAAAAATTTAATCTCCACGATCGTACTTGGAAACTGAGGTCTAGACCAAATGAATACAATTTTTAACAGATTATTTTAAGTGGTCGATTTTTTGGTACTTCTTAGATTTTCTCTTGTGTTTTATATCCTTGCTTAATTTGTTAACTTAATTGAAAGTCATTAGGTTATACTAAAATTAATTGGTCGTCCTCTATTTATGATTATAATAATAAACAACATTCAGTTGCTTTTTGTGGAACTTCTTTAAAAGGTTTCAGAACCTTATCACAATTATTCTTATTCATTAAGGTAGCTATAAACGTCTTGAACATTTTATAAATAAATACCATACTCATATCAGAAAGGTTACAGAAATATCCGCGTCACAATCCTAAACTAATAAAAAAACATAAGCAATCATACAAAAACTCAAGATCCGGATTGGTGGGATGGGAACATAAGTTGTTCGTTTGTCTATTCCATAAAAACAAAGGAACTGTCTCTCATTCTCAACGCATATACAGGGTGTTCCAAGACTATGCGATGGGAAAGTACCTTTAATATTGTAGATCACGTTATTCCTTTGTTTTTAGATACATTTCCAGATAAAATATTGTTTTTGTCCATTCTTTCGATCGGCATCATAAAAATATAGGGTTTACCACAAATGAGTTGGTTCGATTTCCAGACGAAGCAAGTTAATTTCAGAAAATCTTGGAATACAGTATTACTAACTTTTAAAAATAAAGTACAAGTTTCAGCAAAATAACCGATCTATAATGTATATGGTACTTTTCCTTCATGCCGCAGTCTTAGGTTGCCCTGTATACTTTTTTTAAGATGCATAATAAAAATATTTCTATTTCTATACTCGCAAATTACCGCCATCGCATCGGCTCATGGTGACTTTACATAAGCATCTGCTAGGAGACGTGAAGACATGCGATAAGCAAATGGACAACCTCGTCTAATCCCATGTTCGGCATTATCGTGTTCCACAACGCATTCCCTCGCTTGTCGAATTGACATTCTAAGTCGACTCATACCTGCATGAGGTTTCGTTCCTGCGGCCTTATTCTCTATGAAATAGGAGATTCCTTGCTCAAACCGTGTGACGTCACAATTTGTTCTAAATACGATTTTGTTCGATCCTACGCCGATGTCTTGTCATATCTGTGAAATACGTTGGGATTGGCAATAGTGAATAAAGGGCCTGCTCTTCAATTTCACGCGTTCAATTGCAAAGATTTCAATTGCAACGTGAATGCACATAACACGTTTAATTGCAACGGTGAATTTGGACCTTACATCATTATCATACAATACAAAAATACTATATTGTACATATACCTACACCAGAAAAATAACATTACAAAAGATATTACATAACACAAGTACAGTGGGCGGCCTCTTCGCTTACTAGCGACCTCTTCCAGGCGAGTTTCGGACGGAAATAAAAAAAATTGAATTTAAGTAAGGCAAGGGGTGTACCAAAGATAGTTTAATACAACCTTAGTACTCAGGCTATCTCAATCATCGAAACCGATACAATCATATCGATTAGATCCATTAATGCTCATTGAATTGACAAACTCAGTAATTAAGTACGCAGCTAGAAACCTAATTGCAAGAACAGTGGTATAAAGTTACGACCTACATTGGCTTCAATGAGTTGACATGACAGATGGTGTCAAACGCACTGCTCGACGTCATTCGATACATTAGGCGTATTCTCATGGACTTTCAACTGACACATGCTGTCTTTCTGTATTCGTGTTAGGGTGTGATGATAGATAGATAAAACAATTATTTGTTACTACAGACAAACATACAAATTACATTAATATACAATTTGAAACATAGATATAAACATAGAGACAATAGAAAGATGCTAGCAGTACCGCCGCCGCCGTCTGAAATGGTTTTATATATCATTTGTTACCGTTTTAGTTACGTATTTGGAAGTCTATACTAATATTCTAAAGAGGAAAGATTTGATTGTTTGTTTGAATTGAATAGGCTCCGAAACTACTGGACCGATTTGAAAAATTCTTTCACTATTAGAATCCTCAAATTTCCGTGAAGAACATAGGCTTTAGAATATGTTCAAAATAGTTAGGGATCCGCATGAAAAAATCAATAATTAAACCGTGCGCTATACATTCAACTTCTTTTTTGTTGTGGCTCCAATGATTGCTATTTCTCTACGGCCAGAGTCAGCTATGTGTCAATATGGAGTGTCGAGTCAAAGTCAAAAACCCCAATGCTGCTAAAAAAGTTAGGGATCCTTATGAAAAATGTGAAACATAACGGGTTAGTCTGAATTTTTTGTTTAATACCCGTGCGAAGCCGGGGCGGACCGCTAGTCTAAAATAAAATACATAAAGTTTTCATCCAAGAACAATAATTTGAGCTTAGTACCCTGATAGGGAGCCTAGTAGAGTACCAAGGTCAAGCTTGTACCTAAAAACTAGGCTTGTTAGGAGATGACCGCTATGTGTAGAATTAAGTACGAAATAGGCACTTTTCGTACACCAAAGATCAGATGCCTAAGTTTCCATTGAAGTAGGTATTGGCATGGTTTTATTGAAATAACAAAAAACATTATTCAGACCTTGGTAGGTATAGGTACTGTAACTGAGTAATAATTTATCAAGTTCAACTTTTTATAAATACCTATTACACAGTGACTCAGATTTTTGGACTGGATAGAATGGAGCATATCTTCTGGGTTGAAACGGGAAAAATAATATGAAAAATTGTGAGTTGAACGGGGAAGCACTCAGCATCACACTTTTTATGGATTTACCTTTATTTTACCTTTCATTTGAAAATTTACAAAATAATCATTAAAAATACTTTCTGCAGACTTACTCTTACTCTACTTAAACATTATTCAGGTACCTAGCCTAGCTCATCTGTTCCACATCAATACCAGTCGAATGGAAACGTCCCCAAGACGCTGGCTGCATTGCGCGATGTAGGCAATGCTGATGCGCTGCGCCAGATACTCACCATCTTTCTCTCTCACACTTCTTAATGTTTCTTGATCTATCAATTGGTCTTTCCAACAATGTATAATTATATTTGTTCGTAGGAAAGCCAGAAGCTTATTAATTAGTATCATAAATATTACAGACCAAGGAACTTATTTACGAAATTACGAATACCAGGAAGTTTGTCGAAGGTTTTGAAATGGGAGTGGATTTAGCTTTTGCTTATCAGAATTTTGTTGTTTATCGTCTTATTCTAAGAAAACTCAAGGACTAACAAAGTTTTTTTTTTAATTTATTCATCAACTTTAAACTATATTACATAGAAAACATATACTTAATAATAGTAAGCTAAGTAAACCACAAAGGTTTGTAAGGTAGTGTTAACAGCGAGTCAGCCGCGTATTAAATTAACTCAAAAAAAATATTATAATATAAGTGTAGGTGTATGGTTATTAAGTAGGTACTTAAGAGGTATAAAGGGAGAACTACATTTTGAGTAAAGGTACATAGGTACCTAACTACCTTTACTCGCGATGTAGTCCCAATTATTGCAATGCAATATGTAGATTCTGAAAATAGTATTCATAAATTGGAATTAGGTGAGTAACTGGAATCGAACTGTTTGTTACTGATGTAGGATAATGTAAGAGAGTTTATGTTTAATATTTTAAGCTGTTATAGTCGATGGGAAGTTTATATAATACCCAACGCCAACGTACCAAATATCTCGCGTTGTCCGCTCGCCTTACGCATTGTTTGCGCACTAACTGACAAGCAGTAGTTAGGTAATATCAGTTTTTTTTCGAATCAAAGAACTTTGACTAACTTTCTAGCTTATCCTTATAGGCCGGGAGAAAATATATTTTGGATTCCAGCTTCAACATAAAAAGCGTCTTTCTGCGTCGAAATAGATTCTCTTTCTACACTACTCAACACAATACAAATGGAGCAAGACTAGGTGCTACTAGTCTAAATTTAGTGCACTAACTCACAAAACGTGTAATACCACTATCTCAAGTCTTTAAAGTCAAGTTTCTGTAGTAATTGCCTAATTCTACTGATTACTCTGACAATTAATATAAAAATGTACTGTCTCAACGTTACAATTTAAATTACCAATCAAATTAACCTATAACAGTTATGAATAAACGGGGACATGAGAGCTGTGATGACTTTGTTATATTATTTACGCTTCAAATCAATCCAATTTAATTATAGAGTGAACTGTGTTTGACCACAATTTCGTCTAAATAAATTTAATGATATCTTATATTTTTTTCTAACTTTGACGGGACTTGAACCCGCGATCCTCAGTTCGGGAATACGCTACCAATTGCGCTAAGTAACCGACGACGAGTCTAAAATCTGACCTTCCTGCAGTCTCTAACGACGTAGGTACTACCCAATGGTCATAGCTCACTAGATCCACCCGCTCCGCCTCCTCACTCGGCGTCTACTCGTCCTGTAATAAACCTTGCGATGCCAACGGGTGAACTACCCGTCTCGGTAGGTCGTCGGCGCGTGGACACTTCGCGAGCGAGGGGAGCCGACGACGCGACGCTACGGAGTTGATAAAGTGAGCGCATGCCTTTACAATTTCCAAGTAAAGAATACCGATCCAGGCGAGTTGTCCTATGAGGGCTTAGGCACTATACTAAAAACCTCAAAATATCACCTGACGATACTTGTCGATATGTTTGTCACGGTGAGGCAAAAACTACCAAACGGATATATCAAACTTATATTTTGCTACCATTAGGTTCTGATCACACAATATCAAATATTACTTATCTATATTACCTCAAAAAACGTGAAACCGGGCATAATCTAGTAGTAGATAAACACTACATAGCATAATGTAGTGTAGGTATAGTCACTGTTTTGGAATATTCCTCGAGAGATAGTTAAGCGAACCCGAAAAAAGTATAACGAATTTTTCGTAAGCTGTGAAAGCTGCATAATATAGTTTACTTCCTACTCGCCGCTCTCATATCTTTACATAGAAAATGCATAGAGTGGTAGTAAATACTAGTGCTATGTAAAATGTCTACTTATGTGCTTTTGCTAGTACTAAAATAAAAAATAATGTTTTAGTCCTCAGCGATCGCTCTGAAAGTTATTGCCGTTCAGTAGTGGCCGGTAAACTTTCAAGTACATTAAATGAAATTATAATAAATAATAATAATAATGTTGGACAATCCACACAGCATTATCTAGCCCCAAGCTAAGCAGAGCTTGTGTTATGGGTACTCGATTACTGATATACATAATACTTACAGTATTATTACATATAGATATTTTATTATACATAGAAAACGACCAGAACACCCTGAACAAATATCTGCAGATTGTACAAAATTTGTCACGAGGCGGTAATCGAACCAGCAATCTTTACGTCGCAGGCGGACCTTCGCCCACCGCGCCACAGAGGTCGTCAAATAGTCGTTGTTTATATTCACCTTAGAATGACCGGGTCCTTCAGAAGGCATACGTGGTGTCTGCTAGCAGCACAGAAACCCTTTTTGAAAGATAATTTGAAAAGCGACCCAGTAGTTTCGGTCCCTATTCAATTCAAACAATCAAATATTTCCTCTCCAGAATATTAATAGATAGATATAAGACTACCGACGGTCAGATATTCATAGTAAAACTTGGTACTTCTCCTAAAAAGTCATAAAAAAGTCATTTATTTCATCTTTAAACTTATACAAAGATGAAATAAGTGACTTTTTTGACATGTCTAAACATTTCAAAAAAGTCACTTATTTCATCTTTAAACTTATATAAAGCACATAGACATGTAAAAAAAGTCATTTATTTCATCTTTAAACTTATACAAAGCACTTAGACATGTAAAAAAAAATTATATAAAACTACTACAAATTATATAAAACTAGGTACTTCTCCCCGGTCGGTTTGCTTCTAATTAATCCTACCTCAGACCAACAGTCTCCCAATTAATACCTATTAGCAACATCTGTCCCACTTTGCATAACCTCTGCAACTTTATGCTGATATAACAGAGTTCATTTTATGTTGAATATAACTCATCTGTAACCATACATGGATTAAAATCCATGGCATTTTTAGTAAAAGTTGTTAGGGTAGTACGAATAAACCAAATAAATATGAGGTACAGGTTGTATTAGGTGTGCATTATAAGGATAGAAATATGTACATGTTTATACATATACTTAAATACAAATGGTTAAAAATATTTTGACAATTATTAATTACCGGAAACAGTATTCAAAACAGTTTTTGATTTTATTTTAATTAAGGCGTTGTTAAAGTTTTTATATCTATTTAATACTGAACTCGTTTTTATTGTTCGGATTCTTTGTTTACAAAAAATACCTTAGATTTATGATTGGAGTAGGTATAATCTTTAGATACAAAAAAAAAAAAATACAAAAATATTTATTTCTTAACTTAATTATACAATCACATAACCGTGTTTGAGATTCCCTTTTAAGTAAAAGAATACCTGTATTAGGGAATCTCGCTCTTCCAAATAAAGAAATAAAATTTTTTCCCTATGATTAGTAAGTACATATTTTATGTTAGAAGTAGTTTATGTAAGCTAAGTAGGTAATTTAGTATAAAGGTATATAAAACTAAGCAAAGATTTAAGGTTTCCTTAAAATGTAAGTCTACAACCGATTCATAAAGTGCGCGTTCGCGCGCGCTTATGTGTTTAGTGTACGAGTGTGTGTGTGTGTGTGTGTGTGTGTGTGTGTGTGTATGTGTGAGTGTGAGTGTAGTGTTGTGTGTGCTTGAGTCTCCCGAGACTACAGTCTCATAGGAGTGTGAGCAACTGCAGACACAAGTGTTTAGAGTGACATTAAGTAGGTCCCTCCGTAAAACTCCAGTCTCTTAAGAGTCTGGGTGATACAGGGAGAGCATTTGTTGATGAAAAGATATAAATAGTCAAATATATAGATTATATAGGTATAACAAAATAACAAAATTCTCATAGATATGACACTGTGACAGAACTATATTTATAAATTAAGTTAGTAGATAGTAGATATATGAAGTATGATTTAACATAATTTATTGAACAGTGCTTCTGTTTCATCGTAGCTTAAATTTAATAGATAAACCTTATCTTGTGGCCTTAAAGCCTATTTTGATCTAATTTCAACGAGAAATGATTTTCTGGTCGGAGCTGTCGGTCTGTTTTAACAGCTTGAACTTTGAAAGTACCGGTTCGAATTTGTGCTAGTTTACTGTACACACCAAATTAGACTTAGAATCTAGCTACGAAGGTGTATTTTAAAAATTTAAATTACAAAACTACTGTGGGGGTCCTAGCTCCTACTCGTAGTGTTCTCCTCCACGTTCCTTTGGGGGTCCTAGCTCCTACTCGTAGGGTTCTCCTCCACGTTCCTTAGGCGAATTGAAACGACTTGTGGACTGTATTACTAGGTTTATTCTTCTTGTTTATTTATTACTTGCTGACTTGACTACTTGACTACACTTTTTCACTCAAATTGGCGCTACTTATATTAAAATACTTTGTCCCGCCACCGTAGGGGGTAGGGCGAGCAAGTTTTAACACATTTACATTACAATGTCTAATGATTAAGACGTGCGAAAGAAAGACTGGGGTACAAATTAAACCCTTTCTAAAGGGCTACAAAGAGGGCTAATCGATCTTGATCTTCAGCTCCCGGCTCCGTCCGTCACAGTCTCCCCCCGGCGTAGATCCTCGCAGCCTTTATTCATCGGTAGGACAATGAGCCTTCTTACTGGTCGTCTGAAGATCCCTCCTTTAGTTCGCACCTCCACGCTTCGCACCACACCGTCAGGACCCGGATATACGCGCTCGACCTGACCTCGGGGCCAAACATTTCGCGGTAGCGTTCCGTCTGCTATTATCGTGATATCACCTGGTTTGACATTCGTTTGGTTTCGCCTGGCGTCACCTCGCGGTGCTAAGGTCGGTAAATACTCTCTGATCCATCGCTCCCAGAACACATTAGCAAGTGCCTGAGCGGCGCGCCATGTTCGCCTGTCGTTTTTGTTGCATTCTCCCACGTAGGGCAGCCCCACCGAAGTTCCTAACAAGAAGTGATTGGGCGTTAGGGCCTCTTGGTCTTCTGCTTCTACTGGTACATGAGTTAGTGGCCTCGAATTGACGGTGTGCTCAATCTCGGTCATTAGAGTGGCAAGTATTTCTTCTTTAGGCGCTCGTTCGTTGAGCGTCACTGCGAGAGCTCTTTTAACGGATTTGATCATCCTTTCCCAGGCTCCCCCTTGATTCGGTGCACCAGGATCGATGTACCTCCACTCGATTCGCTTCGTGAGTGCGTAATCCTTGAGGGCGGGGAGCCATTCCGCGAAAGCTCTGTTCAGTTCCGCGTCAGTTCCGTGGAAGTTCGTTCCGTTGTCGGACGCTATCAGGCAGGGCATTCCTCGACGTGCAGCCATTCGTCTTATTGCCATGATAGCTGAATCCACGTCTAGACTAGCTATAAGCTCCACGTGTATTGCTCTAGTTGATAGGCAAGTGAATAACATTCCCCATCTTTTCTCACGTCGTCTGCCAATCGTCACCCACATAGGGCCGAAACAGTCGACTCCGCAGCGTGAGAACGGTCTTGTGTGTGTACTAAGTCGTATCTGAGGCAGGTCACCTTTTACTGGCTTCTCTGGGTTGGCTCTCTTAATTTTACACCATACACACTCACGTAGCGCCGCTCGTACATTTGGTCGCAGGCGTAAAATCCAATAACGCTGACGGAGGTTGTTCACTATGTGTTCTCTCCCCATATGTCCGCTGCTCAAATGCTCTTGTCGGATTATTAGGCGCGTGATCGGGTGATTCCCATCTAAGATCGGAGGTTGTTTCATCTCGTCCGGAACCGTCGCAGCGTTAATTCTTCCGTTCAAACGGATTATCTTATCGTCTTTGTACACGGGATCAAGTCTATAGAGACGACTCGTGCGATCGACGGTCTGTCCTTTTGATAATCGCGTTAGTTCCTCGGCGAAAGTGTCGCTTTGCGAATCTCGGATCAGCAGGCGTTCGGCTTCTCGTATATGCTTCAAGCCAAGTCTCCTCGCCTGCTTTCTGCATTTGTCGATGAAAGCGAGGACATACGCCACTGTTCTGACTAGACGTTCGTAGGAGGAGAAACGTGACACCTCTACTAGCGTCGACTTCTCTCTGGCGTGCGACACCACAACTTCCTCTTCTGAGTAAGTGTTCCTTATTGCTACTCCAGCTGGCCAACTCAAAACCAGCTTTGCTGTGCACTTCTTGCACTTCCTTTATTGTGCGGGCGGCTATTTCGTCATCGTCAAAGCTTTGTACCCAATCGTCCATGTAATGACTGCAAGTAATAGCGTCGTACGCAAGTGGGTGTGACACCTTGAAGTCTGCTGCATTTCGGTCCCTCACGCTATGAGCCAGAAAGGGTGAACTACGGGCTCCAAAGATCATAGACTCCATCACATACTTTTGTGGCGGAGCGGAGCGATCATCTCCTCGCCACAGGAAGTGTTGAGCTACTTGATCCTCGTGTCTTATCTTTATTCGAAGGAACATCTCACGTATATCAGCAGTGACCGCAACCGGCTTCATTCTGAAGCGAAACAATATATCATGGAGCGACTGAAGTAAGTCCGGTCCATCTAAAAGCGCGTCATTAAGACAAGTTCCGTTTGAACGCGCGGCTGCATCAAATACCATTCGAACTTTATCTGGTTTGTTGGGATTCGTGACAGGAAAGTGCGGTAGGTACCATAACCGTTCTGTTTGCGGGTGGTCCTCGTTACTCTTGACCGCATACCCTTTCTCAAATAAATTTGTCACCTGCCCTGTGTAGGCGCTCTTGAACTCTGGCGATTTATCCATCTTGCGTTCTATGCCCTGCAACCTGCGTACGGCCATATCGTAGCTCGGTGGCATTTCTGAATGGTCGATCGCCCACGGTAATCCCACCTCAAAACAATCTTTCTTTCGTTTGACTGTTCGTTCAAATATTTCTTTAGCGCGCTCCTCATTAGGGTTAGGTTTCCTCTTGGCTGAGACTCCGAGAGCGTCTATTTCGAAATGCGCCTTTACGAGTTCGTTCAACTCGTCATCCCTGTCTGGAATGCCTTGAGGAGTACGCACGTGACATATAACTTCAGCGTCTCTTTCAATCGTTCTTAGAGGGGCGCTTCCATGGATTATCCAACCCAACTCCGTAAGCGAGGCAGCTGGTTGGTTTCGTTTAGCTGTTAGCAGCTTCCGTGTTACTATAAGATGCCAGTTGTCGGCGCCGATAAGTACTCGTGGTTTTACGTTCAAGTAACAGACGGCCTTCGGGTTAAGTTCCCGTAAGTGGGGTAGTTGGAGAAGCTCTATTCCAACCGAATGACTTCCCAGAGTCAGGTTCTTCACCGTCCTGGCTTTTATCTGATGAAAGTTCTCCTGACTCTGTCCTCGCACTCCGAATGTTACGATCTGGCTTTCGGGTTCACGTTGACTTGATGTGGCTCCCACGATATTCAACGCTCTCACTGGTCCTCTCATTCCTAACAGCGAGGCGATCTCCTCGTCGACCAGTGTTATCGTTGACCCCTCGTCAAGTAATGCGTGAGTATTCAGTTCTTTGCCGTTTTGACCTCGGACAGTTATTGGACAGACCTTTAACAATATTTGCAATTCTTCCTCAGGTGCCCTCGCTGCTGCTGTAAGGGCAGACTCTTCGATATTGTGTGAGGGCGTTTCCCTTCGGTTCTCTGGCGAGTGCAGCAACGCATGATGCGATTGAGTGCATTCATCAATCCCACATCTCTTGCTCTTGCATCGGAAACGTCTGTGTTTACTATTAAGACAACGAAAACAGACTCGTGCCTCTCGCGCCCATGACCATCGTTCGGTTACGGTCAGGGCCGCTAGCTTCCGGCACAGTGGCGTTCGGTGCTCACCGCCGCAGCAGAGACATTTATCTTCCTTAGTCTTTGCGTTGTCCTTTTCTTCAGTTGTAGCAAGAACGGTTCTGCGGTTTCGTTCATTCGCAGGGTTCCGCTCTTCAGTGCGTTTTGCACTTCCCTCGTTCGGCCGCAAACTATGTCCGCGAGCGGCCGAGTATGCATGACGTACGGCGCGATCTGCCTCCCTCATGAGGAATTTGGATAGAGTTACGATTTCCGCTTCCCTTCGATCTCCGAATTCCTCGGCATAGTCGCACCATCTTGCCTTCATATGTGGAGTCAGTTTTTCTGTAACTTGACGCGCTAGCATGGGATTCTGTAGATATCCTCGTTCGTCTAGGCTTGTGATTACTGCCACTATATTTTGAAGCTTGATTGCGAAACCATTCAACTCTGTTACGGTTGTTCCTAAACGTGGCATTCTTCTAATATCCTCAATAGCATCGTCTATTATCATCTCTGGACGTCCGTAAACTTGTTCAAGAGTGTTCATGATTACAGATGGATCAGTCGCTGTGAACAACAGTGCTGACACCGTAGCTCGTGCCTCGCCTCGCAGGCACGTTCTCAGTCTAGCTAGATTCTCCGCCGGTGACAGTTTGAAAAGCTTCGTAGAGTCTCGCATAGCTGCTCTGAACGGTAGCCATTCTTTGGCTCCACCGTTGAAGATGGGTAGTTCGTGCATCTGTCTCGTAGGTGGTCTGTTTGATGCCATTCTTTCTAACGCTATTGTCAGTCTATCGAATGCGTTTTCATCTCTATGTTGTTCTGGCAAAGGGGATCTCTGTCGTCTTGATTCAAATGTAGTTTGGTTTGCTGTGGGTCGTCGTGGAGCAGTTCGTTCCTCTGAAGCAGAGCGGATCCTAATACCTTCATCCGTTTCTATTGGATCGTATCCTCTCTGCTCCCCCCGTAGGCGATGCTTCTTGAGCCACTCACTAACGTGTCTCTCTGCAGTACCATTCTCTTCTCTAGTAACGCTAACTGCATCGGTTTCTTCACGTATTCCGGCGACTTCTGCGGCTAATCTCTTTTTGATAAGATTTTCTTGAATTCGAAGTTCTTTTCGGCGTATTTCCGCGAGCCGTTCTTCTGCTTCAAGTTCCGCTTTACGGATACGCAGCGCGATGCTAACGTTCGATTGCTGCGAGAGCACTGATTGGGCGCGACTATTTGGTAGTCTTTGAGGTTCGATAGTGCTTAGCTCGGCTATGTCCCGCGCAGTATTGGCACGAGCGTTGCCATTTACGGCGCGGTTGGTAGTCACGTCAGCAGTAGTATCACCAGCGATTCGTGCTTCAGGCGCGGATGGCCCGGGTCCTGCCCCTGTTTCGGGGTTCGATACGGGTGGTGCGTCGGGGTGTGTACTGTCTGATGGTGATGCGGGGTAGTCCTGGTATACCCTCAGCGCGGCAGTCCTTGTCCTCGTAGCTGGCGGGCTTCTTGTGGTCATCTTCTTCGGCACTTGAACGCCCCTAGCGGTCCCTATCGGTCCCTATCGGTCCCTATCAGTCCGTCAGGAGGTGCCGCCAAAAGGCTGACGTTTGCTCCTTCGGGGATGGATACGTTGGGATGGGTAGGGGGGTTCCACCCAGCAGAGGGGAACACGCAATCACGGGATGCTCGGGAATCGGCTGGAATGTCCGACCCCTTAGGCGTGTGCCTACAGTCCGGCGCCCGTGTTGCGTGTCCCTTACCGGCGAGGAGTGCACTTCAGCCCGCGCCGTCCTTGCGCTCTTGTTGGACTGGTGGTGCCGCACAAACACCACACCACCCGAAGGCGTTTACCCGTTGGCCACTTCGTAATAACACCGCAAGGTATCCGTGAGCCAGCGGGCCGCGATAACGCGTGTCTTCGGTCGTAGCACCGTTCGGTGATCTTCAGGCACCCCGTGCCCCTGGCGCTGGTCTTGACAACGATGCACGCTGCCCCGTTCGGGGTTTTTCGAGCACCCAGTGCTACCGTCGTACGATGCACGGCGCCCCGTTCGGGGTTCTTCAGGCACCCCGTGCCCCTGGCGCTGGTCTTGACAACGATGCACGCTGCCCCGTTCGGGGTTCTTCGAGCGCCCAGTGCGCCCCGACGAATGATGCACGTTGCGCCGGTTGGCGGCTCCTTTCCTCGGGTACTCCCGCTACCTCGGCTTTATGCGAACCGGGGAAGTCGGGGTCACGTGACCGCCCTTGTGGTTGGGGTCGGTCACGATAGTCAACCCGGTACCGCTCTTCTTGTCGACGATGGCTTCTCAGATCCGGCTTCGGAGGACCAAAACTTGTGGGGGTCCTAGCTCCTACTCGTAGTGTTCTCCTCCACGTTCCTTTGGGGGTCCTAGCTCCTACTCGTAGGGTTCTCCTCCACGTTCCTTAGGCGAATTGAAACGACTTGTGGACTGTATTACTAGGTTTATTCTTCTTGTTTATTTATTACTTGCTGACTTGACTACTTGACTACACTTTTTCACTCAAATTGGCGCTACTTATATTAAAATACTTTGTCCCGCCACCGTAGGGGGTAGGGCGAGCAAGTTTTAACACATTTACATTACAATGTCTAATGATTAAGACGTGCGAAAGAAAGACTGGGGTACAAATTAAACCCTTTCTAAAGGGCTACAAAGAGGGCTAATCGATCTTGATCTTCAGCTCCCGGCTCCGTCCGTCACAACTACGATAGAGTCGCTTGTACCAAATTAGCGGAGATTTGCTGTTTTTTGTGCAATATGTTCTTTTTATACTAAAATTACCTATACATTGATAGCACAAAATGTCAGGGAACTCAAACTCTACCTCTGTTTTCTAATGATAATATGAATTTTCGGGTTTCGTGATCGGTTTCGAAATCCTTAAAGTATAGCTTTGTCAGTGTTTTTTTTAATGTTTAATAATTCAGCAACTATCAGCTTTCAATGAAGGTACATACGACTGCAGCGACAAGACGTAACGAAACGACGTGTCGTGGCGACATGAAGCGACGGCACGTCGTTCGCTGCTGCTTCTTGTCGTCCGCTGCCATCTCGTACCTTTAGAAATTAAAAATAGCCATGGATTATGTGCGCCTTTAAAGATAGAAAATAAATAAACATTTCAGTAGGTACATATTTCGATTTCGAATTTTAAAAGAGACCTGCATCATATCATTATTTCAAAATGGCTTATGAATTTTTTATTTTAATTTTTGCATTTTTAGGCCGTGTGGTGCCGGCATAGAATTTCACCACCCCATCTCTTCCCGTGGGTGTCGTAAGAGGCGACTAAGGGAATCACACCGGGGGGCGAGCACCAGCGCCCTCTGCAGAACAACTCCACTGAACTGCGATCCCCAACCCGCATGCCCAGCGTGGGGATTATGGGCAATAACCCCCAAATGATGATGCCATCTATGGCGTTCATTAGGGGAGGCCTATGTCCAGCAGTGGACTATTATAGGCTGGTGATGATGATGATGAACTTTTTACGTAATTTTTTTTTATGAATAGAAGCTTCTTTATCGTGTAAACGTCGAGGCAATTCAGCGCCTCGACAGCACGGACATAGTGAGAAGGCGCAAAAGAACAAAACCTTTTCAGTTATTGATAATTATTACAGTGTTTGTGCATTAGTGATAGCCTAAAGAACACATGACCCAAGTGCCTTCACCTTAAGTATAGAAACAATAATATTATGTACCAAACCAATTGACAATTTGATTTAATAAAATTAAAAAGCAAATAACCATTAGCTTATTCTATGGTTAGATTAGTACTCTACTGTAGTGTATTTATCAATAATTTCTCTATAACACAATATTAAAAATAAAATACAGTAAATAGTCGAAGAATTTACCAGACTCACTAATCTCAGAAATAAGCGCCTAAAGTGTGTACAAATAATTGATAAAAGTTCGAAACCCTCAGCGTGCGATTCACACTCCCGCTTGACGACCTTGTTTAAAGTACTTTTATTCGTAATTAGTTTTTAAGCCTCATATACGAATTTTAAACTTATTTAACCAAGTAAAAGCTATTAATATAACTCGTGTTCCGATAACGATATTCTGTTGTGCTGTTTAATGGTGCGATCAGTACCTATAAAATTAATAACTTCGCAACATAAATTTATATCAACGTATTAAAGTAAATACAAAATGCATCAAAAGCGTAATCTAATCTACTTATACAGAAATGGGTGCAGTATAGCTGTCCCCCTTTAACTCAAAATGTAACTGCAGTATCGATGTCTCTTTCTAACACAGCAGATGCTATGCACACCTGGCCGTTGTCATTTGTTGAATCATCGAATCCTGCGCAGGTCAGATGGTAGGTTAGTAAAGTTCATTCGATATTTGATCGGATGAACTTTACTTTTATATATTCGAGATTGAGATTGATTTTTCAAGTTTTTCAGTTGAGCTGTGATTCTAAAATCATGAGGTTTTGTAAGAATAATAAAACAATTTAAATGGTATTAATCACATTTTTCGAAAAAGGTTTACCGCAGACGAGAGCTCTTGAATTAATACTAATAATTATGAAAACGAAGGTAGCACCTGAATTTATAATTTAAGTGATATAAAATTATTATAAACGGTCACTATTATCAATATCTTTTATTAAAAACATAAAAGTAATATATTAAAAAATGAAATCACAATAAACTCTTGTTCTTTAGGAAATATAATGGAAAGAATCGTGGCATTTTGTCGAAAATACTATAAATCAGCACCCCAATGAATCTATCCGTGGAGCACCGATATCGGACACATAACATGGGCCCTATAGACCGCGAACCCTTGGACACAGGTTCTTGAACTTTATTACGTCATACTTTTACGGAAAACTTGCTCTTTTCATCGCACTAAAGTGGCATCATGCTGGAATTATTTACACTGTTTATCGCCGTTGTCGGTCCTTCATTGATCACTTGGGATCTATGAATATGAAAAGTATACTCACTACTACATTGCTTACATCCTCACACAACCACACACGATAAATAAAATGCTAGGTTTATTTTGATAAAACTTGTTTTAATTTAAATATAATTAAGGAGCTCTGTCAAAGCATTCCGATTAGTCATTCAGTTGGAGGGAAGAGAAAAAGCAAGCATAATCCGTCCATTATAATACGATGCATTTAGATTAGGTACCTAGTTGTCGAAAAGTCGCTTTGCACCTAACTGCCTAAATTTAAACTCACATCAATCTCTAATGGAATTCTACCTATTACCAATATAAATAAATGAGCGAATGATCTCTCTTTGGCTGACAATTTCGAGATCATAAAGCAACTTTAACGCAAAATGGACAAAGAGGTATTAAAGTTTGAGAACCTCATCCTCTGATAACTATCAAAGCAATCCTATTCAAGTTCAGCGAATGCAGTGAAGTATTTTCTTTTAGGGAGAACATAAAGGAATGTTTTCATTGTAAATGGATTGCATGAGTCGATGTTTTTATCGCTGTATGAATATTATGTTATGCGAAGGAACTCTGTGGTATCTCGGAAAATAATAGACCGTGGAACATCTTAGAAACAAGAGTTCCCTGATATAAGTACAATAACAAAAGTGGGCTGCGTAAAACCTCCAACTCGGTTGAGTTGGAGTCAGTGTCGTAAGAGTCAACTAAGGCGAATTTATGATGGCAGTGGAATTTGTTAAAAATAAACAGAACCCTTCCTATTTGTCCATTTTGTACCAACAAGAAGCAAGACAACAGCTTACTTCTGTTTTGGTCAGAAGTAAGTCCCTTGTTGGGAAACCTCCACTACTGTAGGGCAAGCACGGGCTTTCTTGTCTAAGGTAGAATAGACAAAAATTACGTCACTTTGTCATCGAATGCGTAAATTACTTGAAATTAATTTCTTCAACTTCAATAATGTGCGCAATGTATGGCAATGCGATGTCATTATTGTCTATTCTACCCTAGAGAACAATCCCCGTGCTTGGCCTACTGTTGTAGGTACAATAATCAACAGCTTACTTCTGTTTTCTAAGTCTACCACTGCCATCTATCCGCCTGCCAAGCGAGGTGTTATGATTATGGCAAAAGCCCCCTTGTTTGGGGAGGCAGGTTCGCGTACATATGCCGAGGAAGTAGGTACCACAAAAGTATGAGGTCTCTGGGGATGGAGAAGTACCTACTCACTTTATGTCTATTTTTGCAGATAAGTAGCACTGCTGTAGAAATGCCTTCCTCTTTTATACCTTCCTTTTTTACACTTAAAGTATGATGGTTGCTAATTGAAATTGTATGTAAAATAAACTACGTTACCAACGTGTTCTGGTCGTTTTCTATGTATAATGAAAAATATCTATCTATGTAATAATATGTATTATATATATCAGTCATCTTAGCTTGGGGCTAGATGATGCTGTGTGGATTGTGCGGCATTATTTATTATTATTTTTATAACTGTTAGTGAGTGGGACCCGCACAAAATATTTGTAGGATCTGCCTTCCAGAACTCTTAGATCTTACTTAGGTTCCTGAATCCATGCTTACAGTTGTGAGATTATAGGTATGCATAAGCACTTATGTAAGTTAGTTAATTATCAGAAATGGGTATTCCCTCCTTGTTATTGTTATAAAATATTTCGATATAAGTTATTTGTTCTACATGTCATTCATATTGATTGTAGAACAAATAACCTGACCCTGTATTTATATTACTTATTTGTTTATTGAGATGCACAAAACATAAAATAATCTCAAAATAAAATGTATGCACATAAGTTGTTAAATAGTCAAGTTATAGATCTTTAATATTAAAGTTAAGTTTATTTTGTGATTATTTTATATATTGCCCATCTCAATAAACAAAATAAAATAAAAATCTGCAGATAATGTTTAAAGTGTTTTGTATCTAGAATAGAAAATATATATCCATGTAATCTATTGTATAAAGTCATTTATCTTGAGAGTAATACTGAAAATCAGTGTTTTCTCTTCGAACAAAACTAAACGTTCAGCCATTGCTGTTACAATACTGTTACTGTTATACTCGGATAACAGTCGGAAACGTCCCCAAGACGCTGACAATAGTGTCGATTCTGTTGTGTAGGATTCCTAACTGAATTTATTTTAAGTAAGTAATTTAATTTATTTTAAACTTATTTTAGGTTTTCTAAGTTAGGTTGACCTAAAAAATATGGTATTCTATTTACAGATCCTAAAAATACCTAAAATATAAAGTGTTTGAAAATCGCAAAACTCTCTTAGTTGAATAGTTGGTGTTGCTGTAAGCAAAAGAAATTGTATTTTGTAATGTTGCTAGTTTTCACAATTTTTGTAAAATGAACGAATGATTTGACGATTTGACTTATCTACAAAACAGCACTACCATGACAGCAGTGCACGCAATTTGTCAAAAATACTCGTAATTGCGGCGCCAAAACAAAAAAGAAGTTGAAGTCGATTGTGCACTGCCCGCACACTGCTTTTTACCTATTATTATAATGAACGCTATTTATTTTATTGATTGTCGTCGAATATTTGCAATTTAATTATACAACCCATACTTGGGGCTTGTTGATGCTGAGTGGATTATCCAAACAATCGATTTCATTTCATATTTTTATAATATAGATAGTTCTCCCCAACCGAATACGCGCAGCGCATTTGATCGATTCGCATTTGCGCATTTGAATCGTTTTTAAAGTAAAACGCGCAATTATATAATAACACATTCAAACATAACACTTCCCTTTGAGATATTATTTATATTCACAGCATAGTATAAACTCGTGAAGCTTGCGTTCATGACAATGTGTAATTGTCGCTTTGTCGTGATGTTTACTATTATTGTTTTTTCCGGTTTTGCTTGTGTTTGCGGCTGTTTTATTAAAAGTGCTTGGGTTTTATATTTGACGTTATGCTTCAAGTACCTTACTAACACAAGAGCTGTAACTTTGAGGTTCGAAATTGTACCACGCAATGTTTTGAGATATGTTTCACAATTTACGATGAATTTTTAAAAGCTTGCGCGTTTGTCTTTTGTTTTTAGTACTAATCCATGTCACGTCACGAAACGTCTGAACGAAAAACAGAAAGGGATCGTGCTAGCTTTTTAAAATTAGATTTTGATTTCATACCAGTTTCTCATCAATGTAAATGTAATTAATTTTTTACATTATTGTATGAAGTAATATTTCTTAGCTTTAACTTTTGCCACCTGTGTTACTTACTTTATAGTGAAATGTAGACTTTATACGTCAATGTCATGTCTAACGATCTGTCAAAATGTTAAAAAAAAAATAACAAAACGATCAGCTCAGCAATGGTGGACATATACATATGTTTTTTTCATATCTTAAACAATATCGGAAAATTACTCAAAATAACAGTCAAATGCCAACGTAATAGTATGAACGAACATCTATCTGAACAAGAAAAGAAAGAGAGAAAGAGAGGCGAAAGAATCTAATCAAATTAAAACGACATTCCTTCAACTAATAAGTTTTTAAAACACTGGGAAGCCTCATCGTTACACAGTTGAACATGATGCCCCATAAAAAAAGGGGGGGGGGGGCGCTGCCATTACCACCATACCAGGCTTGGCAGGCGTAGCGATAATAGTTTTGTAAAATAAATAATGGAAAATTCACACAGCATCATCTAGCCCCAAGCTAAGCAGAGCTTGAGTTATAGGTACTAGATAAGTGATATACAATATTATTTTATTAGGTCCATAGATAGATATTTTTACTAAACATAAAAAATGACCAGAACACCCTGAACAAATATCTGCAGACCGTACAAATATAATGTCCCGAGGCGGGAATCGAACCCACAACTTCCTGCGTCGAAGCGGACCTTCGCCCACGGCGCCACAGAGGTCGTCAAATAGTCGTCAATATACGTAAATATTATATTTAGATAACTACCAGAACAAATATTTGCAGATCGTACGACTGCGACATGTTTCGCAGGCGGACCTTAAAAAAACATAAGATGCTAACCAGTGATATCTCAGCTTTTTTCAAAAAAAGGAATGAATACAAAAGTCTGCATCACAGAACCTTGTACCTACATAACATACTGTAACATACCGTTTGACAGCAACTTACAGCATGTAGCCTTGGTAATTGGCGCTTCTGAGAGCTTTGGTGGTTTACCTGCGAATTTCCTCTACGCTGGTTCACTCCATTGCGCTGACAACTTGGCTTTTATATATGTATGTTAAGCCGGTATTCCGATTATGCGAACAAGTATACACACGCATACAAGCTAGTACCTACTAAATCTGTTTTTGAATAAACCAGAATTCTCTAAAAACCTTAGCAAAATTTGGTATACCTAAAGTTGGTACGTATCTAAATAATAGTTACTATGATACAACATCATTTAGCGCCAAGCTAAGCAGAGGTTGTGTTATGGGTACTAAATAAACTGATATACTTAATACAATACAGTAAAATATTGATTAAACGAATATTCTGGAAGATAGAGACTTCATCATCATCATCAGTACTTTATTATCCACTGCCTCGAGAAAGGTCAGAATGAGTGACTTTTAGGGTAAAAACTTAATTAACAAAGGAAATTGCAATTTAATAACCAAATAAGAACTAGTATTTACAATTGAATCAATATTGCTAACTGTAGACTATTGCAAACAAAGTACGGCTAGCTCTACTAATCCACATCCAATAGGTATCAGTCGGAAACGTCCCCAAGATGCTGACTGCATTGCCTCAGTGTATGGCAATGCTGATTCGCGACTTGATTGGCTTGAAAACTTTAGAGACACTATTTTTCTGTCCTCTGTATACGAAGCGGCAATCAAAAGCAAGAAGGCCGTTGACATAACCTACAAAATGATTACTTACTTGACGTACAACTTTAAACATGTTTGTGAGATAAATCAAGCTAATCACATCCAAGCAGGCCGTACCTTACAAACTTTCCCTTCATCCCTGCAAACACTTAAGTGGGGCATAAATACGCGCGCATTGGCGATAAATTCGCATCTACCCTCCGTTTTGTATAACATCCCCTAGTTGGGGCTGCACAATAAGTCAAGTCCTATACAAAGAGACTCCCCATGAGTGGAATTTTCTAGATCGATTTTAGGGTGAAAATGTTCTTTAAGCCCCTGTAAATGCAGAAAACAGGAGTGCATGCGCAGAAAACAAGATCCGTCAAGTGCGAGTAAACTCGCGCGCCGTGGGTTTCGGACTTTTGACAATAGTATATACAAATACCTACATGTTGTTTCGGAGAACAGGGAGTCGGTACTGGTAAATTTTTCGACTGTTTTCAATGTATGAAATCTAAAACAGTTATAAAGTTTCGTAATGAAGATTTTCTTTTCATTCTTCTTGTTTTAATTTGTTAAACTTCTTTAAATCTGTACTGGCGCACATATAATCTATTATTTTATAAAGTTTCATTCGTAGCTGCGAAAGTTGCTAAGATATTAAAATTGGAAAAATCGAAAAGTCGCAGTCGCAGGCATTATGAGCGCCATAGCGCCCTGTCTTTAGCTTGTGGCATCCAGCATCTGCCAGCAGTCTTTCGTAGATCCCCCGTGGCTAGCAACACTACTTCGCCTAGAAAATGCTTCATATCAAATATCTCTACTCAAAACACGTAACTGCGCTTACCAGAGACCAGCTTCCCTGAATCTGTCTTTCCCTAGAGTATCCTTAGGTCCACGTGTCAAGGTATTCTGGTGGATTGTTACATAGCGACCAGCGTAATAAGGTCTACCTTTAGTAGGATAATCTCTAGATGCAAGTATTTAGTTGATCTGGTTTTAGCTCAGGCACGAAGTATCAAACTTTGTGCATACGAGTACGTGCATCTCTCAGATCTTATCTTATTCGGTTAGATTTGTTTAAAGTAGGTTTAGTCTAGTAGGGTTACGTGTAGCAGGTTTTCTTTGAATTATATTTTGTTTTTTCCGTATATACGTTTCAGATGGTAACCATCTTAATAAGATTTGGCTTAAATTCAGTAGCTTCTCGCCCCGACTTCATATGCGTTGTCCCCGAGATAAAATACATTGTATACAACCTAGGTTCTTACTATACATCATACCTAGAAAACGGCCAGAACACCCGGAACAAATATCTGCATTTCGTACCAACGACCCGAAGCGTGTATCGACCAATATTGAACATTTGTGGTAAATATCCAAGCTACAATTTAGAACCATTAATTGCGTTTCGATTACCACAAGATCCCGAAAAGCCTTCGAATATTTAATTTTAAGCCTGAATACTATTAATTGGAGTTCTATCACTGGATTACAAAGTGCTTAGATAATTGTCAGTTAATTGCGTGTTAACGGAACGGTGGGTTAAGTAATTGGCATAATGTGGAGAGATACCTATTTCAGTGTTGTACAACGTCTGCTTGTGATTTTAATAAGTTGTACGTGAATTATTATAACACAAGGTCTACTTGGGGCTAGATAATGCTGTGTGGATTGTCGATTTTTTATTTATGTTTATTTATAATTCATTATGAATATAAAGGGGTACGAACTTATATTGTGTTGGAAGAACACCAACATTTCGTCCTTTGCGAGGGAACTCATCAGGGTGACGGCGGGCAATGTTGTGACGATTAGGCAGAATTGACGAATAGAGAAAGAAAGTCTTCTCGATTTTCTTGCCCTGTTTCCTCTGCATGTGGTCGTCACAGGAGGTTTACTTCTTCAATAAACTTCTATTAAATGTTTATTATTTTTCAAAAGATATAATTTACAGAGAATATATAATAATGTAATAGAGTACCTAGTCATAACAATAATAATATCATCTGAGCATTCACTCCTTTCTTACTCTCCTCTTTCACACAATCCAATGCAATGAGCCGCACTTCCTCATTTCTGCATGAATTTTCGCCATAATAAAGTAGGATAAAGTCAAACCGAAGACGTCCCCTCCACCAAAGTTAAAATTTCCACAGAAATATATTCCTCCACTTATTCGCCTAACAGAATTGAATCACGAGTTTCTGCCAATTATTTAAAGTAAAAAGTCCTTTTTAGGCTTCCATTTCTTTTAATGTTTCGCCCGTGATAAATCCAATTTCTTGAGACTCTTTGCCGTGTCGTTGCCCTGGGCGGGACCATGATATAATATGGATCCAGCCAAGCGCGAGTCGCACTACTTCACCCCTTTGAGTATCTAGAACGGGAGTTGGCATGGTCAGGATACCCCTCTGTTGGTCACAAGACTTTACTGACCATAGACGAATAATAAAACTACTTCACCCGTAACTTCGCGGCCATTTGCTGTCGTTTCGTGTCGCGAGGTAGTGCTCACCAAAAATGGTGAATTGTGCGGTTTATGGGTATAAAAGGCAATTGAAGACATCCAACTTAAGGGTACATAGTGTTTCCTATCACATGTAAGTGATATTTTTCTGAATTGTTTTTTGTTATATTGTATAATTTCGATTTTAATAGAATATCAGTTGCGACATTTTTATTCCTTGGTAGTATCCCTATATAGTTTGTGATTCCTTGGTAGAAGGCGTAGTGCGGGGACAAGTTGAGTGAAATTGATTGAACGAATGATGGAATGAACGAAAAATTTGTGTAAAATGCGATGTTTTTTGTAACAAAAAATCTATTGATATAGGAATATTGGTTATGCAAATGTATACAGATACCAGAATCCATTTTTTATGGAAAAAATGTGTACGTCACATTTACAATAAATTATTCCATTTTAAATGTAATATAGATTTATAAGAAACAACAAATAAAATGACACAAATAATGATATATAATAATATAGTATAAATAATATAATACTATTATAAGTCAGAAGCAGATTTATTTATAAAAAAAAGGAATTACAAAACAACCTCGATACAGAAAGACACAAGCGAAGTGATGATAGATAGCTCGTGTTTTTTCTTTTAGTAGGAATTTTCTCCATCAATTTATTAATATTAATAATATAAAAATACCCTTTTTATATGTAGCGCAGGAATACCGCACTGATCATGACATGAAACACGGCGGCGGGGTGGCCCGATCTGCATAATGCTCTAGATAAAATTTTATTATCCCTGTACCTATCACAATAAATATATTTTCTGTCTTTCTTTCTCTCTTTCTAACTGCCGCTTTTCTTCTCCTGCTCTCTATGAAAACATATAGATATAGATAATGAAAACTTTTCGATTTGCAAAAATAAAAAAAAAATTGTCCCAAATAGACGGGGCGTCAATTACAAATTATGGTTCTTAGTTAATGTCAAATGAAAGGAAAACCAACTTTTCGCTTTTCTCTCATTCGGAACAATTTTTTTTCTATATTTAAATGTATGTCTAAAATTCCTCAGTAAGAAACAATACCTTTATCAAAAAAGCATTGTATAATTTTAACAACCCTGATTTCATTCATTCGAATTCATTATTTTTTCGGTCTTTTAACATCCAGCACTACTTTTTTGTGTTAGTGTGTAACTAAACAATAGTGTAACAACACTAATTCTATATTTGTGTGCGTGTTCTTTTGTTTGTGTCCAGCTTTTACTTTAGTGTGCGTTTATATGGACGCTTTATTTTTCTGCATTAGTGTGCGTGATTATGTAAACGTGTGCTGTACCGTATTACCTCGCCCCCCTCGAAATCTGACAGAAAGATTTTAGTACTGACAGAAGCGCTTGGCAACTCCCGTTCTAGATACTCAAAGCTTCACCCCGAGGATCGGCTGTAAAGAACTGGTTTTTTCAGGTTGAAATATGAGGCTACTGCAGACTGTGTGAACTGTGACTCCTTAATGTGAAACAAGCCTTTTGTACAACTTCATAAATTATATAATACTAGCGATCCGCCCCGGCTTCGCACGAGTATTGTACAAAAACTTCAAAAATTAAAAAAATTTAAACACATACATATAAACGTTGGAACATTATTGAAGTTTTTTGCCTATCAGTTATTTTAATGTAGGGTTCTATGTGATAGAATATCTAATGGTGATAGAATTTTCTCATCGGTCCAGTATTTTTTGAGCGTATTCAATGCAAACAAACAAAAGAAATCTTTCCTCTCTATAATATTAGTATTGGGTTATACTGAATTCGAAAGTAATAGGAAATGGAATATTAGGTATATTAAACAATAAAGGCAACTTCAGGCAAGTCAATCATCATTAGCCAAAACACTTTTTAGTGGACATAATCGTGGTAATCTTTAAGGCACTAAGTAATTTCAGGCAATTTAGTTTGTGTGCCTGTAGGAATATTCAGATTACGAAAGCCCGATTAGGTACTCGATAGATGATTACATCAATGATGTTAATGCTTGGCCAGATGTCGCTCCATTCCACACCTATAATAGAATGTTAGTAATTGAATGTTGTGCTTAGCTTTAGGTATACCTGTATAAACAAATATTGACATCTATCTAAATCACATTAAACTTAGATTTGGATGGTTAAAATATGTGTACATGTATTTAGACACATAAGTTATTTAAGTACATATAAATGTACTATTTGTACTAAACTGTCGTTTTCCTACTTAGGCGTTCTGATAGGTACCCGGTTTTTTTTAACTTCTTCCACCAACAAACAAAAAATTAAGTTAAGAGAATATAGATAACACTTTATTTCTTATTTGATAATAAAAGTATCGTACAAAATCTTACTTATCTAAGACAAGTGCTTTTTTATAAGCATAAAGGATTAAAGTTATGAAATGCAAAATCTAATGGCGGACATCTCGTTTTTGAAAATGAAAGAGAACAGAGTTTAGTGAGTACCTACTTGTTAAACTCTATCATAACTCGCGCACGCTGGCCGGTAGTGATTTACTGAAACAAAGCAGCCCAACTGGTTATTCACTCCATTACTCAATAACCGAGTGAGTAAGCGTGGAGCAAGTTACACCATACCTGGCATAATGGCTCTAATCCATCTGCTATTGACTAAGAGGGTTCTTCACCGCTCTAGCTGGGCTCTGTTCCTTTTGCATTGGCAACATAGTTTCTCTGGAAGATGTGAAAGAGCATTATTTATTCTACAGGGCGTCCCACCGCTATGCCACATGGAGGGAAAGTACCTTAAATATTGTAGACTAGCGGTCCGCCCCGGCTTCGCACGGGTATTAAACAAAAATTTCAGAAATTATACACACTAACACGATGGGTTTCACAGTTTTCATACGGATCCCTTACTTTTTTTAACAGCATTGGGATTTTTGACATTGACTCGACACTCCATAACTGTCACTGGCCGTAGAGAAAAGCAAGCACCGTGCGTATATATTCAACCTCCTTTTGTATTCTGACGCGCCATAATAGAAAAAGAGGTTGAATATACAGCGCACGGTTCAATTATAAAATTTTTCATGCGGATCCCTAACTTTTTTGAAAATATTATATAGCCTATGTTCATCACGGAAAATTCAGGATTCCAATGGTGAAAGAATTTTTCAAATCGGTCCAGTAGTTTCGGAGCCTATTCAATTCAAACAAACAAACAATCAAATCTTTCCTCTTTATAATATTAGTATAGATGGAACATTTTACTGAAAGAAGACATTATATGTGTTTCCGAAACAGACAGCTTAGTAGGAGAGAGGCGATTGAAATTTATCGATATTTATGCATGCATTCAAGGTTTCTATGGCAATTTATGGAGTAATAGACTGTCTTTTCTCTTGTCAAAGTCACAGCAGATCTTCATGTGACATGTCTCAGCAAATGTCACGTCATAGCGTTTGAAATTTTTACCGGTGCATGCGGAAAAATTTTCTTTATTCAGGTTTTTTGGTGAAAAAAACGGTGTATATGGTGAGGTTTAGCATTTACTTTGTGCAAAAATCAGTGCTCGTCACACGCGAGTTAAAATCTCGACCACCGGCTATGAGGTAAGCGTGGAAAACTCATATTTAACGAGCGTCACACAAAGTGCCCTTCGGAAGGTAAAACTTTGTATAAATTTTACTCTTTGCCACCAAATTTCATCAGATAACATACACACAGAACTGTGTTTTTAACAGATAGGTATTACACCTATCAAGTTATTTCAATAATATCCGAGAGGGTTACCTGCTAGATATACCTATAGAAGGAAGGTGCTTTGAAACCTCTTCTTTTACAATGTCTTATCATATCATACCTGTCTCATGCTAGGTATATCATTATGCAGTACCTATTTTAGCCCATAGGCACCTATCTACTGAGGTATATGATACAAACAAACAAACTTGATAAATGATAATGATTTAATCACCAATAATAATGTACTTAGTTGGATGCCTGAAGAAAAAACTATCAATATTCATTACTAATAGATTGTCCACCTAAATACCTACATCACTGAAAACCATTTTTGGCAGGTTAAAGATATCCCTACATAACATTGCTAAAATTAAGCCCAATTTGACTGCATCAAAAGATTGTAATGTCTTTATTGCACCATAATATAACAGTAACTACCTACTACCTACTTAAATCTAATGAGGCTATATTGGTGCCCTTATTACTGAAAGCTATTTTCTAGAGACATCCTCACAATTTATAAAAACAGGTCTGTTTATGTCATCAAGAAATATAAGACTCACCGCTTTATTATTATGACTGTTATTCTAGTGAAATCATTTTTCTATTGCCTTGTAAACTGGCAGAATACAGAGAAAATATAAGAATTTTGATCAGCTTACTTACCTATATTATGCACTTAATCGGATTGAGTGCTATAAATAGTTTGGGTTTTTTCAGCGGTTACTCACATTAAAGTATATACCTACCAATCAAGGCCTATTTGAATGCTAAACTCGCACACACATTATTAAACTTAATTTTATAACTAAAATTAGTTTCACATTCATCTTGTAATATTTTGAAAATGCAAACCCAAAGTTGAAATGATTATAAAAAATTAAATACTCTTTTACAAGCTGAACCTAATGCTAATTAGTTATTATTTATATAAGACCACCTACTAATGCTAATTATTTAAATCACAAGATCTCAAAGCTCCTTGTTAGTTCAGTAGCAGAAGATTTGATTTTGTTGTGCGGAACAACTTGTATTTGAGAATAAATATTCTTGTGCGGATTTGAGAATAAATATCCCATCCGTAAATTTTTAAATGAAGGGTCTAAGTTATTGACTTTTAATAGATAACTATACCTAGAGAGCTTCTCTGAAATCTGATACACCTTTTTGTGATAAGAGATGGTTACACTTGATCTCAATAATTCAGAGCCTGTAAACCTGGCCGGCGATGTTCCTTTAAACATAAAAGTCCAAATATGTCTACCATTTTGTACCTCCATATTTCATACCTGTACGTTACTAAAACAGCAATGGCAATGTTCCTTAAATAACACATTTGCCAGCATGATCTCTCGGAGAGTTATATCACCATGGCTAATAGCCAGTTAAACAACCAACATAGTATTGGAACGGTACTTATTGCCCTTTGCCTTGGAGGCTGTATTTCCATCTTGGCCATCGTATGTGTGCCAGTGTTGGTCAACAAACCAAATTAAAAGCTCTTTTGAGAGTGTTTGCCAGGACCAGCTATGAATGTACTGGGGATGTCCTAGCAACTGATGGTTCAGAACACTACGGAGGTTTAGTGAAATAACCGTCTGCCGGCTAAATAAACTATCACAGTATCGGAACTGTAGTTATTGCCCCCAGCTTCGGAGGCTGTAAACAGATTTTGGGGCTATCGCATGTTTGGCAGTGTTGGCCAGGGCCAGTGTTGAAGTTACTGAAGCTGTTCTAGCGATAGACGGTTCAGAGCACTACGGCAGCATACCTCTCGGGGAGGTATAGCGGATAAGCTGTCTGCCAGCCAACTACCATAGTATCGGAACGATACTTGTTGCCCCCAGCCTCGGAGGCTGTAAACTGTATTTGGGGCTATCGCATGTTTGCGAGTATTGGCCAGTGCCAGCGATGAAGTTACTGAAACAGTCATAGCGATGGACGATTCAGAACACTACGGCAGCATACCTCTCGAGGAGGTATAGCAGCATAGCCGTCTGCTAGTCAAATAAGCTACCAGAGTATTGGAACGGTGCTTTTTGCCCCCGGCCTTGCAGGCTGCTATTCAGAACATGGGGCGTGGCTTTAACGATCTTAAATGAGGGCTTTTACAGTAAAACAATACAGTACTTTTCACTACCTTATTCCCTATTCATTACTTATTCAGATCCTAGACTCAGCGGTGTGACCCACAGAGGTGGCGACTATCGTGCCCCTCTGGTTGACCTGACAGGTAAAAACTAGCTTTATGTGCTTTCATATCTTCGTAAAGGTATGTATGCAATATTTTTGCCCAAGTGACACATTAACTTCAGTATGGCCTCGGAGGCCTTATTCAAGAGAAAAAGTTGAAAGATAACAATTGATCATAAGTTATTATTTTTTTTTTTTGTTAACCTTTCCGTCAAAGGAATCTATCTATCGGCACCGAAATCGTTCTTATTACTTCCGGCTACAAGGGCCGTATTCAGAAGAGGGATATGATATGATACATCATACCTCTGACTACCAGGGCCGTATTCAAGTATTTAAATGAAAAAGACAATCATTGCACTAATAAAAATAACTGTCCCCGGCCTCGGAGGTCATATTCAGATGATGGGGATTGTCATACCAACCAAGCGGTGCTTTGCTACGACAGGGTCATTTCGATTTGTATAGCACCTATTGTCGTGTGATCAAACTGTGTTCGAAATATCACCTATTAACCGTATCTAGTTGGTGCATAGGCGTTGCTACCCCGCCGTTTAAAGAATTAGTACACGCTTTCTCCCCTTTGGAATCCCTCCTCAGATGTTGAGACTGAAGCTTTTGGTAAAGTCGGGGGGGGGGGGGGAGTGCAGTAGACATGTGGACGTCTAGACACGAGACCCACTGGCCCAGTCCTGTATAAATAGCCCATCAATCACTAATCATCCTTTTGGCGTCGGATATGTCGTGTAGCACTTCGGAAGGAAATATAATGATGAAAATATCCAATGTCTAACTGGAGCACCTCATGATTATGGTTTTCATAACTCACACTTTTCATGAAAATAAACTCAAGAACTACCTGTTTTGTTGGAGTCTTGTGCAACTGAACCCTTATTATGTTTCATAAGTTTCTATGTGATTCAAATTAGTTAAAAGCTGTATATTAAACACTACTGTCATGCATGATATATAAAAGTACCAATAATAACACATCAGGGGCTGTTGCCCTGTGTTGATTCTACAAATTAACACACATTATGCAGTTTTATATCAACAAAGAGACATTAAAAACACTCGATTTTAAACTGGTAATATTCAACTTTTTATGAATTTAGGTACCTATACCAGTGGTGACCCTATAGATTATGGATTTCTATCAGGAGTATTTTGGCTCGCCTATACTTATAGCCTATATATATATATATATATATATATATATATATATATAGTATACCACTCAAATGATTGATACAAAAAAAAAAAAAAAAATATATATATATAATTAATTAATAATATATATTATTGAGAAAGATCACATTAGACCTGGAAATTAAGTCCAGTAATTTCTTATCAATAAGATTTTATTAATATAATTTGATATTCAATTTTATTTATCTTAGTGCTAAACTTACTGAAGTTTACTGAAGTTCAGAACTTAAATCATTGAAATATGTGTTTGACTATCCGGACATCGTGATATGATGAATTGTATAAAGCTTAGCACAGTTGTATTAAGCACACATGGTACGAGCTACAGCTACAACACAGTACGGCGGTCGCCCACCAATCTTAGTGTTTAGTGTTGGTCTAAATGCGCACTTGTTTGCGATGATAAGTACATAGATAGTACTTGTTTTCAGACCAATTCACTGTAAGTGTTGATTTGCGAAACATTTTGTGTTTTTTAATAAACTGATTAAATACATATTACTTTATTAATGACCAATCAATTGATTGGGTGTCTACCTAATTGAACATTGAATTTAAAAACTCTAAGTTTTTGTGTTTTAAGACTTTATATTTTATTTTTCGACGTCTTACTAAAGGTCATATAATGTAGATACCTAGATAACATAAATACATTTTATTTTCACATAGCGTTTGTCCGTCTTTCACCAGCAGATAACAAACAGGTCTCCTACTAAGCTGTCTGTTTCGGAAACACATATAATATTACCGTTTTGCACAAAAACAAAACGGATATTATGTGTGTGGAGAAACAGACAGCTTCAGCAAGTTGCTTGCTGGTGTGGATGACACTATGACGTGACATTTGCTGAGACATGTCACATGAAGATCTGCTGTGACTTTGACAAGAGAAAAGACAGTCTATTACTCCATAAATTGCCATAGAAACCTTGAATGCATGCATAAATATCGATAAATTTCAATCGCCTCTCTCCTACTAAGCTGTCTGTTTCTCCACACACATAATATCCGTTTTGTTTTTGTGCAAAACGGTAATATTATTATAATTTAAAAAACAATTTAAACTGCATTCATAGATTTTTAAATAGTTACATGGGTGATCCGGCAATCGAACCCGTTACACGAGAAAAATAATTACCCTGTAGCTTTATCATACCTATCGAAACACTTCATCTTCAGGAGAATTTTTTGCTCCTGTTATGTCATTAAACAATCAATCAGTGTTATTTTTGGATAATATACATGAAACAATGATGTTAATACTTCATGCAGGAACGTCCCATTGTGAATATATCATCATCATCATCATTAGCCTATACTAGTCCACAACTGGACATAGGCCTCCCCTTATGAGCGCCATAGCGACCTGTCTTCACCTTGTCGAATCCAGCATCTGCTAGCAGAATATTGTGAATGTATACATAGATATTATTATTTTTACCTATCGTTTGACCAACTGTACCGTTATTAAGAATTAATTAAAAATACAAAATAGAACTAGTATTTACAATTGAACTGCTGATTGTTGGAAACAAACTACATTACCTAGATTTACGAAAGGAATTTATAATTTTATTTAAACAGATTATCTGCATGCGAAGGCAAATTATCTGTGGGAATAATCTGCTTTGAGGATTAAATGGTTAATAATTTTGTATTTTGTTCCAGAAATGATAATGAATGATATGATTTTCACTGCATAATTTAAATAAAATTTCGTAAAAAATACTTGTAAAATACTAAGGTGGTTTAGGAATTTTGTATTTTTTGTTTACTTGATAAAGCAGTTGTAAGGGTTAAAGTAAAAAAAATATCTTAATGTTTTTAAACCTCAGGTCATTAAGCTAAAAAGTCTCAAAAGGTCACTAGATCGGAACAAAAAATCTTTGAGCCTGAAAACACACTTACCCACAAACGAAACAGTATCTACTGAGCTACTTATCAAAGACGTAAGCTGAAATAATTTAAGAGATTATACAATTCGTATGCATGACAACTTATGCAGTCTATCTCATGCTCAGCTGACTTTACTTTGCATGTTATTAGGAGTTGCAGACGAGATACTTCAAACTTACTCGTACCTTCCTCACTCAAACAGAACTCATTACACATTGTCATGTCAACATCGAAGCTCCAAACTAACAGGTGTCGACGGCTACAGTAACCTCTGCCGTCGGAAATTGCCACTCGTGTATATGAGCATTTATACAGACTGTTAAATTAAACTAAACAAAAGTCTCGCCAGGAGACTCGACGAGTTTCAGCCACCGGAACAGGCTGGGTTTCGAGGAGGATATGGTACCATAGACCACATTCACACGGTGAGGCAGATTATACAGAAGTCCGAAGAGTATAATCAGCCCCACATGGCATTTGTGGACTATGAGAAGGCCTTTGGCTCCGTCGAAACCTGGGCTGTTTTACAATCCTTACAGCGATGCCAAGTAGACTATCGTTATATCGAGGTGATGGGATATCTCTACGAACGTCATATCCCCGAAACTGTTCACGAGCACGTTGGAATGGAAGATATGTTTAAGACGCTGGACTGGAAAGACAAGGGCATTAGCATAAACGGCTACTACATCTCACACCTGCGATTCGTTGATGACATAGTTTTAATGGCGGAGTCGCTAGAGGAGCTGAACCGGATGCTGGACAGTCTAGCTTCAGCCTCCCGATGTATCGTATACTTACCTCGGGCAAATTTTGCAGTTGTGTAAAAACAATTTCGAGAAGGAAGCCAAGAGGAGGATCCAGCTAGGCTGGGCAGCGTTCGGAAAACTATTTCGAGTCTTCTCGTCATCCATACCGCAATGTTTGAAAACGAAAGTTTTTAATCAGTGCGTCCTACCAGTCATGACCTACGGAGCTGAGACGTGGAAACTCTCGATAGGGTTGATCCCCCAGTTCAAAGTCGCTCAGCGAGCTATGGAAAGAACTATGCTCAGAGTTTCTCTGAAGGATAGGTTTCGTAACGATTACATCCGACAGAGAATTAAAGTCATCGACATAGCTCAGAGAATTAGCAAACTGAAGTGGCAGTGGGCCGGCCATATTTCGCGAAGAACCGATAACAGCTGGGGTAAACGTGTTCTTGAGTGGAGACCGCGACTCGGTAAACGTAGTGTAGGACGCCCTCCTGCCAGGTGGGATGACGATCTGCGAAAGACTGCTGGCAGAACAAGCTGAAGACAGGGCGCTATGGCGCTCATTAGGGGAAGCCTATGTCCGGCTGTGGACTAACATAGGCTGATGATGAAACAAAAGACGCTTGTGATGACTTGTCCAACTTGGCCTACTTTAAGACTAGGTAAGAACTGAATGATTTCATCCAAAGTGAAGCGAACACCAATTACTGGAAACACGATACTTGTAAGAAATTTACGACGATTGATAAATAAATAAATAATTCTGGACGATTCACATGTGCGCCTGCGACGCCGGATATCGCGGGCTCGCCGGAAGTTTCCTTCTTGTGATGACTGTTTGCACGATCTGCAAACATACTTTTAGGTTCAACTTCATGCTGTTTAGATCATCCGTTTTTAGTCGGGTATATTGAATAAAACATATTTCGCAATACCTACCGCAATAACAACAAAAACATAGCTACAATGGTGGTGTTGTAACGTAATTTCTATCTTGAACTCTATCTGGAGACATGGAACTTGAAATGCGGAAATTCCGTCTCTCGTCCACTCGTCCCAAACTTCTCCAAAGTAGTTCCAGTTTTGGTCTCTGCTACAACTTCCAGGAATTTCAATTCCACCTAGCTGTAGCTAAATGAGCTCTGGCTGCAGCTGGCTGCAAGGTGGATCTGGCAACACTGAGATTCGTAAATGAAACTGTCATTTTCATATTAAAAACAAGGTTTTTCACAAAAGTAACGCACGCAGGTGTCTCACACAATGTTGCATATAGGTTAACTATCTAGATATACTAATATTATAAAGAGGAAAGATTTGATTGTTTGTTTGTTTGAATTGAATAGGCTCCGAAACTACTGGACTGATTTGAAAAATTCTTTCATCATTAGAATTCTAAATTTTTCATGATGAACATAGGCTATAGAATATTTTCAAAAAAGTTAGGGTTCCGTTGATGAACATAGGCTAATAGAATATTTTCAAAAAATTCCGTATGAAATATATTTTTTTTTGTTTAATACCCGTGTGACCGGGGCGGACCGCTATACTAATAAAATAAATTATTTATGTATGACTTACACGATTGGCCAATAATGTTGGTGATGGTTTCAGCGTTCATTTATGGATCTAGGTACCTTTATTCGAATCCACCATGGTCTAAATACCTGAAGAGATTTGGATGACACTGCTGGAATCTACATTATGCACTTGGATGATGTCGTCAGAATAACAGCATCATCTAGCCCCAATCTAAGCAGAACTTGTATTATGGGTACTAGATGACTGATATACACAATACAATATCATAAATGATTATATAGATAGATATTTTTTATTATACTACATATAAAACAACCAGAACACCCTGAACAAATATCTGCAGGTAGTACAAAATGTTTGTCCCGAGGCGGGAATCGAACCCGCAACCTCCTGCGTCGCAAGCGGACCTTCGCTCACGCCGCCAAGTTTACCCAAAACACAATTATGGTATTCCATCAACATCACCTTAAATTATTTCATGTTTCTATTATTTTTCTCAAAATAATTCGAATATTCCATTACTTAACATCTCTAAAATATTCAAGTCTCTTGGAATTAAGCGCAAAAATGCTGGGTTCCATCTTGTTTTCATTGTTATAGTATATTTGAGTTGTGCCATGTTTTTATAGGATTTTACGTGATACAGAGCTGATTGCTTTGTTCGTAGCGCGCTTCTCTTAAGGCCCCGGTGCCGGATGAATTTCCCATACAAACGTATGTACTAGTATTATCTGTGTTAGAATAGTATATTATATAGGTTCCTACCACAAGTTTTATTGAAAATAATTGTCTATCTACACAAATAATAAGAAAACGTGTTTTCTTTGAAAAAATCCGATTTGGTTTTATTTCATTACGGTAGTTTTTTTTTTAAATTGTTGAAACCTAGATAAATCTCATACAAAATGGGAAATTCAGCAGTCACCGGAGTCTTAACACTGCTAGGGCTTATAAAAAAGAACAAATTATCCGATTGCTTGATAGAACTCAATGCTTAGTATTTACTATACTGCGTAAGGAGGGTTATGTTTTTAATGAATTGAGTTCAAATCGAAAAATTCTAACTTAACTAGGTTGATCTGATTTAGAACATTATTCGCTAAATTGCCTAAAAATCCAAATAAGCACACATTCCTATGGAGCACAATGTTATTGATACATTATAATCACGTTCTCTTATTCTCTCTTCCTCATTATTCCTGATTCAAATAACAAAGATGAATAATTCAAACAAGAAAAGTAATAACACCGAAAATTAAATAAGGAAGACGCTCATTTGTTTTTCATAACTTCGATATTCCCACTTCACGTCACTGTAGCTAAGTGAAAATAAACAAAATCCCACGGAAAATTAACGATAGTCTGAGACGAAATTTTACATTTCGATAATAAATGCCCCAGAGTCGTATTATTTATAAAGCGATACAACTGACACAATGCAGACCCAACCCTAGAACATTTTACGCACGCGTAATGGAATTCTGGGGAAATTCCGGATATTTCCTCGAAAGATGGAACAAAGATTTGTTTCTACATCCCTTTACATAATTAAGTAGGATAAATGCTCCATGACACGTTATATTCTCAGCCCTTCGAGCTTCGCCACAGTTTGAACATTGCCAGTAAGACATTGAGACTTGAGAAATGTTTCACATCTTTGCCATAAAAGGTAAAAAGTAGATAAAATCACATAAAACAATAAATTCCAAAATATTTCTTATACCTATGTTTTAAATGTATTTTATAGTAATATGCGTTTGCAGCCACGAATAATCAACATTAAATCAAAATGCTTTACTAAGTATTTATAGTAGGTATATTATATACCTACTACATAGACACATTTGTTTAGGTTTACATTTATACTAAGTGATATTTGAAAATAATTTCAAGCTTCTCTGAACATCAGTTAATTACATATTACTCAAATCATTGTTCGTTTACGGAAACACATAAAATCTATAAAAATTGGGTATTTATCGCGTACCTTTTGTTTTGTTTTCCCCTACGTTTCCAACGCTTTGCAGCGATCGTGGTCACGGGGCGACTGCCGTCGCGAAGACATGCAGGGACAAGATAAATACCCGATAAATATTCTTTAATAATCTTCTGACGACCACTGTGGCGCGGTGGGCGAAGGTCCGCCTGCGACGCAGGAGGTTGCGGGTTCGATTCCCGCCTCGGGACAAATATTTGTACGATCTGCAGATATTTGTTCAGGGGTTCTGGTTGTTTTCTATGTATAATAAAAAATATCTATCTATTTAATAATATTGTATTATGTATATCAGTCATCTAGTACCCATAACACAAGCTCTGCTTAGCTTGGGGCTAGATGATGCTGTGTGGATAAAAAAAAAAAAAAAAAAAAAAAAATAAAAAAAAAAAAAAAATAATGTCAACAAATCGTAAAAGTTTAAAATTTTTTACAATAAAAACTTTATAAAAAGATATTGACAACGTCAACTATTTTAGAATCTATTGCATTTTATTTGATTCTGTCTACTTTGTCTTCTATATGCACTTAACTAACTGTGTTTACTACTCACTGTCTACTGTAACTGCATTACCTGTGGCACAACCACAACCATCAGAGAGCCAAGAAGCGTATCTCAACTCTTGCCCTAAGAATAACTTCCTTTACATTATTCCACTCGGCTCAAACTTGGCTGAAAATTAACTTAATAATTATTAACCCGAAGTATCGCCGGTTCTATGTTTTCAGAGATTCTCCTCGGATAAGAAAATAATGAAATCGTTAATATTTCAATAAGTTAATTAACTTTTAAAGGTTTCGAAAATAGGGACTTCGTGGGGTGATCTTAATAATAGATTTTTCAGATTTCAGATGTCAATAATTATTATTTCTTACGGCTTAAAAATAAGCACTTCGACAAGTGAAATTTCATATAATAAATTATTATAAAATAAGAAATAAAGTGTTTTGGACTTTCTCGTCACTTAATTTTCCAACCCAATTGATATCTTGGGCTGGTCGCATCTTCTTCCACTTGTGGACTAAAATTGAAGGGAAGAGAAAATTTATAAGATCTATTGTTTATTTTATAATAATTTATTGAATTAAATTTGACTTTTATTTGACTTTGAATTTTATTTAAGTGCTTATTTTGTTAATAAATAAAGTTATTGAAATCCAAAAATCTTGGTTCTGTTGGAAGAATATAGGACTCTAAAATTTTACATCTAGTCAAGCTCTGTACTTTTGTATAAAAATAGTGTCCTGAAAATAGTGGCAGGACTTTGTACGTGCTATTTCAATAGACAGAAGCTGCGATGCATTTGTGTGTATGGTAATGAGCCATTTCCGCTGCATCACTGACTCATACATGAATGAGTCTACACATAATCTCAACGAGGGAATCCAATCCCGCATAGACATCTCAATCCCGCGATCGGTAAAATTTTAGTTGCTTTCTTAATAAATTTTTGAATTAAATTAATTTTGAAAAAAAATTGTAATTTATAGTTATACTTTAATAAAACTTCCAGCTTAAACTACAGTGTACAAGACTATCCTAATATTTATTATTTTGACGACCTCTGTGGCGCGGTGGGCGAAGGTCCGCCTGCGACGCAGGAGCTTGCGGGTTCGATTCCCGCCTCGGGATAAATGTTTGTACGATCTGCAGATATTTGTTCAGGGGTTCTGGTCGTTTTCTATGTATGATAAAAAAAAATCCATCTAAGTAATAAATAATCTTGTATTATGTGTATCAGTTTAGTACCCATAACACAAGGGCTGCTTAGCTTGGGGCTAGGTGATGCTGTATGGATTGTCCAACATTATTTATTTATTTAGGCCTCAGTGTTCCGTTTCCACAGGCAGCTTAGCGGTATCTCACGTGATTATTTACGAACTAGCTAAATTTTAAGAAGCGCAAGAGCACTAACTGGACAGAATATGAAATTTGAAGTGATCTAGCGGTTTCTTGCTAGCAATATAGCGGGATGCCGCTATACTTTGATATTTTGTTTCTACACTAGGTACCTAAGTCAACATTATTTTTTAGTCAACTTAGCTTAAATATTTAGGATTGTCAATTTAAGATTAATTCTATAAAAATGCAATTCTCTTTTGGCTGTATGTATTAGGTATATGTTTGTATGATTTAGATTTCCAATCCCGCAAACGCGGGATTCCCTATCGTCATCGTTTTCACTTGAAATGCATCTCGACTCTCAACACCAAAAGCACAACGAGTACAGATGCGAACATAAGTGATCTAGTGTTTGACTGACATTACAAGTAGAATAAATGTAAATATTAAAAATAGTTACAAAATCAATAGAATAATTATAATTGTAGGTATTGTTGGGATGTTAATGATGGTTTTGACTGTGATTTATATAAGTAATAATTTTAAGTTTGTGTTTGTTATATTTTTATTTGTAATTTTATTTCGAATATGAAAGACAGTCATAGAGCAAGTTAAATGATGATTCGATTTTCCACCCTTGTGTTTCTATTTCAATTTTAAATGGAAGAAAGGATTTTAATTACCTAGTTTATTTATTTTTTATGAAAAAAGCAAGCTGTAAAATATTAAAATTACTTTTTGCTAAAATCCCTAAATCGAAGTGTTATATAAAAAAGACATAACTATGTAGATTATTAGTGCTTAAAATTATGAAAAATATCTAAAACACCTTTCTAACATCTGATATTTCAGTCTAAAAATTGTTGTAAAAATTTTGCAATATAATTATAATATAATGAACTGAATTCCAAATCTAAAAGATTTTCTCATAAAATCCTCATCAGTTTAAATTAAAAGTGTTATCTTAAATTCAAAAGAGAGAGGCGACGACCTCTCTATTTAAAAATCTGAGCTAAATCTTGTTATTTGATAAATTTGAAAGATAATTTCGTGCATGATTGTGTATTTATAAAAGACTCAATGCATTTTAGACTTAGGCTTACACAGAAAATACTGTGCCTAGTTATGTGTATTTGGTTATAAGTATACCTATTTATTTGACCACTTTGGCTTAGTGGACAACTAGCGGGCTGACATGCTGTTTGCGGGTTCGATTCGCCCTACGGGGCTAAAGATGTTAATAATAAATGATTGCTTTTTAGCATTTTAGCGAGTTATTTGAGTACCTCAGCATAGGCATGGTCAAATCAAAGAGAGAATTAGAATGTAAATAAAAATGAGATATTTTTGAGTTAATATTATTATGTAGTAAGTACCTACCTACTTAGATAAATTTTCCTTCGGGATCCAAAGAAGCCAAAACTATGTAATTTAGAACCGGGATTTCTTTGACTAAGCCCAACGTTCCCAAATACATAAATCTCAATACAATACGTAAAATATCAACCGTTTACACCATGACAATGATAATGTTTCTCCAAGGCACCTCGAATCTCATTTATGAATACAATAGCCTATGTATGATATTTAAATAAACCACATTTCTCACAATAAATTAACCGTGGCGGTCACGACGTAAGAATCGAACCCTTCAAACTAATACCCTGGACGTCGTAAGAGCTAAGGGATTTTACCTGAGGGTAACTACGTCCATATCTGTATTTTTAACTAAGCTATCGTGAAAGCAATAGCTAGTAATGTGGTGTTATGTACAGACACTCCGTCGGTATATTAGTTTATGAAAAAATTGTAGGTATTATGTACTTAATTCAATATATTAATTAAGTAAACGTTACATAGTATAATAACGTACCAACACTATAATTATGTGTTTATGGAATCTAAAATAAAATCTTTATTCATTCATTCATTCATTAACACCTCTACTGCTATCGCCTATCCGCCTGCTAAGCGTGGTGATATCCAACCCCCCTCGTTTGGGGAATGCGTGCTCACAATGCGTGCTGGTGAAGTAACTCATTCAATAAATAAATAATCAGTCAAAGGACTTTAATATTTGTTTGGCCCATTAAAAATAATGACTGTTTGCGCACGAATTTTGTTTTAGATAAAGTTTGTGTGACTTGTAACAATAGACGAAGCAAGGTCATTGAACTAACAAAGGACGACCGCTCCATTTAGTTCAAAAATCGTGATTGTAGAAAATGTAGAATAAATAAAAAATTACTTCGACAATAGGTGATTTTATCAGAGATAAAACATCCACCTCATACTCATCTGCCCATAGCTCAACATAAAACCACCAAACAAGGGGGATTTTGTCGTAAGCTTGGCAGGCGGGTGATCGGCTAGTACCCCAAAACTTAACAAGGTAGGTATTAACATGTATACTATTAGAATCCTACGTCATCCCTGATGAACATAGGCTAAAGAATATTTTAAAAAAAGGGTTTCGATTCCTCATGAAACTTCAATTACATAACCCAAAGTGTGTAAACATTAATATTTTATTTAAAATTATTATGATTATTTATTAAATACCTACCCGTGAGCAGCCGGGGCGGACCGCTAGTAATTTTAAAAGAGGTAAAGCTAAGTGTACCTACCTACCTCGCACAAGCCGACACAATAATGTTATAGGTTATAGGTAGTTTATATAAACTACCTGATTATATAGTATTCCATGATTTACAGGAGATCCAAATTGTTTAATTCATTAGATTAGCTAAGTAAACGAAAATCTAATGAAAACATGTGTATTCTCGAGCACTAAATCGAAAATGGAATATTATTTTTCAGGATAGGAAGCTGTTTATAGAAGGCTATAAAATAAAACATGTCAGAACTAATTACATTTTTTGTGTTGTTGTTTGTGTAGGCAAATTTTTGTAAAAAATAAACGTAATTGTTTACCTGAAATTATTATTATTGTTTTATTTTATCAATTACTTTAAATTCATACTAATAGACAAAAACTTCACTATTACACATAAATGTCATTACATTACTAAAATTAAATAGTAGTTAAAAAACAAAAAAACATCCACTGCAAGGATTCGATGACGATCATTACGATGTGCGGTGACAGAATCTCGGTTACACTAACCACTACACCATAGTTACATGTGACAAAGGCTTGAAATTTCATTATCGTTACTCCTGATAAAAGAAATGTAGGTATTGAAAAAAACATTTGTTTTTTATTTAAAAAATTAAATAAACTTTATAATAAAACAAAAATAAAAAATAATGTAAACTAAAATGAATGTAAAAATCTTCACGGGTTTGAACCTACATGCTACTGAATGATAACTATGACATATTCTGTGAGGGGGTTACCAATTAATGCTTCTGTCTGTACATAAAATGCTATACAAAAAAAATCTAATAAATAATGCTGAACAATCCACACAGCAACATCTAGCCCCAAGCCAAGCAGAGAAAAGGAAGCTGATATCTTTCCTCTGATGTTTTAAAATAACTGCGCCGCGATCGCCACGCCCAAACACATCCTAACACATATCATAATGACGAAAACCCATTTAAACTCAGGAGAAAATCCTGAATTAATATTAATCCCAAGATTACGTATATTTATCCTGGCCCATGCCCTCAACAAAATTAATATATCGTTCTTATCCTATTGTTGGGCCGTGCGTCCCCGCGATCTATCTTACGAGTCGACTTGACAACGAGGGGTGAATGCAAATACCGGGGACAACTTATCAGGGATGTAGCAAGGGGTAGATAGGGGTACAAACATCGTACCTAGCTCCAGTGAGTAACGCATGGACGAAACGGTACTTGGACGAAACGTAGCTAAGATCACTCTGAGTAGGTATTTTAGTTTCGTTGTTTGACAAGACACGAAACGTGAGCCTTTATTAATGACTAGCAGTCCGCCCCGGCTTCGCACGGGTATTAAACAAAAATTTCAGAAATTATACACACTAACACGATGGGTTTCACAGTTTTCATACGGATCCCTTACTTTTTTTAACAGCATTAGGATTTTTGACATTGTCTCGACACTCCATAACTGACACTGGCCGTAGAGAAAAAGCAAGCACCATATTAAACCTCCTTTTCTATTCTGACGCGCCATAATAGAAAAAGAGGTTGAATATACAGCGCACGGTTCAATTATTGAATTTTTCATGCAGATCCCTAACTTTTTTGAAAATATTATATAGCCTATGTTCATCACGGAAAATTCAGGATTCTAATGGTGAAAGAATTTTTCAAATCGGTCCAGTAGTTTCGGAGCCTATTCAATTCAAACAAACAAACAAACAAACAAACAAACAAACAAACAAACAAACAAACAAACAAACATACAAACAAACAAACAATCAAATCTTTCCTCTTTATAATATTAGTATAGACAACACATGGGGCGAATTATTAAACTTTAATAAGATACTTGGGTAAATAAACCTGATTACAATAACATCCTCCTCTCTCCCTACGTATTGTGTGCTTCTACAATTTTAATACTACAATTTTAAACCTTAGAATGCAATAAAGGATTGATTTATCTCCAACCGGGCTATTTCTGGGTATTGTATTGATCTCTCAAAGTTTGTGCCAGCAACACAGCCACGAATATTATTTTACACCTTTGTACACATAGAATGCTATATACCTAGTATTGAGTATTTGATTGTTCTAGTTACGCTTAAATCTCAGAACATGAAATATGAGTATACCGGACTATCGTCTATTCGTGATTATCTCCAACCGGGCTATTTCTGGGTATTGTATTGATCTCTAAAAGCTAACATCCACCAGTCCACCACAGCCACGAAAAAACTAGCAATAGCAGAATATTATATAAATTATCTATACTAATATTATAAAGAGGAAAGATTTGATTGTTTGTTTGTTTGTATGTTTGTTTGTTTGTTTGTTTGTTTGTTTGTTTGTTTGAATTGAATAGGCTCCGAAACTACTGGACCAATTTGAAAAATTCTTCCACCATAAGAATCCTAAAATTTCCGTGATGAACATAGGCTATAAAATATTTTCAAAAAAGTTAGAGATCCGTATAAAAACTTCAATAATAAAACCATAGCGATATACATCAACTTCTTTTTTTTTCTTTTTTGCGCTGCTCGCTTTTGCTGTGACTCAACTTCAACTTCTTTTTTTATGGCACCGCTTTTGCTACGACGACTCCGCCAGTGTCAGTTATGGATTGTCATAGACATCACAATTCGTTACTGGGGTGCGAGTTCTGAGGGTGCGAGAGGAAACTCAATGTCAAAAAATATAAAAACTTCAAGATTGGAACCATGCGATGTAGGCTCAGAAAAACGATCGATGTAGGCGATATAGCAGCGGTGCGAGAGAAAAGCCAATGCCAAAAAATAAAGTTCTCCCTGTTTTTCTTTATATAAGTAAAGGAGGTAAAGGTACAATTTTAAAAAGGAGAGGTTTTATTGTTTGTTTGTGGTCTGAATTGAATAAGTTCCGAAACTACTAGACCTTTTTGGAAAAAAATCATCCTAGGAATGATAATCATAGGCTATAGAATATTTTTAAAGTTAGTGATCCCTATGAAAACTTCAATAATAAACTACCTTATCTAACGTGTGTATGTAAGAACTTAAAATTCTTTAAAATACCCGTGCGAAGCCGGGGCGGGCTGCTAGTTATATTATAAATCGATTTGAAAAAAGAATAGCTTCTGAAGATGCTCATTTCTATTTTGTTTGCCACAGAATGCAGTTAGCTGAACCGTTTCCATCGTAAGTATGAGTTGTAAATTGTTTTTAAGTAATTAATGATTACTATTAAAGTTTTGCTTTCACCACAAATCGTGACGTTGTTTGCCCACAATACTGTGGAAAAGGGTTTCGGGTAGATAAACGCGACCGTCCATTGTTTACAATGTAAATATTTTGGTCTCCGTGTTGCTTTTTAATCGTTTGTAAGTCCATTAAAAATATAGACAAAAACTAAAGGTAAACAATAGTTTTCGTTGAAATTAAAAACAATAATATTTGTGTATATCTATCTACACATATTTTATTTGAAATCAGAAAGTCACGAACAAGCTATGTATTTCCTACTGGTTTGCAAATTATAACCTCATACTTATTAAAAACTAAGTTGCGAAGTTCTTAGTCTGGAAATGCTTACTGGTTAAGTAGGGTACAAATTCTACGTATGACTTTTAGTACTCCAGTTAACCTTTTAACCATAATTTTATTTTAATTTTGATGATAATATCACAGGTTAGGTTTAACTATAAGCAACTCCCTTGATCAATAGTCTCATTTAACCCCAATGTTGCATTGATCCTAGAATTCGAACCTGTGCACGAATTGTACTACACGCGGCGTGATGTAAAATTGATACGTGCATTTCCATATTGTGTGTGGTGTATTTCTTTGACAAATGTTGTAACATTGCGTAACATTTGACAAATGTTGTAACATTGGGTGGCTTTTTGCTGGTCCACTTGATTCGACCGAGTGCAGGGAGTTTCAATGGAAATCATTGCTTTAATTTTATTTTGTTTTCCTGTTATTTTAATAGATTTAAACGATTAACACGCAATATACAGATAAAATATTTATACTGTCGACTATGTATACTAGGAAAGTTCTATTAAAATAATTTGGTTTTGTAAAACTAAACATGTTTTAAAAGACTTTAAAATAGAAGGTGTGCGTTTTTTACATGTTCGTCGATTTACTCCGTCAGTTATACCGATTTTCATGATATAATATTAAAGAGAAAATGTCGTCACCAAGAGATGTACTCGTAGTAGTAGAGAAAATTTCTATATTTTAGAAATTTTCTCTACTACTACATTTTCTTCATTTGTTTGTAGAATTTCTACTTATACCTATCTTTTATTCATTATCTCGGCATAGTTGGAACATAATATTGACTCTAACAAACCCATTAGAAGTTTAAATGACCGAGTTTAAGTGTGTGTAGTTTTCAACTCCAAAAGCCAAGTTGCAGGCTTAACTTGGCCCCGGAATACATAGAGTAAGATGCACTTAAGTCTGTGCTAACTTGCCTAAGCTTTGGAATAACACATACAGAAGTGTAAAGAAATACAATGGCGAGGAACACCCTGTAGATGGTTTGGTTTGAGCTAGATCTGGCTAATATGAAATGATAGTGGGTGATGTTTTGTATAAGTTGGTACGTATATATAAAAACGAAACGGTGTGTATGGATGTTTGTTTCTCCTTCAAGCCAGTTTGGATGTAGTCTAGTATAGATCTTCATCTGTATGGAATATCATAAAGGCTACTTGTAATCCCATGACATCAGTTCCCATGGGATTACAGATAAGTGCGAAGCCGTTGACAGAAACGAGTTATAAATGTTTGTGTATAGGAAATTTTCTCATAGCATCTTATTCTGACCCCTGAAATACTTTGAATCAACGAAGACCGATAGTCTACGAACACATTATGGTAAAAACCATATTATGTGTCCGTAGACGTTGACTTTAAAGTTGTAACTGTAGCATGATAAATTTTTCTCGTTGTTTTGTTTTCCATGGACATAATGACATTAATGAAAACCAATTTTCCAGAAGTAACTGAACATTTATAAATTTAACATTTTACTCGCTTTGTACTCAAACACAGCATTTCAACATCGCTTCTGCTGAATTCGGAGTAGTCGTCAACATTTTCACTTGAAATGCATATTATACCATTTGCTGTCCAAGGGTTCCGTAATAAATAGTCGACATTCTAGCACTGGTTATGGCTGCCAGTTGTCTCCATGCCAATTCCTTAAGGAAGCTATCGATCTTGGTGTTTCGCTGATGCCGTTTTTTAGTTCATGGTGTTCAGAAATCGTTGCCTCGTGTCATGAGAAAAATACGCAGAACAATCACTCTAACTATAATTAGTTTTGTATTAAAAATACATTACAAATGCCAAAATTTACAAACAAAATTTCGAAAACAAATAAATGCGTGAAACAAATTATAATTATTGAATGAATGAATGAATGAAAATTACAATAAAGTGTTCATTCATTCAATTATTATATATTTTCAATTGAAACAGTAGATCTAATTGCAGACTGTTGAAAATATTCCCAATAAAGCTTTTTGCTGTCTCACTTTGTTTGTCTAGATTTTTCTAACTTTATGCACCAAATTTACCTAGTTAGGATACACTAAATTTCTAAGCAATATCATCTTTTTACTGATAAAAGGGTTATTTTGATTTTTTTTAATACCTTTTTACATTGATTGAAATGAATTCACATATTCCTCATCTTTATCAAAATTGGTGTAGGTACCCAAAACATAATTTTTTAAAAGTCTAAATTCGTTAGTAATTTTACTTCCCTACAATATTCTTTAGTGGTGAAAATAGGTTTGTATATAACCTTGTTATACCCAGTTTCAGCCCTCAGGTGCAACTTCCCGCGGTTTCGGTGTTTGTGAAGGAAACTCCGTGTATTGTCAAAACTTTTGGGAAATTCTGCTTCCCCAAAGCTGGAAACACTAATGGCCGGTGCAGATGGCGTGTTTTAACTTTTATGCTGTGAACTTTACTCTAGCTCGGTTATAAGAGTGAACTATCTTATCACATTAGCTAGTGTTAAAATTAACGTAAAATTTTGTTAGGAAAACTGTCTGTTGGCGCTCTTAGTTTAATATAATATTAGCCGTAGTGGTTGTGCCTTTCGAAAGAGTTGCAAGATAAAGTTTACTGATCCAAGCAACGATCTCTTGAATGAAAAAACCAGAAACATATATTAAGTTTCAGTTTATCCCAGATTTCATTCATATTAACTATGAATTTTTTGCTTTAATAAATTATACCTAGTTGTTTAATGAATATTTTCCTATTCTAAAATTCTTAGCTTATATACCAGGTTCAGAAGGTCAGGGTTTAGAAGTTTGAGTCGACAGGTCTAGACTGCTAATGTAAGTTTCTAATCTTTATTGCAAAAAAAAAGAGCGCACAAAGCTACTCATAGAGTCCACAGGTGGGCTGGCTTTTATTTCGGTTAAGGCGCATACGGCGGATTGCTCCTCTTTGGAGGCTTTCTCCTCCTAGAGTAGTAAATTTTATGGGCTGAAAAAAATATATGTTATACATTGACCTTTTATCTGTAAAGTGAACGTACAAAAATGTTCTACGTGCTCGTTTACTTGGTGAAAAAAAATCACAAAGTGGAGCTGTTTCTGACTGAAAAAGTGTATCTACTTCGAATCAGCATCGCCATCCAACGTGGCTACGCTGCCAGCATTCTGGGCACTCTGCCTTCTGTGACTGCTTAGATTACAATTATTAAATAGATAAAAGTGTAAATACTAGTCTTAAGGGATTTTTTTATTTTCTTTGTTAAGACTGTCTAAATATTATTATCTTCCAAAAATGAATTAAATGTTTAGTGACATTTTTAATTAGCATGCCCTTTAATAATTTACTAAAATTAATATCGGTTGTATCTTTTAAATCGTCAGTCATCTTATTGTACATCTTTGTCGTTTCATTTCATTCATCAACATCATCATTATCAACCCACACACACGTCCACCACTGGATAATATTGTTCTTCTTCGTGAAAAACCTTTATTGTGTTGTTGTCAGTGGCTTCTTACAGAGTAGTTAAAATTTATGTGACAAGCCACTTACAAGAACAAGGGAGCTAACTCGTGGAAACTGTCCGACTCTTGCTTGACCCCAATCATAAATTCCACTTTTTACCTCATCAAACTCAAAAACCTTAAACCAGGTGGTTAAGATTCAAGATTGTTCAACGCGAAGTGTAGGATTGAAAATGATTACAGCCGCACTGCAAGCGTTGGCCGGTTAGCGCCACGATGAGATAATCTATACTAATATTATAAAGAGGAAAAATTTGATTGTTTGTATGTTTGTTTGTTTGAATTGAATAGGCTCCGAAACTACTGGACCAATTTGAAAAATTATTTCACCATTAGAATCCAAAATTTTCCGTAACGAACATAGGCTATATAATATTTTCAAACATGTTAGGGATCCGCATGAAAAATTCAATAATTGAACCGTGCGCTGTATATTCAACCTCTTTTTCTATTATGGCGCGTCATAATAGAAAAAGAGGTTGAATATACATATAGCGCACGGTGCTTGCTTTTTCTCTACGGCCAGTGTCAGTTATTGAAGTGTTGAGTCAATGTCAAAAACTCCAATTCTGTTAAAAAAGGTAAGGGATCTGTATGAAAACTGTGAAACCCATCGTGTTAGTGTGTATAATTTCTGAATTTTTTGTTTAATACCCGTGCGAAGCCGGGGCGGACCGCTAGTTATAATATAACATGACTAGCGGCCCGCTTCGCACGGGTATTTAACAGAAATTATACATATTAACACGTTAGGTTTCACAGTTGATCCCTAATTATTTGAGCAGCATTGGCTTTTTGACATTTACTTTTTTTTGACAGTTGACTTACGTCCCGCACCACAGTGACAAATTATGAAGTCTATGACCCTCACGCGTGTGCGAGGTGATGATAATGTATTTATTGGATTAGGTAACAAAGCCATTTTTTACTAGTCCACTGCCGGACATGACCTCTCCTAACAAGCGCCAGTTTCAGCATCTACCTGCAGTCTTTCGCAGGTCGTCTTCACCTGGCCGGAGAGCGTCCTACACTACGTTTGCCGAGTCGCGATCTCCATTCAAGGACACGTTTACCCCAGCATGTTGTCTTATTTTTTCATTGGCTAATTATTTATTTCTTTCTTTCCAGGTAATATAATTCGAAGATACAAGTTAATTACGTCTCATACATGACACAGCTCATGCTGGCCTAGCTGGTAAGAATAATTCGAAGAAGCAAGCCACTTCTGTCAGATCTGCGAGCTCAAAAATAAATTACATTTCTTAACGAAATCAAAGAGGAAGATAATACAACATTTCTGGGACTATATACCTATCAACAACGCAGTCGATTGTTATTAACTAAATACCTATCAACAACACTACCATTGGTATTAATTAAATACCTATCAACAACACTGTCGATTGGTATTAACTAAATACCTATCAACAACACTACCATAGGTATTACCTAAATTCCTATCAACAACACTACCATTGGTATTACCTAAATTCCTGTCAACAACACTGTCGATTGGTATTAACTAAATACCTATCAACGACACTACCATTGGTATCAACTAAATTCCTATCAACAGGACTGTCGATAAGTATTTAGCTAGATTATAGCTTATTGTACTCCAATAAGCTAGTTCAGAGAGCACCTCTGTTAACAGTTTTCACCTTGGATAAACATTAAAGTAACGCATCAGATTGCATTTAACACGCGAGGCGCCGGCCTTGCGACTCCATAGCCTGTTAAAATGCCATTAGAGGGCACTTACCAGCTGTTGCGAAGCAGCTGGTGCATTGTGCTTTGTCAGGATACGATTTATTGCTGAAGCGGGGCTAGATAACTAAAGTTTCAATCCATCTTTTAAGAATTCAATTGAATTGAAATTATAAATAATGTTGCTGAAGAAATCACATAGCGTCATGATTCAGATTCAGATTCAATAACTTTATTTCTTTAGGCTTACAAAATAAGCACTTAGACAAGTCAAATTTCATACAGTTAATTATTATAACAAAAAGAAATAGGTTGTTATTGATTTCTCTTCACTTCAATTTTTTGTCCACTAGTGGAAGAAGTGAAAAAGAAACCACTAGTACATGTAGCCCCAAGCTAAGCAGAGCTTGTGTTATGGGTCCTAGTACCCATACAGATGTAGGTACTCTATTAATACAGTGATGACCAAGCTGTTAGACAACTGCAGTGGCATTGAGGTATAATAACTATTTATTACTTTTAAATACTAGCTTCCGCCCCGCCAGCGATTTCATTGCGTGGACTTAGAAATTCTTCTCGACATCAGATAAAGCCCTATCTTATGAGTCAGATTTTGGGTTCTCTTGAAAAATTCTGAAAACAGTTTTCCGAAACTTTATTTGTATTTATTTTACATTGTATTCAAAGCATATTTGAGCACATACAAAGTTTCAAAACAGTCGGAGTCGCATGAAACATTGGGAACTTTGACCTTTCCTACCTTTTCTGTCTTTATTATACCTCAAACATGTTTTATTATAATTCGTCTAGATTCACTATAACTCCAGTTGGGTAGGCAAGCCATGTAGCATTTTCACCAAGCCCAAGATGGTTCGCCCATTCGAGAACCATGAGTGTGAATATTCGTACGTTCGTCCGGCTTCGCGTTGCATTCGCGGCGAATATTTATACAATGCAAAATTATAATAATTCTAGATAAATATGATTATAAAATATGGCATATGTATATGTAGGACTGACTAACATAGGTTGATGATGATGATTATTATAAAATAACTACTTATCCATTCGCATCCAATGATATTGCTACACGTATTTCTATTTTATAGTTCGTACTTAAGTATCCTCTCGTGTTTGCCTTATTGTATTGTTTTGTTCTGCTTTTGACGCTAACTGTACTTACAATAATTTTGGTATGCAGGACGAATACGGAGAACTATCATCGTGCGGGACGTAGAAAGACATTTAAAGAATGTGGGCCGAAAACTAGGGACGAATATGGCATAAATCGCAATAGTATTGCACTACCTTTCTATGTGTGTCTTTTGTAGGTTTTGTCTAATAAACTATTTCTTTCTTTCTATTTCCAATGAAACTATTATAAATACATAACAAGCCGAATTATTCTTGCTATCCCGATCAAAAGCGTTCCCGGAATTATAATATAATAAATATTATAAGAGGATTTGTGATAAATTCACCCTTTGTACAACACAAGATGACGAGTTCAAAGCAGCCAAGTACCAGGGTGACAAACTCTGCAAAGAGATATTCCAATAGGATATGATGCTCAGATGATTATAATATCTGTTTCATGGGTTTATGTATAATAATATGACAAACATCAGCTCATGAAAACCAAGACTATTTTCTACGGCGATGTCGTTTCGTTTGGAATATTGACACAGTGCCTTCGGGCCTTGTCAATAAATGAAGAATGAAACCGCGCGCGATCGAAATATGACGTAACGATCCGTCAATGGCGTCGAACCTTGTCAAAGGTCCGCCTGCGACGCAGGAGACTGCGGATTTGATTCCCACCTCGGGATAAATAAATAAATAAATGTTATGAAACGTTATAAAGAGAAAAGATTTGATTGTTTGTTTGAATTGAATAGGCTCCGAAACTACTGGACCGATTTGAAATATTCTTTTACCATTAGGATCCTAAATTTTATGTGATGAACATAGGCTTTATAATATTCTCAAAAAACTTAGACTTCCGCATGAAAAATTCAACAATTAAATCGTGCGCTATGTATTCAACCTCTTTTTCTATTATGGCGCGGAGCCATAATAGAAAAAGAGGATATATAGCGCACGCTGCTTGCTTTTTCTTTACGGCCAGTGTCAGTTATGGAGTGTCGAGTCAATTTCAAAAACCCCAATGCTGTTAAAAAAAGTAAGGGATCCGTATGAAAACTGTGAAACCCATCGTGTTCGTGTGTATAATTTCTGATTTTTTTGATAAATACCCGTGCGAAGCCGGGGCGAACCGTTAGTGTTATTATAATGCTATGAGTCTATACTTTTATGTCTACTTAACGAAACATTTAATAAGTATGTATAATACGTATTAAAATGTATCTGTAGGCCTGGCATAGAGTGGGTAAATGTTTGTGTTATCTATACTAATATTATAAAGAGGAAAGATTTGATTGTTTGTTTGTTTGTATGTTTGTTTGTTTGAATTGAATAGGCTCCGAAACTACTGGACCGAGTTAAAAAATTCTTTCGCCATTAGAATCCTTAATTTTCCGTGATGAACATAGGCTATATAATATTTTCAAAAAAGTTAGGGATCCGCATGAAAAATTCAATAATTGAACCGTGTGGGCTGTATATTCAACCTCTTTTTCTATTATGGCGCGTCAGAATAGAAAAAGAGGTTGTATAGCGCACGGTGCTTGCTTTTTCTCTACGGCCAGTGTCAGTTTTGGAATGTCGAGTCAATGTCAAAAACCCCAACCCAATGCTGTTAAAAAAAGTAAAGATCCGTATGAAAACTGTGAAACCCATCGTTTTAGTGTGTATAATTTCTGAAATTTTTGTTTAATACCCGTGCGAAGCCGGGGCGGGCCGCTAGTATATTATAATGTTATTATGAGTCTATACTTTTATGTCTATTTAACGAAAGTATGGATGGAAGGACACACGTCAAAAGTTTTGAGATTGAAAGATTTTCAACCGAACCCGTTGAAACCATTCTTTCAAACTCCGAAAATAGAACCGCACGCATTATCTAGAGTTTCTTTCAACTATGACGATACCATTGTCATAGTAAGTACAGCGATTATAGCATGATTATAGTTAGCAAAATCAGGCCCTGGGTTTTTGGTAAGGTACTTTTTAGATTTTAAGAGAGTTGTCGCTGCGTATATTTATTGTCGCACAGTCGGGTCCCCAGTTGGCAAAGAGCTAACTGTCGGTTGATTAAAACATTTTTCCTTATTGTGTCAAGAACTGGGTTAAGTGATTAATTAGTGACCCAGTTGTTTTAATTAAGGTATAACACGTGATACAGCGTGCTCTAACTCTAACGCCGTTGATGAGAAAATGCTCCGCTATTTTTTTATCAAGCCTACAGCTTATTTTATTTGATAGATTTCAATTAATTTATCATTTACTGGGTCTGGTGGTGTGTCCTACTCTGGTGAATGATGATGATATATTAATGCAATATAGTACATAGATATTGTTTATCATATATTTAGAATACGACCAGAACATCCGGAACAACTGTCTGCAGATCGTACAAACATTTGTCCCGAGGAGGGCATCGAACCCGCAAACTCCTGCGTCGGACCTTTATCCAACGCGCCACAGAGGTCGTCTATTAAATATTGCTAGACAACCCGCACAGATCTAATAACCAACAGGTATTACAAAAAGTACTATTTTCTAGCAACGAAACAGCAACTTAGCCCTTGTAACAGAAAAAGTAAAATTTCAATAAAATTATTCCGCTCAACGAAGCCTAGTCAAGATAATTGAAAGGGAAATGGATCCAGCACGGGATTGTTGCATCCACGACAACTAGGTCGCTAGCGCTAGCGGACAGTTTCGCGAGCTAATTGAATGACGACAATTGGAAACGGAACAGTCCATTTGTTGCCAAGTATGAGTACAGTAAGCTGCAAAAGTTATACAACCCTAAGTTAGAGGGTTTTTACAGTCTTCTACGTTCTTTACGTCAACAAAAGTGCACATACTAACCGCAAGAGCCGTAAAACTCGCAGCGTAAGGATCGATTTCTCCAACTCAGCCTGTAGATGTCGAAGGGAACCTAGCAGAATAAAGTAAAAGTAAAAAAGGTCATTTATTTGTAAAACATGTGTAAAAACGTGACAAATAGTTATTTTTGAGTCAACATGTTTGACCAATACATATTGGTGTGCAAAATAATTAGAGTATGGCATGCAGATCTTAATTTAATTGTACATAGCAACAGAAGATTTATAAAAGAGTTTTAATTTTTCGACTTGAATTTACTATACCTAGCAATTAGATTACATCATTTAGAAATTCGTCAATATTATAGTAGAATTTTTCACATAAATTTTTAAATTTAGTCTTATATAAGTTTACATTTAAGTCTCTGTAGCTCTTGGGTATTATATAATAGAATACAGGTGCCATGCACTCTACACTCTTTCTCAACATAGTAGTGGAAGTAGTAGAGGAAGGGCAGCAACTTCTTCACCAACCCGCCTGGTAACCGTGGTGACAGAACTCCTCTCATGGAGCACAATCATGTTCAGCTGTGACTATGTGAGCTGGTGAACGCACCTGACCAATAGCTTGAAGTGTGGTGGAAGCAAGAGTTGATTTTAAGGGTTTGAAGAAAACAACCTTATTCTTCCCGGTTTATTGACTGTCTAGCGGTCCGCCCCGGCTTCGCACGGATATTAAACAAAAATTTCAGAAATTATACACGCTTTCACGATGGATTTCACAGTTTTCATACGGATCCCTTACTTTTATTAACAGCTTTGGGGTTTTTGACATTGACTCGACACTCTATAACTGACACTGGCCGTAGAGAAAAAGCAACCACCGTTCGCTATACTATATTCAACCTCTTATTATATTATGGCTCCGCGGCATAATAGAAAAAGAGGTTGAATATATAGTATTCAATAAAACAAACAAATATACAAACAAACAAACAATCAAATCTTTCCTCTTTATAATATTAGTATAGATATAGATTTATTGACTGATAAGTGCTATACCTGCATAAATAATGTCAATACTCGTACTTGTGCCAGCCTACGAGTACGTTACAGCTTACAGTACAGGATACGTACTTCAAGATAAACCTTTCTTTTCATCATATACATTTATTCAGTTTAGTCAGATTCATTTATTCCATTCAGATACAAAAGTACACTTAGAGATACTTAAAAGACTTAAAAGTCAGACAAATACATAAACAATACAGAATTAAAAATAGCACGTACATTCACTATGCATGGATGTCATCAGCAAGATCTTCGTCAAGATTATAATATGATTTTTCTAATAGTAAACATCTAATCGTAAATGTAAACGCATATCACGCACCGGCAGTCGGTTCTTTTTTTTTTGAATGGACTATAATGCTGTTGACCGCAGATGGCCATAACAGCGTTATTAGACTTTTGGCGGGCGCAGAGGCGCCCTCGGCGCCCTCACCACACTAAGTAAAATAAGGTTGGGGCAACACGCACAAGGGCCACCACTTAGGTGTGAACCTCGGCTTTTGCTGCAACGGCAGTCGGGCAACTTATTAAACTAAATTTAATACTAAAGTTATTTCTCCGCCTGTCCGTTCCAAGACGAGGAATAATAACTTTATTAATCCACAACAAATGCACTTATTTATGTGACTGTACGAATGTTGTATATTGCGGAACGGAGACATTAAAAGAATATAACACTGAATATAATGGCGATGCTTACACTAAATTTTATGTTGTTTTCATGGTAAGTATAATGTTTCTTTGAGTCAGATGAAAATAATACTGTATTTTGAATGTTTCCTGCATAGGTACCGACCGATGTATAAATTGATATGAGAACTTTTGGCTCCAAAAAATTAAGATTTGTGTGTATTGCCGACGCACATGAATAACAAAACAAGGTCTGCTTAGGTTGGGGTTAGATGATGCTGTGTGTATTGTCAAGGATTAATTACCGATTACAATTACCGGTCGCAGCACATATCGCGTCAAATCGCATGACACACGTCGCTGATATTACGAGTACGTGGTAGTTAGTAAATAGGTTTATTTTATACTGGACCGTATAAAATAAACCAACATAGCTAAAATACAAAAAAAAATACGTACGTATTACATCTTGTACTAGACTAATGTTGCCTGATATAAATAAAAATTATTATTATTCATAAAATTTTTACCGTTCATGTATAATAATGACTCAACAGGCGTTCCGGTACTATTTTAATCACTGTTTTGATTCTGATATCAGCAATCGCACTAAAAAAGCTTATAATCAAGCAAAACCCAATGTACCTTGCCAGCCACACACCACACTTAAACTTGTGCACATTTAATACCTGAGGTACAAACTCGAAGTAATGCCAAGATTCTAAATAAAACCTCACTGAATTCCTTATTCTGATATTATTTTAACCCTTGCACACTAAAGCTTTAATTTAAGACCTTAGGTCCAAGAGCCGTAACGTCTGAGCTGATGGCTCTGCCCACCCTCTGAATAAATAATGATAAGATTCAACTCTATTATTCACTACGTAATCAGGAATTACCTATTTACCAAACGGCTTGGATTAATGGGTAATGTAAGTTTACTGCCTGCCCTTATTGTAGTTTTTGGGGTGCATTCTTGATTTGAATGAAAATATATGAGGATATAAAGAGTTAATAGTTGTTTAGTTTTTTAATTGAAGAATATTATTTTGCCTTTTATAAGTATCATCTCGGATTCTTTGAAAGGCGTGGGTCGAAGCTTACAGTAGAGGCCCTTTGGATGAATACAAAGGCAAAGGCTGCAATTATTATACAATTATCCGCGTGTCTTCCACCGCTATATCAAGCTCGTCGCCCATCGTCGCCTGGGTCAGTTGCAAATTATGAGTATTAACCCTCAATTCTTAATAATTGAGTGCATTAGCCTTCAGTACCCATGACGCACATAGTAAAATTCAACAGCTGGTCGAGCAGCGCAAGCGAACGGCGTTGTTGTACACAAAGCGAGACAGTGATTGTGTTAAATGTTAAACGAGTTCTTATCACATTAACCGTCATTTTAGCGCTTAAACTAAGTTAACTGTGGTTTAAAGACAATCTTACCGGGTTTAAATCCACTCGACTTCGGGTAATGTACGCCGCCACTAAGCCTACTAAACTGCTAATCCAATTGACGCGATAGATGGCCGTGCCGCCCAAACAAGATGAGTTGACATTCAATAGCTTTATATAACTTAGGATCCGCCCGCCCATGGCTTCTCTGACAGGTCAAGATCAATCGCTTAACGTCCTTAATAATCATATCATCTACTAAAGTTATCGAAATAGCTCCAGGAATTCGCTATCTATGTGTGCAGTGCATCCAGTGGGCGGCCATACCTTGCGACAACCACCGGGGTAAACTTGAGTGGAGAATCGGACAAGGGAACGGCAAAGGTAGTGTAGGTCACCCTCCGGCCAGGTTGGATAAGTTCTAGTTTTATTTTGACTCGAAGCAAACTGTGCCAAGCTAAAATCTTAAGCGATGATAACTGGGTGATCGGCTGTTCTTGAGTGGAGAATCTAAGTCGGCAAACGTAGTCTAGGACCCATCTGACCAAGTAGTTTATAATGACAACTTGTTACATTCTTACTAAGAGCATTACATGGCATATTGAATTAAGATATTAAATGTAATTGACCTGCGAAAGACTATAGGCAGATGCTGGATGCGGAAAGCTGAAGACAAGGCGCTATGGCGTATGTAGCTGTGGACTACATAGAATAGCGTCTCTCGATACATATAGAATGATGATGATTAAAGACGAATAATCATTCTCAGGCAGTTGACACCGGATACTTGATTTGGTCCACCTCTTTTACAAAATCAGCATATTCGGTCAGACACTGTGGCTCAATTCACACTCTGGTAGCAGCGGCATTCTGAGGTCGCGTAGTCAGTTACGGGTCGTCGTCGATACGGGCCGCTACCATTCCTGTGTGATTGGTGTTTTATTCGAAAACATTAAGAAAATGAGGGCATAGTGTACATAGTGTTCGCAAACACTCCTGCATTATACCCATCGAACTCGCTTTTCGATGTACCTAAAATTTTATTTGCTTGTATTATTTTCTTTACCTACTAGGCTACTAATCATCATCATCATCATCATCACCAGCCTATAATAGTCCACTGCTGGACATAGGCCTCCCCTAATGAAGGCCAGGCTACTAATACCAAACGCAATTTTTCAGGTGGTATCCCAATTCCCCAATTTACATATTGATTAAATCCCTTCACATACAAACTAATACATAACTTATTAACCTGTCAAGATCACGAGTAGCTCTGGTTAACTAAACTAACAGCTGTATTACACGGAGCAGTTATCTATTAACAAAATATACATTTACCTACAAGACAAGGGTGAAGGCAAACAGATTAGGGTCGTGTGTAAGTATAACGCTCTGGTAAGCCGACTGATTGGGCTAAGTCTTTGACAGCGATTACGAGTTCAGTTACAATAAATGGTTTTCAAATCAAATCAAAATCAATCAAATCAAATCATTTAATCAAATCAAACATTCTAATATGAATATTTAGCACGTGAGGAATTATGAAGGCTCATTTTTGCCCAATGAGGCTTGCTGGGTCCAATGAAGTTTGCTGGGCCCAATGAAGTTTGCTGAAAGATAACTATTTTAAAGGTTAAAGCTCGCCTTTGCCTCTCTATTTTGAAGTAGGTTTTTTGATATGACTCTTTCGTCGTATTTGAAATTGTGTTTCGAGTGGTCTAAGAAACAACCCTGTGAAACCGATTCCTAAAGTTTTTGGATTTTAATTGGATAAACAAAAATTAAGGCTCCGGCGTCGGATGAATTTCCCATACTATCGTAGGTTCAACATGATTTGTAATTTGAGCATATTTTCTTTATTTGTATTAAAATAGTATTAACCTAAGTTCCTGCCAGAAAATTATTTCAAAATACTTTTCTGAAATGAAATAAAACGTAATCGCATTTTACATCAAATTAAATTTGTTCATCAAAATTTCATCATTTTGGCGTTTGGGACACATACGGAGACCCTGAAGAGGGAAGAACTTAATTTTAAGAATTTAATTTTATGAAAAATGCGATTAAGAATTAAATTACAACCACTTGGCACTACTGTGTCTCGAACATATATTGAACATAGGTATATCTTGATATTCCGGCTGAAAGCTGAAAATGTTTCGTTTGCTATTCAAAATATTTACACACGTACATATAAATGCCGTATTTATGCCCGCAAACTGGGTTTAGAAACAACAGCCAACAACAGCGTAGGTTCTGATACGGCAAACGAATTGGTTGGTACATTCATCTTTCTGAACATTTTCTCTAAAAACTCGGGTATACAATACCACACATAACCACACAACATTAAATTGTGTAAAGATCTGCTCGCCAGACTCAACCATGGGAATACTTAGATAAGCCAAAAACAACCCATGCAGGCTGGTAAAAGTAAGATGCAGCTACAATTAGTAACTAAAATTAACAAGAGTTTCCACTCACAAAGAGCATTCCATAGAAATGATGAGAATTCGTGAGAGACTACTTCGTGATGTCAAAAAAGTTAACTTTGAAAACCATTCCATTATCATTCAACAAAACCTTTCGACTCTTACTTAAAAAGTTTCTCAAAAAGTAACGTTCAAAAACAACTTACCTAAATATTCCCTAAGACCTTGTCATCTGTAGAAATAATAGAACTTCGTAAGGGATTTTTCTCCGCCGAAATTGAGTTCGCGAAGTGTTACTTTTATGCAAGAAGGTAGGTATTTCTTCATACGGTTGCCATGGTAACGTAATCCCCTTTATTTTAGGGCTTCCCTTCATTCGGCCCCTGCATTTATCCAGCCCTTAGCAAGGGATGGGTTCACATCAGAGTGTGACATGAAAGTTAATGGGTGGTTTTGTGATGTAACCATTCAATTGAGTATGTACAAACTATTTGTTCAGTTTTATAGCTCGCCTTAACTACTTCTCTGTAACGTTGTTTTCCCATCTAGTTTCGAAAATAAACCGTAAACAAAGTAGTAGTAAAATACTTCGTAAATAAATTGTGTCTATTCACTATGCAATTTTATCACACAAAACTTCTCTAGTCTTAATCAATGAATAATAAAACTGTTAAAAATAATAAAAACTTTATATTAACCACGGAGTTATTTATTACCCTTAAGTTACGAGAAAACTAAGAAGCTAAGACAGAAGCTTTACGACTTTATACATAACATAAAAACGGTTGATTTAAAAAAACTATATTGGATAGCTATTTCTTTTATTTGATTATTTCTTCTTATTTGGTAGGTATACGAGTATATCACGGTCACTGTAAAAATGGACTACCATGTTAGAGATCGAAAAACTCGTACACGGATGCTTTACATTTTTCAAAATATGTGTACTGATTCTAAAGTAAAAATATTAATTATTATTTACCTTCATAAAAGAACTAATTTTCACTAAAGTTTTTTTTTATTCTATTTAAATGTCATTCCTCCTAATTGGTATTATATCTTATTTAGAAGTACATACAAAGGAAGCGGGAGACATTTTTTACCAAATAGTCGCCGACTACGAAAGTGGCTGGATAGTCTTTACTGGCTAGTCTGATTATTTCTACAGATTATTTTTACATTATGATATAATAATATAGAACTCAAGACTGGTAAACAAAAATACTACGTAATAAACGTCGCATGATAGTCATAGTTTTCGTACCACAGTTCTGCATAAAACCATCCATAGCTAAGAAACTTCACGGTATTCTATACCGATTTGTCTATTGAATACCGCCCCATCAAATCCACCCTCTAAAACTGCAGTTACCCCCTGACGGGGTGTTACCGTCTACATCAGATTATTTGATGTTTTTAGTACCTATTCCTTGGCGGCTCGCGATTTGGATTTATGGGGTAGAAACTTATTGCTAGGGCGATGACCTTACCAGGCAAAGTTTTGTAGTTTCAACGTCTTTGAAATAAACTTACGTAGTTAGTCCAAATAATGTCCTGCGATGTCAACAACGGAATGCTTGGTACCTACCGATAATCATCATCATCAGCACATGTTAGTCCTATTACCAACTTATCGGTAGGTAATACCTATTTAGCGATAATCTTCCGATTGAAGAAACAAAAATGACAAGCTGAAGACAGGGGGCTATGGCGCGATAGGTCCAACAGTGGACTCACATGGGCGGATGATGATGATGGTTCACAATATTTATGGTGAATAAATAAATAAATAATGCCGGACAATCCACATAGCATCATCTAGCCCCAAGCTAAGCGGAGCTTGTGTTATGGGTACTAGATGACTGATATTGATATTTTTTATTATACATAGAAAACGACCAGAACACCCTGAACAAACATCTGCAGATCGTACAAATATTTCTCCGAGGCGGGAATCGAACCCGCAACCTCCTGCGTCGCAGACGGAATTTCGCCCACCGTGCCACGGGATCGTCCAATCAAATCAAGTTATTATGTTGTTTGTTTTGTTTGGCCGCGTGTTTCTTTTATCTTTCAACTATTTCATATTTCATTTATTTTTGCTTACATATTCATTCTTAGGTCTAATTGAATGGTTAGTATAGTTTTCACTAGGTATATGCACCCTGGAAGGGCACTGCAAATTTATTCCTTGTAGAACGCAAAAAACTTAAAACAACAAAAAATAATTACACAACGAAACCATCAAGTTAATAGTAACTTCAAGATGAGGATGTGGGCTGACCACTGCACTGCAATGACAAACAAACCCAAAACAAACAGCGATCATACAAACTATACCATTTCATACGGGTATATACACGGCTAATTATTGATTTATTTCTTTCCAGGTAATAATTCGAAGATACGAGTCACATATTGTCTCAAACATGACACATTTCACACTCGCCCAGCTGGTAAGTATAATTCGAAGAAGCAAGCCACTTCTCATCTGTCACCTTCGAAAAGTAAGGAAATTTCTTATGACACTAACGAAATTGATAGTAGATAGCATGTAGATAGTAAAACATTTCTGGGACTAAACGAGTATATCAACAAATAACTGAATTGCAAATCCCACTAAACGCTCTTTGTAAAAGACCAAAAGTTTAGCATTTATGTACAGTGCGCGACTCATATAAGTACCCTCCTATCTCAATGTATGTGGGACACAATTAGTGGTTATTGTTGGGAATTTCTTTGAGTATTATGGTGGGTGGTTCGATCCTGAGCGGCGGCGTGATCAATTTTTGCATGTGAAAATTTGTGGTAAGTTACAAGGGAATTCGAAGTAGTCGTAAATATAATGTTGCAATATTTATTTATTTTATTTTGTGTTTATGGATACCTACTGCCAAATTTGTAGCAAAGAAAGCTAAAATGCTAAAAACGATACTTTCAATCAAATGATATTATGAGAATCAATTAATAGTAGACAAAGATTTTATAGTTTGACATTCGTTATTTTAAAAATTATACATGCAAATATAAATTTTAACTAGGTAATCTATTCGTTATTTTTTGTTTTATATACTATTAACAAATCTAATTAAATTCAACAAAATATTCTACTTACATAAATCGTAATTGTTTCTTATATTATTTATTTGCCTTATTTTTAATTTTAATCTCATGACATTTTAAATCAGATAGTGTATTTATGCTATCAAATTTTATACCAAATAAATTTATTTAGAATTTAATACTAAATACATGTATTTAGTATAAAATTTGATATAATACTTTACTCATGTCATGACACGTGTCACGCCCAGCTGAGTCCGTCCGTATCATAAGTTCTGGACTACGCTCCAGTTTCTTCGTTTCAGATAAAGAAACAATTAACATCTAGGCCAACGTTTATCTTAATTCGAGTTAGTTGTAATCATTCACTTTTGCTCCCCGTGTTGGTCGTTTAGGCAATCTATGTGTGATGAGAATATCTGAATGCGTTCTGAGGTCACCTAAAATCTGGGATCATAAAATCTCGCTCACTTTCAATATTTTTTTAAAGAGAATATCATAGGGTGGATAGAAATAGTATAATAGTATAATGAATTTCAAATAGTCTAATGAATTTCAAATAATTTCCACATTCGACGACAAAGTGGCGTATTTTTTCTCTATTCTAGACAATAATTCCCGCCCAACGGGGGTGAGGGGCACAGAGTGGAGCCATTGCGAGGGCAACTTGAGTAATTATAATAGTAATAAATATAATAATAATAATAAATATAATTTTTTCAGATAGGTTCCTACTATTACAATGTTTACATTGTAGTGAAGACCTGGTGACCTATCCTTTAGTCTATCCTTTAGCATAGACTGTGTAGTCTGTGTAGTCTATCCCTGTACACAGACTACACAGTACGTGATACGATCGTCACGGAAGGTCACGGGTAAGTCCCGACGAAATCGAAATTTTTGTTTAATTTCCTATAAATATCAAAATAAATGTATACTAGCTTATGCGATCAAACTGTAATATGGCGAAGAGTGAGTTTGACGCCTAGATCCAGTTTCGGTCGTAGTGTGGCGCAGTAGGGCCACACTATAATATTCAGGCGCCTGTCTTCGATACTGGTGTCATGTTACGCCATCCCAGGGTTGCCTCAAAGAGATCTCATGAGCGATAGGACCGCCCTTTATACTTCCTCTACTAAGCATGTCTGTTTGTAATGTTCTCTTCTATAGTTTAGGATGCTGCTCGGTATTTAGCCTATGATTTATCGGTAAAATAATAGATAATTAATAAGAAATAAATAAATTTTCAGTACGAACGGAAGTCTAGACTATAAAAACCCATTAAATATTGACATCTATGGCGCTCATTAGGGGAGGCCTAAGTCCAGCAGCGGACTAATATAGGCTGATGTTGTTGTAGTTAACCGTATAGAAACATTTAAGATACATAACTCGCCTCTCCCTTGTCGGGTCTTGCAATTAAATAACATAAAACTTGAAATATTTATCAATTTGCGAAAATACAAGAAGTTTTTTAGCTGATTTATTTTTCTCTTTCAACTTAGCTCTTCAAAGGGACTGAGAAATATGTAAATGGTATTTTTTATGCGTCGCGTTTCACTCAGAACTCAACTGGTCTGAAATTACATAAAAGTTTAGTAACATTCGTTAAAAGTTGACATATAAACATAAACCTTGGGAGAGTACTCAAGTTGCTCTTAAAACTTCATTGGCTAATGGATCATGTTTAAAACAGATTGCACAATTATTTAGTTGAGGAAATATGAAAGAATTACCTATAAAAACGTAGTACCTTATCTATACTAATATTATAAAGAGGAAAGATTTGATTGTTTGTTTGTTTGTATGTTTGTTTGAATTGAATAGGCTCCGAAACTACTTGACCGAGTTAAAAAATTCTTTCACCATTAGAATCCTTAATTTTCCGTGATGAACATAGGCTATATAATATTTTCAAAAAAGTTAGGGATCCGCATGAAAAATTCAATAATTGAACCGTGGGCTGTATATTCAACCTCTTTTTCTATTATGGCGCGTCAGAATAGAAAAAGAGGTTGTATAGCGCACGGTGCTTGCTTTTTCTCTATGGCCAGTGTCAGTAATGGAGTGTCGAGTCAATGTCAAAAATCCCAATGCTGTAAGAAAAAGTAAGGGGTCCGTATGAAAACTGTGAAGCCCATCGTGTTAGTGTGTATAATTTCTAAAATTTTTGTTTTATACCCGTGCGAAGCCGGGGCGGACCGCTAGTTTATTTATAATTTGAGTATTTTTTCACCAAGATCTGCTATTATTTGTAATAGAATAGTATTTATCTAGGTTCCTGCCACAATTTTTTTATACTTTTCTGAAATGAAATTGGTGATTGTGTCGTTAGATAAATAAATAAATACGTAAAAGACATTTGTATTTGTGTTTTAGTATTTGTGTAGATAAGTATTTTCAAAACAGCTTATGGCAGGAACCTAAATAAATACTATTCTAAAACGAATAGTAGCAAACCATGGTGGAAATATTCTCAAATTACAAATCATTTGGTTACCACGTTTGTATGGGAAATGCATCCGTGGCCGGAGCCTTAAGCTTTATTTAAATTCTACACCATACCAACATACTGTCACGTGTTGAACTTGACACCTAGGCGACGTATAATAAAAAAAAAATAGATAATATTTTAAAAATTGCGAAGATGCAGTATTATTTGCAGTATTTATAGCTTAAAACATGTGATAAATAGTATTTTTTAATAAAAAAGGGATTAAATATTGTACAGAGTGTACGAAAGTGACACTTGAAGTCCAGGCTAAGGCTAGGCTTGTAATTCTGTTCCACGTTAAATACACTCGAGAGCAATGAATCCGGGTCACTCAAAGAAAAAAAAATCTCGGAAAGTAACCCTTAGTTGCATTAACCTAGCATTCTTACTTTCCGAGATTTTTTTTTTCTTGATTTTTTTTTTCTTTGAGTGACCCGGATTCATTGCTCTCGAGTGTATTATTAAAAATTAACCAATTAACTAAGCTTCAACATAATGAAATCAAATAACTGTAACTGAATTGAATGTTGCAATGTTTTCTGCCCTATTGGGCGTGCAATGTCTTAAAATTAACAATGAAAAATTAATTACTTATATAAAATTATAAAGAAATAATACCAAATATGAACAGAAAAAATAATATTAATAAATTCAATAAAATAACTCGATGTCAAATATCATAAATCTACAATTTATTAGTCATATATTCATTAAGAGTATAGTAGCATTTACATGTCAACAGATCAGTGACTTTCCTTCGAAACAACGTGCAAGGCAACTTTCGTATAGATTCTGGCAGCTTGTTATAGGTAAAAGGTGCTGAGCAGAATATACTTTTACGCATTAAGGTCGTTTTAGAATTTCGAGTAACAACTTTATGCTTGTCACGCCTATTGCTAACCACACCTATGGCATCAGAGAGCCGTTCAAACAAATCTGGGTTATTTTTGACAAACATCACCGTTTCAAATATATAAAAAGCTAATAAAACGCTGATATAGAAGTTATGTGTAATTGAATAATGACTTAGTTTCATTATTCAATTACAGATAATGGTTAAATTAGAGCCGACATGACATGACCTCGCTACCATAATATAGCCCGTTTTTGTTCACAAAAAATATTTCGTAAATAATAAAAAAGCAAGGCCACCCATCAATGTGACTCAATAATGAATAGCTGATAAATATGTTAAGTTATTTCTTTCAGACTTGCAAACAAACTTCAGCTTGCTCAACTGATCGATCAGACTGAAACATAGTCTGCGGTTGGCTCAATTATTTCAATTGTAAATACTAGTTCTAGTTTAGTTATTAAATTGTAATTTACTTTGTCAATAAAGGTTTCTTTCATGAATATTAAATTTTTAATTCGGGTACTGACCGGTGTTGCGGGTCGTAATGCAACATTCGACGACCTCTGTGGCGCGGTGAGTCAAGGTCCGCCTCCGACGCAGTATTCCTGCCTCGGGACAAATATTTGTACGATCTGCAGATATCTGTTCAGGGTGTTCTGGACGTTTTTCATTATACAAATAATAAAAAAATATATCAATTTAATATATTGTATTATGTATATCAGTCATCTAGTACCCTTAACACAAGCTCTGCTTAGCTTGGGGCTAGGTGATGCTGTGTAGATTGTCCAGCATTATTTATTTATTTATTCGCAGCGAACATGCAACGTTACGCCGTGTGAAGCCTTCTTTCCCAGTACTCACTGCACGAACGCTCGCTATGTAACATGTAACACGTTTCGTTACCTCCTGTAACCGTGGTCAGTAGCCAGCTTAAGAAATTAATATGTACCGAAAAAAATACGGCTTTACAGTCAATATATTTAGCCCTAATAAAATTTGGAACAAATATGTCTGCTGGACGGTTTGAAAAATTCTTTCATCATTAGAATCCTACATTATTTGTCCTGAACATAGGCTATATAATATTTCAAAAAATAAGGAATCCATATGAAAACTTCAAAAACCCTTGGGCCAGACGATGCTGTCAATCCACACAGCATCCCAAGGGTTATTGAAGTTTTCATACGGATTCCTAATTTTCAACATTATTTATTATTATTATTTATTTGAAGAGAAAACAGTCTTCTGCTTCAAAAGTAGACCCGACACCCACTGCGCCATGATGGTCTTAAAAGTCACCTTAAAATGCCGTTGCCTGCATTAATCATATTTCCAAATGAAGTACTGGTTATAAATTGATCTTATCCTTAACTCAATCAGAGGACGGGCTCGCTATAAATCTCGGACAAAGACTGGGTCTCATTATCGGATCAATTAAATATTCTTGTTAGTTACACAAAGGATTCCATTTAAAGCCTTTGGAGCGGTGACACGCGTTATTAAACCGGACAAGGGTGAGACCGGCGGTGATTGAGGGATCCGTACATATTTAATGATAAACATGATATTATACGTTGATGGAACGTTCTCCGTCGCATGTTTCAAAAGCTTATCTTTTGACACATGCGATGGAGAACGATAAGATAAATATTTAAATTTATCCAAACTAAAACAATAACATAAGAAAAAATTTGACTCGAAAATTAGCATTGCTTAATTAATAAATCTATAGCTAACACAATTAATCCAATAATAATAAGAAAGGAACTTACGTTATGAAAACACCATTAGTCAATTCAACGTTGAAAAAAATTGAACGGGGAATACTCATTATAAGTAAGTACCTATAGTTAAACTAAGAACGCTAGACTTAATTATCTGAATTATATTAAACGTAAGATGTGATAATATATTGAGGACACATTCCTCCCAATCGGTTTGCTTTCCTTATGCGCAAGAGTAGTTTACCGAACTGTAGGTACAGATTGTGACGTAGTGGTGTTGTGTGACCGAAATGCAGTGGATTTTTTTTGTAAGCATAATCATAATTTGTTTTCAATTGTAGTTAACAATATCTTTTATGCTCCGCTCTCGGAGGAAGCCCTCAAAATGTTAATATTTGTTAATTTAGGAGGTAAGCGTAGATGATAAGTAAATCTATAGGTATATAGGTACATTATAAAGAGGAAAGATTTGATTCATTGTTTGTTTGAATTGAAAAGGCTCTGAAACTTCTGGACCGATTTGCAAAATCTCTTACCATTAGGATCTCGTTAGGATCTTAGGATCTTGTTAGGATCTTAGGATCTCATTAAGATCTTACAATATCCCTGATGAACATAGAATATGAATATATCCATAAAGTTAGGGTTCCTTATGAAAACTTGAATTATGTAATCCATTGTGTGAGAAAATTACCCATTTTTTTCGCCCGGTCGGACGGCTATTTGGATATAGGTATTTTTAAGGGTGACAAAACAAAATCCAATTTCCTCTGATGTTGATGATGATAGGTTCTAGATCTACGTACCCCGCAAGCTTGTAAAACATCAAGTACTTACAAGCAATCATTATCATCGGCCAATTTTAGTCCACTGCTGGACATAGGCCTGTCCTAACGAGTGTCGTAGAGCCCAAAGCCACGATTAAGACGCGAACGCACAATTCTCGGAACAAAACCATTTAGCGGCCATGACACGCGCTCGTTTGATCACACGTTAGGTACTCAAACGTGCAACCAAAGGTTATCAAACCAACCAAGGCAGTAAACGCCTTAATTATTATGGTTATCTTCGGAAAAGAGGGTAGTGATAATTTTGAGGCAGAATCCGGGTTTTTCCGATTGTCTTGAAAGCCTATAAAGGTAAAAGCGGGGTCGACATGATTCTGCAACCTGGATGCGGTTTTAAAACCTTATGTTACTTATACATTCAAGAACGACAGATGAAATGCGAGGGTTTTTGATTTAACTTGTATTGAGTTAAATATATGTATGTAATTAGGGATTTAGTGACGGTCAAAGTTATACCAATCTGTCATCCGGATGGAGAGAAAAGGTAACAATTGCCATTACAGAATAATGATCAAAATAAAATTTAGGCTGGCATTAATAAAGCTATTAACACACGTAAACTATTTAAAAAGCTTGTTCGTTATTAAGGCTAGCCATAGACGACACTACATAGTAGGTATGTTGACTTTGGTCTGAACGCACTGTACTAATATTATAAACAGGAAAGATTTAATAGTTTGTTTGTTCGAATTGAATAGGCTCCGAAACTTTTATTATAGTTATTTCACTATTAGAATCCTAAATTTTCCCTGATGAACATCATACACATAGGCATAAACATAGAATATTTTCAAAAACATTTGGGATTCGCATGAAAAATTTAGTTTTTGAAAAATACCCATACGAAGCCATGGCGGGCCGCTAGTATTTAATATAAATATTATGTTTGCAAATACTAATGCTGCATTGCAATGAAGTGCGATCATAGTGCCATTTTGACCATTTTCTGCGGCGTCATGATTTTATTATTAATTACCAGTCATAAATTAAGGGCAATCCGAACCGAGGTTCCCATCTATTTGCACGTTACCCCAAAAACTTTCCAATGTAAAACTTTGCGAATAAAATTTTATTGTTGGTTTTGCGAACAATTTTCCCGGACACTGAATACTTGAGAGGGAATTCCTAAGATATTCTGACACCGTTATTATGTCGCCATCTTTGCGGGCTTCGGAAACCGTCGAGGGTTGCCTGGAAGATGATTCCAATATCACGCTGAATAGACTTCTAAAAGAACCCGTTCGGATGGAAAAAGGGTTTGTTTCTCATGCTAAAATTGTTCGTTGACCGTTGCGTAGGTCGAGCGTAGTTTTACTTTTTCTAACCTAACTTGATTGGGACTAGTTAGAGAGTTTAACTTTTAATATTTTTATTAACTTCTCACAACAAAAGAAGAAAATATTTTTATAGGTACTAAGAGAATCACCTTAATTAATATAGAAAAATATTAAACCTCAATCCTAACTCTGTTACCCAGTGGCCAAAGGCAAAGCCAAAGTTTATTATGGTTGTCTATAATCTTATTATGACAGCGCAACTATTAACGAGACTGGGTTCAAAGTTTCGTATTTTTATATTGTTCATTGGTTTTAGTGTCGTTTGATTTTGATGGTGAGTTTTTGAGCACTTCAATGTGAAAAAATAGCTTTTTATTCAATAAACTTTCGATACACTAAATATGATTACTGTATGAATGTCGTATGTATGATTTGATTATGTAACGTGTCCAAGAGTCCTCAAAGGTCTAAAGAAAAAAAGAGCACTTTTATTTTCTATTTTGTCTGTCGCAGGAAGTCGCGATGTTTTTTCGCCATTATTTGTCCGCGGGAGTTTGGCGTAGGTAGTAAAATAATATTCTTGTTGGTTTAGGGAGTAATGTCGTAAATTTAAATTCTCCTATTAGCAGGAAAAATGGACTGAAACAGGTTAAACTAATATTTTTTATTTATTTGTTTTAAGAAGAAATATATATTTTATTCACGCAACCAGTGAAAACTTTAAATACAACTGTGGTATTATGGTAGCAGTGTACCTAATGACCATTTTTTTATTTATTTATTCATTACAAATATAATTACAATATACATTATATTGGTACCATAGAAACCTTGTGAGGTTCACATTCGTTTTCTATTTATTTTAAAGTCTAAAGTTCAAATAAAAGGTCACTAATCTAGGCCTACCATACCTTACTCTACTGCATTGGCTTTCATGTTCACTCCCTCGCGCAAAGATACCTCAAACCCTACTTTTACTGGACACTACCGACCCGCCCCGGCTTCGCACGGCTATAGATATAGGGCTTAAAAGATTTGATTGTTATAGATATAAACATTCCTCTTGAATCACTTCAAAAACTGCATCAAAATCCGTTGCATAGTTTCAAAGGTCTAATCATACAACACAGGGACATACAGACAGTGGGAAGCTACTTTGTTTTATAATACATTATAGTGACTAGGTACTTTGTTTTATAATACATTATAGTGACGAGGTACTTTGTTTTATAATACATTATAGTGACTAGGTACTTTGTTTTATAATACATTATAGTGACTAGGTACTTTGTTTTATTATACATTATAGTGACTAGGTACTTTGTTTTATAATACATTATAGTGACTAGGTACTTTGTTTTATAATACATTATAGTGACTAGGTACTTTGTTTATAATACATTATAGTGACTAGGTACTTTGTTTTATCATACATTATAGTGACTAGGTACTTTGTTTTATAATACATTATAGTGACTAGGTACTTTGTTTTATAATACATTATAGTGACTAGGTACTTTGTTTTATCATACATTATAGTGACTAGGTACTTTGTTTATAATACATTATAGTGACTAGGTACTTTGTTTTATAATACATTATAGTGACTAGGTACTTTGTTTTATCATACATTATAGTGACTAGGTACTTTGTTTTATAATACATTATAGTGACTAGGTACTTTGTTTTATTATACATTATAGTGACTAGGTACTTTGTTTTATAATACATAGTGACTAGGTACTTTGTTTTATAGTACATTGTAGTGAAGTTACAAAATATTTTCTATTCAGTCTTGTATCCGCCATTTTGTATCAGATTTTGACTTATCTAGGATGAAGAGGGTGTGCCCACTATGTTTTTACAAGACACAAAACCTTAATATTTGTAAGTCTCGGACAAAAACCTTAATCTTGTTTTTCATCACCTCGACTTTACCTTTTATACATATACCTCATGGAAGCATAACAAAGGAAAAAACCTCTTCGTTTTATATTTTACTTTCAATCTTCTTTCTCATAAAGAGATATTCGAAACTCATTGCTTATGACGTGACCCTGAGTGTGTAGGCGAGAAACCAGGTTGTAAAGTGCTGCTGCTCTAAGATATAGCTGCCTACTGTTTTACGAGTTACTGTTACTGTTTTAAGTTGCGCAACAGGGAAGCCCTATCGCTTAGCGATTCACTAATAGCAATCGTAGTTACGACGTTATTTAAGGCGGTATTTTAAGGCAATTTTATTAATATTTGATACCTAGCTAGTGTGATAGTTAGAATATAATATACTTTATAGCACAAGAGTTGTACATAGATGAACATAAAAGTTTGTGTACCTAGCGATATATAGCCACGAAGGCTTTTTTAATCTAAATAATCTAAATGTTTACTAGCAAGAGCATTGCACTAAAATCTAAATCAAAGAAAGAATATATCATTGGTGTTGCACCACGTTCATGCCAGGTTGACCTGCCAAGGTCTCGTATGGAGCTTTTATGAGAACCAAAGGATACAAAATAACGTGCGCTTGTTGGTTTTATTGAGGCCAGTGAGAGGCCGGGTGAAGGCGAGCGCAGGTCCAATAATGCTTGTTTTTGAACAGGAAAAATTGCGCCCAAATCGTTTTATAGCATTTAGTTGTCTAGAATAATGTTTATGATTAAAAAATTTTGTAAGAGCCATAATAGCGCTTCTATGAGAACTGCTGTAAAGGTATAGAATAAGATACCTATACAGCAGTTCTCATAGATTTCTAATACTAATACTAATATTATAAAGAGGAAATATTTGATTTTCTGAATTGAATAGGCTCTGAAACTATTGGACCGATTTGAAACTTCTTTCACCATTAGAATTATCTGATAAACAAAGGCAAAAGAATATTTTCCAAAAATTTAGGAATGTATATGAAAACTTCAATAATGTAACCTGAGTCGAAAAAAAATTGTAGCATTCCTCCAACTTGAAATCTAACACCCAAATAAGGTAAAGGTTTCTTGTCTGCTTCTTTACTTTAGCTTGAAATGAAAATAAATCTAAGTGTAAATAAGAAATAGATCATAAGTAATAATAATAAGAATTAAATCACTATCTTTACCACTTTTGTATTAGGTAGGTATGTGAAGTGTCCGAGAGTCCTGTAAGGTAACTAAAGGAAATAAAGTAATTTGATAATTATAATTATTATGTTATTAATGGAAAAGTATTTCAGCTGCTGAAATACTAAAAAACATAGGAAACATAAATCTTTGTTAATACCTCATTAATCAATTACATTACTATAAAAATTAAGACAAGTAATTTTGCTCCTTCTACCCGCCTAAAGCTAACCATCCTAATTCCATTCAATATTAACATAGTAGAGGTATAATAATTTGAAAAACTCCTACAGCTACCTAACCCGATTCTGTTCAAAATTAACATTAGAGGTATAAAGAGGAGTTACGAAATGATCGCTCCAGAATTATAGATATTAGCGAACTTAAACCATTGGAACTAATAGTTGTAAACTGTCTGGTGGGCGACGGGGCGGGGAAAGTTGCCTCGCTATCCGAGGAGGTTCTCATTTTATGTAGCAACCTCACGAATAGGTAAAACTCGGTTAACTTTTTTACTGTCTGAAAATTACGAAAAGCTGATATAGATTCAGATTCCTTTATTTATTCACCAAATTTAATGATAATGCCGGACAACCCACACAGCATCAGCCCAAAGCTAAGCAGAGCTTGTTATAGGTACTAGATGACTGATATAAATTTACATAATACAATATTACTTACTAAAGAGATAGATATTTTTTTTGTTTTTTATACATACAAATCGACCAGAACACCCTGAACAAATATCTGTAGATCGTACAAATATTTGTCCCGAGGCGAAAATCGAACCCGCAACCTCCTGCGTCGCTGGAGGATCTTCGCCCACCGCGCCACAGAGGTCGTCAATTCGATTGTCCTCTGATTTACCCTACCTCAGAGGACAAAATCCATGTCTAATATAAGTACTAACCCACCTAGGACTAAGTGTACTAACAAAATAGACTAAAGCTGTCTGAACAAATATTTTATTTATTTATTTCTTTATTGTCATAAATCAAATAATAAAAAAGTTTAAAATATAAAGGTAACTCGTCAAAACATGATAATTATAAATAACAATTTTGCTGTATAGGGGCAAGTTTTAAGTTTATATTAATGAAACATTCACTGCGGGTCAGGTGATGTTACGCAGACGTCAGGTGATTTCACTAAAGATTTTACATTATATAGACTGTAATCATTTTCTAAGAACTCTTTGAAAATACAGCGTGTTGTCGAGTAAAATATTTTTTAATTCTAGATTAAACTTATTTTCATTTTAAATTAAAAATCTTGACTTATTCGTCAACTCGCTCGAATGAAACCCGCGAGTTTGCGCGAGTTGGCACCTTCTGATTTTACCTGTTTTTGTTGTCGTCAACTCGCTCGAATGAAACCCGCGAGTTCGCGCGAGTTGGCACCTTCTGATTTTACCTATTTTTGTTGTCGTCAATGAACTGTAAAGGGAGCTTATTATATAGTTGTTGACCCATTGTGCTGTGAGTCATGTCAACGTTTAATTTCTTCAACTTTAACCATATTCTAGGGCATGTGTATGGATTATTAGTAGCTCGATTGAATACTTTAACACTCCAGTCAGCTGGATTCCTAAGGATTTTTAAGGTTTGTCTATCCTTCTGCTATCAATCCCAGAGGCATAAAACTGAAAACTAAAAAGTGTGAGTCCGGCATAAGTAGCTAGGGGTAGTAGGTATAATAATGTCCAAAGTTAAAAAACAATGCAAAATATAGCTTAACCAGAATAAAATAACTTTTTCCAGTCCTTCTGAAAATTCAAAATAAGAAAAAAACTGGAATTTCAAACATGATCATCATCCGCAACCCTTCATATGGGAACCAACGCGGGGGGGACGAGCGGGAATAACCCATTTATTTACCCACTGCTGGATATAGGACTCCAATCTCTTGTGCCACCTGAAAAATTACAAACAAGAAAAAAGTGTAATATCGATATGTCGTACCAGGAACATACTAGCGGTTTACACTTCCAACTGTCATGCACAAATATTGATATCATCTATCATGTCATATTATACTTACTACAGCAGAGATAGAACCATTTACATTTAGAAAGAACCACGATACAAACTTCTGCACAAAACATGTTTTTACCAGTTGTAAATCTTCCCGGAATAGCAATCTTTTTTCAGTATATGTAGTGAAAAAATTTTACGTCGTAAAGTACGAAAATAATTATAAGTACTAGTTTTTGGTGAGAGCGTGGGGCGTTGTCTTTTAGGTTGATCATGTAAGGGTGACCATTTGCTACGGTCGATTTCCTTGTCCCGTATCCAATAGCCTATTACCATCGACTTTGTTTATCCATTACTATGCACCCCAAGTGCAGCCATCGTATTCAATGCAACTATTACATGATTGGTTGTTCACACACGGGCGATTTTAAAGCGTGGTCCAACAACTCTGTTTAGAACAAACTTTAGCTTTGCATCTCCTGCCAAGCCGTATCTCGTCGTGTACTACATTACATACTGCAAAAATGCTTTATTGTACACCAGAAATTGAAAACAACAAAAGACATTACATATCACAAGTACCTATAATGGGCGGCCTTATCGCAACCTTTGGATGGAAATAATTATTTTCATTTAAGAAAGGCAGGGGAGTGTGTAGTTTTAGTCGTGGAATATCTCCAAAGCTTTTTATCCCCAAACACAGTGCAAATACAAGAACTACTCCTAAAATTAGACATATTTTTACATTTACCATTCAATAATCTAATATTTAATTAAAATTTTGAGAAAAACCAAATTATTTAAAACTAGCGGCCCGCCCCGGCTTCGCACGGGTATTAAACAAAAATTTCAGAAATTATACACACTAAAACGATGGGTTTCACAGTTTTCATACGGATCTTTCCTTTTTTTAACTGCATTGGGGTTTTTGACATTGACTCAACATTGACCGTACCAACTGACACTGGCCGTAGAGAAAAAGCAAGCACCGTGCGCTATACAACCTCTTTTTCTATTCTGACGCGCCATAATAGAAAAAGAGGTTGAATATACAGCCCACGGTTCAATTATTGAATTTTTCATGCGGATCCCTAACTTTTTTGAAAATATTATATAGCCTATGTTCATCACGGAAAATTAAGGATTCTAATGGTGAAAGAATTTTTTAACTCGGTCCAGTAGTTTCGGAGCCTATTCAATTCAAACAAACAAACAAACAATCAAATCTTTCCTCTTTATAATATTAGTATAGAAAAAATGTGAAGTCGCGGGCAGAAACTAGAAGTAAAACAAATGAATACAATACATACAAGGTTTTGTTTGTATAAACAGCACGACTTTTAGCCGCTCGTCTATCTAAACCAAATCTATGACCATTATCGGCTGTAGAATCACGTCGTCTGCCATTTGCGGCCGCAACAGTATCGAATGCCTCTCGCTGCGATGCATGTGTGATCGACATTGTCATAGGTATGCTCCATTTGCCATCGCTATTTGTATCCTTAACCTGTGGGTTATAGTGTTACGCTGCCGACATACTAAGTTTAAGTTACCTTGGGTTAGTTGAGACTGCCTTCAGTTCTCGCCTTGTCATGTGGGACTTGGGTGAAACTTAGCTTATATCACCCTTAAATAAAGTACTAAACCTATAGCACTCAGACAACGTTCTAAAGTAAAGTAAGTACTAAAATAGATTAAGGCTTTATTTGCGGTAGTACATTGCAAAATACTAGGATTAAAACGATTTAGGTATAAATAAACATTTCCGAGACAAATCATTTAACTGAAAAGATTTATCAAAATGGTATTTGAGTTCAACGCCCGCGCTCCCACAAACTGACATGCTATTTTCCAGTCTATTTTCAGAGATTCCATAACAGGCACAGGAATCTCGCAAAAACGCTCGCTTGCCTACTAGTTTCCGCTGCCTCAGGGGAATATCCCCAAATCTCATCTTAGTGAGCTATCGGCCAGGGAATCACCTGGCTTAGTGTACCTTAATAGCAGTGATTTGCTTTGAACTTGTACTGAAGCTGATTTGCAGAATAATGGTAAATCACTTGAAAATCGTCTTTTTTTCTTACATCCAAGGGTGGCAGAGAAACATGTGGCGCACCTAATGAGATGCGGCTACCGTAGCCTATAGATATCCACCCTATCAGATGACAGTAAAAAATCATAGCAAACTCCATAGCAAGAATACTTTTTTTTAAACTGTGTGACTGTGTCTCACTTAGGTCTTTAAAACACCTATTCACTCTAGTCTTGCAGAGACCCAGGTTGTAGTCAGAAAAACAGAAGCAGGCAGCGAGTTCCACTCCTTTGCGATGCGAATGATGAATTTATAGGTAGGTCCTCCTGCTTGGAAATATCACACCGCTTAGCTACCTACCTGCGTAGATACAGCATATCTCTAGTGAAATGCCACGAACCCTCAGCCTTTTGGTTCAGCTCTTATTTATTAATAAGATGGTAAGTGTGATAAGCCCACTTTGCCTCCTCTCACACAAAAGATTATTCCTACGCGTGTGGGAGGCCCCCGGAGGCTCTTTGTATATTGGAATTGTAAAAGATGCAAAGTGGTGTATTTTATTTCTTAAAATATCTACAGAAAATGATCTAGCATTAAATAAGTATAATGTTGTCTAAAAAAAACAATTTGAAATAAAATCGCTAAAATGCTTTATATTTTTGTGTGCCTTAAAAGATGAATAAAGAAATCCAAAGAGATTCGTAAGATACTTTGTTTTTGTTGGCAAAATGACACTTATATATTTCTTACTGACTGATATAAAATGTAAAGTACCTATTAAAAGTGGACTTTTAAATAATCTTACAGCCCACAAATGAAGCCAAAATAGATCTACTAAACATAAAGCAACCAAACAACGTTTCAGGTATAAATCGTCTCTCTAAGTCCTGTCTGAAAGTTTTACGTAACCAGCTGAACTTTCGCCAATTCGCGACTGAACCTAGACTTCGGATGCTCGACTCAATAGAACTCAATAATTCAGAAGACATTTCTAATTATCTGGCTGGAGCTGGAGTCATCTTGTTGAGGGTAATGGAAGTTCTTCTTAAAAGGTTTCCATTATTAAACACTTTGATTCGTTAAAGGAGCTCCTATTTTTGGTTCGTTACTGATACTAGAAACATGAAAATCTTGAGTTTTTTAGTTCTAAATCCTTAAGATACGCAATGCAATTTATACATATTTTGAAATGCGTTGTGTGAAATGTGTCTCTTCATGCAAAAGTCCTTGGGCTCTATTCTGCTAGTCAATCGCTTTCGTATGACAATAGGATCGTCGGTATTCATCCATGGAAGAAAGAAACGCTACCTGGTGCGTGCGGTGCTATTTGCACGGAGAGATCATGTTTCACCAAAGGTAAAATGCCAATGTCATCTATGGCGCTCATTAGGGGAGGCCTATGTCCAGCAGTGGACTATTATAGGCTGGTGATGATGATGATGATGAAAATGCCAAAATGTGTCATTTTGAGATGGTATCACAGAATAACTATGGAACTAACGTATAGAAGGTCGACTCAATACAATACTCGTACAATACAAAATTAAACACCGTGCTCTTTTCGAAGACTGTTAAAAATAGTGTCATTTTCAAATAATTTCGTAAAAACATTAAAAAAAATAAATAAAATTTGATCTGTAAATATGATAATTACAGCGGCGCTTGGTAACCTGAATGAATAGCTAGGGCGGGCATGCCATGTACTCGTAGAAATTGACGGTGCGCGTAGCATACCATTGTTATAATGGTGATCGATTAATTTAGCGGAATCAGAGCCCTGTTTGTGCCACATGATTAGTTGACGTTATAATGTGGTATGAACATGAACGCATTTTACGTGACTAGCAACTTAAAAGTTACCCCAGCCTAAGGTCTGTATTTTTAAAGCTGTATAAGTCATAGATCATACTCAGACATAAATCGATGACTAAGTAAGCATTCATAACGGTATGATGAGTGAAGCGAGAAAAGCAAGTGAGAAAAGTAGGCGCTCTATTTTCGAATGGAAATTGCTTGTTCCTTCTACACACTACCAAACTGTCATTCAAATATGTCTTTGAAATATGATAAAGCATTTTTGGAATTTGCCGGTTTTATTTGGAACGATAATGTAGAACTTTCCATTCACGCCTTAACCACAGTATACACTTTAACGAAGCAAAATGTATTGGAGCTACCTATTACTTTGTTATTAAGACCTATTTGTACCGAAATTTCTGCGAATAAATGATTTATGATTATGATTCTATAAACTGTGCCCATTACAGCTCCAAATAACCTCTAAATTTGTCGGTTGCTATTCAGTCTCGCAACAATTTAACATGTATGAATAATCGATCCTAACCTAAGAAAATAGCCCCAGAAGATCGCATAATACATTACCTGGGCACTTGGCTACTAACGGGGCCTCCAACAATACGGACAGCGCGTCAGGGATCAATAAACCAGCTGGACCGGGTGATTCATACACAAAGGAACTGCTGGTCCTCTGTTAAGTTCTCTTAGTCGGCTATTACGACACCGCCGAGCGTCACAGCCAGATCTATATCGTGTTCATGGTGTCCAGAGCAACGTACTGACTACAATAAAACTCACTTGGCGTCTAGGCTATATCTCGGCCATCTCTCGCGAAGAACGAACTACCACTAGGGTTATGTTCTTGAGTAGTAGTAGTACTCGGCAAATGTAGAATCCTACACTCCCTCCGGCCAGGTGGGATGATGGCCTGCGAAAGACTGCAGACAGATGCGATTCGAGGCAGATTCGACAAGCTAAGGACAGGTGCTTTGGCGCTTATTAGGGTGACCTATGTCTAGCAGTGGACAAACATGGGATGATGATGATGATGGGCGTCTAAGTACAATCATTTTCCGCACACATTTCGAAATAAAACGATTTTTAAATTCTTATCAGTCTTTTTCTTTGGAATCACCCTGTACAAGTCGTTCGACGTCGGAACGTGACTATCACCCGTAACAGGATCAGATAATCCGGCCCGAAGGACCGTAAATAAAATCAAGATTTGAAAAACTCGCGACCAAAATGTCTTGGTATTGTCCCATTGTTTGGAAAGTTCACACTTTTGCCACAAAAGAATGCAGTGTCCACAGAATATAAAACTATAGATACTCTTTATTAGCTAAATAAAGGTAAATTTTGTCAATATAGTTAGTTGCGAATATTGATTTGTAGACGAAGAGCTGTTCAAGCAGACTTGCCTTTTAGGCCGTGGCGATCGCGGAGGAAGAATCGATCCCTTCTTCCAACTCATCCTATGGATGTCGTAATATCACAGATAAGACAGACACAAGATCACAGAGAGTTGTAAGATACTCAGATTCCGTCTGAGTATTTTTAATACCTCACTGCAGACACCAAAGCAAAGCCTGGTACTTATAAATTAATAAATAAAGCTGGACAATCGATACAGAATCATCTAGCTTCAAGTGTCAACTAGGTCAAGGGGGATGAGCATATCTTAATATTCCTTATACCTACAATATTAAAGCAAGTTGCATTAGCAACTAAAATTTAGGGCATAACCTGTCTAAGTAATTACCAAGAGAATCCAGAGGCAAATATTAATGTCCAAGTAACAAGTCCAAGCTGACAACTTGGAAAATCTCGAGGTCTCTAATTAATAGAGCACACTTGTGACTTGCGAGCGATTACGTTATGTTAATGGCAATCAGCTTCAATTCAATGGATGACTACGGATTATTTTGATTAAGAATTGTTTTGAAATTTTGATCTAGCATTCTTCGTAAAGTTCAGGTCTTTTTGCCCAAACAATATTGCAATTTGGTCACACTTGAACTCTCTTTTTTTGAAAGCCCCCAACTTTATTGCTCAACTTTGAGTAATAAAATCATTTGGTTTCTTCTACTTTCATACGTCAAAGAGACATTGTCATTTCTTAAATTTCATAGTAGAGTATTTAAGTAGCAGTAAATGGTCTCGAAACAGAACATTTTTGAGAGAATCAGTAGGCATCTATTCTGAATCGACACCCTCTTAGCTAGACTACCGCTAGGCTAGAGACGAACATATTTCTGACTATTCTATAGTTATATGCAATTTTCTTTTCTTTTTGCTTTTTTATTTCTAAAATTAGTTTTTCTGTTATTCTATCGCCTGGTACTCATGAATGAGATGAATATCATGAATAGTGATACGAAGCAAGCAACGCAATAGGCCAGCTGGACTAGCAAGTCGCGAACTAAGTTGCTAATGTCACATAACTTTGCGGGCAACCGACCTGTACGAACTTCATAAAGCACCTTTTGTAAGTTACGCACAAGGCTACAATAAGTTGAGTTAAAGCAGAGTTTGTCGGAAAACATCCAAATTGTACACGACACAGGAATAAAACACAACACGTCGAATTATGTACGACACGTCGAATAAGTACGACATTATAACTAATAGGCGGAGAAGCTTCTCTACTAGTGAGATTTAATTGGGTTTATTTAGCTAGGTAAGTGACATTTTTGTTATTTTTGTAGGAACCTAGATAAATAGGTACTATTCTAATACAAATAATAGCAGATCATGGTGAAAATATGGTCAAATTACCAATTTTGGTATTACGTTTGTATGGGAAATTCATCCGTGCTCGGAGCCTTAAGAATCCAGCGATCAGCATATCGCCCGATACCGATGGTGACGGAGACTGATGGCATTGTACGGTACCGAGGCTCTCCGGGTATTTAAGAAAATATCGCAGCGCATCAGCATTGTCATACAGCAAGGCAATGCAGCGTCTTGGAGACGCTTGCGACTGGTATTAATATGTATCAGTTTAACTTCCTTTAGTTTATTTGAAACAGTCTGCAGTTAGCTTGATTGCTTCAATTGTAAATACTAGTTCTTATTTGATTATATAAATGTCATTAAGGTTTTAAACGCTTATAACTGTACTATTGCATGCTAGACCATAGCGAGACATGAGCACATTATTGGTATATATACCACTTGTATACCATGACGCAAATAAATATTTGAATATTTGATGCCAGGCATAATGTAAATGCCGACGGCGCGTACGTGGTTGCCGAATAGTTAAGATGTGGTGGGATGGTACAATCATACCTTTTGCCTATTGCCTTGCGTGAAGTAAGTTATGGTCACACCGTAACTAGCTATTTAAATATTTTAGAAGATTGAGTTTTTGTGTCACTGTTATGATATGAGTGATCAACAGTGACACAAATCTACTTGACCTTGACTTAACCATTATATAATTTTTAAACTCTCAGAATATAAAAAATTTAAAAATAAGAAAAATTTTATAGGTATAAACACTATAATAGTAAGTTTACGTAAACCCTTGAAGTTCAATAAAATGTTTTTAATGGTAAGATATAAGGGTTAAATTTATGGCATTGGCATTAAAGAAACTAAGTATGAAATAAAATAAGCGACAGACGGCTCGGATGACCCGAACCTATGTCTCGACATTTCGCGCGAATTATTGGGAATACATCCATAAAACTAAGCCTGGTCGGGTCTACCGAACATACCTACTCCTGGACTAGGGTTGTAGTTAGCTCCGACTATCTGCAAAAAATCGCTCGAGGAGAATCGTAATATCTATACTTATATTATATCTATATCTATACTAATATTATAAAGAGGAAAGATTTGATTGTTTGTTTGAATTGAATAGGCTCCGAAACTATTGGACCTATTTGAAAAATTCTTTCACCATTACAATCTTGAATTTTCCGTGCTGAACATAGGCTATAGAATATTAAAAAAAAAATAGGGTTCCGCATGAAAAATTGTTTTTTTGGTTAATGCGAAGCCGGGGTGGACCGCTATTTGATAAATATAAAATGTTAATCAAGTCATTTTCAGGTAGTGAATGATCAGTTATTGACCTACCTGTAGGCTTGCAACAGTCTGCAGTTAGCTCAATCAAATGCTTCAATTTGTGTTTTTTTAATAATGCCTTAATTTTTGTGAAAAAAAAAACACCTCTATCACAACAAGGTTACAGAATTTTTTGTTGAATCTTATAATTCATTATTTGTGAAACTTTGATTTGATATTAATTACTTCTTCACGCAGAAACTTCTAAACGGATTGCGATAAAACATTTTCCAGGCTTCGAATAACACATAAGCTCGCACATATCCCATAAATCAGTTCTTATGGGATAGTAATAACCTTTATACATTTCCATAGAAACAACTCATACTAAGCCGCGGGCAGAAACTAGTTTGATCGTCCTTTCAGCGACACTAGAAATTTCTAGTAAATATGGGCCTAACCATTTTCAATCTCGAAAACAATATTTAAGCTTCATTTAATATCTTTTACACAGCTTCTTTTCATGTTTGGATCGGTTAGTTACCATAGCTACCTTCGGCCAGTCATTGTAATACTAATATTATAAAGAGGAGAGATTTGATTGTTTATTTGAATTTAATAGGCTCCGAAACTACTGGACCAGTTTGAAAAATTATTTTACCATTGGAATCCTATATTATAAAGAATATTTTCAAAAAAATAAGGATTCCTATGAAAACTTCAATAATATAAACCAAGGTGTGTAAAAATATATTATTTTTGAAATTTTTGCTATCCCTGCGGGGCGGACAGCTAGTTGTATAAAAGGCCGACCTTTCTAATGTCACCTTGGGTGACATTCCCACCAAAAATATATTATTTTTGAAATTTTGGTTCAGTACCGTGCGAAGCCGGGGGGAACAGCTAGTTGTATAAAATTCAGACCTTTCTAAAGTCACCTTGTGTGACATTCCCACCAAAAATATATTATTTTTGTACAATATCCGTGCGAAGCCGGGGGGAACAGCTAGTTGTATAAAAGTCCGACCTTTCTAATGTCACCTTGTGTGACATTCCCACCCTAGTCCAGGTACGGCTGTAGCGGTGCTTGGAACTTTCCAGAAAGATATCAATTTATGTGCGAGGGTTTATAGCTAGTAAAAAAACTTTTCGGACATTTCGATATTTTAGGTTTTACCGCCGCGTGCTGCGGTGTCGATAGTTTGAAAGGTTGGGAGGGTTCACTTGACACTTTCCTTTTATTTTCTTGAACCTTTCTTAAAGGTGCATGAATGTTTTGACAAGAAACGAAAAATATTTATTTAATCCGTAACATAACTTTTGGCTAGAAGTTTGAGGTGGAAGTGATGTCAATAGATAATAATTTGACAATATCACAAAAAATTTCGATTTTGGCGGGACTTGAACCCGCGACTCTCCCTCGGTACAGGAGTGCGCTGACCACTACACGACGAAATCAAGTACTCGACTAATACTATATACTCTAGTCGAAAATCTTTGGGACTCTCTTCCGACTATAGCGCCGTTAGTTCTACCTGCAAGGGAAACAATAAATTTTATCCAACGAATTAAAAACTAACATGGACTACCAGGTCATTAAAACGACTAAACAGGAAAGACTAAAAATATCCAGCACATCCTGATAGTGCTTCAACATCATCAACATCACCAGCCTATAATAGTCCACTACTGGACATAGGCCTCCCCTAATGAGCGCCATAGATGGCATCATTATGTGGGGGTTATTGCCCATAATCCCCACGATGGGCATGCGGGTTGGGGATCGCAGTTCGGTGTAGTTGTTCTGCAGAAGGCGCTGCCTCGCCCCCGGTGTGTTTCCCTTACTCGCCTCTTACGACACCCACGGGAAGAGTTGGGGTGGTGAAATTCTATGCCGGCACCACACGGCAATAATATGATAGTGCTTGCAAAATCACAAACTCCAGTTTAGACCCCCTTGTACTAACAGAATATCTTCAAGTTAAATCTATGATTTTCCAAAATGTTTTTTCTTGCTGTGGCTGTCGCTCATGTTGTCAACTTCTGTTCATAAATTCATGATTTACAATAGTGCTGGGAAAAGAAGGATATCTCTACAGTTCCCAGCACTTCTATCGACCTCTGCACCCCAACACTAGTGTACAGATTTGGTAATGTCGCTCGAATCCCAGTGGCCGTTTACGGAACTTGTAGTTCCAACGACTCCCCCGCTACAAGTTTTTCAATATTTACAAAGATTACCCGTACAAACTTCCAAGCCTTGTTTTATGTCTTCGTGTCGATATTAAAATTCTATCATAAACTTTTGCAGGCGTTGCAAGGATATTGAGATAGTTGTGGATTGTTTTGGAGTTCCCAATCAGTCTGAATAGTCATAAGTTCGATTGGTATTCTGTGTTGAGAAACTCCAGCATACAGGGTTAACATAACAATGGACACAAACATCAGAGTATTGAATGGCAATATCTCCCCGGTACATCAACACCATCATTTTTTTCGAGTTAGGTCAGCCGTGCCATCAGAAAACCAGCGTTGCTCGACGTCCGTCAAGCAAATTATGCTGAGGCAGGACCTTTTTGGTTAATACGCTGTACAATTATTTAATTTTTCACATTTATTATAAGGTTTACTTTTGAACTAATGTTTTCTTGTGTGAGCCAAAGTTACGATTATCTTTCTTTCTTTATCATCACCAGCTCATGTTAGTCCTCTTGACATAGGCCTCCCCTTATGAGCACCGTAACGCCTTGTCTTCAACTTGTCGCAGCAATCTTGGCCAGCATCTGCCCCGGTACATAACCTTATGTAATATTAATCTATTCCTTATTATCTACTGCTTATTTTTTTATATATTATACTTATCCTTTTGATAGGGGCAACATGTTCGTTGTTGTGCTTATCTGTAAGAATTATGCGCACACTGATGACTTTATCGCGTCAGTTCGGTTCCGGTGAAGAATCGTCCATAAGCTGCCTGCCTATATTTCAAAATTATTATATTTTTTGTAGTACCATTGTTAGTTTATTTGCGCAAATAAATTATAGTATTCTGTTAGAAGAGAAGAGAGTATCACCTCAAATATTCTATTTGATACTGTGTGGTTTTATTCCAGCAATAATGCCCACTACTTATTCACTTTGAATACTAATGCGTTTATAATTTAAGAACGTGTAGCCCATACATAGTGAACGTTATTTTAGCAGGGAACTGTTCCTGTTATTTCGACAGGCTCAAGTTAAAACCCCTGGAGTGTGTTGAAAATAAAAGATGTCTAGTAAGGGTAGTACATTTAAAGTCTATTCTATCCTTTGTCGAGACGTTCCACCAATTACCGGGCTCACAGCTTTGGTTGTTCTCGGAAAGCTGGCGATTTTATGCACATCCAGAGAGCATCAGGTACTTGTCAAAATGTTCGGAAAATATTGTTGATAGGTACTATAACAACGACATTTAGTGAATATATACGTGAGGGGCAAATAAGCTGGTAGATATTCTATGTTCTCTCGAGAAAATGGTTTCCAAAAAAAATTATAGAAATTGTAACAAAAAAAAAAAAATATTTGTCGTTAAATTCCAAACACCATATATGCAAAAAACATTTTTTAATCTCAATTGACTAGCATATACAAAATGGATAACTAAGAATCTAAATGATATGTTCCTACACAGTATGCCCTCCACAACACTTAACCATACCTACATAATGAATGCTCAGCCATTTATTTATTTATTATTTATTTTTACAATTAGGTTAGCCTACAGCTAGTACACCAAATAAATACAAGATTCTAGGATTTAAAAAAATAAGTTTAGCTAAGTGTACCAACCTCTTACAGGCCGACACAGCATGCAAAGATTAAAACTAATTAATAACAGACTATAACTAATTAATCACTCTAAAAGCGAGCAAGGAAGTCATGCCCGTGTAATTATGTCACTGATACCTTTCATCGCTGTTCAATGGGTGACTAGGGCCATTAGAATTGGTGTGAAGCATGTCAATATGGACTGCCCTTTTGTATCGAACTTTATAATTGAAAGCGTTATGCACCCTCTACGGCTAAGTTAATCGCTGGCGAAAGCCTAGTCGTGCCTCCTGGTGTCAAAAATTGTGAGTTGAACGGGTAAGCACTCCCTCTTTTTTTTTTCTTTTTCCCTTTCATTTTTTCCCGCGTGGATAAAAATTTTCGAGTGTTCCTATTATATTCTTTGTGGTAGGTATGAAAATCCACCTCTAACATAATTATGACTGGCGGCGTCGCAAATCGTCAGTTAGTAATTAACTAAATCTCAAACCATAACTATTATACTTTGAGATTCAATTAGACAATTTTGTTTGATCATATTTCACTATGGCGCTCATTACTATGTCCAGCAGTGGACTGATATAGACTGACAATGACAATGACAGACATTTTAACTAAGTATTTGAAATAATTTGAAAAAAGAGGAAAGATGGTAGCTACCGTTAATTTAGCTTCAAAGTTTGCTGAGCGATCCATTTGAAATGTATTTGCTATGTACCTACTGTTTTTGTAGATACCTTCTACAAATTTTTATTACTGTCAACATTTTACCATCGGCTTACGAATCACACTCGCACTTGGCGGGTCTTGTTTTTTCTTCCATCATAGTTCGTGCTAGTGATTTGCCATCCGTGTATAACAGCTATAAGGGTGTTATCCCTTGTTATCCTAAGGGCTGTTCTTATATCCGGGGTATGAATTTAACATGATCATCTGCCGCTTTGATGTCTCAATTGTGAACAGATCCTTTGTTAATACGTGCTGTGGGTTGCTTGGAAAGATTCGCGTTGGTGCTACTTGCAATCTGTTAGTATTTTATTATTATCGGTATTTTTAGAATCAAATGCAATACTTGTTTACGACCATACTCGAAATGTGACTCACTACAAAGTGAAAATAACACTTCCGCTACCCAGTTTTCAACTTATGCGGAAGTCAGCCCACAAATGTACCTTATACATTTTATATTTTTAATACATTATAATTTATATAATTTTGTTTTCCCTCTTTCTTTTTCTGTTTATTTAAATTTAGCTGTGTTTTCTTTCTGTATATTTATTTTTGTTATGTTTATAACTACGTTTCAATTATAAATACTACGTAGGTACTCCTAATTTGTCATGCATATTTTCATTTTGTCTCTTTGTTCAAATAAAACTGTATAAAAACGTCGCGTATATTATATGTATACTGACTCACACGTAGTAGATGTGTTCTGAATTATATATTTACGAAATGTATGTACTAAAAAGGTGTTTTTTTTACTTTCAGATGTAAAAATCGTCCTGATGAAGACTGCAATCTTATTCCGTTGAAAATAAGGTAATAGTCGTTACAGATTTTCTTTTACGTATACTCTTAAGCTCCTTAACTCTATGAAAATAAAAGGTTTTGATGTGATTTATTATAATCACTGTTTTTTTCATTATTGCTTTAGGGTATTTTCTACCAGTAAAGGTGTAACAGGGAAAAGTAAATATGGGGCCACTGGTGGTGTTAAGTATTTGTGCAATAAGTTCTGTAAAGTCTAAAGGAAATAAAGCAAAGCTGATATTGATTTTTTATTTTGGACAACAAAATACTGAATTGAATAAATCAAAGTGATTACTTTATATCATTTAAGTAATTTTAAAATCTGTCAAGTCCTGTGTAATCTATGACCAAGTTTCCTGTAACTTCCAACTAGGCAATAAATCACTTCGAGTTTCTAAATATAAAAAAATACTCGTCTAAGAGCTTATTTAAGCACTAAGAACTTCTTCGAGTAGTGAGATTTCTGATAATTTTTAAAGGAGACTTCGACTGAATTTATGATGATTTTTAAAGGAACGGAATTACAGTATGAGGAAGTAAGCGATACTACAACTAGTTTTGAATTTCACTGCTGTACTGTAAATTTTCGAGCAAACCTCTCTAGGGGTACCGTAAACAGCTGGGCTTATGCAAACAATTTGAAATTCACCTAGGACACGACAGGCTGACCCACTTTATTAACCGGGTGTTGGTGCCTGGCGTAGTGGTGAGCTACCAAAAACTAACGGGTTCATTACCCGGCTATTGTTTTAGAATGTAGGAAAGCTCATAAAACACAAAATCAAAGTGCTTTATTACCTTTAGACCTGACAGGACTCTTGGACATGTCACAAATACAAGTTAAATAAGAAATAAAGTGAAATAATGTGGGAAACCAATTGTAAATATCCCGTTAATAAGTGATGTAAGGTTTTAACCATGATTTTAACTCGTGAACTAGATATTTGAAACAGATCGTAGAAACCATTAATAGAACAATAACTTTCAAAGTTTCTGAAAAAGTTGGCACGTAGTAACGATAGAATTTAAGTTACAGACAATATGGCTGTGAGATTTAGATTCTGAAGTACGATATTATGACAATCACTGCGATTCACGTAAATCCCTTTATTAACATGCATTTGAAGGTTAAATAAAACAGCTTTTTAAAAAAAATATATATATGGTCAAAGGTTCCACTGTGGAAGAAACTAGGGGAGGCACTTATCGAAGGACAACCTGACCAGTTAAGTGATTGCTGAACAGTTATTATATATTTTCTGTTTATAATAATAACACTTACCGTTTGTGTTAAAAATGTAAGTAGATACCAACTGTAATTTGGTCAGCGAATAAAAATTCTTTATTTCATTCATTGAATGTCAAAGTAGCAAAAGAATTCGTAATTAATAGATTCCAATACAAGAGCCCAAAGAAAAAACTATGTAAACAACAAAAAAACATAGACTCAATGTGAAGCCAGATAAAACATGGAATAACAAAAGAAAAAGAGGAGTAGGCAGCCCAAAACCAATGAAAGAAAGAAATCATGATCCGATTCTGAGAAACACTTGGTAGCAAACTGAAGCAAAAAGGTGACAAGTGACAACCCTCGACTTTCGTCTTGAGAGGACTTCGGCCACTCAGGATCACTTCGCAGGACGGGGTACTTGACGCTTCCTAAGTGAGAAGAGGGCTAAGAACAATATGTTCTCATCTCAAGGCCGTGCTCGAGAGAGTTCATCGGGCCGAACAGAGAAAAGGATCAAGTTTTTGGAGAATTACACATTTAATCATTACATTACGGTTGAATAAAAGAAATAAATTATCCCTATTCTAGAATATAGGAAGATACGTTGATGATCTATCGAGTTCATGAGATCAGAAGTTAGTGAGTTGTACAATTTCAATCTACTGAATGAGGGTGTTGTCCAAATTATTCTATGTAGCTCTTCACCGTGCGGCTATAATATTATTTAATTTTTTTGGAGTGTTTTGCGAAAATTAGAGACTGACCTACTCATACTAATGACTCCTAGTCCCAAAAAAACCGTTAACTGAAAATATAGGCAGTGTATCGTAAATTTCTAGTATGACCGCGGTGATCACTTGTAGTAGATAATGGTCATGGCTCCATCGAATCATCAAGTCGGCCAATTCGCTTATTCAGTCTCCAAGTTCCGCAGATCTAACAATATGTTTATTACATTTGGTTTCTTATAAATAAACGCTCATTTCTTTCCGAACTTGGCTGATGCTCTATCGCACGTGTCGATTAGCTATTGGTTCTATCACATCTAGAGCTAAACCTATGCAAAATCATTTCAACCTTTCAAAACATTTCGCGTTTTTTGCGTGAATAAAATGAAATCAAACGCCCAGCGTGATTTTCATTGTTATTTCAAACAGAAAAATAAAATAGCAACCCAATATCGTCAAATTTGTGAGTCTGGATTACAGCATTGTTTCCTTTGGGCAGGGATACCATTGTTGTGACAATAAAAGGATGCCTTTGAGCGGGATATTTGATACAAAGGAACCGAGTTTATTTACTTCAAGCTTTAATTTATTTTCTGTAGTATTTTATTTTAGTTTTTCATTACGTTAGTTAAAAGTTGTTAGTTAATTGGTTTGAGCTAAGCTATTGAATCTTGCTACTTTTTCTATTTAACCTACTCGTCTATATTATATCTATTTTTACATTAATTCACATTTTAATTCATAAAGAAATAAAAAATCCTTATAGTTACGCAGAAGTCTCTGGTGACGCCGAATACCTTGACCGATGGTAGGCAAGAATAAAACAAAACAACTTTGTCTGGCACTCGCCGTTCTACAGCTCTTACAGCAGCGACCACCCGGCCTTCCGGGTCATCGCTGAAGCTTTACCGTAAAGAACTTTACTTCTCATACAAGCTATACTGTTACATTACATTTTTTTTAAAGGTTAATACCAAAAGAATTACAGTTCTAAGATTAAAACTACTTATACAGCGAGTATTCTGTAAGAATAAAACTACATTTACTAACTAGTGCCTAGAATGCTGGCAGCATTGCTACGTTGGATGGCGATGCTAATTTGACGAAATAAAAGCCATTATTCCGATTACCTGTGGACTCTACTACATCTATATAATAATATTACAAATATGAAATTAGGTTTGTAGACTCTGAGATCTATAATAGAAAAAATATATATATGTTCGGCTAGGTACTTTTTTAGTTAAAATTTTCATTGAAAGATAAAATTCACCTACTGTTCTGCAGAACTATGGCCATAAATTAAGAAAAAGTTAATAAGTTAGTAGTTTTGTCCACTATAATCCAACATTTACAAAGATTGATTAGAAAATAAAACTTAGGACTTGAACTCTTATGTAAAACAAGTCTTGGCACGAGCAAGAACCAGCGAATCCATTCAATTATGTAAAGAAAAACGACATGTCGAAAGCAGCTACTCCATTTGTCAGTGGGATAAAAAGTTTCGGCGAGATTCGGAGAAAGTTTCGAGTTTCTCCGAGATTGAATCTTCAAAAGACGATCCGAAGGCCCTTCGAATCTTATTTGGTTTTACGGTGACTCATCATTACCATTTCGTTCTCCATAACCTTGAAAGAGATTACCATGAGTCGCAAAGTTTCCCTAACTCACAAAGTAAAAGGTAGCTAAAAGAAAATGAAGAATTGACAGAATAATGACCCATTTAGAGATATGCCAAAAATCACGAGAAAATAAATCTCTTTTGTGGGCAAATTCCTTGCGAAAACAGGGATCCGCCCGAAATATAATTAATCTTGATGTGTTCCAAATAACAATGTAAATATTTAGGATTCACGCAACTCGGCTAACAAGCTAAACTCATTGAAGAGAGATGTTCAGACGAGGAAAGATGATGTATGGTGCAGGATGGAAGCTTTTCTACAGTGGGCCTTGTATACCAACATTACTTATTATTAAAACTGATTATTGCAACTTGCTAGCAGAATATGAAATACCTAACTTAGGCAATGCAAATGTATAATAATCTAAAAACAGTTTATGAAAACTAAACCCCGAGTTTTCTGTTACCGGGAGGGTTTAGTTATCGACTGTCTAAAGACCGTCATTTCCCTACTCCCTACCTTCTAAGACTTTAAGATAAGATAAGATAAGATAATAATTCTTTATTCTCGAAACTTATAAGATTAGAATTAGATCAGGGTAGTAATGTACTTACGTATGTAACGTATTAAATTGTACTATTATCTATGCTATGTATTATGTAGCTTATCGCCGTCTTTGTAGAATTGACGTCTTGATTATATTCGTTCTCGTATGCTCTAAAACGCTTCCGTCTATGCATCTCGGCAAACCTTCTAGAACATTCATCATAACCGTCGGTATTCTGAGACTAATTACTTTGAGTTATTTTCTAACCGTAGACACTAACGTCTACACTTTCCATAAATTTTACTGATTTAGTTATCAGGTTGATAGGTCGGAACAGAAAACTGACTCGAGAACATTGCTAAAGTAGGCATTGGAATGATGCTGCGACAACATTGCCAAAGAAATCAGATGATGGTCAAAATAAAAATAAGAATAGGTACATGAATACAAAGAGGCCTTAACTCAGCATGTAATACTGACTAAGCTCCAGTAGGAGAAGGAAGGAAGCCAAGAAGAAGATCCGGCTAGGCTGGGCAGCATTCGGAAAACTACGTCGAGTCTTCTCGTCATCGTCAGTGCGTCCTTCAGTTATGACCTACGGAGCTGAGATGTGGAGAGACTCACGATAGGGTTGGTCCACCAGTTCAAAGTCGCTCAGCGAGCTATGGAAAGAGCTATGCTCGGAGTTTCTCTGAAGGATAGGATTCGTAACGAATACATCCGACAGAGAACTAAAGTTTTTGACATAGCTCAGAGAATTAGCAAACTGAAGTGGCAGTGTGCCGCCCATATTTCGCTAAGAACCGATAACCGCTGGGGTAAACGTGTTCTTGAGTGTAGACCGCGACTCGGTTAACGTAGTGTAGGACGCCCTCTGGCCAGGTGAGATGACGATCTGCGAAATACTGCTGACAGATGCTGGATATGACAAGCTGAATACAGGGCGCTATGGCGCTCATCAGGGTAGGCCTATGTCCAGCCGTGGACTAAACATGGGCTGATGATGTTGAATTAGATATATTAAAAACAGATTTCAAGATTTCAGATAACTTTATTTCTTTACGCTAACAAAATATGCACTCAGACAAGTCTAATTTCATACCGTTAATTGTTATAAAAAAAGAAAGAAGTTGTTATTGTAAAAACCATCGTAGTTTGATGAATTCATTATGAATGTAAGCGGGTTAACTACGAACCTATTATATGTTGGTGTTCTTACAACATATAATAGGTTCGTAGTTAACCCGCTTACATTCATAATGAAGTTGTTATTGATTTTCTCTTCACCTAAATTTTTTGTCCAGACATATTAACAAATTATTCTGTAAGACCCCTCTTCAGGTAAAGGCCTCGAAAAATGGCTCAATTTGGAGGAGGCCAAAAGGCCATTAATCCCCATAAATAACTAGGTGATTATCACTTTTTTGCTAGGACTTACAAATCTATGCTTATTTCTAATACACTTAAACTACAATGCTGCATTTTTATATCCGAAAACGAAAAAACGCTATCTTAAAGTATACTATGTTCTTAACGTTTCTAATAACACCCACAGGTTTATGGCTACCGGGAAAATACGAGGAACTATGTCAATGGATAGCCATAAAAATATAGGATTTGGGTTCAATGGGGATATTTGTTTTCTTTGATGTCTTAGGATTATCATTTCTTTTACCCGACTGTCAAGGGAGGATTACTTATGGTTTAATACGATCAATGTTTTTATATTTATAAGCAGCAGTTATTAGGAGTTCTAAAATAAAAAGTGTTGCTGAATTTTATTTTACACTGAAATTATACGCTCGTGAATTTTGAGAAATAACAATGTAAAGTTAGAAATTTTTAGAGAAACACCAATAAACTCTGATTAGGTTGTCTGTTTGTACACGTCCGGAATCCTTTGTTTATATGCTCCCTCATATGCATATCGCTTTTTGCTCATATTAGGGTTCCGTGCCATCATAGAAACGACGGCCATCACTGTAGTATAATTTAGGTGCGATCAGCTTTAATAATGTTCTCTTCCACAGAGAAAAAGAATACTACTTCTTGCGTATGTTAGCGTCAATGATACTCCTAGAAACGCTTATAATTCCTAATTCTTTATTGCACGATAAAATATACAATAAAATATTCAGATGTAAAATAATGGCAAAGATGAGCTTAACCCAAAAATAATTCTCTTCCAGCTAACCATAATGGGAGAGAGAGAGATAAAGTTATAAACGGGAACGTGTGCATAAAAGGGGATATTTTTTATATATCGATCCTACTGCTAGGTGTAGAGTTCTCCCCATCTCTATTTAACATGTTACGGTCAAAAACAGCCACCAATAAGAATAATACATTTAAAAATCCCTCGTAAACCTACAGCACTCTTGATGTGCAATTCTACTTGCTCTTGGCGACTTTTCATACATTTTATCGTCCAACGTTCGCCCAGGCGTATTTACTGCTGTATCGTTATTTTATTAAAAGTGAGGCGACATGTCATATCTACGTTTTATAATCTATGTGAGGTGTATTGGACGGGGTTAATTTATCTCGTATAATTATCCAGGTTCTGTTTGCCATCCTGGTATAATTTTATATATAAATTGGCCTGTATAACTTGATTATACAATTGATTTAATTGACTGGGTATCGAATACGCTGTACCGCATACCTTTTCTTTTCCGCACTTCGTAGCGAATGGCGTCTATATCTGAAAAAGTCCTAAAAACAAGATAATAATGGGTTCCGCAAAGCTGCAGATATATTAGTACACTAGTCGATATATATTGCGGTTAATTGAATAGAGTCCTGTGACCTTAAACCTCTTAGATACAAACCTAAGGAATAAAGTTATACTAGAAATTTAATTAAGAGTGTAAGGGAGAGAGAAGTAATAAAATTTCATGTCATATTTTTTATCGAAATTTGTTTTACATTTACGAGAAAATACACAGTTCGTAGAATTCTTCTCAAAGCTTTTATACATAACTATAAATAATAAATCCATCACGAATTCCATGAAAAACATTATTGTGGATGTTTTAAGCAGAACCAAAAATACAAGCTGTATTTGAGATCCGTAAAATAATTTGGCGAAAGCTTTTATATTTTTACCTATATACCCTCAAAAGTAAATAGATATTACGTCAAATTATGAATATCAGGTGTTACGTAAAACGTCAGAAGTTTTATCCGTAAGTACTTAGCGGTATCCTATTCAAATATGACCCGATTCCATTATCCGGTGGTTTCTTAGGACTGGGTCAATAGAAGACTGGTAGACGCCTGCGGTTTGGTGTGCGGTGTGGTGTGCCTTCATGTTTTATTTCCAATTTTTTTTTTATTGTTGTCTAGCATACATATTTGAAATTAATGTTAGTTACACTAGAATATAATTACAATCTAGCCATAAATTTGGCTAATAGGTTATTTAGTTTTAACTTAATTTTATAAAAGTTTCCAAATGACTAAGAAAAAAAGAAAAGAATGGAAATCTATTCTATAGTAGATGGACCTTATTAAAAAAAACCTTCGAATATAAAAATATCGTTCTAATTAACATAAAATACTGCCTTAGCTAAATGTTGTAGAACCTTACAGAGGTCGAAATAACATTTGGTGGTCCCCAGGGTTTTAAAGATTTTTTTTAATGGAAACTGCTGGACTAAGTGTTATTTTGGTTCAGTTTACAACAACTGCTTGTTTCTCAAATAAGTAAAACCCAAATTAGAAAAGTTAGAACTAGTATTTATAATTGAAACAATTTAGCTACGTAGCTCATCTGATACATATTTTGAATTTCGATATATCAAAATAATGATAAACACTGATAACCTGAGTTTTATCTGTGGGTATTCAAAAATAATTTAAAAATAAGTCAGACAAACAGACTGTTGTATTTCTATGAAGATATAAAGAGTGATGAGATGAACCTCTTTGAAAACAAGCCGCGGCCTCGATCGATCAGTTTAATGGTATTTTCAAACAATAGTCTATTCGTGGATCCATAATGGGTCTTAGTAACACTCGATTAACATTGCGCGGGATATTATTCCTTTGGTATATATATTTATTTAAAAACCTACATCTATTTTATAGGTATGACCTAGTAAAATAACGTACTCAACACTTAATTTAATACTCATAATATAAATAATTAAATAGAAAACTTAATAATGTAATATAATATATTGTAATAAGTATATCAGTCATCTATTACACATAACAAAAGCTCTGTTTAGCTTGGGGCTAGATGATGCTGTGTGGGTGGACTGTCGGGCATTTATGAATACTTTACTAAAAATATTTTGATTTTATATATATATAATGTAAAGAATAATATGTAGGGCATTTTTGTAAACTATTTTATTTCCAGAAAAATACATTTATTAATTGAGATTTTTTTATTATTCGATGTATAATTTGCAATGCAAAATATACATTATCAACGCAAAGCCCTGATCATGAAGAGAGCCTGAGAAGAGTAGCGCTCTTCTGCGAAGAGGAAATGACCGGAAGTATTGTTTCAAAGGAAATAATAAAAAGGTCTTTTGAAGAGTGTCCATCACATATTATGTGATGGACACTCTTCAAAAGACCTAGCATTTTTAATTTTTCAGAATTTCCGCAAAAACCTTTTATGGCTTATTTAATAAACTTTGCTTCGCACGGCATCAAACATGTTTACACACGTTGGGTATAATGTATTTATTAATACTTATAGTTACAGAGTAATAATGCATGGTTGAATCAAATTTCAATAACGTTAGGGGAAAACATATTATAAAAACATACGGGCCCCTAACTTTTTTGAAAATATTGAATAGCCTTTGGCCTATGGTCAGGGATAGGATGTAGGATTCTAATGGTGAAAGCATTTTTCAAATCGGTCCAGTAGTTTCTGAGTTTGTTCAAGCCAAACAAAGAAACAAACCATCATTATTGTGTCTTATTTATAAAATTAGTATAGATTTAAATACGGAGAACATAGCTTCTGTATTTGAACGTTGAGCTCTAAAATGATTTTCCCCGAAAGTGGTAAAAGAAAATGCTTTGTTGCGATCAACACCAAAAAGTTTGAACATTATCAGTTCTCAAAACTCCTATATATAAGGTTGATTACCCTGTGCAGAGATTTTGTCGTTATACCATAAAGCAAATCTATGAGAGCAAAAATCTGCGCACGAAAGCTTTTGAATTTTTGATTAATTAACTTCACGCAAAGACCCTTACAAAAGGAGGGTTATGGCTCTGTGTTTGATTTAATCATATTTATTCAGGGTTCCGCACATAGTGCGCACGTAGGGAGAGTTCTGAAACCATCTCTCTGTCATACGTTTATGAAGGGTTTAGAGAGAAATTAGACACCGAAAATCACTTTCAATCAAGATTATAGAATACCCGGGAAGTTCCAACAGGGTCAACCTTTAACGAAATTAGAACTAGTATAATTAATTTGCCGTGTGGTGCCGGCATAGAATTTCACCACCCCAACTCTTCCCGTGGGTGTCGTAAGAGACGACTAAGGGAAACACACCGGGGGGCGGGCAGCAGCGCCTTCTGCAGAACAACTACACCGAACTGCGATCCCCAACCCGCATGCCCAGCGTGGGGATTATGGGCAATAACCCCCACATAATGATGCCATCTATGGCGCTCATTAGGGGAGGCCTATGTCCAGTAGTGGACTATTATAGGCTGGTGATGTTGATGTTGATGTTGATGATAATTAATTTACAATTTAAACAATTGAGTAACTGTAGACTGTTGCACAACAGATAGCTCAACTGATCCATATCAAGACCAGTCGGAAGTGTCCCCAAGATGCTGGCTGCATGCCTCGCTGTATGGCGATGCTGATGCGCTGCGCCAGATCCTCACCAGCTCTCGGACCAGTCCTAACTTTATTGTTTACTCTCTACCCGAGATACTAACTTGACTTACTGCCGGACTGCAGGCTCGATACCCGCTGCGGGACAAATGTTTGCATGGTCTGTAGATATTTGTTCCTCTGGGTGTTTTCATGTATAAAAATATCTATCTATGTAATATATGATATTAGTAGACTAGTCATCTAGTATACATAGAACAAGCTCTGCTTAATGGTGGGACTAGATGATGCTGTGTGGATTGTCCAGCATTATTTATTTATTTACCTATCACTAAAAGATGGACCACTCTTCCACACCACTTCTAACCAAAAGAGATAAGCGATATTTTGCCTTGCACTACGTTTCTGTGCATAACTAAACATTTCATTGCACCTTTGTTATTTCTGTCCCCTTGTCCAAAGTTCAGTCGAGTTATTATACATTACCTAAGAGGTTTTTTGTGTTGGCGCGGTCCGAAGGCATTGTTCCACCTGAAGTACCGTGTTACTGTAATATGACCCTGTAACTGGAAACATGAATGAATGAATGAACTGTATATTTATTTTCTCTTGCAAAAGATAGTTCTTACAGAATATGGCTAAACTTGATTTATAGTTAGTTATAGCTTGTTTTGCAAGAGCCTGGTGCCCGTGAGAGGTTTATACAAACCTGTGGTACGGATCACCAGACTTGTTTTGTTGTTGTGCAAATATAGGCTTTAAAATCTACAATCGAAGTAATTAGTTTCTTTGTGATTTAAAGGTGGAAAAATAGATAGCAGAACAGAACACAACTAGAAAATATTAAAAACTGTTTTGAAATATTTCTGACCTTTCATTTGAAATCTCTCTTGACATTGCAGATTTTTTTTATATTACGTACCTACTTATTCAAAATGTCTATTGTTTTTGGTTAAAGTTAAGGTCTTTGGTTAAACATCCAGGAAAATCAAATATTAAAAATATTTGAAAATCAAATATTAAAAATATTTGATTTCCACAATCTCACTTTAACTTATTTTGTTAACATAGATTTTATAGTACTCTATCATATGGAATATGACTTATCTAACTCTGCTTATTTCGTTAGCCTAAAGAAATAAATTTATTGAAATCCAAATCTAAAATCTGAATCTCTTGTCATACAAAAACCATGACTCCCATTTATCATGACTTGACCAATATTTACGGTCTTTACTTTACAATACTTAAGATATCTATTTCCTAAAAATCTAAGCCGTCACCAGCATTGCCACGTTGGATGGCGATACTATTTCGTTAACCAAAATAAAACCCAGTATCGACCACTTTTTTATTTTTTTTATTTGGACTTTGTAGGTTAGCTTTGTGTAGTCTTTATTTTGTACGCCCCAGAACCAAACGGCTCAAATGTAACCTCTGTTTCTTCTAATGTTCCTTTTAATATCAGGCAAATTTTGTTTCTACAGGCTGAAGGTAGGTTTGACCTTGCCGGCCACATCCTAGCCCGGCACCCCGTACCCCCCGAGTCCCGGCTAAAATAAATGTAATCAAAGCGGTCTAATTAGAAGACCTTTGTCATTCATTATACTAATTAAGGAAATTCAGTTATTCTCTAACGATTTCCCGAATAATTATTTATCCCCGAGCTGATTTCGATATACTACTACAAGTATCACATAATTATGAACGGTTATTAGTAAATATCATATTAGTAGAGGGAGTGGTTTCGCCCAAAATAATGCTACTGAACAAATCGAGCTGTTATTTTTAATGGACGTATAGAGTTCCGTACCCCAAGGGTGAAACTGGGAACCTATTACAAAGTCTCTGCTGTGTCTACGTCCGTCGACAAAGCAGAGACGAGCTGCATCTTAAGAACTATAAAAGGTACAAAACATAAATTTTGACGATGTGAATAATGCAATCTCAAAAGTAGTCAATTGGTTTAGTGCCAATGATCTTTTGCTAAACGAAAACAAAACGAAATGTATTAGATTTATTTTCGAAATGTATTAGACAGAGTGCAAACCTGTTGAAAGGTCGATAAAAAAAAATACGCGATAAATACCCGTTAAAAATAGACTAATAATGAAATGAATGTGGCTCATATTCCAAAACCTTAATCTTATTGGCAAAGAAAGTCTTAAAAGACTTGAGTTTTGACTTGTATCCATTATTCTTGCCGCTATTTCAAAAAATTATAAAAATTAAATAATGTAGGGGTACACCAACGCACGTCGAGATACCGATCACTGAAGTAGAGCAACGTTGGACGCGATCAGTGCTTGGATGGGTGACTGACCCCCTCATGTTAGCTTTTTGATTATTTGTATTTAAACAAGTACCTACGACAAGTGCGAGTGTAACTCGCGCGCCGAGGGTTTTGAACTTGTGTCGTTTAGGTAGGTCAGTACGTATATGACGACCTGTTGGCGCGGTGGGCTTACAACGCAGGAGGTTGCGGTTTGATTTCTGCCTAATATTTGTAGGATATTCAGATTATTTGTTCGGGTGTTCTTGTCCTTTTGTGTACACAAAAATAAATCATCTAATGTGATACTTATACTTTATTAAGTATAAAAGCTATCGTAGTAATAACACAAGCTCTGCTTAGCTTGTGGGTAAATGATACTGTGTGGATTATCTAGGATACAAATCTCTTCTCAAAAATTTTGAGAACAACGGTTTTGGTGCGCTGTGGAACTACTATAACAGTTACTACAGAGATTAGTGGGTAGGTAAGTGGGCTGGGTACCTACAATTTTTTTTCGACTTTTTTCAACCTATTTCACTAAGTATGAAACTTAGACGATTTTCAAAACCTGTTTTGAATTGTTGAAATCCATACCTTTGATTTGATATTACTCTTAATGAAATAGCCCCCATTGTATGAAAATTAGTTTATTGACCATATTTTAAAAAAGTATTATATTTACAGACTAATATATTATAATACTACAGGAAAAATACATAATTACAGGAAAAATATACATATTATACTATATTTTTCCTGTAAAATATAGATCTATATCTACAAACGCTTAGTACATTTTACATCAATCACTCTGCAATCTTCGGAGATAAGGGGGGGGGGGGGAATGGTCAATTTTTCGACCTTTTTCCAAATATTTCGAAAAGTATAAAACTTATCGAAATTTCAAAAACTGTTTTGGAATGTGCAAATTGATACCTTTTATTTGATAACCCACTTGGGGGGTAGTCTCCCCTTTAGAAAATTATCCCCCCCCTTTTTGACCATATTTCAAAAAGTATTACTTCTACAGACTTCTCTATATTTTTCCTGTAAAATATAGATTCATATCTACAAACACTTGGTACATATCACATCGATCGCTCTGCAATCTTCGGAGATAGAGGGGGGGTACCGGTAAATTTTTCGACCTTTTTCAAAATATATCAAAAAGTGTAAAATCTATCGAAATTTCAAAAACTGTATTGGAATGTACAAACTAATACCTTTCATTTGATACCCAACTCGGTGGGGTAGTCACCCCTTCAGAAATTTTTCCCGCCCTTTTTTGACCATATTTCAAAAAGTATTATTTTTACAGACTTCTCTATATTTTTCCTGTAAAATATAGATGCATATCTACAAACACTTGCTACATATCATGTCGATCACTCTGCAATCTTCGGAGATAGGGGGGGGGGAATGGTAATTTTTTTGACCTTTTTCAAAATATTTTAAAAAGTATAAAATCTACCAAAATTTCAAAAACTATTTTGAAATCTACAAACGAGTACCTTTCATTTGATACCAATTTTGACTTTGTACGGCCCATTTAAAATTTTGATTTCAAAATTTGTATAGAAAATCTTCATATTGATTTTTCATTTATTTTTATTTATTTTTCTATAAATATGTGCGGGCGCACAAAATGTATTATTATTTCAAATTTCAAGTCAATAGCTGCAGTAGTTTCTGAGATATTAAGGATTCAAAACACAAAACAGACCCAAAGCGATTTCATAAGGGTTTTGCAACCGATGGCAAAACCCTAAAAACGATTAGTTTGTGTGTGTTCCTTTTAAGTTCAAACATTCCGTGTGCAAATGGAATCGCACTTGGCCGGTTTTATTCTAACAAAATGTTTGTTAATGGGTTATTTAATTTGATGTAGCATCGCATCCTTTTTGTGGATCGCCAACCGCAGAGCTTTTTTAGCTCTGCTGATATTCATCAATACCGATGGTAGCTGATACTCTAAAAGCCGTTGGTATGTAAAATTGATCTATGTTACGTGTTGAAGATTGTATTTGAATGCTCGTTTTATGTGTGGCATTGGGGTTGGATCAATTTTATCTATAAATTAATTGTCAAATATATTCTTTACCAAAAGACCTACTATAAAGTATTAGACTAACAGGACGTTCACAAGATTTGAGACGATGTTTGCTCCAACTCTAAAACTAATAACCTAGGTGATATCAAAGGTGCCTCTCGCATACTTTTTTCCAATGACACGATGGCGCCAAATAACGATGATACTCTCATATCTCTTGAGAGTAAGCATCCATCTGCAGGGGCTAATATAAAACTCCCCGATCCACCGCAAGAGAGTGATGACGCTGTGGGCGCGACTATTCAGGACGTAATTACAGCTGTCATGTCTTTTCAGAATGGCTCTGCCGGCGGCCTAGATGCTGTGACTCCACAGCATCTTAAAGATCTACTTTCTGGTGGTTCTGGTCATGCAGGTGAAGTCCTTCTAGAAGATTTGACATCTCTAATTAACCTGATGTTGTCAGGTCGAGTCAACAGCGAGATCACAGAACTCCTGTACGGTGCGAATCTATGCGCATTAAAAAAGAAGGATGGCGGTATAAGACCCATAGCTGTGGGCACCACCTACCGCCGCCTTGCTGCTAAAGTCTGCTGTCGAAAAGAAGCCGACTATCTAGGCGAGTATTTTAGACCGATTCAGCTAGGCTTTGGTTCGCGAGGCGGTTGTGAGGCCGCAGTACATTCCCTTCGTACTTTTTTGGACCAAAATTATGGGGCAGTTATTCTAAAGGTAGATGTCAAAAACGCCTTCAATTCAGTAGACAGGGGCGCCTTGCTAAATGAAATTAAAGAAAAAGTTCCCAAAATTTACCCTTTTCTTTGGCAATGTTATGGTTCTCCGTCAAAATTAATTTATAGGAATAATGTCATTTGGTCTACTGTTGGATGCCAGCAAGGCGACCCTCTTGGTCCGGCCATATTTAGCCTTGCCATCCACAGAGTTATTCAACGTCTCCAATCCAAGCTCAATGTTTGGTATTTGGATGACGGAACCTTAGGTGGCGAAGTGGACACAGTTTTCAATGATCTAAAAATCATCACAGATGAATTTAAAAAAATTGGTTTGGACTTAAATTTTTCGAAATGTGAGCTTTTTATTTCCAGCTCTTGTGTAGACAAAGACAGTATTATAAAAAAATTCAATAGTTTGGCCCCTAACATTTCAGTTGTAGAAAAACGTTCACTTCGGCTCCTTGGTTCGCCAATTCTTGATGAGTCTTTTCAGCCATTTGTAGATGAGAAAATTCAAAATTTCTTCCAAACCTCGGACAGACTTCTCAAAATTAATAGCCATATGGCTTTCACGATCATTCGATTTTGCCTTTTTGTTCCTAAATTTACTTATTCTTTGAGATGTTGTCAACTGTGGAAACACAGCGAGCTCTTGGAAGGCTTAGACAACATAATAAAGAATACTTTATCATCGGTTTTGAATATCGATTTGGATGACAAGGCATGGTCGCAGGCCTCCCTGCCTGTCAAATTGGGAGGCTTAGGTATTCGCAAAATTTCAAGTGTAGCCCTACCAGCGTTCTTGTCTTCCGTCTACAGCACTAGTTCAATAGTTGAAAAAATTTTAAAGCCTGATTTGGCACTACCTGGATTTTCATTTAAAATTTCATTTTTAGACGAAGCTCGAACGGCTTGGCAAAGTGCTTGCCCCGATGCTGCTCTCCCAAAATCTCTTTTATCCCAACGGCAATGGGACGGGCCTCTGTGTGAGCTGACACGGAATTGTTTGTTACAAACGTGCTCCAGCTCAGCAGATCGTGCCCGTCTCCTGGCCGTTTCTAAATGGGAGTCAGGACATTGGTTGCAAGCACTTCCTTCATATAACACTGGCACTTTATTGGATTCCGTAACTTTCCGTATTGCATCATCTCTTCGGTTGGGTGCAAGGTGTTGCGCTCCTCATCAATGCCAGTGCGGTACTGCTGTCGAACAGCTTGGTCACCACGGATTATCGTGTTCTAGGGCTGCCGGTCGGATGTCTCGTCATGCCAGCCTTAACGACATCATCCGGCGGGCCTTTGTCACCGCTAACGTACCAGCTATTCTCGAACCGAATGGTCTGTTGCGTGACGATGGTAAGAGGCCCGACGGTATGACACTTGTCCCATGGGAGTTGGGGAGGCCCATTGTGTGGGACGCTACTTGCGTCGACACACTTGCGCCCTCCCATCTTCCAAGGACATCCGTGAGGGCTGGTGCGGCGGCAGATTTGGCCGAGGATCTTAAGAGGCGCAAATATGCAGGTCTCGACAGAGCCTACAAATTTGCTCCCCTTGGTGTCGAGACCCTGGGTCCGTGGGGTACCGAGGCTCTCCGGGTCTTCAAAAAATTATCAGAGCGTCTGGTCGAAGCGACGTGTGACCCGAGAGCTGGTCAATATTTGGCACAGCGCATCAGCATTGCCATACAACGTGGCAATGCAGCTAGCATCTTGGGTACACTTCCAACTGGTATTGATATGGATCAGTTGAGCTACCTGTAGTTTGTTCGCAACAGTCTGCAGTTAGCTCAATTGTAAATTTTTTTTTTATTTAGTTAGATCATTGTAATTTATTTGTTAACAACCTAATAAGGTTATTTTCTTGTTCGCTTCTTTATTAAGAAAGAAAGAAAATAAAATTATTTGATTAATAACCTTAAACATCTCGAAATGAACCAAAAATCCAATTATACACTTTATTTCCCAGTTCTACTTATGTTATTTGTATTTCGTAAAGACAAGTGTCCAAGAGTCCTATAAGGTGTAAAGGAAATAATGTACTTTTACTTAATAAAGTGATAAAGTAATTTTAGCATGATTTTAGCAAGACTACGTAGAGTATGTATATAATCATTTATACAATGTTATTATTAATTTATTAATTAAGAACATGACATACTCATAATTGTTATCAATAAATAAACTGAACTAGTTTTATGTGTGAGTGACAACCTTATTGTCAACCATCAAAGCAACCAGCTAACCTAGCCGCCCACCTAAGCGCTCGTGTTTGCAGCCGTACCTGTAAGCTGATTGGTTGAACGTTTTGCGTAATGCAACATGTAACACAGCGAGCGATCGTAGTGTCAGTACGGCATAGAAGGCTCGCAACCAGCAACGTGACGGCGTACCGTATCTTGCTTGCTGCGAATAGTACGTTACGCCGCGTAACACCGGTCTACATACAGTGTCTACCCCACCGAGGTTCATCCTAGCGAGTTCTGAGTGACTGTAAATCACTCTTGGGTATTGCGAAGCGTTTGGAGGTCAGATTTTCAGAATTAAAGAATAGAAAGAAAGAAAATCGTTTATTTTTTTTTTTTTTTCAAAAAAGAAAACATAAGTAGTTACAAGGAAGAACTTTATAATAAATGTAAAAATAAAATAATGCTAAGATTATCGTACCTACAACGTATGAACCAAAAAGGTCTCACCTCAGCGTAATGTTGCTTGATAGGAGGCGAGGATTTTAATAACTTATTTTTTAGGCTTGCAATATTATAATAAGTATTTAGACGAGTCAAATTTCATACAATATTAAAATTATATAAAATATGAAAGAAGGTCTTAGTTATACGTCCTCAGTGCGCTCCCGCTGTCGCCATCGCTATCACCAAGCCCGCGGCCTAAGGGCATACGATCCGATGTGATCAATGACAAACATTGTCCGTATGTTTGAGTGCATCGGCCATTCGTAGCTTTCCAAACCGATCACGTAAAAACAACCATGTTTTTGTTAGTTTTCCATTCGGATGTTAGCTTGCGCTTTGGATCTGATGTTTCGATTGATCTTTCTGTTTTGGAGTAGCATGGTTAAGGAATTTAGATGTTGCGATTGGAAAATATTAATAAGTCTTTATTAATAGAAATGATACAACGATTGATCCACATTTTAAGTTATGATTATTAAAATATAGTCTATGATATCTAAATACAGTATAACATAACATGGCTATAAATATTTTTAAACTTACGCGATCTGAACACATAATTAACTAAAAAGAAACAGTTAAATAAACTAAAAATTGTACTAATAATAACATGGCTAGTAACTTAAGGCGCATACAGCACCTAAACTAGCGCCACCACCTACTTTATGTTATTATTCTGTTTAACAAAGGAATTTTCAAAAATCCATCGTCCAGTTTGTGATACCTATCATAAGCTTTTTTTAATGCCTCTGTAATAGTTTTATTCTATTTAGTTTAGGAAGAGATACGAAGTTGCCCTTGGTGGCCACCAAAATCTATTTTCGTATCTCTTCCTAAACTAAATAGAAAAAAAAAAATAATTAAAGTAAATAAGTAAATACTAATTCTAATTTGGTAATTCAGTTGTAATTTTCTCTGATTAACAAAGAAAGGAGGTTCTTCCCCCAAAAAAACATATAAAGTATGTTCCTATAGACTTTGTGTCATAAGCATAACTCATGACTCTGTAGAGTTCAGCTTCTAGGATAGTTTCTATTTCTATCTCATTCTACACCATCTCATTCCACACCATCTCATTCCACACCATGACATTCTACACCATCTCATTCCACACCATGACATTCTACACCATCTCATTCCACACCATGTCATTCTACACTATCTCATTCTACACCATCTCATTCCACACCATGACATTCCACACCATCTCATTCCACACCATGTCATTCCACACCATCTCATTCCACACCATCTCATTCCACACCATGACATTCCACACCATCTCATTCCACACCATGACATTCTACACCATCTCATTCCACACCATCTCATTCCACACCATGTCATTCTACACTATCTCATTCTACACCATCTCATCCAATAAACGCGTTTCAAATATCTCCATTAGATGTAGGCAAAGTAACGAAGAGTGCTCTCTGTTTGAGCATAAAATATTAATGTGGATGACGTCATTACATTAGATGACGGTATAATAACAAGTTTTAGTGTTGTTCCGAGTTTGAGTTTTATTACGTAGGAATAAGGTTTGATCTGGGTTTTATGTAACGTGATCGAATTTCACAAAGTTTGTTTTTTATTAACTTTCGTAATGAGTTTCGCTCCTTAATTTATATGATCAGCTGTGTAAAACTGATAATTATTATTCATACGGATAATCCTAGGCTATGTTTAAAAAGTTAAAAAGGCTAGGATTTTGTCAGATGTTAGACTAATGGAGCAGTGTTCGTAGCTTCGCACGAATATAATTCACAATTTCATGAGTTTAAATTATTTGCACGAAACCCCAATTTTTTTGCTAAAACCAAGATAGTCTAAGCTAGCTCAAGCGCTAATTACATCATTATGACTCTGAGGATTTACCAATGTTACTTTTATGGCTCTAAGTTATCAAATATTCGCCATTAAATATTAATATCTAACAAAAAACTACATAAATAATAAATCGATGACGTTTTCAACTTCAACTTCTTTATTTATGGCGCCACGTGCTTTCGCCACGACTCAGCCAGTGTCGGTGTCGGAGTGTCATAATCTTCGAATACAGAGATCGGTGTCATTTAGCTCTATGTCGTTTGGTTTGTCACTCATACGTGTGTCAGGATCTCTCCTGACACCAGTATTTCTGATAATCTATAGGTACTAACGCGGCAAGTATTAAAATCAAGATAAATAACGCTGGACAATCCACACAGCATCATCTAGCCCCAAGTTAGAGCTTCTGTTATGGGTACTAGAGGATAGATACTTACTGGTGTAATAATATCAAACAACAAAAGCCAGGTGCAGAGTCTAGTCTATCAGAATTTCCTCATTATTAAACTTTCAAACAATCTGTTAAGCATGTAATTTATATAGCCGAGCGGTGAATCCTTAATTAATTAGGATTCGCCATTTTACCTTATATTTTATTAATAAATGGCTCCATGATTACTTTACTAATCTGATACCCACCTTAAATTTATTTTGGGTTAATTTATATTACAACCTTAAATATAATTACTCGTTCAATATCCATCAAAAGACAAGAAAATAAAATGAAACGAATATTCACTGTAAGTTTGACAAGGCACGAGGATAACGGCCGCACTGCACGATGGATGGTAGCATAGAAAGAAAGACATTTATTCATAACTAGCGGTCCGCCCCGGCTTCGCACGTGTATTAAACATACAAACAAACAACTGTGAAACATAACGGGTTAGTGTGTATAAGTTCTGAAGTTTCAGAAATTATACACACTAACCCGTTGTTACACAGTTTTCATAAGGATCCTTAACTTTTTTAGCAGCATTGGGGTTTTTGACATTGACTCGACACCCATATTGACACATAACTGACTCTGGCCGTAGAGAAAAAGCAAGCAGCGGAGCCATAACAAAAAAAGAAGTTCAATGTATAGCGCACGGTTTAATTATTGAATATTTCATGCGGATTCCTAACTTTTTGAAAATATTCTATAGCCTCTGTTCATCACGGAAATTTTAGAATTCTAATAGTGAAAGAATTTTTGCAATTGATCCAGTAGTTTCGGAGCCTATTCAATTCAAACAATCAAATCTTTCCTCTTTATAATATTAGTATAGATAATACAATACAAAATAACAAAATAAGCTACGTGAGCTGAACTTTGAAAAGATCAGGCTTTGTTAGTAGCTGTTCCATATCCAAATATCTCTTCACGTAATTCCATTCACTTGTTCATTCCATTCATTCATGTCATTCGTTCAATCATAACCTCGTAATGAATTGGCGGATGCACCCACTTACCAACAACTGGCTTAATTACTGCGGCTAAAGATTTGTGAATGTCCAGATGAGCCATTTACAGCCACTCTGCGTGTTATTTTTAGTACTATTATAAAGGGTATTTACCTCGTTTTTTACTATTTTCCGACGTTTCAACAGGTTTCACACTTATTTTGGTCACGGGATGACTAGAGTACCTAGGTACTGGATTTATTATGATAACGAGCACTAATACTGATGTGTTGAAATTGCGTAAGTTATTTAGGCTATTCTTTGTAATTATGAATAAATCTTCCGGTAGGCGTCGATGGTGCCAATAAAAATAAATGAACATAATATTAATTGACCGGTAAATGGGGTCAAAGTACACAGAGAAAGCTGCAGGTTTTCCTGTAGGAGGTGACCATAGTTGGCAGTTCCGACATGCACTTATGTACTTGGAGGGGTCTATTCTTACGCTGCGAACGCGACCGCCATCCCTTCTGTACCATCATCATTGCCTCTCAATCAATCCGTTTGTTTACGTTCTCTCTGTTTACAGAACGCTGATTTGTTCCGTGATTTAGGAATTATAAGGACATCCTAAACTCGTCTTAAATCCGTATAATTAGGGTCGAGTTTTGAACGGCTAAGGATAGGAGTTCATATCTGCGGAGTTCTAATAAACAAACATTATAAACGTTAATGTTCGAGTACCTTCCAATCAGCCGGTTATATATTTTTAATTCTGTATTCTGTATTATATCTTTATGTTCGGTCTTTCGGTCAGTGTCAAAACAGTTCCATGGTTTTAGAAATTTATTTCTCAAAAAAATATACCTACATTCACATATAGAGAAATACACTAATCTTGACTAAACATGCAGAGCGGACATAGATTGTAATTATAACTAACAATTGACTATCTAACACTTTTTATTGGTACGCGACTTATTCCTATAAGAATCAATGTAACACGAAAAGTAACATACAATAGAATATAAATTTACCGATTTGGATATCCCTAATTTAAATGGAAATATTCCAGATTCACCTTGCTTTTAGCAATAATCATGTATCTAATAGCGGGTAGATCGGTGTATTGTTTCGTCGGTTTACCTAAAACAATGCAAGTTTTAACAATGGCAGTTGCTTGAGGGCGCTCCTATTACGTATCGATTAGCAGTTGCATTGAGATTGAAGTTATTTGTAAATGGTATGATTTGGACAATATGGTTTATTATTTTTCTAGAATTTTATTGTAGTGCATTTTTTAATTTTTTATTGCTCGCTTAGTACCTACTACTATTTCAGAAAAACTACTCCACAAAACTATAAAATAATTATTCAAAGTATAGGTAAAAAAATTGTGTGATTAAAATGAATCCCAGCATTCCATTTTCAAACAAGCCCGCTGCCGGTGTTTTCTTGCAATTTGATTTGAAGTCAACCGCGTCAAAATTCTATTTCCTTTGTGCATTTCGATTCGTGTTTTTGAATTTAGAATTTCCTGTGGCAAAGGTGAAATTCGAACAACAATGGATAATGTCCTCTTTTGCGTTCCGATTCAGATAAAAGGGAATTATTTTTACGTATTTTCAACATCTCCTGATTTGTTTTGTGGATTTTGTTCCGTAGCTTGTGGTTTTCTCAAATGATTACCTACCGGCGCTGTATTATACAACCTATAAAAACATTAATTTTCCCGTCGCCTTTAATAATAGCGTCTCAATAAATTTCAAAAACTAGGTTACGTTCCGGCTCAATTTACACCGGTTCTTCTAACTAATGGGTTTCGAACCAGGTAAGGGTGACTCGCTTTAGCATCGATAAGAAAATTCACGTCTCCGATAAGATCGATCTAATATGATTTTTATTAGCTTATAATACAGAATAACTATAATGGTATAACATATTACTGTATATTATAAGTCATATATTAGATTGTTATAAGATTAATCGGTTTTTGAGGTTTTATTGCGTGTACGCAGTGCGTTCGTGGATTCTTTACTGTGTTAGTGACTTAATATAGGTATATAATATTTAATGCCAAAAAGTTTTTATTGTGGTATAAAAAAGTAAGTAAAAATCTGTGGTGTGGTGTATAGAACAGTACCTATTAATATCTATGCCTGCCATGGACATATTCCATCAAATAAGTTTAAGTTTTTATTGGTTTTTCTGATGATTCAGATCACAAACGTATCGCATCATTTGTTGAGGCGCTACCCCGGCCTAAACTGTGCTGTCACCTATTTTATCTTATTTATTATTACGTTGAAGAAAGGAGATTTCAAAAAGGGCTAGTTTGTAATACCTGCCTAATCAAGTGTTTTAAGTTAGCAGAGCTTAGCAGAGCAGAGTTCCTACGCTAATAATCGTAATGGTTCACTAATATTTTACTCGAATTAAACTAGTTTAGTTTATTTCCAAAGTAACTATCCAAAGGCCATTTCACTTACTCCAGCTTAAAAAGCATTAAAAAATTTCAAAACTTCAAATTTCGCATCCGCCATGGAAGTTCCAATTAGTGCTCGCAATTAAAACCGGCACTCGAACCCGCACTCGTATTCTGTTCCTCTTTAATTAGCCCGCGGTTTATGTGTCAGTAAACCGTAGACATGCTACATTCACATTTACGAGACTTTGTTTAACCCCCCCCCCCCTCCATTATCAGCACAAGTCCACAGCTGGACGTATCTCCCAAAGGGGGGGGGGGGGGGTTGTCTATACGTTGATATGATAATCGTAGTGGGGGTTATTCTAAAGGATAAGAACCTGTACTAATGAAATTACAATTTAATAACTAAATTAAAGCTAGTAGCTTTAATTATAATGAAACAATTGAGCTTACAATTACTGACTATTTCTAAAAATTACTATCTTTGCTAATTTACTATTAACTGACTATTTCTAAAAATTATTATCTTTGCTAATTTACTATTAACTGACTATTTCTAAAAATTACTATCTTTGCTAATTTACTATTAATTGACTATTTCCAAAAATTACTTTGTTTGCTAATTTACTATTATTTTTTTTTTAAATGGCCAATCCTTTATTAACAAATAAATTACAATGATCTAACTAAATTAAAAAAACTATTAATTGACTATTTCTAAAAATTACTTTGTTTGCTAATTTACTATTACCTAATTGACTAGGTACATATTTCTAAAAATTATTTTCTTTGCTAATTTGACACAATAAATTAAAAGCAAAGCTGAGTTATTTAAAGAACAGCTGAGTTACAGAAAAGCAAAGCTATAGGTATCACAATTCAATATCAGAAACAAATTACTTTTTATTAGTGTTTATTTTCATTTTGGTTTAAGTTTTCTAATTAACTTCACTAAGTTAAAGTGTAAACTTCTATCAAGTTTTTAATAATTATCAAATGTACTCGAATTTTGTTTAAAATTTTTAATAGACTAAGATCTTTTTGTTTATGTTTTTGTTTGCCATTTCTAGTTTCACAAATAGCTGGTGTCTATAAGCTTTTGCCCGCGCCTTCGCCTGCGTAGAAAGCGAAAATACTTCTAATAGTATTTTCAATTGGTTTTTAACGTTATAAATTTTGTTATATTATAATATAACATATAAATATTATAAAAAGTTGTATTCAGTTACATCGCGTATACCTCCCGTCCATCCCGTCGGGATAAAAAGTATTCTATGTCCTTTCTCCCGGTCTAGAAAACGTCTGTGCCAATTTCATTAAAATCGGTTCAGTAGTTAAGGCGTGGAAGACAGACAGACAGACAGAGCTACTTTAGTATATATCAACAACATCATCATCAACATCACCAGCCTATAATTAGTCCACTGCTGCTGGACATAGGCCTTTCCTAATGAGCGCCATAGATGGCATCATTATTTAGGGGTTATTGCCCATAATCCCCACGCTGGGCATGCGGGTTGGGGATCGCCGTTCGGTGTAGTTGTTCTGCAGTGGGTGCTGCTGCCCGCCCCCCCGGTGTGTGTCCCTTAGTCGCCTCTTACGACACCCACGGGAAGAGTTGGGGTGGTGAAATTCTATGCCGGCACCACACGGCATAGTGGACTGTAGTATAAGTATATAATATTAGTAAATGAAAAGATCTGAAGCTAAAAATAAGTAGGTAATAAGATTAATAAAACAAAAATGAGCTTTATTTCTCTTACACCATAGGTACCTTTAGCTTTAATCCCAATATTTATTTAATATACTTTGTTAGTAAAAAATTGACTCATATTAAAACTAAGTTACAAAAGAGATACGAGTATTAAATAGAAGGTAACTTATGTTTAAGCGCGCGTCGTGTAGGAGCATGGTTAGTGGTAACCAGGGAGACATCTCGTTAGTTTTGTATACAATCTATATCTATACTAATATTATAAAGAGGAAAGATTTGATTCGAGAAATCAACATCAACAAAAAAAATATTTTATATAATAATATATCATACTAATAGCCATAATAATAATATATCATATTCTTTTTACATAAATTATATATTACACTTACACGATGTAAACAAACAATCTAGTCAAAATGGCCGTCTTTTATATTCCAAAATGTGGTATTGTTGTGTTTCATGACATGCCCCAGTAAATACATACTGAAGTTAAATGCCATTGTGTGAGTTCAATTGTAATCTGCGAACTACATTATACAAAAGTTCCATTATATTCGCATTTTGTTGTTTAACTCTTCAATTTTATTAATTTATGAAGGGAACCACAATTTGGCGAATACCTACTCGAATAAATGAGGGGTAATGATATCTGGGGTTTTAATTAATCACGGTTATTGAATTATTGATGAATAATATTCGTCAAGTGCGAGTGTAACTCGCGCGCCGAGGGTTTTGAACTTTTGTCGACGTATTCATATAATAATATAGGCATCAGTTCCTACGAAGATTAGGGAGTAGGTGTAGATACCTACTGATTTTTTTTTCGACTTTTTTCAATGAACTCTCAAAAAGTATGAAACTAAGACAATTTTGAAAAACCGTTTTGAAATGTCTAAATCCAAACCTTGCAATTGATATCTTACACAATGAAATATCCCCTCTCCCACATTTGAAAATTAGTTTGACCATATTTCAAAAAGTTTGACGACCTCTGTGGCGAGGTGGGCGAAGGTCCGCCTGCGACGCAGGAGGTTGCGGGTTCGATTCCCGCCTGAGGACAAATGTTTGTACAATCTGCAGATATTTGTTCAGGGTGCTATGTATTAAAAATAATCTGTCTATGTACTCGTATAATATTATGTATATCAGTTTTCTAGTACCGATAACACAAGCTCTGCTTAGCTTGGGGCTAGATGCTGACCGCGCCACAGAGGTCGTCTGCCTGTATGAGGAAGCTTTATATGTTTTATCTCATTACAAATAGTCAGCGTTTGCGTGACTGGTCGGTCTTGACATTTCCATCTTTGGTTCCATACAAAATACTGACTGTATAATATCGAGTAAGTATCGGAAAATACTCCACTAACTTGATACCGTTGCCTTTGTTACAGGTAAACAGCTGATTGGCTCTTCTAACCTTTGACACGGTAATACCCGACCCTACGTCTCCAACCCTGTCTGGTAACATAAACTTTACCTCATACTGAATAAGGTTCAAAATAACCAGCGAAATCAGTTTTTAATCTGATCTACCTTACAAATCCTGTACCTACATATGCCAAGGGAATACAGAACTTATTTTATAGGATCATGGGTGGAAATAGGTTGAAGATTGCCTGAGGAAGATGAATTAGCATCGTTACAATGTTCGACACATATTCGCTGATAATAGCGGCATTTACATAGAGGTGGGAAGCGTAGGTATTGGATACGGCATTTCTTGTAAGATACTATTTATAAGTAGGTTTTCGAAAACCTACTTATAAAGTAGGTTTTCGTTTGGCCTCATCCGAATGGTTAGAAGCGATGATGAGTATGTGGGCCTAATATGACTCTAATGATTTGGAAAATAAAGGGATTCTGCATAAACTGCTATTTATCCACCTAATTATGCAAGTATAGGATATTTTTTGCGTCTTCTGATGTGATTTATATTAATTTAATTAATTAAGCTAAGCACCACATTAAGTTTCTTAGCTATTGTCGGTGTGGAATGGAGTGACATCTGGCCAAGCATTAACGTTTAAGACAGACTTCCGCATTTCGCACAAGTTTGAATCGAGAATAAAGTCAGATCTTGTATTCGAATATTATATCAGTTTGAAAATTCTCTAAACCTCTAAACCTAGAGGTTGGATAAACAAAAGCATTAGAAAATAACTAACGTCCTTAAATCATAATATATGTCGGAAAAGATATGAATCTTAACGAAAACAACAAATTATTATTGTTGTCGATAATCTTTCCTGTCGCACAACAATGCCGTGCGTCATTATTATTTATTACATAATTCGTTGGGCTTTCATTCGTCACGGAGCTTGAACAGAATACTCTGTCATTGTCACAAATATTCTGGTCTCCAAGGAACAACCTTTCTTTTGTTCCTGTACGGGTGAACCAGTAAAGAAAAAGGTATGATGCAATTTACCATAGCTAGTGTTATTGAGCGTTAAGCATGTATTTTAATGATATTCAATAGATGAAATAGACTTGTAAAACACATAAACCGCGTAAAACTGGATTTGTTTTTTTGTTTGTTTTTGTTATTGTCGCGTAAAATAAAACCTTACGTAGGTAGTATAATAAATAAACATAAAATTCTATACCATAATAACAACATTAAAGAAAAATAATAACATTAAAGAAATTAACATAACATTCATAAAGCGCTTAAAAAAACAAAAATAATAAAAACTACTACCTTCTAAAATACCTAAACAATAATTTTACTGACATCCTCCAAATTATTTAAAAATAATAATGTCTTGTCGTAGTATTAAAGTAGTATTAAAATAAAGTATGATTTATTTCATAAAAGCGTTATTCAAGCATCATACAAAAGTTCAAATCCAAATTTGATGGAATCTTGCTAATATGGCTCAGCGACTAAAGGTATCCTGGCCTCCAACGCTTGACACCCAGATCCTGTTGATTCCTTTACCCTCGCTAGTTGGCCCGATTTCCATTTCATCAATCAGGGAAACCTGGATGCTAGCTGGCTACACGGAACTTATGTTTCAGATTCAGATTCAATAACTTTATTTCTTTAGGCTTACAATAAGCACTTAGACAAGTCAAATTTCATACAGATAAATTATTATAAAAAAGAAATAATTTGTTATTGATTTCTCTTCACTTCAATTGTTTGTCCACTAGTGGTAGAAGTGAAAAAGAAACCACTTATACATTAATATACAACTTATGTGTCTATGTTTGTTTTGCCTATCTAAATCTAAGTTTAATGTGATTTAGATACCTGTCAATAATTATTTGAATAGGTACTATGCCAAAATCTAAGCAAAACATTCAGTTTCTTAGCTATTGTCGGTGTGGAACTACACTCAGCCAGTGGGTACATACAAGCTGATGATTATGTGTAATTCTATAAAATAAGTGAAAATGTATGCTAATATTGAACAAACGTAACGCTATGATCGCGATCTTCGGAGCTATATCCTTTTTTTTTGGCCTCGGAACATTGTTACAATTACTTTAACAAACCACATATCATTAGATTGTTGGCCTTTTACTCGAATTATTCGTTACATTCGAATAATTCTAATAGTACCAGAAACAAAACTAATATTCGAGAATATTTGCAAGCCCGAGGTCGCGTTCACGTCAATTGTCTGTCGTTTTTACCAGATCCATAGATTCGTGCATCTCCGTGTATTTCGTACCGGTTTAGCGATCGTGATGAATGAGCCTCGCTCAGAAAATATCCTCTGGGGTCGATGTACTTATTACTGTTATTTATTCTGAGGTACTGCTCTGTACAGTCAGCGACGCGATTTGAATATACATATTATTTTTATACTATATGTATATGTTTTACTAATAAGATAAGGAGGAAAGATTTGATTGTTGGTTTGTTTGTTTGAATTGAATAGGCGTCGAAACTACTGGACTGTTTTGAAAAAAAGATCACCTTTAGAATCCTACATTATCCCTGTTGAACATAAGCTATAGTTAACCCAATAATGTGTAAAAATTTCGAATTTGTAAAATTTTTGTTAAATACCCGTGTGAAGCCGGGTCGGACCGCTGGTACATTATAAATCATAATATGCCTATGTTCATCACGGATGATGAAAGATTCTAATGGTGAAAGAATTATTCAAATCGTTCTAGTTATTTCAGAGCCTATTCAATCCAAACAATCAAATCTTTCCTCAATATTTGTATAGACAACATTATTACTAAATAGACTGTCAACCGTCTATATGTTCGTGTAGCTGACTGTACTTCTAAGTCGCCCAGGTGCTTCCGGCTATAATATATGTTATGTGAGGTCTTATATTATAACATATCTGATATGTAATGGACGATCGGATAAACATTATGTAGATATTATTTAAAATGGATGCTTTTGCTTATTACATCACTTCGATCTTTGCATATACACACCAAAGGGTTCCAAAACCTGAAATTATAGAAAGCTCAAAACAGAAATCATGAAATCAATATAAATTTATTTGTTAAAAGTCTTACACATACTAAACATAAATTATAATACATAATAAGATTAAAAATAAAAATACATAGTGTATTCCCAGTAACAAAATGGCTCAGCCTCAGCATGAGCTGGTTGACTAGCAAGCCAACAACCAACGCTGGTCTTCGTTGGTAAATAATCATCATCAGCCTTTATTAGTCCACAGCTGGACATGCTGGACGTTGGTAAATGTCCCGTCATAATAGAATGTGTTGCATAATAAATATTACATATCATTCGCCTGTGCAGATTTAAAGCCGGATCTAGAGGTATACATCGTTGTTAATAAATAAATCACATCATGTAACTTTAAAAAACAGTTTTTGTATTATTAATGAAATATTTATCGCCACGATATACTACGATCTCTGCAACGCGATGGAAACGTAGGGGAAAATAAAAACAAAAGGTACGCGATAAATACCCGATAAATATTTTTTAATATGTCAACAAATCGTGAAACTTTAAAAAGCTTTTGTATTTATTTCGGGCGATATTTCAAACAAAGGATAAACTTTGTGGCCACGGCCGCACTGCAAGATGGTAGCTTAGTCATCATTAGATTAGCGTAGTTAAAAAAGAGGTACCATTTACACCACTGAGATATTGCTGCATTCATTTATCATCATTTATGGGTGTACTAAATTAATAATTTAAAGTCCGAACGACCAAAATTACGGGCATTAATTAGTTACGCATAAAACAATATAATTTGTGGCAATGCCACCCACTGAACGGATGGCCGGTTCGGTTTGGGGATAAAATCACTGCATACCAGGTGACTAGGTCAGTCCTGCCAATTTTCAATTGCCAATTCTACTACTGCCTTCTATTTATGCCTAATCTCATGGCTATACCTAATCCGATTCTTTTGTCTTATAATTCCTGACATATATTTCTAATGACATAAATTCCCTAGCTGACTTTAGCTGGTAATCATCAGCCTACAATAGTCCACTGCTGGACCTCTAGGCCTCCCCAAATGAGCGCCATAGATGGCATTATTCATCATTTGGGGGTTATTGCCCATAATCCCCACGCTATGCATGCGGGTTGGGGATCGCAGTACGGTGGGATTAGGTTCGATTCGTGCGTCGTCTTTTGGAGTAAACAACCAAATGAGTGCCGATTCGTGCGTTCTGCTAGGCAGCGTAAAAAGTACCTAAAGCTTTTGGTTCGATTCGTGCCTCGAATATGTATTAATATCTTGAACAAGTAAAACCATCGATATAGATAAATAAAACAGAAGTGGCAAACGCTTAAAATTTTTAAATCATATTTACTACCTATCTGGTTAGTCTGGTTAGCCGTAGCTACCTGCGTTGCACTGATAAGCTGGCTGGCCGCCGCCACTCGTCAAACAGCTATGAAACAAAAGGGATTAGTAGGGTTGTTTCACTCACACTCTCCGTACTTGCAAAATTTTTGTTTGGCCTAATTAGTCATTTGCAAAACAAGGAAGGAAAAGATGAGACGTCTCTTTACTCGCGAAATTATATCTCCTGCATTATGGCGAATTCCCGGCCTAGCACATTGACTACGCAATCATTAAATCAAGCAAGTTACTGTTTTCACGACCGAGCGAAATAAAGAGTGTATAATTGTGGACAATTACAAATACCATTTTAAAATTGAAAATAAAGATGGAACAAAGAGGTGGACCTGTGTTGATCTCATGTGTAGTGGTTCTATTACAACAACTAGTGCTTATACAATTGTGAGACAACGAAAACACACGCGCAGCTGTGAAATTGACCCGTGCCTCATAGAAATTGAGAAGAAATTACAACAATGCAAGCGATTTTCTACTGATTTCGGATCTACATCGAAAATATTTGAGGAATTTTATTATTTACTAATCTTTAGTTATAATTACAATCTTAGCTTAAAGACAAATAACTATTATGACTGATTACTGTTAAACTCGTTGATTGTTGATAATTAGTTGTAAAAAGCTGATTTAAAAATTTTATTCAGTAAATGTTTGTAATCTAAAGAATAACATTAGATAAAAAATACTGTGATAAGAATAAAAACAATGTCAAGAGTAACTTTTTCAATATTTTGGTGTTTTTTATTATTTTAACTGATATCTACTTAAATACAAAGGACAGGTACAGAATTTTGATATCAATATTTCCTTCAAATTAAGCTTAAATAGCTTAATAGTAAGCGCCATCGCATTTTCATCACATTTTATCCATAGGTATATATTTAAAATAAACATTTTATTTACACAAACTCTTATTTTTATTGCAAAGCCACACATATGGAATGAATTATGAAAGGTACCTTAAATAACTATAATGGAACATCTGAATCTTTAGCTACTCTATGGTTAAAAATTAGTTGTAAATAAATATAATGTACTCGAGGCACGAATCGAACCAAAAGGTTTAGGTACCTTTTACGCTGCCTAGCAGAACGCACGAATCGGCACTCATTTGGTTGTTTACTCCAAAAGACGACGCACGAATCGAACCTAATCCGTACGGTGGAGTTGTTCTGCAGAGGGCGCTGCTGCCCGCCCCCCGCTGTGTTTCCCTTAGTCGCCTCTGACGACACCTACGGGAAGAGTTGGGGTGGTGGAATTCTATGCCGGCACCACACGGCCCTTAGCTGGTAAGGTATAGGTACTACAAATATCAAAACCAAGAGCAATAAAAGGAAGAGATTCCAACCGTTTATCAATCAAATTAATCCAATTCAAATTGGTAGTCATTTGCGGGCACGGGTTCCAGTTTATTTCCCAACAAATAAAGCGAACAGTTTTATTGCTAAGTACCTTTATTCATTGTGCCTAGAAAACATACAAATCTCGTACGTGGAATATATGGAACTAAACTGTTCTGCCGTTTTCATACTATTACCTATTTATGTACTTTGTAACTAACACGATAAAAACGAAATACAATATTTTCTTAATATTAAAAATACATAATATAAAACAATAAAATATTTAAGTATTTAGAAAAATTTACATTAAAAATTTAATAGATTCAATAGATTAAGGTTTTCAAAGGTTTAAACCTAAAATTTATGGTAAAAAATTTAATAGTTTTAATTAACAGTGCGTATCACATATAAGTACCCCCCTATCTCAATGTATGTGGGACACAACGTACCCCGTACGTAATTCTGATGCGCACTGTACCTAGCCTTTCAAATCTCTAAAGGCGGGTTCAAACCAAAAATTTACATTAAAATAATAGTTTCAATAGAATAAGGCTTAGGTAGGACCTATATAATTCTATTAAAGTACTACCCCTTTCAAATATCTCTAAAGGCTGGTTCAGACCGCTGTTACGGGTAGGTACCATTCGCAGCGAACATGACACATACTCCGCTCGTTGCGAGTCTTCTTTCCCCAAAGGAACGCACGTTGGCTATGTAACACGTTTCATAGCTCTGTAACGCCGGTTTTATAGACAAATATATATAAATATACTTATATCGAATCACTGTTGGGGAACGCGTCTATTCCAGTTATTTCGTTTTATGGCAGTATTCCGCAGTCCGAACAGCAGAGTATAGACTACAGACATGGCCGACTTTATTTCGTGGATCAACCTATATTGTGTCGTCTAGTACCCATACCACAAGCTCTGCTTAGCTTGGGGCTAGGTGATGCTGTGTGGATTGTCCAGCATTATTTATTTATGGAACATACTATACATACCCCCGACTATTCAGATTCACACGTAACATGCCCTAAACATCAATCACCATCCTGCATTCCCTCAGTAATTGCATCATTCCAACATGCCTGTGTAATATGTAAATTTGATCCGCGTGGATCATGGAGGATCTTCCGGATACGACAGTAACGTTGCTGGCCTTAGGGTTGGGTGCGAGTGTGAGAGGTTAGCGGGAACATAAGCATAAGCGGACTGACGACAGTTTGGATTTGAGCGGATCATGCAGCGTTTTGTTTAAATTAAAATACTATTTTCGCATTACTTCAACTATTAATCCAGCTGAAGAGCCATTTATTAAGTTTTGATAATGTGCTGAGTACTCGAGCACTGTATAGGTACACTACGCAGTGTAGTGTGTCAGACGGCTTAACTAGATGAACAGTACTCGTCATATTTTAGATCGTGCTTCAATCTCCGCGAATCCGCTAGCAGTCACACCCAACCCCATGTTTCGCCGTATACCCAACTATATTGAAATCTGAAATGCGGCAAAATATGAGGTGATGGTCTTCCCGGCATAGATTCAATATGCCAGTGTCGCGAATATTACGAAATAGGCTATATTTCTGTGCACAAACTTATTCGATCTGTAAGTTATCTGCTGGGGGGGGTTATTCTACGGGATAGAGGGAAATCGAAGGATTCAATAAGGAATTTACTGGCTCTGGTTTGATAGCTTTACTCTCTTTTACGACGGAATAGTGTCTCACGTGCTATGTCACAGAGTATATAAAATACACGAAATAGTACTAAAGGCATTGAAGTACTAATAATAGTATTATTAATATTATTATTAATACACCTCACTGACTAAAGGTCATCAGTTTCAACGAGTTTTATTTGTTGAGTGAGTTATGAAAAGATAAAGATTATGGGGATAATTAATGACGTCTGTGGCGCGGTGGGCGTAGGTCCGCCTGCGACGGTTGGAGGTTGCATGTTCGATTCCCGCCCCGAGGCCAATGTTTGTACCATCTGCAAATATTTGTTCTGGGAGGTTTGGTTTTCTATATAAATATATTTAAAAAATCTATGTATGTAATATATTGTATTATGTAGATCAGTCATCTAGTAGCTCACTAGCTACTTCACAATCATAACCTCTGCTCTTTTTGGGGCTAGATGATACCGTGTGGGTTGTCCAGCATTATTTATTATTTGTTATTAATGGGATTTACGTTAATCTTATGAATTTCAGCAGCTTGCTTAAATTAGATTTGTTCGCCAAATCACTTTATCTCTCGGACAACAATGCTTTCATTCACAAAATTATTTCTCTGCCCAACATTACAAGTCTTTCTATTATTACACGACATATTGTGCAAACAGCCCGAAACTCTCCAAATTAGCCACGACAAACAAATTACACGCAATAAGTGTTATCATAAATATGAAACTATGAATAGCACTCTTTTGGAAGAGTACAGTTGGGGGGATGAAATATTGTTCCCCACGAAATCACATAGGCTGAGTCCGACAGAAATTATGATTCGTTATGGCGCTGCGGATGATTTATAATGTCTACATCAGTTCTGTCTGGATGTTGGGAGAGTGAAAAATAACATACAAATTATTTGCTGGCCGTAGATGGAAAGTTTGATGCTGTTCGAGCAGGCATGATCGATTGTGGTAAACGAACTCCTTTCTCTGGTCATTAAGGCGGGTGAATTTTATTTTCCATACAAAGGCAATACCAAAATAATTTGTAATTTGAGCTTATTTTCACAGTTATATGATATTCTTTTTAAAAAAAATCCGACTTCGAAAGTAAAGTAGCATTCACTGCCCTATTATTTTCTTTTGACACTTAGGTCGCCTTGGTTCCTGCTAGTGCCGTTTGCAGTTTTAGAAAGCTCAAACAAAGTCATTTGCATCGATGCCCTACACGAGCATATTATTAACATTCAGATTTCCGACCCATAATTCGACCTGCTCCTCCCCCCCCATCTTTATTTGACGTCACATAACCATCGTGAATCGGGGTTTCAAGACAAGTGATACAGATCACGGTAGTCTCAGCGCTACGTTGGAATTAAGAAATCGGCTAAATACAAGGGTGCTATGCCAACCTCAACCCTCCTGCGGTGGTAGTCGGGTAAAAAGCTTCTAAGCTATGTTTTGTCCAACTACCACGTGAACAAAGTCGGTTAATAATTAGAAGTGTCATAAATGAAATATGGTCTCGTTATTTATTATCTGTGCTAAAAGTATCTCAATGTTAAATTAATAATTAAATTGTTATTTGAATCGAAGAATACAGTTAATTATGATGTTAATTTATAAGTTCAAATTCAATCCGAAGATTGGATCGAGAATTAATGAACAGAAACCTAGATTTTAATCTTCTAGGGGGTGCCAGGGGGTGTTTGGGGGTGGGATTATTTGCCAGATGGCTGTGAAGGCGTAATCAATCAGGGTGGTTATCAGAGGAATTACCGAATCATCGCGAAAACCGAAAACATAAAGGCCGCGGTGCAATGGGGCGAGATAGCTTAACTTTAAAACCATAATAAAATGGGATTTCTTGTCGTAAAATTTCTGCGTCGCTGACATTGTTGGTTCCGTTGCCTACAACGTAAGCTTGTCAACAACCCTAATCTTATTAAAAATAAAGTTTTATTTCTTATTTGTGTATCGAAACATTTTTTCAAGAAACTTAATGTTATGTCTGTCATCTGACCTCCAGAGTTCTAACTTAAACAAATGACAAACGATGAACAACAAAAAATGCGGGTTATCGTTCCATTTTTTGCTTTTAAAAAACCTTTCATGTTATTTAGTTATATGTTTCGTCTAATATTACAATTACACTTTAATATAAATACACTTTATTGCACACTAAACACGGAAACGGTTGCACAATGGGTGGCCTTATCGCTAAGAGCTATTTCTTCCAGGCAAACTTTGGATTAACACGTAACAATTGTACAGGTATAAACGGAGGCGTTTTATAAGCTAATGTTTACTATACATAACCGTTGTTGACTGTCTTCTGCTTCCTGCTTCGCATGCGTTTTTAAAGTCCATACCATGTAGGTATCTTATCGCTATCAATTAAGAAGCCCTCTGTGGCGAGGTGGGCAAAGGTCTGCCTGCGATGGAGGTTGCAGGCTCGATTCCCACCTCGGGACAAATGTATGCAGTTATTGCACGATCTGCAGATATCTCATCAGGGTTTTCGTTTTCTATATATAATAAAGATGATCTCGTGTAGACTGTCCAGCATTATTTTTATTAAGATCCGTTCAAGCATGAATTCGTATCTTTATATGACCTTGACGAAGAAAAAAATCGGACATAAAAAACCCAACCTGACACAAAGCGTCAAGCAGATAGTTCTTCAGTTAGCGGACATCTAACCTCTTTCTAAACTCTATCTCACACGATGCTTGCCGCCATTGCTGCACTTCAGTTATAGTTCAATGTGATACCGCCCGTATTTATTCTACATCCTCATGGTTGACTATGATTATACGGTCAAATAAATCTATTTCCCATTTCCCTTCGTATTTTCCGGGTAAATGTGTATTGTCGTCGTATCTAAGTTAGTTCGGTTGCGGTGTCAAAGGCGTTGTTTTTCGTAACACGACACCTACTTCGACACCATTACTTCCCGGAAGCTGTGTTTGTCAATATAGTTGTGTTATGGGCGTGAAGACGTTATAGATTACTGAATTATTGGATATTGTGTCACATATTTTTTTTTTGTTGATAGCTTTGTGATCATCCGTTGGTACTTTACTTATTATAGAATAATTATCGGGTATTTATCGCGTACCTTTTGTTTTTATTTTCCCCTAAGTTCTAGTACGTTCTCAAAAACAAAAGGTACGCGATAAATACCCGATAATTATTCTTTAATATGTCAACAAATCGTGAAAGTTTAAAAAGTTTTAGGTACTATACTATTATTTAATCAGTACATTTTGTATTTTTTTTTGTTCTTATAGGATCTAAGTTTGGTGGCGATATCATACATTTGGTGTGTGTAGGACGAGGAGTTGGTCTTTTACAACTATAAAACTGTTCTGTAATGGTTTTCCCAGGAGCGGACTCCGTAAGGACTCCGTTGAACTCGCAACAAAGCCCAACAATACAGCTTGAGCTTGTCGGCCTCGACGTGAAAAGAAGCTGACTGGTCGATTTTGTGCTCTCTTTTTCATATTTCAAATAAACTATTCTTTATTTCCGTTTTTCCGAGCACGATATTTGAGAAGTTAGATTCGAAAACATTTTTAAGCTAAATGAAACTTCAACTTTGCAATATTATTTTAGCTAAAGATTTATTCTCTTTAAGAAACATACAAACTGGCAAAATTGTTCGCCACACCGCTCAGCACGTCAACAGAGCCCAGAGTTCGGTGTTGGACAATAGTTTCGAGAAGTCATCGTGAAGTCTCATTTTTCCATGGGATTTCGTACAGCGCCTTTATCCTGCGGACATTGGTATACCTACCCCATACATAAAAAGATATCGCGATATCCTATAATTAAACCATCGTCAAACCCTACTTGGGATTTAGACCACTTTCCCACTCAATCCCTAAGGCCGGAATAGCTTTCATCGATGCACATTGCACGTGACGTCAGTAATGCTTACCATAATATTTAAATTTGAAAAAAGAAACGTTAAATTGCAGACGTGCCTCACATCCGTTTTGGAAGCAGGGTGGCCATGACTTTTGAAGTTTTATGGCTGAAGGCGGCAAAAAATGCACGCGTTTATTTTTATGAGTTCTTGCATAACGGTGACAGCATGTTTTGTTTTACCGTTTTTGTAAGATTTTTACTTGATACCGCTGGTTTTTTCAATGGTTTCAAATTGTAAAAGTGTTTTTATAATAGTAAGTCTGCCCGCAGCTTCGAGCGCGTTTATAATAATTAGCTATTCAAGTTTGACTATGAGATGGATATATACTCGTATATGAGATAGATAATGGAGATCCATTACGTAACAAAACAAAATCCATATTTCCCTAAAGAATATTTTTTTTTCTTAAAATGTTACAAGTAAATAATATCATAATTTATGAGGCAATACTATCTACATTAGCCACTAAATATCAGCACAATTTATGCGGCAACACTATATACGTACATTATTCTTCTCACTTGGTAATTTCAACGGTTGTCAGGACAGACGCTCGGACATCCGGTTCCCGAGGGGCTATTTTGTAATATTGCGCTGTATTTTACACCAGGTTCCGTCCACGACTTCATACGCTTTGTCTCACATTATAAATAGCATACTAATAACTTACTTCCAAATTTTTTAACAGGTTGCTTTACATGCATTTATGTATTAATCTAGTTTATAGAGTTTTTGAAATCTGACTGAACTTGGATAGGCGTCATGTTAGCCTTTTGCTTTTTAAAGTTTCTTTTGCGAAATAGGTTTTTTCATTGTACGGAACTATGGGGATGCCAATCGAGTCATAGTTTTTAAGTTCTACTGAAGGGTAAAGCTTCTTATCCCAACCCCACTCTGCCATCTGGTGGCTTACATTTTTAGGAAATAGATAGAGGTAATTATATAAGTGAATAAAGTTCCTAGTTGTATTTGTTTTATGCTGTTAATTACCTACTGTAATTTTCTTTATTATTATCTCATTTCGTTTATTAGTTTTGAGTAATCATTAGCATTCTGAATATGTATTAACCGAATAGAATGACAGCAGACTGCGGTTCATGTCATCTCCACTTAAAGCCAAGACAGGCCAATTCCAGGATTAACCAGCGCCGGTCCGTTCCGTTTCACGTCTCGTGTCAAAACGTAACGAGCATAGGTACGTCGGACATGCATGACATGTGCGCCTCTGTAATTTCGTAATTCAATGAGATTTAAATCTTTGGTATAAAACATTTAAACGACATTTATACTTCATGTAGACTTGTAGAGTGAACTAATAAACAAATTTTCTTCTACTTAAAAGTGAATAGATTATTTCTAAATGATATTGATCTGATGACTGTAAACAGTGGTAAGTGTAAGTAGTCTTCCATTAAAATTTAAAACAGGCGTTATAAATTTGAAATTGACTAAATCTCACTGTCTATCTGTTGTCTTTGTAGTTATAAATTAATAATACCTAGTAGAAAATTAAGCGCTTTGTCGTTTTCTCCATTTCAATATTTTTAGATAGAAAATTGTATTTAGCACACTTAGAAACTATTATTAACCATTTATTTCCAACCTAGACATAAAAAATAAACTTTTTTCATGGTCACCAGAGAGATCGTGACATTTGCTAAAAGCTGCGTCTATTTCGGGACGTGCATACAGCGCGCCGTGCGTTTTGCCGCCAAAATAAGGATGCACACGCTGAGATTTTAAATGCATGCTTGTAAAACAGTCTGGCCTTTTGTTTCAAATTGATTCATACAGTTACGAACTGGGGTAGACAGCTTTAGGCCCGGATTCCACCAATTCGATGTGCGGAATCCGAAGCGGGGGGGCCGAGGCTTCGCTTCGGTATGTTTTTATCTAGCTATGCTGAAATACATATTGTCTGCACTGGAGCAAACTCCAGTGCAGCCAATATGTATACAAGCTATAGTGGAAATATGTGTTGGCTAGTGCTTAGTGCAGAAATGATGTACGGCTGTTGGGTGTTGACAAAATTACCAAAAAAACACACTGAAAGTTAGTACAATCCTATAATAGAACAAAACAATAGAGCAAACACAGACTACATAAGAACAAAGTACGAGATAGAGACAGTAAGAACACACGTAAACAGTGGGTACTAAGCAGCTCATCTGCAGGTAGACAAAACGTGTGTTTTCAGCGTAATGCCCTAGCACAAGTAGTGGCAATATTCTAAAAGGGCGCTGGTTTTCAGCCAATATCAGTACGACAATGACGAGCACAATAAGAGGCAGACAAGTTTTTTACTATGTAGGTACTTGTATTAATTGGTTTCCGAACGAAAATAAATAGCATGACACCAAGGGTGACATTTGTCACCCTTGGTGTCATGCTATTTATTTGTTTAAATTTGTTTTGTACTATTGAGATAAGAGATGAATGCACGCCGCTCTAATCTGGTGTCGTTAAGTTCCTTCGTCACCAGCTTGCGAGGCACAGTTCACATCTCCACTTTGTTGTACGTACAGCCCAGCTCAATCTTTGAAATCGCAAAGCCATTTTATTTCCACCCATAATTCTAGTAAAAATACCAAATCTATCGCACCGTGAAACACGCAGCATCACATATTTATTAAGGAACAGAAATGCTTTCTAATATACCTACCGGAAAAGCCTCTGAGTCCATAGCTTATTTGCGGAGCCCCATACTCCTAATAAAGTCCGGCAGAAGTGGGTCAATTGGCTCATATCCATTTGATCAAGCGATATCTCCCTATCGCCGCTTGCTTAAACCATTTGAGGAATGTGCATACTGATAAAGATAATTTACTGTAGAAATACTTTCTACCATATTTACTAATCTACTAATGAATAAAGCTGGACAATCCACACAGCAACATCTAGCCCAAGCTAAGCAGAGCTTGTGTTATGGGTAGGTGACTGATATACATAATACAATGTATTGTATAATGTAGGTAAGTACTTATTAAAAAGAGAAGATCACTCTGAACAAATATCTATATATCGTACAAACCTTTGTCCCGCGGCGGGCATCTAACTCGCAACCTCCTGCGTCGCGGCCAGACCTTCGCCCCCGCGTCACTGAAGTTTTCTCTTAATCCAAATTATTAATTTAAGTAAGTTCATAAATTACGGTTAGCTGCACAAACTAGTTAGTAAATTCTAAGAGCACTTTAGTAAAACATAGTAAAGTATAGATATAGATAAACGTAACGTAAAGGAACGTTCTGTTAGAGCTTTTACTTTTTATTTTCCAACGCTTCCATCGCATCATATTTTCTAGAAAAACTCTAGAACCTTGTAATTATTCAAAGTCAAATCTAGTTTATTTTGTCGTATAACAGGACTATAGGAGGGTCAAAATTTATGTTCATTTAACACCAAGCGTTATTTTAACGACAGAATAAGGCCTGAAACCAGAATTACTTGCAATAAAGGTAGTCAAGTGGTTTTTTACTCGTCATAATTCTTCCTTTTAATATCCAAACCTCCTCAAATTAGGGAAAGAGTGAACGGGCCACTTATAGTGGTAACCAGACCACTCGTTCCGTCGGTGGATGGCGACCACTGAGATAAAAGGTTGAAGGTGCTTTTGCTCATCTAATTATTATAGTGTCACGTAATCTTGACGCATCAAGAGACAGGTCTCGTGCGCTTGGTGCACCTACAGCGCAGTCCGTCTCGTAAAATATGTTGGACAGCGATCGCGTCAAAATTACTCGTATTCTTTGATCCTAAATTATATTGGTCGACTTTACCCATCTTCGGACTTTACCCAGTTTCAGAAAAGCCAAATTTTTTAAGCGTGTCCGCGTTTTATTCGTCAAGTCTTGAAAATAGATTTAGATTGGGGCTAGTTGATGATGTGGAAAGCGTATCAACGGTAGGCCAAAAATATGTGGCTGACTCATGAATGGTAACTACCGGTTGCCTCAAATTTCTTTAAACTAAATTAAATTAAATAAACAATGGAATATTGGTTGAGGTCTTAAGCATATACAGGGTCGGCAGTGCGCGTGCTAAGTCTCTGGTGTTGCAAGTGTCCATAGGCTGCTGTAACTTCTGTCTGCCATCCGTGGTATGAAAAAAAGTCGCCCAGTGGCTGGGGCCGATACACCGAAACATGGAGTGGCCCGTTTGCTCCGCCCTTAACCTACTCATCTCAAACCCAATTAAGCCCGCTTTGGTAATATTATTTTTGGTAAGGTTCATTATTCAAGATGGTTCCTTTGTCCGCGCTTTTAGATCCGCGTCAGTGGAGTATCTTGGAAAAATTAAACTCATAGATTCTTTCTACAAAAAGGGAAGTTGTAGGTAAAATGTAGGTTAACTACGCAGTGCTTAGTCATTATTTTTAATTTGAATAAAATTACGGATATATAACAAAGAACTGATTTATGGAATAATGTTTTATTTCAGGATGAGGGTTAAAACTACGCAGCATTTCAGCTTGATCCATTAGGTAGTAGATGTAAAGAAGTAACAAACATCCATCCATTCAAACATTGTTTGAATGGATGGATGTGTGATTATTTTTCTAACAGCATTATCACAACATTAAGGACATAATCAAGCTATTATAATATTATTTATTATGCATGTATTTATTTTATTTATTTATACAATAGAAACATAACATGACAGGAATGTATCTAAAGAAAGTAGATACGAACTTAGTCCTGAATACATTAACTCGTTAAAAAGGCCGCCCTCTGTAGTAAGCGACTCCTGGAATTTAACAGGTAAACAACCTACCTACTTTGCTATTAATTTGTCTCCATGACTTAAATTTGACTTATTCGCAGAAACCGTATGAAACTATTTAAAAAACAATTCCGTTATTCTACAAAATACAAGCCAAAATTATACATAGCATAAAAAACTTATAAATAACTTATATACTAGCGCAAGTTATTGAGAGACAAAGGCAAAAACAAGTAAATACTTGCTTATAAAATTATACAAGAACTGCGATTTACAGGCGAGTGGCGACTCATAGTGCTCTGGTTACCGAGCTAAGATACTAATTACTTTATCTTTAACTTGTCAACTGACATGGAAACCGTGCTGCGCAAACGGGCGACTTTTGAATTTAATCAACCTTATTATGGTTATGGTCGTGTCCCAAGCTAGGTGCTCAAGATACTAAATTGAAGATTACACATTCATTGCGCAGCCTCGGTGTTGCAAACTAAAATATAATATAAAATAACGAACAATAACAAAAAATTGTAAGAATATTACGAGAACCTAGTAATATTTTTACTTTTTTCAGCAGTGTGCCAGTAAAGGTAGAAATAAGAATAAATAAAGGTAGAAATAACTATGAAGGCCCATATCCAACCCAAAACAGTGCCCCTATTTTTTATACCATATTTTTACGTTGGAAAAAGGAAATTAAATATATTATTGGGCTATGATAGTGTTGTTTTATACAGTTTAGGTAGAGGTTCGAAGTTGCCCTTTTTGACCACCAAACTCTATTTCGTATTTCTTGTAAGTCCTTTTGTGATTGGAAAATAAACGTCGTGTCGTAAATGATTTATCTCTGCCTAAACTATATATCAATACTAACTTTTTAAAATAAAGAGGGAAGATTGGTTAGTTCCGAAACTACTGGACCGATTTGAAAATTGTTTCACCATTAGAATCCTACATTATCCCTGATGAACATAGGCTATAGAATTTTTATAAAAACTTTAGGGGTCCGTATAAAAACTTCAATAATGTAATACAACGTGTATGTGTGTGTACAAATTTATTATTTTTGTTAAATACCCGTGCGAAGCCGGGGCGGACCGGATTACTAAATAAAACTATAACACAAACTCCCCAATAACATTTAGAAATTTCCTATAATCAATTTAATAAGATAAAATAAGTGGCGCCTTAACTAGTATACCCTTACACAGTTTCGTCTCGCAACCTTATGTCGCCCGACAATCGCCCGTATGCCAGCTATCAACAAGTATGCCAGACTGCTATCGCCTGCATAATTGACCCGACCTCCGTGTCAAATTGCAGAAACTTTATATCTACTGCACATGTAGGGTATACTTTTCTACGTACTGAACTGAACTGTCCACGAAATGAAAGCGAATTTTTTTATAAATAAGTGCCAGATAGTTTGGCAGTTAGTTAGTTGAACTATCCATCACGAAATCACGAAATTTCATGCAGTTAGTTATCTATACTAATATTATAAAGAGGAAAGATTTGATTGTTTGTTTGTTTGTTTGTATGTTTGTTTGTTTGTTTGTTTGTTTGTTTGTTTGTTTGAATTGAATAGGCTCCGAAACTACTGAACCGAGTTAAAATATTCTTTCACCATTAGAATCCTTAATTTTCCGTGATGAACATAGGCTATATAATATTTTCAAAAAAGTTAGGGATCCGCATGAAAAATTCAATAATTGAACCGTGGGCTGTATATTCAACCTCTTTTTCTATTATGGCGCGTCAGAATAGAAAAAGAGGTTGTATAGCGCACGGTGCTTGCTTTTTCTCTACGGCCAGTGTCAGTTTTGGAATGTCGAGTCAATGTCAAAAACCCCAATGCTGTTAAAAAATGTAAAGATCCGTATGAAAACTGTAAAACCCATCGTTTTAGTGTGTGTAATTTCTGAAAATTTTGTTTAATACCCGTGCGAAGCCGGGGCGGGCCGCTAGTTAATATTATAAAACAGGTAAGAAATAAGTTATTGATTTACTCACCCCAATGAACTTAAGGAACACAGCATGAGACCTTAACAAAGCGGTCAATATAAATAGTTTATTTTAGATAGATAGATAGATAAACATTTTATTTGGTTCACAAACATAGATAGCATACAAACTAACATACTATTAAAAATAAAACTAATAAGTACAATAACAAATAAACTTATACAAAAAACAAGGTAGGTGTTATTCTAAAGGTTATTTTATAGGTCTTACACGATGCACATTCGTTTATTATTATTATTGACTACAATAATTATGTCAATGTGCTATGGAGCATCTTTCGCTTCAAAACAAAGCACTTTATTAATTTTGTTTGAAAATCAATGCATTGGTTATCGTAGGTATTCACTATTACGATGCTTTTGTTGCCTTTGTATCGTACATAATAGATATTCAGATTTCAGATTCAGATTCAATAACTTTATTTCTTTAGGCTTACAAAATAAGCACTTAGAAAAGTCAAATTTCAAAGAGATAATTATTATATATCGTTGCATCCCTATTTTTATTCAAAATGGTTTTCATTAAATTATATAATAAATCGTCGGTTTAAAATTACTCTGGTATTCTAGAATGTTAAAATACTTGAATTCATTGAAAATGTAAAAAGTCAGTAATTATTCCTTTATTCGAAATGTTTTTGTTTCCGTTGCTTCCTAATAAGTACCCTTGTACTCTATCTGGGCCGGTATTGTTTAAGGTTTGTATGTAAAGCGACAGAATAGCGATTATTTGACTTTCTGTTGATTCGGACAAAATTTATTGAGACACGGTGTCCCAATTGACACTTTTGTCTATATCTATACTAATATTATAAAGAGGAAAGATTTGATAGTTTGTTTGTGTGTTTGAATTGAATAGGCTCCGAAACTACTGGACCGATTTGTAAAAATTATTTCACCATTAGAATCCTAAATTTTCCGTGATGAACATAGGCTATATAATATTTTCAAAAAGTTAGGGATCCGCATGGAAAATTCAATAATTAAACCGTGCGCTAAAGAGGTTGAATATAGTATAGCGTACGGTGCTTGCTTTTTCTCTACGGCCAGTGTCAGTTATGGAGTGTCGAGTCAATGTCAAAAACCCCAATGCTGTTAAAAAAAGTAAGGGAGCCGTATGAAAACTGTGAAAGCCATCGTGTTAGCGTGTCGCGTTCTGAATTTTTTTATTTATTTAATACTTGTGCGAAGCCTTTAAAATGATTTTACTATCACTCACTCTAGTTAAATTTAATGTGACATAATCTGTATACACGTACTCGATGGACATAATCAGTCGTAATTTAAGGATTATTGTCATTGGTGCTTAAAAAAAAACGCTTACCTTGTGCGAGTGGAAGGTATAACCGCAGCAAAATTGTGTACATTCCGCTAAAACTAAAGGTTTTTTATAGATCATCATCATCACCAGCCTATAATAGTCCACAGCTGGACATAGGCCTCCCCTAATGAGCGCCATAGATGGCATTATTACTTCTGGTTACCATGGAAGCTTCAAATAATTCTGTAAACAATTTCTGACAATTCATCCTCCGCGCGCCAATAATCGAGGCACATTACAATTTCTCAATTGAACGAGTCGGCTTCGTAATCTATTCTGACGCTTAGTTTCACCATTATTCGCACAGCTGAGGTAAACAGCTCGGACATTCACATAGTTTTTAGTATTATTTGTCCAACATTATTTATGTAGTTACAAACAGCGGTAGGTAAACAAAAGGGACCTAAAGCACAGTGTACATAATAGACAGTGTGGAAACTACCTACAAACGCTCGAAACGGCTCACTCACACAAGCATGCGCATCTACGAGAGCTCTAAGGGGTTTTCGCAGTGCTGTCAGTAGCGGTTGGCGCGTCGAGACGAGCGGTCACGCGCAATGCTATTTTTGAAAAATGCTCCTTTTTGTATTGTATACGGCTGTATGAACTCGGCTTCATCAAAACCGGAGCTTTCATATTTTAAACTGCCTGGTAATATTGAAAGGTAAGAATAATTTATAATTTAATTGATAAATTAAATATGATTTAGCTGATACTGCGGTCAAAGAAAATGGATGAAATTTTTCGTAGTTGCTTTAAAAGAGAACACACAAACTGCAAAGTAGCGTAGAATGAGAATATTTTACACAATAATACACAATAAAATTCAATAATAGAGAATTCAGAACGTGTCGTAGTAGACGAAAGTACTTTTCTGTAAATAACTTGTTATAATTGATAATAAAGATATACAAGTAGGTATTGATTTTTTAATTAGTAGATATAACACGCATTTTCGGATTGAAACGCTGCTGTAAGGCTTGCAGCCGTCATGAAAAGTCATTAGTGGCTGCGCGCGCCCGCTCCGACGACGAGTACACGAAACCTTTTCGTCTAATCACGGCTCGCGTGCGACGCCATGACATTACCTATTTAAATTGAATTTGTAAGCAAATTCTATTAAAATTTAAAATTCAACTAATTATACTTAATGTTAACAATTGAAGCAGTTGACCTAACTGCAGACTGTTGTAAACAATATACAGGTAGCTCAATTGATCCATCAATAGCTGTTGGAAACGTCCCTAAGGCGCTGGCTGCATTGCCTCGCTGTATCTCAATGGTGATACGCTGCGCAAGATATCTACTCACCAGCTCTCGGATCACTCGTCCGTCGCTTCAACCAGACGATTTTTTTTATATTATATATCTGACAATGTTTGTCAGCTGGTTATTTCAATTCCATTGATTTAATAATAACAGAAAAAAATACTTAATTTATAAAATATTTCTCTAAAACAAGCAATGTGACAACCCTAGTGCTATAATGGAGCGTAGGTATTTATTTCTTCAACTAGGCTTAGTTTCGATACTGGTCCATATGTATACTGTGCCTAAAGCGTGCCCGATGGTACATGATACTCATCGATGCGTACTCAATGATACACCGCATTTGCGTCGCTCGATTCGTTTCGAAATTGGCGACAATTGGCTGTCACCGTCTCGGAACAAATGAGGAATCATTTGACCTCCATGGTGTAGCGGGAAAATATGCCGGAAAAGTAGGAGGGTTCGATTCCCGCTGCGGGACAAATTCTTATATTTTCATATATGAGACTTTACGAAGAAGTGGAAATGTTTGTGTAGTTTAGAAATATATTGTTATACTTATCTAGTAATTGAGGCTAATTACTCGGGGAGTTTACTAGGCATATATTTTACTGTTTATCATACTGCATATATTTTACTGTTATTGTCGGAACTTAGTATAACACACAGGGGATTCGTTCCAAATCAAAGTAAATTGGAAACAAATTGCTTTGGGGAGTACTTATTTGTTAGTTACCCAATAACAATTCATATTATATTGTTATTTGTTGTACGTGAATTGTTATCAGGTTTACAAAACAAAATTGATTATTAAATTTTGTTGAGTATGACTCACGCCTAATAAGTAATATCGCCGTGTGAAGAATAGCCAATAGTTAATACGAATAGCTCATAAGATTGTCGTTGTTTTTTAAATATTTTTAAACTTAAGCGATCTGAACACTTTATTATTAGAACTACTTTGATATTAGGGTATTTATCGCGTTTATTTATTTACCTATTTTTCGCGACGTTTCAACAGGCTTACAACACTGTCGTAGTCACGGAGTAATTAATCTTTATTTACCTTAGAAATCAATAAATGGCATATAATAAATACTCTACCTAACGCAGATGGATATTTGGAACGCTGATCATTACGAACGCTGTGTGTAACTCAGTTGAAACGTCAGGAGAAACAGTTAAATAAGCGTCCGATAAAAAATCGTGAAAATAGTACTTAGTACTAATAAATATTAAAATTATGCGTTCATATCGCGTAAGTTTTAAAATATTTTTTCCATACTGTGTTTCTAACAACCGTCTTTGAGGTTAGAAAAAGGTGATGTGTTTGCTTTGCGACTGTAAGAGCTTTTCAATGCAACTTTAAAAAAAAAAGTGGTTGAAATAGGCTTAGATAGCTGTATAAAACTCTGTGTCAAAAATCGCCTAAGATAAGAAACAAAATGATTTCGTTGGTTATTTTACGACAATTGACATTGACTTTTGCTCAGCGCCACCTAGTGTCAAAATGAAAAGCGTGATTGTTTTTTTTTAAAGATTCTCATTCTGCCAAAACAGTATGTATTTGGTGGTTGCCAGTTTCTGGCAGTCAAAGTCAAAGATACACAAACAGAAACAGTTCGACAAAATGCAAGCCTCAGCCTCCCTCGGGCGTAGGTAGTAGGTACATGTGTGGTATAGTCGAAGACAATCGGTTCTTGTGACTTTAGACGACATGGTAAGACATACCTGTGGTAACGTACTGGGCTGGAGGTCCTCTGAGCAAAATGTTTCATGTACAGTGCGCGTCACATATAAGTACCCCCTTATCTCAATTTATATGGGACACAATAGTTGAATGCATGATTGTAAAAACCCCCCTCAGACCACTTTTTTCAAATTCCTTTTTATGATGGAAAAATGATCCCTATATCAAGACGGATCGATTGAGCGTAAAAACACACCTCGGTCATAGTTCTTTCCCGCAGAGTTAAGGGCATCAACATTTCGATGAGTGTAAAAACACACCTTATCCTGGATAAAGCGGGTTTTTATAATCAACCTTATGGCAGCACCAGAAAATGAATAGCTTGACTTGGCTTATTTGTTTTGTTTGTAACTTTCACCGTTAATTAATAGTTATTACGTCATTTTGAAATGATGTGATCATTTCACATATTCACGTAGTCACATATTTTGACGTTGATTACTTTTTGGAAGGAATCGCTATTTCAAATTTTTTCTTCAAGACTGTTGGTTAAACAAAGGAGTGTTGAATTTTAAGTTGTTTTATTGTTTCTCTGTTTAATAACAATGAGTGCGACGGAAGAGGATTTTATTTTGCCTAACCTGGGTGAGTCTTCTTCGGGTGAACCCCGTACGAAAAAAAGACGCAACAACTCTGCTGATTATTCTCGAAACAAGATAAAGCAAGCACGTATTCATGGAGAGGCTTATGTTACGTCGAAAAACAAAACTGTACAGGCTAAGGGCATAGGACCTCCTTGTAAGTGTGGCAAAAAATGCTATGAAATGATTTCGGACATCGATAAAATAGAAAATCTCACCAAATTATACAATTTGACGACAAAAAACGAACAGGATATCTACCTCCAAGGGTTAATATCCTGTAATGATATAAAATGACGCCGAGTAACGAAAGAAACTCCACTGAGGCAGAAAACGTTTATCTACACCGTTAAAATTGGAAACGAGAAAAAAAAAGTTTGCCACACAGCTTTCCTGGGCTTGTTCGGGGTTACTAAGGACCGGGTTAAGAGGCTCCGCAAATTGCTAGTTTTGGGTGAAATACCAAAAGATAAGAGAGGGAAGTCGAAAACTGTCAATTCTATCTCAGTTGATGACATTGCTGAAGTGATCTCGCATATATCTAGCTTTCCAGTAAAAGAAAGTCACTACTCTTCGGGAATAGTACGGTATCTTCCTGCTGATTTATCGGTGAAAAAGATGTTCCGACTCTATAAAGAAAAGCGACCTGAAACCATTATAAAATACGAATATTATAACAAAGTATTCAGGGAAAACTTTTCTCTCCGCTTTGGACGACCAGCAGTTGACACGTGCTGCCTGTGCGAGACTTTAGACTTAAAGATCAATTCAAAAACTCTGAATGATGTTGCTAAAAGGGTCGCCTTGGCCGAAAAACAAGTCCACAAAAAAAGGGCTAAGAAGTTCTATAACAAGCTCCAAGAAGCAAAGAAACGTTCTCAAGAAGTCGAAACGTTTCTGGGCATCTGCTACGATTACATGCAGAATATATCACTACCTATGATCCCTGTACAAGAAATTTTCTATCTGCGACAACTGAGTGTCTCGATCTTTTGCATTCATAATATGAAAACGGGAAAAAGCACAAGGCAGCTCAGCATAAACTCAAAGAAAATGGCAGACCTAAAAAAGTGCGTTGAGTTTGTACCTGAAGAAGAAAAAGTAAAGTTTTGGAACGAAATTTTGGAATGACCTATATCTGATCATGTTGAAAATGACGAATTGGATTAATATGTGCAGATTTTTAAGTAATAGCTTCGTTGTTTATGTAAACCAAGCAAATAAAACAAAATAAACTTAAAATAAAATTGGACTTTGATTGTAAAAACACACCTCGTACACAATGACTGTAAAAACCCACCTTATCCAAAATTTTCTAAAAATTATAAAAAAAAAACTAATTATACTTATTATATAAAAAAATAACATGTGGTCTCTTTAGTTTTACTTTATTGAAATACTTAGAAAAATAAATTCATTTAGAACATTTTTTTTACACCAGACCGTTTTTATTGATTTCCCGAAACTTTTGCATTTGGTCTGAGGGGGGTTTTTACAATCATGCATTCAGTTGTTATTTGTGGGAATGACTTTTGAGTATTATAGGTGGGCGGCGGCGAGATACATTTTTGCATATGAAAATTTGTCATAAGTTACAAGGGAATTAGATTTAGTCGTTAATATAATATTATGTAGACAAGGGAATACTTAATTCTGACGCGCACTGTACATCTGTGAATCATAACTAAGTTAAAACAAAATTACCTGTTAGGTAGGTACCTATGGGTATTTTTTATATTTTATCTCTTATATACTTACTCTATATAGCTTGGAGCTAGATGATGCTGTGTGGATTGTTCAGGATTATTTATTTATTTATCATACTCTTAGTGTATCTAACATTTATTTCAGATATATTATATTAAACATTAAAAAAATTATAATCAGGGTAGTTCTTAAAAACAGCAAATCTCTTGTCAAATAATTCAATAGTCGAACGAATAATATAGGAGATTCGATAATTGATTATAAGCCATAATCAACGTACGAACCACTTGCTAATGCGTTTTAAATAAAAACAGCAGTTTTTATCGCTGATTGTATACATTACAAACAACTGAACATTTGCATGTGCCCCGTGACTTGTTAGAGACCCACGTACTAGTGCAATCCAAAACGTATTTTACTGTTAAGTGTCACCTGATCTAGTTAACTTGAACTCTATTCCTGCGGCATAAAGAGCGGTATTTATGGTTCTCTTAAAACCTCTTTGCACATCTGTATGTATTTTAAACATTCTATTCCTATTTATAAATGGTCAAGTACAGTGAAAATCATATCCTTATCTAGGATAATAATATGTGATAGCTTTTCGTGAAATCATATATAATTATCCTAGATATCATATCATTATCCTAGATAATGATATGATATCTAGGATAATTATCATTAAGTATCATTATCTAGGATAATGATATGTGATTTTAATGAAAAGCTAATTAGAGTGACGAATTCTGTGGCGCTTTGGGTGAAAGGTCCACGTTAGTATGAAGGAGGGTGTTCGATTCCTGTCTCCTCAAATCTCTGTATGATCTGCAGATATTTGTTCCGGGTTTTCTGATATTATTTAATGTGTGTTAAAATACATTATATAATCTATGTTTATATATATATATATAATATTGCAGTCATCTTATAACCAAAACACAAGCTCTACTTAGCTTGGACTAGATGATGCTGTGTGGATTGTCCGGCATTATTTATTTAATGTAGGTAGAAGTGTGTTTCAGTTTCTTTCGACCTACAGCTTTATTTAATTTCTGTTATTATTTATTTATACCTAAGTATAAGAAACTTCGAATTATCACATTCAAAAAATGTTTGACCAATGCACCTAAAGTTGAGCCAATCAAACCGTACATTTCGTTAAATGAAACTTATTAATCAAAGCATTTGCTCAGAGCCGAACGAGCAAAGAGTTCAATAATTTCGTCGTCATCTCATCATCAGAAATCATTTGTTTTACTGACTTAACGTGGCTCTGCGGCCTGAAGTGTGTCCTGCGGTATTAAAAGCCATTTTAGCCTTATTATGTGGAGATTCCACCCAGTTGTAAATTCATTTGTTTTGTTATTCGCCTATACATATTCATTTGTTTTAGGTTATTTCTATTTCTTATACATATTCATTTGTTTTAGGTTATTTCTATTTCTTATACATATTCATTTGTTTTAGGTTATTTCTATTTCTTCGCGACTTAGACGTTTTTTACGCGTTGAGGAAGTCAGCGCGTTAAAAACGTCTAGGTATAGAAAATAAACACAACAGCAGCATCACTAAACTCAATAAGCAAGAATTCCCCAAGAGCCGCGGTAAAAATTAAAGAGTAATAGCTGGCTCACATCTTCATTGTCTTAGATGACAAGAGTGGGCTGCTCCAAATTGGCTCAGCAATTGAGCGGGAGTCGGGGGAAATCCCCCGGTAATAAGCAAGCTATTTTTCACATGAATTTGCCTGTAAATTGTGCAGTGAATAGAGGCAAGATTGGACCTAGTGGGAAAGCGCTAGTGCAAATAGATTTTTTTATATAGTATTTGTGTTTAAAACTAAATATTTAGTAGCAGTTTTTGTTTTCTTATAGTCGTGATCATGACTCCTTTCAAGACTTTTCTCTAACGGTTCCGGTTTTGACCGAGTGTATTGTGTGTGTGTTTTTCCAAGTGGATACTCGCATCTCAAAAAGCCACTATGTGTTTGTTTACGGTGGCGTTTTCTGCATACAATGTACGTGTGTACTCTTCCAAAGTTGGTACACAGATAGTTTATGACCTGTAACAACATGTGCATCATATTTTTATCCCGAAAATCCTACGGGATCGGGAGTTACACAGGTGAAACCGCGGGCACCTAGCTAGTAAGTAAATGTGAAAGGATGTTGTCCTCGTCATGCTAAAATCTGATTAACATTCATTTCAAAAAGCTAGCTAGCTATCTTTTTGAAAATTTCAATAATGCATTCTAACGTGTCTAAAAAATTATATTTATGTAAGCCTAGGTAGACTAAGTTTATCATAAATAGACAGTACCATTTGTCCCTACGCCGCCATATACCTCCCCCGTAAGCGTAGTCAAAGGAGGTAAGCAGGTACCCTATTAGTGTGTGTGTGTCCGTGTGATCGCAGATCGCTCCAGGTAGTTCGTTGTCAGCCTCAGCTCTCAACCCTCCCCCCTCAACACTCCCCCATTTTGTTAATTGATTGGCTTTGAATAGGAGCGTAGCGACAGATTCGAAAGTACAGCATATGGAAAAGTTACTTTTATCGTCAGACCAAAATAAAAAGTTAAGACCGAACTCTGTGTGAAAATTTACGCTTTATAAATTATTCTTTATTGCACGACAAAACATACAAAAATACATTTAATGTAAAAATGTTTGAACTGAATTGGCTTCGAAACTACTGGACCGATTTGAAAAAATCTTTCACCATTAGAATCCTAAATTTTCCGTAATGAACATGCTATAGAATATTTAAAAATCCGCATGAAAATTGAATTTTTTGTTATATACCCCTGCGAAGCCGGGGCAGATTGCTAGTTATAATTATAAAATAAGAAGCTGTTATTGATTTTCGCTTCACTTCACAATGTCACATTTTGAAGTTGTTCTTCAACCTGACACGACGTCTTTGATTCTTGACGACGCGTTCGCTTTGAAACATTGTCATCAAGATGCTCTTCATCAACAGGCTCTTGGCAACAGTTGATGACTACTTGACACAAACAATGGTGAATATCCCGATAAGTGTTGACAACCATTGTTATATTACACGTATGATAGTTCGTAAAACAAATAACTTTTTCATCTATAGTGACTGATAATAATATAAAGAGGAAAGGTTTGATTGATTGTTTGTTTGAATTGAAGGCTTGAAACTACTGACCGATTCGAAAAATTCTTCCCTGATGAACGTAGGCAATAGAATATTTTAAAAAAAGTTAGATATCCGTATGAGAACTTCAATAATGTAACGCAACGAGTATGTCTGTAATATACACACATTTAAATTGTAGTCAAATACCCGTGCGAAGCCGGGGCGGACCGCTAGTCTTCTATATGTATAGATATCATAAACGAATTATGCAGGCGATGCTTTTATATATTTGAGTTCGTTGATTAGAAAGCCTTGACGAAAGAAGAGTAAAAAAAGCTAAAATATAAAGCAAAAAAATTATACAATGATAACATAAAATTACTGTAAGGATATGTATATATAAGTTTTTGTTAGTACTTTCAGGAATCTTACAGTTGTTTCCGGAATAATCCCAAGGGCAAGCACGAACCGAATTCACTGGATTGGAAATAAGAATACATGGCGATACCTTGCCTAAAGAACGGTAAAATAATATTAAAGTAGTAAAAAATAGGCAGGTTCCTATTTTTTATGTTAAATCTTTCCTATTTTCCTCTATACGGCCAAAATAAAAGAGGGAAATATATTTTTTCACGAAATATGCCAAAATTCACCCGCTAGTGCATACAGTTTGATTTTTAATTCTAAAAATACTGGAAATAGTTCGTATAGTCTGTTCGATAGAAATATGCGATCAGATCAAAAAATTCTCCCAATAATGCTTTTATTTTGCACTAAAAGCAATGTTTGTTATGTAAATAGTAATAATATTTCTGAACAATCCACACAGCATCATCCAGCCCCAAGCTAAGCAGAGCTTGTATTATGGGTACTAGATGACTGATATTCTTATTACAATAATATAACATAGATAGATATTGTTTAACATACATAATAAAACAAAGTACTTTGTATTTGTCATGTTGAATTCTCGTAAGTTCCTCTGTAACATATTTTTAAGGATGTTTTTTTCTTTGAAATGCGTAATGGTTCAAGGAAATGAATGTAGAACAGTTTAATTCGCAAGATGTCGTTTAGATTTGCGGGAAATTCGTGTTTTGATCTCATCTCAACCTAAAGTTTGGTATCTCATTTCATAAACATGTTGATACGTAAACTAATTTACACCTATTCAAAATATAAAACTAGGTAAATAATTCATCATCATCATCAACAGCCTATAATAGTCCACTGCTGGACATAGGCCTCCCCTAATGAGCGCCAAAGATGGCACTATCATTTGGGGGTTAATGCCCATAATCCCCACGCTGGGCATGCGGGTTGGGGATCGCAGTTCGGAGTTGTTCTGCAGAGGGCGCTGCTGCCCGCCCTCCGGTGTGTTTCCCTTAGTCGCCTCTTACGACACCCACGGGAAGTGATGGGGTGGTGAAATTCTATGCCGACACCACACGGCAAGGGTAAATAATTGAAAGTTTTAAATGTTTAAACGATTTTACTCTGTCGCCACTTTTAGTATTTTTCGTACGATTTCAAGGCCTAAGAAATTACTAAAAATCGAAATCTAGGCTAATATTTTGATACATTTATCAAAATCACTTCAGCAGTTTGGGTGCTTCAAGGTATCCAGTTCAGATAACCACATAGACCTTCGAAAAACATTTCCCTTGTGGTAAACAAAGCCAAGACGCGACATCACTGGTAGATATGATGATAAAAACTTAATGTCAGAACACCATAGTTTTTTAACTTAATAAAAACTAGTATTTACAATTGAAACAATTGAGCTAACTGCAGACTGTTGCGAACAAACTACAGGTAGCTCAACTGATCCATATCAATACCAGTTGGAAGTGTACCCAAGATGCTGGATTGCCTCGCTGTATGGCAATGCTGATGCGCTGTGCCAGATATTGACCAGCTCTCGGGTCACACGTCGCTTCGACCCGACATAGTTTTTTACCATAGTTTTCTGATAATTCGGCACCATTGCATGTGATATAAGGATATCATGATTTGCCAATAAAATCAAATAGCCTAGGTACCAACGTAAGATCAGAAAATCCGAGCTTCAAACTCATCTCACGTTAGATGACCAAAACGTCCTCTTCGGCAGCGGACCCGAAATTAACAAGTCCCGTCGAGTTTGTCCGCTGATTACTTTCCGATATCCGCTATTACGGTCCCAAATATCGTCCCGGCTTAAATGTGAAGGTGTAAACATATTAATAGCCCTGGATTTGGGCCGTTTGAATAACAGAATGTGGCGTGGATATATTTCTTGAAGGAGACTTTGGACTTTGAAAAGTAAGGGTCAGTTATAATCTCTTTATAAATTATAATTAGAAACAAAACAATTTGTTACACAAAGTTTTATGGGCTGGTTATAGTCAACTTTTTTTTAGGTTTTTAGATTTATGTTGTTGGAATAAAACATTGATTGAAAATCCATTTCTTACGTAAGATAGAAGTTGGCTGAGGGACTTGAGGACGGGCTTTACCCGGTGTAATAAAATATTAAGGTCTATTTAGGAACTTAAAACTATGTAGTAACGAAAATAGGTAGCGATAATATCGCTATTATTAAGGTATCATATTATTGCTTCTGACCTTAATAATAATAACACAAGATAGGTTGCGTAAAAACAAACTGCGGTAAATAACAATAATCACAATACTTGAAGGTTTTGCTTCAGCTAAACCCCACGGGCTGTGATCACAAATACCCAGAATAATGGATGTTCCGAAGCAATTTTTCGGGGATGGAGTAACAAATACGTATTTAGAGCGTCAAATCGTCCTTGATTCGCCATTCGTTTCACTTTGCCGAACTCAATGCGATGTTTTCACGAAATTCTGCGCAGTGGATAAGCAAATAGGATTTTTCTTTTTGCTTTCCTTTATTGAGAGTACCTATACATTTATACCTACATATACACTTACACAGTAGTACTGGAGACCAAGGTTTAGAAGTTAGCTTGATTTTGTAGGTGCTCTTTGATTCTCGTGCACGAGAGATGGAAAGATCCATCTCTCGTACTGCGGTCAAACAAATGAATAAATAATGCTGGACAATCCACACAGCATCATCTAGCTCCAAGCTAAGCAGAGCTCGTTTTATGGGTACAAGATGATTATAATAAATGATAATGATAAATGATAATACACAATACCTAGAACAAAGGACATGGATTATAAATATAACGTCAAGTGCGAGTCGGATCGGGGACCGAGATTTACGTGTAGTCAAAAGACCTTGTTTCTTCTCAAATATCATAATTCTAGGTCAACCCTAGAAGGTTAGTACAGGTACCCTAGGTTTTGGTCTCCTGTAAGTATAAAAAAAACCTTTCTATTTAGAGTTTACGGACTTTTTCCGTCACTGGTTCTATAAGACTTTACTTCGTGCCAAATTTTACGATTCTAAGTCATCGGAAAGTACCTTATAGGTTGAGTGACTTGAGTAACTTTTGATTGCGTTGACTTACAAGTTTGAGTTATATAACGGCTTCAAAAGGTTTTACGGATTTGCATTTTTAATTTTAACTCGATAACTCCACGCGTTCTTGCGAAAAGAGTTGATAAACGGCTAGACGGACGACAAAATTAGGCAGGTAGGGTTCCGCCCTAACACTCTATAAACCCGTGAAGGCGCTGTTGACTATATACTAACAGTAAGTAGTGAGTTACGTGAGTCTAGTGAGTTAAGTGAGTCTTTTACTAAAATTAAGATCTTTCCGACATTTGACCGAAGAGCTGGTCTAGTGAACTAGGAGTATCTGGCGCAGCGCATCAGCATTGCCATACAGCGAGGCACTGCAGCCAGCATCTTACGACGCTTCCGACTGGTATTGATATGGATCAGTTGAGCTTGTTTCCAACAATCTGCAATTAGCTCAATTGTTTTAATTGTAAACACTAGTTCTAATTTGGTTATTTTGGTGTGATTGATTGGTTTTATCATGTAAAAAAAGATATTTTCTAGCAGCACTGCGTGCCTGACTCTAGTAAATAAAAACTTTAAAGCTAAACATTACCGGTCGGAAGTCGGAGCACTTTCCTATTTCTTCCTGTTCAAGAGCTATTTCACTTTATCATAAAACTGCGCGAAGCATCAAATTCTGTTTAATTACACAACAATACCTAACAAGATCCTATTGCACTCTATTTTGTTCCTGTTTCGGTAACGTAAACGAACTTTCAACGTTACGAGGAACAGGGACGTATTAAGAAACGATAATTAACACCCTAGAAAGGTGAGTTTTTTGTAGATATGACGGTAGACTACATATCTGTAGTCTACCGTCATATCTACAAAAAAATATATTTTTTCTTAACTTATATCTGTAGGTATATATGTGTCGTGAACATCAAATTGTCTTATTACGTACTTATAGGGCACACACAATGGCAAGTGAATTTCACACCGAATTATAAAACTTTAAACTTTCAATGACAGCTCCACCGATTTTTATCACACATATAGCATGTACACCAAGAAATATCAGCTTTAAAATTAAAAAGGTTCATACGTTTGGCAAAAAACTCGTAAACGCGACTTTAGTTCCATCGGGGTCAAAAAGGCTGGCACACAGGGCCTGCCGCAAAACCTTATATACTTTCATTAACACCCATAAATTATTCTGAATTTTGAAAGCGAAGAGAAAGGCATTTAGATTAAGTGATAGCACCATGGCACTGAAACTGAAATGTTTATGAACCTTTGCAACGTTCCCAGACATTTAGAATTTATGCCGTGAAAAATGTCTTACGCAGTTTGATTTTAAAGTTTCTTGAATTTTGTGCAATATATTTTAATATTTTAGACAAGTAATCGGTCGATTTTCTATCTAGAGTATTATAATTTCTTTGACTGATTTTTCTTGACTTTTAACATCAAAAATGAAGGTAAATTGTTATTGACCTGGTTGGTATATATCAGTTCCCTCATACGTAAATACCGTCTTCAATGTATTTATTGCAAAGGAATAGGTTCCAAATTTGCGTGCCATTGCCTTCTACGCCACAGGGGTCGTCAATGTTTAGTATTTGCATTAACTTCAGTCAATAAACTGCATTGATGGTCTCCAGACAACTGGTTTTATAGCCTAAAAGCAAATAACTTCGAAACTCACATAAAAATAAAAGAACGTAGCAGTTTAAGGTGGATTTTATTGACTTTGAAAATAAAGGTGATAGAAAAAGTGTTGAGCGTGTTAGAAACACTTTGAAAAGTGATATATCGCTTGAAAATACCGTAACTCGTACTTACCGCAAACATTGAAATGTTCTTGACACGAATACCGTCTGAGTAGTAAGGACTCTTGTAAGTTGAGAAAGTTATTGTTGCTGAGCGAACTCAAAATATTATCATATTTGTATCATCAGTGATGATAACTAATTAATGTGAAGATGCATCACATTTAAGCCACTCATTGTTATACGTCGCCTCAATAAGTTTCATCTACCAAGGACCTGAGTTAGCCTCACCAGTCAAGTCACCACTATCGAGCCTTGTACTAAAACAGTAAGTAAAGCATACCAACTTCTATACCAAAAACATAATTATGACTGATTGAAAAAAAACATGCTCTTTGCGTGACCAATTAGAACACATTTTTGGAGCGACGAATTGTTGCTTACATAAAAAAAAATTGCAAAAAAATATTTGATTTAAGTAATCGCTTTAAAATTAATCAGGTCATGATTCCCAGTGCCCCTGAGTCCTCCCCTGCCGCCGCGATCCATTGAGCTTTATCATTTCAAACAATAACTGTTGTTATTGTACGCCTAATGGAAACCGCTATGGAATACGACAGATCATTCCGCTTGATGCTGCGCTCACACTCTGTACTCTGTGCTCACGACTGTACTCGCTTTTCAATCAGGTGGGGACGCTTTTACACCGGTTCAATCAGAACTTACGTCATAGATTGGCCGAATATTGCTGCATATCTCTATGAGCCAGAAGACAACATGGCAAAACACTCGGGACAAAATGTACTCTTTCTGTGAGATAAGACGCTACGCTATGACAATAATGCCTTTACAACTGCATTATAATTATCACTGATCTCTTACAAAGTGACCTAAGTAAGACCTATTTATCAGATCTGATAAATAGGTCTTTGATCGATTGACTTTAGCAGACGCTAAAGTCAATCGATCAAAGACCTATTGAAACCTAATCACAAAGATAAAGCCTAAAGACTACGGCGTAGTGCAATTCACATTTACACAGTCGACATTTTCTTGCAGATAGGCTTAGACTTACCATGATATATTCCTCTGCCTCGAGGATATATCAGTGTAACTGCGCCCTCCCGATTAATACTCCATCTGAAAATCTCGTTATGTACAGGTATTACGTTGTATTGTATAGAATGTAAAATATAGAATGCTTCTAAAATTTGAAAATGAAAACTTGGAATATTCCAGTGGGTTGAAAATATTAGTAAGTACCGATTATGTTAGATATGAGACGACCTCTGTGGCGGGGTGGTCCAAGGTCTGACTGGTCTGTCTGCGACGCAGGAGGTTGCGGGCTCAATTCCCACCTCGGCCTCGGGGCAAATGTACGCAGGATCTGCAAATATTTGTTCAGGGTGTTCTGGTCGTTTTCTATGTATCATAAAAGTATCTATCTATGTTATATTAAATATATCAGTCATCTAGTTCCCAATTGTTGAGTACCGATCTATCGAATTCGTAAACATATATTTATAAAATGTTGTTGGTCTGTAAGCTCATAACTTGAGAACGTCCGGTCATTTAACAAACCACTGCTAAAATATTTTATTTCTCTATTGTTTCACTTTATTCGGTTCCTTCGTAAAATAGATTTGAAACTCTTTTGTACGAGGCGCTAGTGCCGCCAGTACAAAAGGAACTCGTTCCGATACTAAATCGATTCGCGCCTCGAATTCCGACGAACAAAGACAGATACCTGCGACTCGGTGCTCCGTTTACACGGGACAGTACTAAAAGCGTGCTGTGCCATTCTGAGAATCAACCCCTGCAATGCAACGCAAGTTCTAGTTCTTTATTAGTTTCGTGACTGTATTTAATTAGGTTACATGTCATGAAAATAATAGTAATAAATATTTTATATAATAAAAAATTTCATATAAACTACGTAAATTAATCAAATATTTATTTCACTTGAAACCAAATAAAATAAATTGTTACTTAATAATCTGTCAATAATGTCTATAGAGAGAACCATCTTCACCATCTTCCTACGGTGTATTATTTTCACTGCGATCCATTTGCTAGGCGTAGTTGATATTATTAACTTGCTTTAGATTTTCAAAAATCCAAAAATCCACTTACATATTTATATTTGTCTCTGAAGCGCCGTGGACCACGACGTGGATCAACGTTGCGTAACGATAGTTTGCTAAAAGAAAACTAGAACCAAACCGAGAAAATCGACAAAGCATAAGTAAAAAAAGAAAAACCTTATTTGTATCTAAATAAATAAAATAATACGATTACTCGTCAGGCTTATCAAAATGGGCATCCATTTAAAGGGTTAGAGCTGCGTTTGCATAACTATAATAGTTTCCTCGTTATTTCCCATCCTACGTAAAGTGAGGTCGCGGCACATGTTCATATTTCAATTCCCATCCGTCTCCCGCCGTCGTCTCCGTATTAAGAAGATGTGTTTTATCTTACTTTCGTAGCAGCATCTCGTGTTTATATTTACAGCTAAGATTTAATTTACTCCTCTCCGTGTCTTTCTAATTTATATTAAGAAGGTGATTAAGTGTCGAAGGTAGTGGGGTAGTTACAGGCGTGCGTTATATTTACCTTGCTGTACTTATGAAAGTAGTTACTTATGAAAGTACGTACTTAAGAAATGTTTTAATGTACCATTTTGAAAAAGGCACTTTGTAAATGGTATATTTCCATTACGTATCACTACTTACTACATTTAAACAAACTCACTTCCCGCAAATTGTCTGTCCCTGTGTATGCTTAATACCATTAAAACTACGCAACGGACTTTGATGCGGGTTTTTAATAGATAGTGTTTCAAGAGGAAAGTTTATTATGGATAACATGCATTAGTATCAGCATTGTACCCCTGCGAAGCCGGGGCGGATCACTAGCCAATTTTATAGTAGTAGTTTCCTTGTAATATAATATTATTAAAATACGTTTCGTATCCCGTACGACCAGAGACAAATTCATGAACTTAGACTGATGTCAATATTCTAGATGAATATAGTCATAAGACTGAGGTCTTATGACTATATTCATCTCTATTATTTAGAGGTCAATATCAACGAAAATTTTATTATCGTAATAGCAAAAAAGATTTTTTTGTCACTTGCCAGTGCTTACTTGCCCATTGCCTCTATTCAAACACACAATCATTCTTTCAGACGAATCTAAGCCTTAAAGTAACCGGATATGGAATTAAAATGCATTCGCGCGGAAATACTCGTTTTCTGAGGCAATGAAAGTTATGACGGAGAGGTAACTCTACGCCGTAACCTCTTCTAACTTATTACGTGAATGGAAATGGATATTACGGGACGAAAGACGGAATAACACACATTCACATTCAAAAGCCGGATGGGTTTTAAATTGTTTGACTGGGATACTTTTCGCACGGAAATTCTTTCGTCGATAAATTTAGTAATAACTGTACTGTTTTTCTTTTTGTTTTTAGAGACGATTCTGCGACATCTATTTCCTGAAATTTAATATTTTCGTTAGTGCGCTTTACGAATTCGCGACAGTGTTGATTTTAATATGAAATAGACAGATCGTTTTGTCCGTGTCGTTACTTTTTTGTAGTTAGAGGGTGTTAATTTTGAAGCCTTCTACTTAAGCTACAAATGTGTTAACAATTCTCTCATTTATTAACCGGTAAAAGCTAGAAAATGTCGGACGTTTTCCAACCCTATGATCCGCGAATTCTGCGTAGATTTTCATCAACCTTTATGAAGATGAGAGGGAGATGCGACGTCGTTTGGTTCCATGAGTGATTTCCGCCGTTTTTTAGCGAGAAGTGTGAAAACGGCTTAAATGCGTGGCCTAGCACCAGCCTGAATAGTCCATACAGCAATAACCAGCTTCAAAAACAGCAGACGAGAACTTGGTTTAATATTTTTACTTTTTTCAATGACTCAATTACTAAATCGACTAAACAACTGGCGTGTCAGCGTGCGCGGCGTGGCAAAGAGACCCGAAGTGGATTTTGGTTTCTGACACCAGAGGTCAATAGTTGACCCGTTATCCTTTGCGGTTTCAGTCTAGTCGACGGCAGCAAGTGCTATGTGTCATGTTGCTGTAGTTTTAAGACGTGGTTCAATGATACTACTTACCCAGAAAATATTGTATGTGTGTACTCAGATCCCAAATGTCCGCACACGGACCTCCAGCCGTCTTCATCCCAGAATGTAGAGTTTCAAGTGAATTACTAAGCGCTACCCTTTTCACTGAGACACGGGATCGCATTCCTCCCCGCACTTGTACAAAATGTCTCATTCGGTTAGCGTTTTACGGTATTTTTAGTCGCATCTACCTCTTACTTTGACCCTCGCACATCCTTGTGGGGTGACGTCGTAAATTATGTTGTCAAAGGCAAATTCTCATTATTAGTTCGAGAAAAGCTTCTCATATTCTTATAACGACCTCTGTGGCGCGGTGGGCGAAGGTCCACCTGTGACTCAGGAGGTTGCGTGTTCGATTCCCGTTTCGGGACAAATATTTGTACGATCTGCAGATAATTTGTTCAGGTTGTTCTGGTCGTTTTCTATGTAAAGTTAAAAATATATTTTTAACAGTAATCTAGTACCCATAACGCAATCTCTGCTTAGCTTGGGGCTAGATGATGTTGTGTGGATTGTCCAACATTATTTATTATTATAAAGTCACTAGCGACAGTAGCGTGTATGTTATACACATAAACCGCATCAAAATCTGTTTCGTAATTTGAAAGATCTTAGCATACATAGGGACGGACAGCGGAAAGCAACTTTGTGTCGTGATATGAAGAATAATGAAAGAGTTGTTCAGCAAATTATCATCATCATGACTATACAAACACCGAGGGAGGCTTACGGCTGTGGCTTTCCTGGAAGACATCGGGTGGTTAGACTAGCAGCGAGCAACCCGACACGCAAACCAGGCCCACCTGTAGCCTAGTTGCGGAAACCAGTCCAGAAACAAGAGTCTGTAAACGTTCACTGCTGACTTAGGCCTGCACAGACGAGGCCACAAATAGCGGTGGTCAGCAGCCTTCAAATCGACTCCCTGTGACCACCGCAATGTGATCGGTCCGTCATAGAGTCTTGCGACACTCCTTTAGGCATTGCATTGTGGTCGCCGCTGGAGAACCTTTGCTCACAGCTCGTCAGCAAAGGTTATAACTCGTTTGAAGCTCTAGGTTCAACACCTAAAGACCTTTGAACGCAATAGCGCTCTAGGCCAATCTAAAAGCAATACTAAAACATATGTATTTTATGTGACATTATTGTATTAAATAACTAAGCTTCAATTTAATGTTTTAGTATTACAATTTTTATAACTAAATTTAATTGGAATATGATTTGTATTCACATTGTATGTTACTCGCCAATAATTATCTGTTACGCTGTATTCACCTTTAAATATTTTTTTTTTTTTTTTTTTTTTTTTTTTTTTTTTTTTTTTTTTTTTTTTTTTTGGACAATCCACACAGCCCCAAGCTAAGCAGAGCTTGTGTTATGGGTACTAGATGACTGATATACATAATACAATATTATTAAATAGATAGATATTTTTTATTATACATAGAAAACGACCAGAACCCCTGAACAAATATCTGCAGATCGTACAAATATTTATCCCGAGGCGGGAATCGAACCCGCAACCTCCTGCGTCGCAGGCGGACCTTCGCCCACCGCGCCACAGTGGTCGTCAATATATTGATATATTGATACTTGACATGCTTTTAAGGAAATTTAGACTAGTTTTAGGGCACAATTATGTTGTTGATCAATAAATAAATGAAATCACTTTTACTGAGTGAGATAAGTAATATTTCCGTTCAGAAACTTCTGCTGGACAGCATTGTGGTGAAACAAACGAACAATATAGAAACTAGTGGAAACTCGCGATGACGTACAGTCCAAAGTGAAAATCTCGTTCGCTGGAAAAGTTGAATCTACTGCAAATCGTTGACAAAACGTTGAACAAACAAATAATATCAACTCCCGCTCAAAACCTTAAGTGCACACATCAACACCGCATTTACGTAAGTCGGGCAACTGAAACTGAAACCCGAAGGATGCCACTTCATGAATAACAAATTCAAATTCAGATCCGCGGGGAATCGGCAACTTTTCGCTTGCTTCTCGGGTAACACTGGCGGGAAGTGGCAACACTGGCGAAAAAGAGCCAACATTGGTAAGACGGGTGAGAATGCTAACGGGTAAATTCTGAGGGCATCGTGAATTTTACATTGTTCTTCAGTGATAGTTTGTTCGTTACTTTAAAGCTTTCTGTGGGTTCCCAAAGAAAGAATTCCGTAAAATCTACAAGCAAGGAGTTCTCCTTGCTCTTAATTTTTTACGGTACTTAACATGTAAAGGAGCGAGACGAGTCACCGATTCTACAAACAAATAGAATATTTTTTGTTGAAAAAATATAGTTCAAATTGTTCCCACGGGATTTGTACATATTGGTACATTTGGTACCTACCTGACTAGATACCATTACCTCTGAAAACAGCAGTGTTGGTACTGCGCCTGACCTCTGCCCGATCGAGTCGGTCTGACATGCGATCGGATAAGAGAGTGCATCTGTGTTTGCGCACACAATTCTGCACTTAAAAATGGTCTTAATTTCTGGTCTCCGTAACCGACATTCGGCTAGGAGGATAAGTATCATCATCATCAGCAACACAATTAGACTTCGAAAAAATCTCTGCAGATCAACCTGTAACGCGGCGGGAACCAATCCCCCAATTCCTAGTATCTATTATCTTCGTCTCTTTGCTCGCTACGCCATAAAGGTCATCCAATTTGTTCTTAGAAACACAATACTTATACAAGAAGCAACAGAATTTAACTTGAAGCATTCACTTAATTACCGCGGTCGGAATGATAATAACATTATTTACTTTGCTCCAAGTCGGTTAATAGATCGGAAAGGTTAAATGTCCCAGTAGTCTATTAGTACAGCGCTCTTCAAACAGCTGGTCAAGTGGCTGAATTCTACTAAACAAATGCTATGAAAAAATGGCATCGTCGCAGAATCGTCAATATATGAAATAAACTTTAGATAGTGCGTGTGGCTCGGCGATATTGATAGATCGACACGTGTCATCTAGTTTCATGTTAGGTCAAATTTCAAAATGTGTCATTCTTGTGATTGATTTTGATTAATGCAGTGAAATTCTACCCCAGGCCGTTTATGGTGGGCGTGACAATGAAAATGTTCCCAGAAATTTGGGCACATAGTCGTCAAACATTTATTTATTGTCAAGTTAAGAAGCCGAAAAAAAATTTTTTTTTCAATACTCACAACACTTTAACGGTAATAGACTCCCTCTTGGTAGCCTTGAAAAAAATTTACCATGTATATTCTTAACTTTTCTGTAAACATTATAAAATTTCTTGCTTTTCATTGTTTATATAAATCTAAAGCATATTTTATGACATGTGATCTTTCGTCCTGTGCTTATACAATTGCGACAATGAAGATATTATTTATTAAAGTAAACAACTTCTTGATTTCTTTTCCATTTTGACATTTCGTAAACTCATACTAGACGTGCCGGTTGGTAATAATCTAGCTGTTCTGAAACGCTGTGTCATTAGGGTACCGTTGTACCATTGTGTGAAGTGTTATTGTCAGGTTTCTAAATGGTCACTTGTTGCCCTTGTTTATTTGCCTTTAGGTTTCAGGTTTCAGTAGCATTCGGGGGTACGAAAGAACGTACCTATGTAAGAGTACTCATTCTTATCTGAGACGTGATCATGACGTCTCCTTTCTATAGAGTCTGGTAGAAGCGGTACAACGCCTTCTATCGTGCGGATATAGAACTACGCAAATACCAAAAATCGAATTTAGGGCTGCGTACCTTTAAAGGGGAATAACGTGCATGGATAGAAGACCTTTATAGCGCACCGGGTAGAAGACCTGTGACGCAAGAGTTTAAGATAGATAAAAACAACACACAAACATCATACAAACAAACATAGTAAAATAAAGTAATGAATATGAATAAAATAAAGTATACTTATACAATAAACAAGGTACATAGGTGGTAGGTGTCGTTAGTGAGTACAATAGTACAGCAGCTCACTTATTCTAGAAATAATAAAATAATAAAACAAAAACAAAAATTTTAACAAAGATAGGTATGGGAATCAACAATAACATACCTAGTTTAAAACAAAGCCGCTTTCCGCTGTCTGTCTGTTTATCCCTATGTATAATTAGATCTTAAAAACTACGCAACGGATTTTGATGCATTTATTTAAATAGATTGTTCATTCAAGAGGAAGTTTTTGTATCAACACTGCACCCGGAGCGGGTCGCTAGTTGTAAATAAAATTTATTATTATATTGAATATTGAAATATACACCGTGTAACAAAATATGTGTACTAAGCGAAAGGGGGTGAATTTCCACCCCCCCGGGGACCAACTTTTGTTCAATGACTTTTCGAATTTTGATCAATATCTCGGAAAAAACTGCATCAAAGTTTCAACATGGACAGCTGATTTTTTACGAAGTGACAACCCTAAACGCAGCGGTTTCTTGTACCTGTGACAATGACGTCAGTATGGTCACAGATGTAGAGTGATAGATAGATAGATAGATTAGGTAGTCTCCCGCTCCGCCATAGCTGAACTCTACGAAAATAAATACCTACCTACCTGCAGTGGTAGTAGGTATGTATAGGTTACCCGGATAGGGTTGTTACTTTTTAAATTAAAACTTTTTGTATGGGAAACGAAAATAGGAATTTTGAATTATCTCCCCCCCACAACTGATCGCCATTGGGGTCTGAAACCTCCCCCTTCGGCTTAGTACACATATTTTGTTACACCTTGTATATTGAAATCTTGAAAAAACAGAATAGTATTAAAGAAATGCTTAAAAAAATGTTTCTCTAGCACTACATTAATGGCCTTTGCAACTGTAATGTGTCTTGTGATCAGCTATGCACTACGATCTTGCTCAGTAGGTACATGCGCTGGCGTGGGAAACAAACGGACACACGTACCTATCCTACTGGTCTACATGCAATAGATGCGTAATCATGCATGGTGTATGCTATTATGTCAAGTCATGTGGATAAATACGTAGGAAATACCTCGGGCTCACGGAAATAGGTTAGACAGCGAGATCAAGGACGGTCGTTATTGGATTGAATTGTGGAAATCATAATACAGTCAATGAAATAAATAATAAATAATTCATGACTTCCGACTGGTATTGGCGTTATATGGCGTTCATTAGGGGTAGGCCTATGTCCAGCAGTGGACTATTATAGGCTGGTGATGATGATGATGATGATGATGACGACTGGTATTGATATGGATCAGTTGAGCTACCTGTAGTTGTTTGCAACAGTCTGCAGTTAGCTCAATTATTTCAATTGTAAATACTAGTTCTAATTTTTTGTACTTTTCATTGTTAATAAAGGTTTTATCCAATAAATAAAAATGAAGATACAACGAAAATTAAAATGAAGGAAATTAAAAAACTACCGAAACTTCTGGAACGCTTTGAAAAATTCTTTCATCATTAGAATCCTAAATTTTCCCTGATGAACACAGGCTATAGAATATTTTCAAAAAAGTTAGGGTTCAGCAAGGAAAATTAAACTTGTTAAATACCCGTGCGAAGCCGGGGCGGACCGCTAGTCAGTAAATAATTCTGCTGGCATTCTCAGCTGTTTCAATTGTAAATATTGGTTCTATTTATTTGTTTTCCCATATTTTAATATTCTTAGTTTCTTAGTGTAAAACTAGATTAGTCCGAAATGTCTTCTCGTTAGCTTACCCACTATCCCACAAATCTGCGGTGTAAGTAGGTCAACATGCCATCTGCTAACCTGAAAGAACCCGTAACTCCTCAATGGCCAGGCTTTCGCTGGTAAATTGGTTCGCTACACATGAGAGCACTCGCCGCATGCGACCACGGAGCGGCTTAGGGCTGGACACTTTATATGTGGATCGGAAACGTCGGCGTCGTACATCTGCTCGAATTAAACCTTTGAAACTATCGATAACGGTAAAGGAACACAAGCTTTCCCACTTTTCTCTAGGAAAGATTGCCACTTTATTTTAGACTAGCGGTCCGCCCCGGCTTACGGTTATTTGACAAAAATTGAATTTTTCATACGGAACCCAATTTCTTTTGAAAATATTCTATAGTCTATGTTCAGTACGGAAAATTTAGGATTCTAATGGTGAAAGAATTTTTCAAATAGGTCCAGTAGTTTCGGAGCCTATTCAATTCAAACAAACAAATCTTTCCTCTTTATAAAATTAGTATAGAAAACGAGAAACCAGATTCATGCCTACACATGGTTGTCTATCTGTCGTTTTAGCTTAACATTTGGCACGAAATGTGACTTGTCGCGGAACCCTTCGTCTGTGAGTTTTGACTTGTATTTTAACCATAGAGGATACACGGGATACACCAAAGTTATCGTAATTATTATTACTGTTGCAAATCCTCAGCCATATACTATGTATATAGTTTGAAAAAATGGCAATTTGTGTAACGTTGCACAAATGGCAATGGCTGTATACACATATTATGAGGTTCTGGGTCGATAGGTGTGATCCAACCCAAATCTAAGGCTTATCCAGAGGCAGTGTAGATTAAGACGACGTTGTAGCGTTGTATGTACACTGTACAGTAGGATTTCGGTAGATCACTACGTTTCATTGATTTCTAAGTGGACGTGATGTGATCGACACGTGCCAAAGGAAAAAGTTGTCGTCACGAGGCCAATTCAGCAGAAAGATACTTTTACCAGAGCGGGGAAATATACTCGTACACGCCATGTTTGATTTATTCACACGCCTGTCGTGTGATTTATTTTCTTTCGATTCAATGCGTTTGTTACAACTTAGTAAGGATACTTATTTCAGGAATATATTAATTAATTGATTACAAAGATAATATAAACTATACACACACTATACTAGGTATACATATGTATACGCTATTAATATTTTTCAGTTATTAAGATTAGCTAAAATGTTTATAAATCGTACAAATCTGTACTAACAATGATATCGCTTTGTGTCTGAAATAAAACATTTTATTTAATACGAAAGCATCGAAAGGCTGTCAAAGAATACGGCGCCTTAAATTAATGGAACAACAGGCTGCCTTGACAAACACTGCAAGCTATAAAAAATTGGGTAAAGTCAAAAAGTGTGCGTATAAAGTTTTCACTTCAAAAATCGTCCTTCGCTTTGACGCGAGTTTGCAGATTGTAGGTCCATAAAACAAATTTCATTACAAAATTTATAGACGAAATTGAAGTTCCATACTCAGCGACTGCTTGCTCCACGCAATGTCTTGTGAATTGAGTGATCGTGTGGTGAGCAGAAATTGGTTAGGGTGTACGGCGTTGTAACGTAGGTAGGTAGGCGTACTGTAAGCGTATGCACGCTCGCAAACAAACGTCTATTTGTAAAGTTGACAGTGACACATGAATGATAAAAAGAGTTCAGTTCAATTTAAAAAGTAAATAAAAATACCCTTTTCGATCTAAGACTTTCAAAAAATACCTAATTGTTAATTCGATTGATTCACACAATGAAGTCCGTTATACAACCGATTTCGGTAAATCTTGAAAACATTAGTTTTGAATCTGAGAAGCAACGTTTGTGTATTTAACAAGCTTTATATGTACCTTGATTTTTTATGATTGTTATTATAATTTGAGAAATTCATCGAACAGTCGACCGACATTCCATCACAGGCACTAATGAACGAAACCTTTCATAATTTCATTCATCAATTATCAGTTTTCTCCATCCTGCCCTCATTCACGCCTTCTCTAAGTGGAGAGCGATCGTTAACTTGGACTCTTTACACGATCCGACACGATAGCGTTTTTTAAGTTTACTATCCAACCTTCTTTAGGCCCTCAAAACTGGCACTAAGAACAGTAAAGTGCATATTTTCTAAGCCTAAACAAATAAAGTTATTGAAATAACCTAACAAACATTATGTTAAGAGATTTAAATACTACTGTTATACTTGTGGGTTTAGATTCTTGTTTCAATAACTTTATTTGTTTAGGCTTAGAAAATATGCAATTAGACAAGTTAAATTTCAAAATAATTATAAAATAGGAAATGAGGTTTTATTGATTTTTTCTTTAAGCTGTATACCATTTAGATATTTGTAAGATTATTCTATGTAGATGATCAAATTAGCGGGAAAAAAGGCTGATATGCCTGCAAGGTTATAATAAGTTAGGCGTAATGTAGCGTAGGATCTTTCTCGAAAGGCATTAAAAAAAGGAACTGATAAAATCTTTCCTTAGAGAAACTTTATAATAACAATGTTTTGCGATTTTTGTCCCTCCTATTCCTAAGTTCCAGGCGTTTTCTTTGTAACTGACCTAACTTAAGAATATTATGAAAATTTTGCTGAATGAAAGGTCAAGGTCCCTGTTATGTTTTTGCTATTTTTATTTTCCACCGTTTTCTCCTAAACTGTTTTTGAAGTCCGTTTTACTGTGATATATTTTTAACAAGATCAAAGACACGACTATCGTATTGTGTAAAAGCTCTTCGAGTTAATCTATAGTGCTAATGATATTATGGTGATTCCGTGAAGTGTTATGGTACATATTGATTGTTATGTAAATAGAACCTGGATGTACTGGGTCGAGTTTTACCATTTCCAAATCAATTGTTACTTCATAAAAGCGCAAGTTTAGGTTGTATGGACTTTCCTTATGCCAAAGGTGCCCAGGTGAAGAGACCGTATTGAACTACGATATAATTAGATTTAGAACTGCAATAACTTTAAGATTTTTATTACGAAACAGTGCGAGCGAAACCACTGGCTGAAGCTAGTTATAGAAAAAGCATTACCTCGTGTTATTTTAATTATAATTGACTTAAAAAGTGCACTTCATTTTAATACGGAATATCCATTAGTGTTCATATGTTCCAGCGCAAAGAATGAGCTCTGGCTTATAAACCTATGCTATTTTCGGTCCTCTTTTAATCATACAACATGTGAAACACGAATGCGTTTGACTTTTAACCTTTTACGATTAGTAACTAGCATGGAACCGAAAGAGCCGATATTGGAATTCTTGAATTTCGTGTGTGTTTTGTTTTCAAATCTTCTTTCTGATCTCCCAGTGCCTGTATCAAAGGCGTGCGATTCGCTCGTAAACCGAAAGGTTTCCAAAAAGCTTTTTATTTGATCTCGTAAACCAGGAAAGAAACCGGTAAATATTTATCAAGGAAGGCATTTGATTAGGGCGGCCGCTATAGTAGCAATGCCCCACTTTACATGACAACACTATTGTGTGATATTGGTTTTTTGAGCCACCTAGCTAGAGTTGGTGCTAGATTTTGGCACATGATATTTTATATCCGATCAGAATCTGTAGTTAGCTCAATTGTTAATAGGAACTAGTTCTTATTAGGTTATGTTATTTAATTGTCATTTTCTTTGTTGATAAAGAGATTTATCGTTAGAAACTACATAAAGATGCTTCAGGAGCATCAAGTTTACCCTAGTATTCAATCGTTTGTATTTGACTAGAAGGCGCTAGAGTAGACTTATTAAATGAAGTTAAATAGAAACATAAATTGTATGTGTATCTTGTAAATATCCTGTTTCATAACATTTCAGCGCTTATTTTGTAAACATAAAGAAATAAACGTTGTTGAGTCAGTCTAACTACTATTTTAATAAAATTAAATGAAATTCCTTTATTAGATGAGACAACATTTTAATGAAATCTAGAGGTTCTGGCACTTTGTTAGTAATTGCCTCGGCATTCACGACAATGGTTGAATTTTTCACAAAAAAAATTAATCAATATATAAATTATGTATCGCTTTAATCATCACCAGCCTATAATAGTACACTGCTGAACCTCTAGGCCTCCCCTAATGAGTGCCATAGATGGCATTATTGATCATTTGGGGATTATTGCCCATAATATCCTAACTAAACTGTATTATAACCCGTATCGCTTTAATACTGACATGAAATAACAGCAACTTCATAATCTTAGTAAATGATGATCTTAACTCGCAAATCCCTTATATTATATTTGGTAAATATTTTCGATCTCGATTATAAAGTTCCTTTGGAAGGCCCCTCGATTAGAACTTGAAGGGTTTATTAATATAATGATTGAAGAATTTATGCGGCAATGGGCTAGAATTGAATCAGCGATGTTGGTAAATGAGGGCTAGAGGCTGGGCTGGTCAGTGGATAAGACTGCACAGAAAAAAATAAAATCTATCGGTACCTACTTCTATACTAATATTATAAAGAGGAAAGCTTTGATTGTTTTTTGTTTGTTTGAATTGAATAGGCTCCGAAACTACTGCACCTATTTGAAAAATTCTTTCACCATTAAAATCCTACATTATACCTGATGAACATTGACAGACTATTTAATATTTTGGGTGTTTCTGTGTGTAATTTTTTTTATACAAGTTCGAAGTCGGTCCGCCCCGCCCTCAGTGATACAATAAAATTGTGGCGTTTATCAATAGTTAACGTATCAATGAACGCCCTGACCAGTTCCAAATATTGTAATTAGTTTAGATTTAATTTCTTTAAATATTAAATTGATCGTCACTATTTACTAACACACATTTTCGCTATGGAACGAATAATTATAGTTATAATAAAAATGTATAGTTTTATAATATGTCGTTATAGCCTAATAACCGGCTATAACATATATATAAGAATGTAGATAAGATATAACCATTTTGTCGAATGGTTATATCTTATCCACATTATTCCTCCGGAACCCATCCACTAAGTAACAGGGGTCAACAGAAGCGTAACCCCTGGCGCACATGCAGGAATAAAGGCCCTTGTACGCTGAATGAAGTCTTTGAGACGAAGTTGGATATAGCTGGTATTGATAATTATGGTTATTACTTCGCTCTGTGGTAGCGAATCTAGGATACATTGTTGTGTTGTTCGTGGAGTAGTTTTGCGAAATGTTCAATATAATACCCACTCTACGTGTTTTTGTTAAATTGCGTCACAGAATAACCGTAATCTTCGAGAGTTGAATACCACACTTTGGATCGGAAAATCTAAAATGGAAAAGTATTTATTGGCTAATGGAAAATTATTTTTTTATAGTTGTTAATACTTAGAATACAATTATTGTTGTTATAAATAAATGCATTTCCATTCTATTTTAAATAGTTTTCTCTATATCGTAGACGTGTCAAAGCTACGCTTTAATCTTCTGAAAAATGGAACCTTTTAGAAATATAAAAGCTTTTATTAGAATTATCTCTCTCCTTACATTACGTAACGAGTGTACATTAAAGTTTATACATCTAAAACGCTCGCTGCACTGCGATTAAATAAAAGCACGATAAGGTAACCTGCAACACCGAGAAATAATGTTGAGCTCCACTATTCTCCTCTTTATTTCATAAAACACGCTTCAACGTGGAAATACCTTGTGAAGGCTGGCGAATTTATGCCAAGGAATTCGCACCATAGACGTTCCCCGAGCAAATAATCCCATACCATAAATACGCCGTGAACTGTTTTCGACGCTTCTCTCCGACATGACAATTTCACAGGCATATATCACATTGGAACGCGCTTACTTTCGAATGGCAGACATTTTGAACATACCCTCATTCGGTAATTATCGCCTTAGGAATTAGAAGTCCCGTAATAACCTTCCAAATCCTTAGGGAGCGCTAATTGTGTTTTTTGTACAAATCCCCAGTTTACACGACATTAATGGTAATATTATGCAAAGAGGCAAAAAGGAATGCAAATCAAAATATACCCAGTAAATATGGAAAAATGTTTTAATTACAGGGATTTGAAAATACCTGCAGGGAAATCGTTTCGTTCGGATTATCGTGAGCTCTGTTTATGATCTCTGGATTTTGTTGATAATTTTGCCGCGAGCCTTAGCTCTGGGACCCAACCTTTAGTGTGAAATATGCCTGCGTATTAATGGCTTTGCTGTAGTAATCTAGCACCTCTCTCAAGTTACTATCTTACTACCATATTTTCTTGAGAACGTACTACAATTTATCTTAGGGACCATCAAATTAATACCGCGACAAATAGCCAGTTCGTTCGAAAGATTTAATACCACATTAATTGAGACGTTGGCGTCGCACGCGCGTTCTTAAACTGTTTTAATACAACTTCAGACGATTCCAAGCAATTAACCGTCCGTAACCTGAGCTTTACGACTGTTCAAATACATAAAACGATTGCATTCAACACCACTTGAAGTTTGAACTACCTACCGTGCGTGTTCAAACACCGTCTATTTTAAGCCCCACTTTTATTGCTGCCACTACAGTATCCTTTCTTTTGTTTCAGGTTGTACAAAATGGAACGAAAGACATTCCAGCTGCTATTGCTTCTCAACCTGGGCGTCGCGTCTCTGGCGGACTTCACAACGAACTGTCCCAAGGAGTGCAACTGTCTCTGGGCCAGCGGCAACAAACAAGCGGACTGCTCAAACCAACACCTACAAGACATCCCCAAAACACTCAGCACAGAGATACAAAATCTCGACCTAGCAGGAAATGATTTATACGAAATAACGAGGTACGCCTTCAACGACGTCCGGCTTATAAACCTCAAGAAACTCGTGCTACGAGAATGCAAATTAATCACCATTCAAAAGAATGGACTCAGCGGTCTAGCTATCATGATTGAGCTAGATCTATCCAAGAACGATCTGAAGATGCTGCATTCAGACACATTCAAAGAAACAGTTAAAATAAGATGGATCCTTTTAAACGATAACAAACTTGAGAAATTAGAAGACGGATTGTTCAACAATTTACCGTTCCTGCAAAAGGTTGATTTGAGTAATAATCATATCGTAACTCTCGGGATGAAGACGTTTATGAACGTACCTAAACTGAATATTCTGAGACTAGACGGCAATAAGCTGGAGCACTTGAAGATAGACACTCTGAGTGCGTTGACTTCTTTATCCAATTTAGACGTACACGACAACCCCTGGAGATGCGATTGCTATTTGCAGCCTTTCAGAAATTGGGTGATAAGCAAAAATCTTTACACTTCGCCTATCAAATGCACTGAGCCTCCTAAAGTACTTGGGAAACTATGGAAAGAACTAGATACCAATGATTTTGCCTGTCGACCAAGCATTGTCTACCCATCGACTAGCACAACACTGCGAACTTCAGATTACAATGTGACTCTGTCTTGCCAAGTGAACGGCAACCCCTTGCCAGATGTTAATTGGGTGTTGAATGCTCAAGTAATCGACGGCTCCTACCGATACCAAGGCGAGCTCAAATATTACATTACTCAGACTAACTCAGAGAACAGTAAGTGGGTCAATCTCACAATATTCGATGCTGGCAGTACAGATAACGGAGAGTACTTATGTGTGGCCAAAAACCCTGGTGGTGTCGAAGAGCGAAGTCTTACTCTAGCCATAATGCAAAACTCCCCTGGCATCGTTCCACCCAGTGGCATGGATAATAACATGCTTCCAGTGCTAATAGGAGTATCTTGCACTGCTGCTATTTTACTGATTCTTCTGGTGATATTGTGTTGGTGCTGCTGTTGTAAAAGACGATCTTCAGAAAAAAAGAAAGCAGACACTTCAAATGGAGAAGCCTTGATAGAAGGGTCCGTTATACCAGAGATGGAGAAGAGTTTGATCACAGCTGTAAACCCTGTGACGAAACCGCCGCGACGGTACGAGAACGCACCCTCGTTTGTAAGCGGCGCCACCGAAATGTCAGAACTAAATAAAACATTGCTGGACAATGATTCTGTTTTCGGTAAGCTAGTAATATATTTAATTATTAACTTCTACTTCACGACTCATAAATGAAATCATGAATCCAACCTAATAGCTGTGTCACAGTTAACGACTACTATTTTAATTTGGCAGAAAATAGCACACCGCGCTTGTCGCAATTTATATTGATTGTAAAAAAATATTAAATTCATAGCTTCATTTAGTTAAATTTATGCTCATAAGGTATAATTTAGGTACTTGAACCATTTTTTATTTTTGTTTCAGCACACAACGACGACGAGAAACGATCACTCGACTTCGACCACCTCACCAAACGCTCCCAAGATACGCTCAACGTGGAGTACGGGCGCACGGGTGCTGCCTATCCCCCCGACCTCCTATCCTTCCCCCCGCGAGCTGCCCAGATCTCACCCGCAGCCAGCAGCGCCTCCACCGTGCCAGACACCACGAGACTCCCCCCACAACTCAATCCCGTCAGTCCTATCCACTCCCCAATCTACGGCATGACCACCAATCAGAACCTCTTCAGAACTCTACCCTACTCTCGTTCTCAATCGCCCTTCACCGCTCCTATCACTCCCAACCCCGTCGTGACTCCTCGGCAAGGCTACGTCACTATCCCGCGGAGACCGCGAGTGCCGAGCTGGTCAAGTACCGCGAGCACTCAGATCCTTCCGAGCAGCGAAGCCCAGGAGCCTCTGTACGATAACCTGGGCCTTAGGACCACAGCCGATGGCAGCTCAGTTCTTTCTCTAAACAAAGCAGGCTTAGAAGCTCAATTTTCTCCAATGAGGAATAGACCCTTACCAGCGACGCCTACTAACTTCCAAAGTCCCCATCCGGTTTTCTATGCGCCGATAGAAGAACAGGAACCGGCACCATCTCCGGTTCCTCAATTCAATCCTCGCAACAGCGTCGCGTCGCAGCTCTCAGCGCAGCTGTCCACCCCCGGCCCTCAGGAGCCAGCGAACAGAATGAGCTGGACCGCCAAAAACACTTCTACTCCAACGCATCAACCTCAGCCTGAGCCGCGGAAAGCTCTGTTCAGCGACCGGAGCGACGCACAATCACATGTGTCCGACAACAGCACGTTGAGTCGGAGGGGCAAACCAGAAACCGGATCGCTGAGACGGAACCCAATACCCAGAGACAATAAGGAAGATATCAGTTCTCCAACGAAAGTCGTCTCCCCTTTGAAGGTTAGTTCCCCTTCAAAGGTTAGCCCGCAAATGGTCAGCTCACCGTCTAAAGACCAACAGAACATGTCTCTGAACCAAACGGGGACTTTGGGAAGGAGTGGGAAGATCCCGCCGCGACCCCCACCGAAGCCGAAGAAAAAGCCGCCCACGGAAGTGAGTCCCACCGAGCCCTTGTTCGAGGACGAGGGGGAGGACGGAACGGAAGTGTAGTAGAAACTCGTTACCAACCAAAGTGCCAAGAGCTTTTAGTGTACTTCGTAGTGTTAGAGACACTCGAAGCGTGAACTGTGAAGTGAGTGACAGACAATTGATATGATTTCTTTCGAGGTGCTCGTGTAAATAAACGATCGTGCTAGATTTTTTACCTATTGCGTACAATTATGGACCATTTTTAAGAGTTTTACTATCATTAGAATAACATCATGAAATACAAAATTGTATGAATAATTTAAGATATTTATTCCAGGTACTAATTTGTTCGGTATCGCTTGCCGTTTAGTGGCGTCTCTTCGACCGTTTCAAGACTGATTATTCTAAATTGACATCCTTTTTTGACATTCCTTGATAAATAACATTCTCATAATTTTGACTTACTGTCGTCAATAGGTTTGCTAGAATGAATCAGGATGATGTAAGACTGCAGAACGGCTCAGCTTTTCGACTTTTGATCACGTCAATAGTTTGAAAAGCTAGTCTCGATTGGGTAGCTATTTTACTGTGTTGCTTACAAGTACATGTTGTTGTATTTTTTGATTTACATATACTTCAGCGTCTTTTTTGTTAAAATATTGTTCATAAGAGTTGTTTTACATAAATGTATTTTACATAAATAAGAATTTTGATGAACTTTGTCAATTCCGTATTACCTATGTTTTAACTAAAGCTGCTATTTTACTGATTGTGTTGTTCAGTTTTCAATACGGCATATAATGTTGATGCCTGTGAATAGTTCCTAGATGCAGTTGCGCTGTTTTATTATAACTTATTATCATTAATACGTTTCGTGTATTCCATAATAATTTGGTAAAGCATGTGGATTTGTGGATTTCGACGAATATTACCCGAGTCAATGTTCTTACTGAGTAATTTACGTAATTTAAAGTTACTTCATATTGTTATAACTTCATCATTTACATATTGCGAGAAGTTACAGCAATTTGCAGATTCTGCAAAAATTACTGAATTTGATAATACTTTTGCGTTCTGGTGCTTATTTTTCAGTTGATGTAAATAAATTGTAAGTTTTTGGTCTATTGTCTTAAAATTCATATGCTTTTCTATGTTAATTCTAAGCAGTGCTCGATAGCATTTTGTAATGCAATTTTGTTTTATTTTAAGTTTTAAAACTCAGTTTAAGTTAACTGGTGCTTATTTAAAGTTTTTTTATGTGTCTATTTATTTCTATATAATCAATGTTAAGTGATAGGAACATGACAATGTAGGATATCTATAAAAGGTGTTCAATGAATTTTAAATGTTTGATATGTCTTAAAATATATCATAATTATGAACTCAGATCAAATGGATGGTTTTATGTCCATGTTGTAAATTGTAATAGAAATAAGTTAGGTCCCAACAGAATCATCTTTAACGTATTATCTCGAGTTGTTAAGAAATATTTTACCTTATTAAATATTACTTCATCCGTATTCATAGAAAATCGTTGCTATTTACTAAACACTCATTGTAAGACCTCTTTTAAACATTACTAAATTCATATTTCGTAATTTTATGACTTCTGACTTTGACTGTTTTAATGCCGTAGAAAAAAAAACAAACTACTGCAGTGTTTTGTTTTTTCTGTTGAGGCTGTATCAGTCTAGTTTTCAGCTGAGCAACATTTATGAGTAAGCTACCTTTTGTGAGAGAAAGAAATAGAACATATTCTAAATAATATAGGATGCGTAGAAACTTGAATGTGAGAAAGAGAGGAATAGGTTTTGATTGAATAATTTGATACAATGGTGCTTCACACAAATCAGTGTCACAAGCACAGAAAGCATTGCATTTTATAATTTAAGATAATCAAGAATGAATGTTTTAAATATTGACTTTTTACTTTGAAACAAATATGAAACATGAAACCTTTGCTGTCAAATCAAATATTGTATCATCAAACATTAAGTCAGTCATAGAGTCTACCTTCATAAGCGTGTGTCGGCGATGGTCCAAAAGCCACTAAATGCTGTATCAACTCTATGGCCTGTACTATAAAACCTTGCTCTGTTATCGAGCTATGCTTGATTCTGTAAAAAAAAGTGATACTCAAGCATACACAGGGTTATAGGTAGATGATCAATAATCTCTTAAAGGCGACTTGGGAAGACTTGTTAGAACGAAAGTAGTTCATCTTGATCTACCCGTCGTCTTTAAGAGATTATTGATCATCTACCTATAACCCTGTATAGATGACTAAGTAAGCTATAGAGTGTCTTAGCTCGGATTAATGAATAAAGTTACTCGTAACTCGTAGCGACACTCACGCCTATAAAGGTGGACCCTTATCGTCCGACGTTTGCAATGGTGACATTAAATAAATCAAAAATTAAATTAAATAGTCCTTAAACCCGTGTTTATACCCACTGATGCCATGTTCACTTCGAAAGTGCAACTTAAGGTTAGGACAGTTTTATAATAGAACCAGTTAAATAGATATAAGTGCTGCTGTGTAAATACAAACATTATTATGAAAGTGATTAAAGCTATATTTCAGTAACAGTTTGTTTTCTTTGTTCTCACTTAATATTCTCGAGAGCACCGGAAGGCGTTGAAAGGGTTCATGAATCTTACATTTAATTTAAAAAACAATAGGAAGGCAAACTTAATTGTGATTTTGAATTAATTGTGTTAGTATCCTATCAAAAGATACTGAAACTACTTATAAAGGTCCTCTATAAAGTTTATGAATAGGTACATCTAGCTTTAGTGGTGAATTCTACCCAACAATGGTTATCATTTATGAAGCTCTAACACGTTGGCTGAAGCACTCGGTCTTCTACGGCACTGATAAGCAATGCGCTCCAATCCTGGTCTCATTGCTAAAACAGTGAAGGTATTCAAAAGTTAGCCTAGGGCAGCTTGAATAACATGTTAGATCAACCCAACTTTTAGGGAAGGTACGTAGTTTAGACAGCAGGGACGTAGGGAGTCCGCAAGAGATCCCAGCAGAGGGTAAAGTTGAGTTTCAAATTGAAATAATTCTACTTTAAGGACAATATTTAAAATTTTAATATAGGCCGTATTTCTCATCGGAAGCCACACTAGCGTTGGTGCGTTAAGGTGACAAAATTCGATAATACTAACATGATCGGATTAAATTTCAATTGTATTCAAGTGTTGCCCGAATGCTAGTGAAATTCTCGTTATATTTGTGGGACACAGCCCAGCGGGTATTCCGGTGACCTATATAAGGATTGAGCTCTATCTGTTGACTTGAAAAGGATCAGATTCCGGTGATTTTGGGCGTCTGAAAAGCAAAGGTTACGAAAATTTACTAAAGACAAGACAGGACATTATAAAGCACGTATGAATGATATTGATTTGGGTGAATGATAATGAAAGTAACCTAATGCTTTCCGAAACCTGATAGAAATTGACCACCGATGTAAGTAATCTACAGAGTTTCTTCAGAATCTGCTAGAAGCACTGATCGCTATTTCTAGAGAACTTCCTAGCTCCATAGTATCGGTAGGTAATTCTTGTCTACTGTGTGACTAAAAGAACTACTAACATGTACCAGAAGATTTAGACTTATTCTAACCATTCGACTATTAAATTCCGTAAGATAAAGTTGCCTACGTTCCGTACCGTTTTTGTTTCCCATGAACTGGACATTGGCAGTAAAATGGCAAACCATACACATACATATTAATGATACACATATTGCCATGACAAAGAAGGCAATATTTAGACATACTTAATATGTACTTGATCGTATATCATACGATTGATTTAACTTGACTATGTCAAGCTTTGAAATAGATTGGTAGACGGCAAATTGCACCTAAAACTTGTGACGAATTACGAAAACAGGAGGAGACCTTTGCGATGACGATTGAGTAAGTAAAGTATCAAATAGTAGCAATAAAATAACTCAGTAGCAAAGTACCTGCGGAGTTATTTTATCTATTAATTAGATCTTACCGTAGTAACATACCATTTAGCCCCAAGTTACGCAGCTTGTGTTACGGGTATTAAGTGACTGATATACTTAATATCTTAACAGTATTGAATCCTATTTCATCAGAAACGTATAACCTACCAGATAATATTGTATTTAAAATAAAAAAGGTTTGCCATAAAAAACCTTTATTAAAAATAACTTTAATTAAAAAAGAGGGCTTAATTAGAACTAGTGTTTAAAGTTGAGCTACTGCAGACTGTTGCAAATAGAGCTACTCCTATCCCTCGGATGGAATCTCAGTTGGAGTTTATGTTACGACATATATCCTATCCATCCATCTATGTTTAAATAATTGCTTTTACTATTCTGTTCTATTATACATCTACTGGCTGATTTGGAGGGGTAGATTCTTACACCGCAACCGAGGCTTGTGTTGTGTATTGCTAAAAAAAACACCGTGTTTGGTAGGTATCTAACAGGTAAGGTCCAACCCTAATCCAAAGCTAAATCACCGTAAGCCACGCTTTCAAATAAATAATTTACACATTTATATCGTGAATTTATAACACATTGTTGCGATAAACTTTGCTATAGCTTAGCTGAGCTTTGTTAAGGCTATGGCGAGAAGAGAATTTATGTGCGCATTAACACAGTTACAGTGAAAAACATTGTGGAAACCGAATGTTCTAGATGCGGGCGTTCGGATTGTTTGCTGCGTTTACAGAAGGACTCAAAGATGAATAATTTACTCGACTATCAGCTTCTGCCCGCTGCTCTACTCGGGGTTTTCTTTGGATAAAAACAGCCTTTATATCTATGGTTAGAAAAAAGAAGTTAAAGAGTCTAAAGTGGCCAAGAGAAGGGAAAATTGAAGAGAGCAATAACACGGCAGGGGTGGACGTAGTTGATGTTTTAAAGGCACATAATTTGAAAACTATCAACGATTTCATAAGGTTAAGACTATTGGATCGTTGTCATACTACGCTAAATAGTTCTTCTCGATCAGGGAGGAGCGCTGTATGGCGCTGTTCGTCACAAACACAAATTACACAAGCAATACTGGGAAATAAAGATCACTTTGTTCACTTCAATCTTTTTGAGGTAGAAGCGAACAAGAAACCTTGACCTTGTTAGATTGTCAGTTTTCGAGTTGGAGCAAAACTCGTCCCAAACGTTTTTGTCGTCTAGATATTTGATACTTTATAGAAAGCCTTTTGGGAAAGAATATTTTTGACAATTCGTTTGAATTTATTTATAGATAATTTTTGCAACTCACTTGGAGTTTTTCGTAAAGCGTATAAGATTCATTAATCATTATGTAGTCTAGTAGTGGGTAAAGTGCGAGTCTATTCTTATTTGTAGTAATTACATTATTTATATCGATATTTATACTGAACTTATATTTTTATGAGTGTAGGTACATCAAGTTTTCATAAATATAATGAACATGTTACTGTTGATCTCTTTGAATTTTTCACGCAAGGATTGGTAGGTACTTACCCCATACAAAAACAAAACAGCAATGCTGGTGACTTAATGTTTTGCCGACGTCCGCATGTGAAGCAGGAGGTTGCGGGATCGATTCCCGCCTTGGAACAATTGCTTGTACGATCAAATAACTCTATAAATCAATAATCTCTATAATCAAATACTCTATTTTCTACGTGTAATAAAATAATATCTATCTACGTAATATACTGCATTTATATCACTCATCTTGTACCCATAATACAAGCTCTGCTTAGCTTGGGGCTAGATGACTTTGTAGATGTAGAATTATTTATTTATTTAGATACTTTGTCCAAGAGTCCTGTAAGGTCTAAAGGAAATAAAGCACTTTGATTTTGATTTCATTACATATCATAGTATACTTCATTCATTTGGTCGGGGTGCGGCGGTCGTGTGAGGATTCCTTTGAGACTGTCTCATACTGTAAACTGTACATTACGGTGCTTGTAATATGCTTATTGTACATTCCACAATAGTAACATAAGGTGAAGAGCTTGCGCTATGAATGGGTGCAGACGGAGAATATTATATACGTCTTTAGAATATTATATACGGTTTTATTTCCTAAGTATTCATTTTTAATATAACAGATGTAACTACAAAATTAATTGAACGTAATATTATTGCAAAGGTTAAAAAAAAATATTTAAGGGTGATTCATCCCCAATAATAATATTTAAAACAGTACATTTCACGTGTTGTCGAATTCATTGCTTGTGTTCTTTGTGTTTTTTGGGAATACAAATACAAATATTTACCCAAGCCATGTTTACCAATTATATACGAAATTGTACCGTAATGGGTTTGTTATCCCAAAAAAAATATACAAAAATAGTATTGAGAAATCAGTTTTCACAAAATAGTCCAAACAAAACGGCGTGCGGTGCTGTTTATTCCGAAGAGTCCCAAAGATTTTCGACTAGACGGGCACTTGATTTCGTGGCGTACTGAGGAAAGGGCGTGGTACCAAATCAATTCAATCAAATCCCGCCACAGTCGCAAATTTTTTGTTAATTTTTTTATTTCCCTAAATACTAACGGCAAAGGTAAAGGTAAAGTTCTGAGCCTACTCTTCGATATAAACCCAGCCACCTACTGAGTATACGGGTATATGTATATGTATACCCGTTCACTGTAAGTATGTATATATACCTCTATATATTATAGTCAATCTCCAGGTACAGAATGGATGGGTAGTACGAAGGTACCCAGAGGCACGTCCTAGCGTTTTATTTGGCACGTGAGAAGTCGCGATTGCAAACGGACAGTAAAACTTGATAGTTTGAACTCTATGAAAGTTTCTATTTCCACTAACATTCTATTTTGAGGTCGAGAAATTAAGTTCCTTTAGAGTTCTTTCGCGAGCGGGGATTGGATAAAAACAGACTTTTTTTTTTACCCTATTACCTTAGATTATTGCATCGCTTACGGTATTCTTTACTGTTCCATTTTCAAACTAAATTCCATTTTCATCCTTATGAAATGCTGCCGTTTATATTTCGAATCACCGACGACTATTCGTACGGGGATTGGATAAAAACAGACTTTTTTTTTACCCTATTACCTTAGATTATTGCATCGCTTCCGGTAGTCTTTAGGGTTATTTTTATTTACTGTTCCATTTTCAAACTAAATTCCATTTTCATCCTTATAAAATGCTGCCGTTTAAATTTCGAATCACCGACGACTATTCGTACGGGGATTGGATAAAAACAGACTTTTTTTTACCCTATTACCTTAGATTATTGCATCGCTTCTGGTAGTCTTTAGGGTTATTTTTATTTACTGTTCCATTTTCAAACTAAATTCCATTTTCATCCTTATGAAATGCTGCCGTTTAAATTTCGAATCACCGACGACTATTCGCACGACACAAAACAAAACGCACAGGTACTTAAAAAAATCCCCCATGGTGATCCTATCTGTGTGATTTTTGCTAGCCAAGTAGAATCATACAATATTGAAGAGTGCAATATTGAAGTAGTTCTCTTTTCATACTACCTAAATTCATTGATACTAGAATATATTTTATGGAGCTGTTTTTCACCCAAATAAATAGGCAAGTTTGGTTTAAAACTTTGATGTAACAAACTGAAGCTTATTAAGTCCTTCCAAAGTATTTCCAGTGACCATGAAATGTTCCAGCACAATGTTACCAGCTGTTGAGTCCGCCGGAACATCTGCAGCGTCCAAGATTTACCGGCTCGCTACTAATGGACGTTCCTTTATCCCCCTCCACGTTTTGCACAGGTGTTGCCAACTGCGGTTATTATTATTGACCTTATTCTTAACCAAGTTGAATAGATATTTCACAGCAAAAATTAAGCTAGTTTCTAACTGTTTGACGTAAATCCATTATAAGAAAATATCAACTTATATGCTTACATTACATTGTCAGACCTGTAGGCTCAGGTACCAGACAATCTACGAGGATGTATCGATGGTATTGATGATTACCTAACGTAATTATTAACAATGGTGTAATTGACAATTATTTTTTTAATAGAAAAAACTATAGAGATGTCAAAAGGTTTCACAGATTCAATCGAAATATCAAATTGACAGTAAAAAAATTAAAATACATTGTGCCATTGCCCGATCTAGATTGCTTGATGTAGCGATATCACCCGCGCTGGCAACCCAGCCTCGCTTGTTGGCGGAAAACTGCAAACAATCTACAATGGCGAGGCTTAAGTGATTCAGAAGGCTTTATGAAGTGGACGAGACAATGCCGCTACCACGAGCGCCGTATGTCAAATTGCTTTACGATAACGATACAGCTTGTCAATAAACCTCTTTGAGGGCACGGCAACTCTATGGTTTATAAAACTACATAGGTAAGAAATTTTGAAACGGATTTATTGCTAAAGGTTTATAAACAGGCGATAGTTTTTGGGTTCATAATACCTCAGCAATAGGTATGAAACAGCCGATAATCATTGATTCAAAAATGGCGGGGTCACATCGTAATATCTCAATGTATTACATTGTATCATCATCATCACCAGCCTATAATAGTCCACTGCTGGACATAGGCCTCCCCTAATGAGCGCCATAGATGGCATTATCATTTGGAGGGTTAATGCCCATAATCCCCACGCTGGGCATGCGGGTTGGGATCGCATTTCGGTGGAGTTGTTCTGCAGAGGGCGCTGCTGCCCGCCCCCCGTTGTGTTTCCCTTAGTCGCCTCTTACGACACCCACGGCAATTGCATTGTATAGCAATAGGCAATTATAGTGTTGCAGCATTTCTTGGAAACTATAATCTATTTAGTAAGACAAGATAAAGACAATTTGAATGAAAATAACTAACTACCCATACGCTCACAATATGCTTACCACAATGTTCAATTTATACATGTCACTTGCCATCTTAGGCAGGTTGTAAGAAAAATATAGTGCTTCATTTTGAATACCAGTTTCTAGATTGCAAACTCTAAACTCACAACGTATTTATTTATTTAGCTATTTTATCTAGCCCCGTTTTGCAAGCGTTATTTTAGAATAAAATAGATGTTATTGAAGTTCCAGATATTGTACAAAATTTCATCCCGATTCTTTCAGTAGCTTTCATCTTTTTATAGTTGAGTTGAAGTGAAGTTGGCTATTTCGAATTTCGAACTCATTTGTGTTTTTTCAAGTAAGCTCTAATAATTCGAAATTCGAACGGCGCTTTTTTAAAATTACCTACACGTAATAAGTCATAAACTAAGGTAGAACTCACATATTTCTAGGAGTTTGCGAATTGTGAGTTCTTATGGTAAAGGTTGGTACAGCTCGGAAATTGGAAAATAAGAGCGGCTGACGGTGCGTTTGGTGCCTGCCCACTACCTACTACCTACGACCGAGGTAGGTAGCACCAGCAATAAAGGAATATAAAATCTATGACCCCAATAATGGCCGAGGTCCGAATCCCAACTGTGGAGCAATAGCAGCAAGATAACATAACTCCAATAACTTTTGAAAGAAAGAAAGAAAGAAGAAAGAAAATACATTTATTTTTTTGGAGGTCTTTTGATAGTTGGTTATGATTTGACTTGTCATTGTGATGTACAAGTGCGTGCGCCAACACAGGCGCACTCTTTAATACCTTACTCTTAACCGATAGGACCTCACTCAACCGACATTATGGTCGGGGAGAGGTCAGGCGCAGGACTAACGGATTACAAGGCCCGTGGCAAGTCGGTGTGTTCATTATCTAGGTAATAGCTGTGTGAATTGTCCAGCAACATACCTACATTTTTTTTTATTTTACCTCTTTATTATGCTTCAATGAGGTAAAATATTTCATCATGTTCCAGTTTCACTAATGGGTCCATCCTCTGTAGGCAAGTAAATAAATCAAATCCTCAAAAAGCCATTTTAAAATTAATTTTTCCGAGTTAGCGAATAAAGGTAAGTAAATATGATTTAAATCCGTGCCGTCAGAAGCAGCTAATGTGGTTTGCGAATTTCAGCGATTATTTACAAAGACTGAAATATTTACAGGGTTTTGTTTAAAAGGTTGTTTTGTGGAAGACAAAATCGCTGTTTAAGAAGCTTTCCTATAATCTGGGTGTAAAAACAGTAAAGCGATAAACACCTTAAAATTCTTCCTCCCAGAGATTTCTGACTAATCTGTCCATTTCTTCTCGGATATAAAAATCTTATTACAATGATTCCAAAACCTCATTCCAGGAAATAACAAGACGAATACATAACAAAACTTTTCATCCCAAAAATAATTTTCCTTTCAATATAAAAATAACAGGCCGTCATGAATAAATTACTAAACTCCGGAATAGGAGCTTACCAACGGACGAACTTTTAACATAACTCTATTTTAATTTGACTGAAAACTGATTCGTGGTTCGTGGCATTGTTGAAAGTTGCTAAGAAGTGGGCAAGAGAGAGTTGCGCGCAGGGTTCCGTATAAAACTTGAACATAGGATACGAATATTTATCGGGTATTTATCGCGTACCTTGTTTTTATTTTCCCCTAGTCGCCCCGTGACCACGATCGCTGCAACGAGATGGAAACGTAGGGGAAAATAAAAACAAAAGGTACGCTATAAATTATTATTATTCATTTATTTCAGATTATCAAAATCCATATAGAAACTATTACATAAAACAACTTAATCACTACACAATAAAACTTACTTAATAAAATGTCACAGCAAAATTTAAAATTGAATAAAATTATAATTACAAAATTAAAATAATAAATTAAATTAAATTAAAATTTGGCTCAGATGAAACATATACACTATACACAATAAAACAAACTTAATAAAATGTCACAGCAAATTTAAAATTGAAAAATTATAATTACAAAATTAAAATAACAAATTAAATTAAATTAAAATTTAATATAATTTAAATTAAAATTTAATTTAATTTAATCAGCCAGCATCTTGGGTACACTTCCAACTGGTATTGATATGGATCAGTTGAGCTACCTGTAGTTTGTTCGCAACAGTCTGCAGTTAGCTCAATTGTAAATACTAGTGGTTTTTTTAATTTAGTTAGATCATTGTAATCTATTTGTTAATAAAGGCTTGGCCATTTTAAAAAAAAAATTAAAATTTGGATCAGATGAAACCCATTATCACCTGCATCCACCTGTTTTGAATAGGGCAGTCTGTCCGCGCTACAATCATCTGCAGGATTCCGTTGCCGCTGCCTCGCGCACGCTGGAGTAGGGAAGCGACTTTTTTGCGAATGATCGCGTGAAAGCCGTCCGTGCGCGCCTCCGCGAACATCCCCGATGCGCTGCAAAAGCGAGGCAGCCGCAACAGCATCCTAAAGATATTGTTGTATTGGACTCTCAAAGAGCTGACAGCCATAGTTAAATACATAGTTAAATACCCCATAAATATTCTTTAATATGTCAACAAATCGTGAAAGTTTAAATAGTCTTAGAATACGAATCAGAACCGACCGCTTCAAAAGCGCTGTAAGTTTCAGGTCTCTATCCTCTTATGTCTATAATAAAGTTTTCCTACGGAAGTCTAAAACAGTTTTACTCAACTACGTACAAATTACTTAGGTCGAGGAAAAACCAAGAATTTTACGAGTAAACTATCGTAGTAAAAATGTTGATTACACACGCCATAACCGGGAGTTCCTAGTTCGCAGTGTTACCCACTTAGAAACTTACCAAATACTTACCCAAATATCCAAAACATAGCTAAAGTTTCGCCTACAGTACATTATGAACTTGTGGTTTACGCCACTGTGGCACAGAATAACTATAAATACTAGTGTACTATACTAATTCTAATACTATAATAAGATGTGACGTATCTGGCGCATCAGCATTGCCATACAGCGAGGCAATGCAGCCAGCGTCTTGGGGACACTTCCGACTGGGATTGATGTGGATCAGTTATACTGTACTAGTGGTTTCTTTTTAACTTCTTCCACTAGTGGACAAAAAATTGTCAAAGTACCCGTTTGAAATTCATTGATGCAATAATCGAACTAAACAATATTTTTTTTCAAAAAATGTACCCATATGTTTAAATTTTGTTCTTACCTCTTCATTATGAGAATATGTTATTTGAGTATGTAATACAAAAACTAAAATTATAAAATATTGACATCTGTAGTCACAGCATAGAAAAGTTTAACGCCGGGCAGAGAATTTATGATTTTCAGTAAAAAGCCTATAACTCTGAAACCATTAATCTCTGATCCATGATTTTGTGGTTTTTCTGGGTCGTCATAGACCCACCTGTCCTGCGTTTTCGGCTTGATGTTGAGTTTCGGGACACCCTGTATATAAAAAATGACCTGAACACCCTGAACAAATATTTGTCCGAGGCGGGAATCGAACATCCTGCGTTAAATATTTGCATAACATTAATTGTTGTATGGATTATATCTCAAATAAAGAGTTAATACCTAACATTACTATGGCAAACGGTCACGCGGCAAAATTTTACGCAAAAAAATGGTTTTAAGTATTTTCCTTCTTATAAATTATTTTTATCCTTATTGATTTTCAATAGGATGGCAGGGTGACTGACCTTAGCTCACAGATACCGGAAGCCGGAAGTCTGTCCCGGGCTCTCCGGGTCTAAAGAGCCACGGTGGGCCAAAATGTATTTTGAACGTATATAAAGGTGCACATTACGTGGACGTAGATAATACACAACTTCACTAGGTATTAAAGTAATAAAAATAAAAACTCTAATCATGGTAAATATCCCGTTATAAATGACTTTAGTGTTAATAACCATGATAGTTTTAAAAGTTTTATAAAAATAAAAGTTGGTCAATATCTGGCGCAGCGCATCAGCATCGCCATACAGCGAGGCAATGCCGCCAGCATTTTGGGGACACTTCCAACTGGTATTGATATGGATCACTTGCGCTACCTGTTTATTTGCAACAGTCTGTAGTTAGCTCTATTGTTTCAATTGTAAATACCAGCTCTAATTTAGTTAGATGATTGTAATTTTCTTGTTTAAAGTAATAAAGTAATAAAAATGTTAATATTTATAAGTTCTTAATTATTAAACTGTGCTCGGTGGTGAGGTTACTTCAGTTAGGTTTCATCTGAAAACCAGCGCTACTTTTCATTAATGTGAGGTGGAACGTTTTGGCCCGCGCCGTTACAGCATGGAGCTTATGAAGGGGTAAGCTACCAAGTGTAAGTCTTACACTCGATAGCTTACATTGTTATAGTATTTAGAAAGAAAAGAAAGATAGAAAATCGTTTATTTGTCTCACACAAGAAATATAAGTACAAAAATAACCTTAAAATAAATGAATTAATGCTAAAATTATATTATCGTACCCACAGCGTATGAACCAAAAAGGTTCTACCACAGCATAATGTTGCTTGACAGGAGTCGAGCAACGCTTCTTGTGTAATGAAATTTGAAATGAAATTTATTTATTGCTTAAGATAATTGACAAGTAATTCCAAAAACAATCAAATGTATGTTACTTATGATCTAAGTGTATATAATTTACATGCGTTGATTGTATTGGATTAGCCTTAGATGTCTACGCTAGGCTTGAAAAGCCTGTGTTATAGACATCTATGCCATCCCTCATTGATTAGACATAAGACTTAAAAAATTATTAATTTTATGAAATATACATAAAATCATAATTTTCCTTACTATGACAAACAAATTACAATTATTAAAATTACAATTGATTGTGTGAGCGTGTCTACACGGCTGACAAACTAAAAAACAAAACAAAATTTATTTTCATATACATAGTATTACTTTGTTTTAGCATTCGTATAATTATTACTGTTTGTCGATTTATACAATTACTGTTTTTGTTCTGTGCTGTAACTGAGTTGTTACTATAAATGTTTTTCTATCTCTATCTATCTCTATATAGGTAGGTAAGGTGCATTATCTATTTACAGGTACTAAGTACGTTCAATATTCCGCATATTAAATGTAATATGGTATAGTTCGTTCCGGAATAAGTTGAGCTGGTAGCCCCAGGCACGCTTGTTTGTGGTCGTTCTATTTCAGAGCATCTATTCTTGTGTAATGTTGCCAACGTTACTGACGCTATTCGCAAGGAAAATGGCTTAGATAATGTGTAGTTGGGTACTTAACATTTTAAGAAAATATGAAGAACTAAAAGGTTGTATTTTTATGAACTATAAAATAGGAATTTAGAAAATATCTAGGTCTTTAGAATTTAGAGTTAGAGCTGACTCATTCATTACAGTTTTCGTGATAAGTCTAAAGTAGGTACAAAGTATGGATGCAAAAAGTTGTGTTAGATCCTTACTAATATTGTTACTGCGAAAGTAATATGCATGTATGTCCGGTTTTCATGCCTAAACTGCTGAACGGAATTCGATGGAATTTGGGACCCACCACGTAGTCTATATCAAGAGAATTGACAGAGGATACTTTTATTCTGGTTTTAGTTCCCGTGGGATAGTATAGGGACTCGCGATGTAACCTTTTTTATATTATTTATATGTTATAACAAAATTAATAACGTTAAAAACCAATTAAAAATACTATTAGAACCATTTTTGAGTTCTAGGCGGACGAAGTCGCGGTAAAAGCTAGTATAATTTTATAATTTTTTGTGATGATTGTGTTATTTAAATAAAATAAAATAAGGTCGTATCGAGGATCACTATGCACCTGATATTAATTTAATTTTAGCAGTACTACTATAGCTTGAGACAACTTGCCAGTTTAACGCTCGGGACCGAAGTGGCTGCTTTTCAGCTGGTGATTTTCCATCATAGCTCGTTGGCGGAAAATATCGCAACTACCACGCGATTGGACGTGCCCCTTATTGGCTAGCGTGTCTCGTCCAATCGTGTTTTACAAAAATGGTGTTGCCAGGCGTAATCAGTGTTACCAAACTAACTGAAGTAATACTTGACAATTTCAAAACAGATGACAGGTGGCTATAATTATTGACGTACCAAAAATCACGACATTCGGCCATACGACATCGTACGATCCTCCTGGCGTGCGATCAAAATTTACTTACATTCCTAATAGTAAATACCTTCCAGCGATCAGAAACCAAAATATCAGGATTTCAATTTAAAATGAACCTTAAAATGCATTTTATCACTAGTTTATGAACAATGCACAACAATGAAATAAAAAGCCGTTCCATTTTAGGAATTGAAATTAATTCAAGCGGAATACTGACTATCAACGCTCTGGCTGTGTGAATTTATCAACTTATAATTTAGAAATCAAATTTTTATAACCTGATCAAAAAATCTATTGTAAATCAGGTATTGCAAAACTTAAATCTGGATTATTCAATTATTACGACATTCGGTTTTATTAAAATTGGTACAGTTTTTTTTAAAGTATTGTTTCGGACTAATATTTACTGATTAACTCTCAGATCAATTAAGACTACAATACTTCAATTTAAGTTGCAACCTTTTTCAGTATTTAGTATAATAATTCACGATGGTCCGTATACATTTGTAGAAATAAGATAGTAAAGCTGTTTATCTCACCCGAGTGCAGAACTGTGAATATTATTAGGGAAACCATCTGCACGTTATAAAAAGTAATGCAATATTGTAATATTCTATTATCTACTGATAGCAATAAAGTACCATTATTATAATTAATTTCTTTTTAAGACTTATATCAAAATCTTAGATATTACATATTATTAGATACCTACTCGTATTAATGAACTTTTTGTTACCGGGTTTGAATTCAGAGTTCCGAGTGATGCCTCGTAGATGAAATAATTAAGCTTTTCAATACCTTATTTGCCGCAACTTCTCTCGACCTTGTTGTGAAAGAACTCCTTTCGCTCATCCTGAATCTCAGTATAAATATGCATCGTCGATGTCCTCCACAGCCTAGCGGACCCGACATCACATTCTGTCGAATTTATCGCCCTTGGACATGACAACCTTCTCCTTTGTTGTTAATTATTTATTTTAATTTATAAAATAGGCTTATAGGTCTTCAAATTAATAAATAAATTAAATTAAATAGCTGAAAGTTGTAGTAGTCTTCCGATTCTAATTAAAAGCAATATCTGGAAATAATTGTACCTACCTACATCACTGTAACAAGCTGACATCACATTGGACTAATTGTACCTACTAGTATTCTTTTAAGAAAACTGAACGACCTGGGTCTAACTGGGAATGGTCACAAAATTCTTAAGTCATACCTGACCGGTCGCACTCAAGCTGTTAGGATGAGTGAATTTAAAAGCTCTGCAGCGCCGATTACATACGGAGTCTCACAAAGATCCATCTTGGGTCCGTTGTTATTCATCGTTAAATGGTGCGCTCCGCGGGATAGTTCGCTGTTTACCTCGCAATGTCCGATATTCTGTCTATAATTCCCTAATAAAGCCATACATTGACTACTTGATTGAAATCTGGGGATCAGCAGCAAAGACTAACCTAAACTTATTGCAAATAGCACAAAATAAACTTATCAAAAGACTATTTAGCTATAATTATCTAACACCTACTATTAAACTATACAGTGAAACTAAATTAATGAATATCACTACAACCTATAAATACTATACCTGCTTACTAATACGAAAATACTATCTGAAGACATGCATTTAAACATTACATTCAAAACTAAACGTGACCATTATCAAAGAATGTAACTGAGAAATGCAGACAAATTAATTCTACATCATCCAAGAACAAATTATGGGAAAAAGCACATTACCTTTGAAAGTGCTAAAATATTCAACGAATTAAGTACCTAAAGCTATAAAGGAGACAAAATCTATGTACATGATATATATAAAAAAAATTACTTAAATTTTATCTTTCCAATCATAAGTAAATTATAACCTACTCTGTAATTAATAATGTTTACCTAATCTTCTATTAATAATTACTCAATAATTGGCATTACACACAATTTAAACTAAAAATATAAATCAATCAACAAAACATAAAATGCGTTCGCAAAAGTTTGACACATCTAGTGGTTGTAGATCTATGTAACTCGAGTCGCTCATTGTTCTATATGACGCTTCGCAAAATACTTGTACAGAAACAAGCAGTCGACTAGGACTTACCTACTGTATTGTGTCGGTCTCGTCAGAATTATTTTATAACTACCCACTATTATTTTTCTTTTGGATAAAATGTATGGATGTGTTGATGTTGTGTAGCTTTGGCTAACAAAGTAAATCACTTATTTAGTTACCTACCCGTTTATAGTATGCTCGTCACCCAACTGTAAATTATACACATTAGCAATAATTCGTTCCAAGTTCTCATTTTAAGTGAATTTTTGTAATTCTTATGAGAATAAAGTTTCTTAAACCATAAGGTATTGCATAGTGTAACTTAAGTATTTAATTTGTTGTAGCTGATTGCTTTAAATAATATTTTACTATACTGTGTATACTAATTGTAATTAACTGTTTCAGATTACTATAATCTCACTTTTTACTAATGAGCTAATTTAACTCGACTGTAACTATTCGTGATCAAGTGTTAGGTGCATACTTTAATAGTAAACTCTCAATTATTATACTCCACTGTAAGCAGATTACTTTACATAAAACTATACCCAACCGATTGTAGATTACCAACGTATTGTAGCAAACTATAAGTAGTTGTTTTCAACTGTAAATAATTGTAATCAATAAACATTAAATGAAGTTAACTATGACAATTTATAAATTATCCGCATTAATTGTATTCAACTGCAACTTTGCCACAATTAAGTAATTGTTATTTAGTCTAATAAATTGTAGTCATTCGAAAAACTAGACCCCGAAGTACCAATAGGACACTTATGGTGGTATTCCTCCTAATGTCTGGAACAGAACTAGACTTATTGCCATAAATGGCACCACCTCTAAGATTATAAAAGCTAGCTTACTATTTTTATCAATGTCTTTTAACTATGTTGTTAGCGTACCTAATTCTAACTGTACGGTGATTATCTTAAAATTAACTATAGGAAGACTAACACCTCACTACAAACTGCTAAGACTAAATTACATTTAGGCTTACCTAACGCAAGTTCATTATTTAACTAACTAACACAGTAGAAGAAGAGTAGGTAAAGCCTTTACCTACTCTTCATGTAGTTCCTCGTTGGAAATGGTTCCTATTAGGATCTAGGCATATCAGTTGATTCAAAACTACACTTTGTGCTCAAATTGAGAATATAGTTAAAAAAGCTTGTAAGTTTTATGACTCTTATGCAAACATGTGTGCGTACTCTTCTCTATACATAATAATTTCTGAGTAAGGGCTCGCCACGTCTGTCTGGAATAATTTTAATGATAAATATAACATATATAACAATATAATTTATAATATAACATAATATATAAATTCTAACGCTCTTCAATTAATAACGCCTCCATTGCAGGTGCTCATAATTATGATCACATACGTTACAAATACTGAAGCAGCAAAGGTTGCTACGTGATCAACTCCTATCACACAATTATTATCATAACAAGTTCACTGTAATAGTTTAGCCAAACCTATATACATGTACCATACTGTTCCCGGTCAATTAGAGACACATAAATGTGCGTAAATAACTTATATTCTTTGCGAAACGTCCGGATGTATGCGAGCTACGCTGCATAGAATGACAAAAAGCATTTAATAAGGACCTCTCAAACTCATATATTTGCTACTTTAGCTATATTGTATAAGAAAGCCATCAACCTTATGTCGTCTGAAAGTGTAAATATCAAGTAAAAGATTTTTTTACAAATTTACATAATTTAACGCTGTCAAATGTTTACTATCACCACCCCACGTTGTAAGCAACTACTAGTAGAACAAATTATCTGCTACTGAAACAATCATACTCAACTGCTGCTACTTTTGCATCGCTAAATAACTAATAGGTTTAGAGCACCGCGGCCCTGACTTAATAATTTAATGAAAACTACATAACATTGCATTTTACAGACATTCTTTCAATAAAGAAACTAAAATCGCACGTAGACCTTTTCGAAAACAATAATACTAGGAATGCGTCTATCGGTAACGGTATTGCATTCGCTCTTGCGCACAAATGGAGTTTTTAACGTTTTATAGTGCACTCTTAACTTGTAACAATAACTGTCTATTAACTGCACTCAACTTATTCAATTGTTTTTGACGGTAACTTTTAACTTAGTTTTGTGAATTGGAAATTTTCCAACTGTACTCTACTTTAATTGACATCTACTTATTTGAATTGATTTTGAAACAATTTATGAGCATAATACAAAAAGGTCATCTACTACTGATTGAAATTTACAAAATGAACTAATTACCTCTTAGAAAATTAGACTGAAGTTCATTTTTTTTTCATATTTAATTAATAGCGCTCAAATAGTGCTCTACTTTTACGTATTGAGTTAAATTGAGAATTAATTGAATTCTGTTCGACTTGCTCTAATTCTGTTCGACTTGCTCTAATTCTGTTCGACTTGCTCTAATTCTGTTCGACTTGCTCTAATTCTGTTCGACTTGCTCTAATTCTGTTCGACTTGCTCTAACTCTGTTCGACTTGCTCTAACTCTGTTCTATTTGCTCTAACTCTGTTCGATTTGCTCCAACTCTGTTCGACTTGCACTAATTCTGTTCGACTTGCTCTAATTCTGTTCGACTTGCTCTAACTCTGTTCGACTGTGCAAGACTTTAACTAAGTGTGCTTAGTTGTGCCAGACTTTTTTACTACTTGGGCACCGAGTTTGCTTAGCCCATGACGTTATACAACCACTATCTTATCATAATATTATACACTTGGCATACTTAGCCTGCACGTGACATAAATAGTCACTTAAACTGATTGTAATATTGTACTCTTGGCATACTTAGCCTGCGGTCACATACATAGCCACATAATCTAATTTTTGCACACTTGGCAATTTAACACACTTGGTTACTACTCAAAACTAAACGCAAGTGGTTTTCCAAGACAATGATTATTGCACACTTGGCAATTGAACACACTTGGTTACTGCTCAAAACTAAACGTAGGTAAATGGTTTTCCAAGAGAATGATTATTGCACACTTGGCAATTGAACACACTTGGTTACTGCTCAAAACTAAACGTAGGTAAATGGTTTTCCAAGAGAATGATTATTGCACACTTGGCAATTGAACACACTTGGTTACTACTCAAAACTAAACGCAAGTGGTTTTCCAAGACAATGATTATTGCACACGTGGCAATTGAACACACTTGGTTACTGCTCAAAACTAAACGTAGGTAAATGGTTTTCCAAGACAATGATTATTGCACACTTGGCAATTGAACATACTTGGTTACTGCTCAAAACTAAACGTAAATGGTTTTCTAAGGCACTGATTATTGCACGCTTGTCAATTGAACACACTTGGTTATGCTACTGCTCATTTGGAAACTAAACGCAAATGGATTTCTAAGGCACTAACTATTGCACGCTTGTCAATTGAACACACTTGGTTACCTACTGCTTATTTGGAAACTAAATGCAAAAGGATTTGCAAGACACTGCTACTATTATTTGCTATTGCAAGAACACTTTGTTAATGCACTTTTGGAAACTAAACGCAAATGGTTATCTAAGACACAGATTATTGCATATTTTGCAATGGATCAAACAATGGCAAATGATGTGATATCATAAAAATAAGATTTACTATTAATGATTCAAAGTTCTTGGCTACGCAACACTTTACGCAGGTGCTCATGAAATTCCAAACACATGGTGAAAACTTAGAACCACACGATCACCAGCAGTTACAAAAATCTTTCTGTCAGAGAGTAGCCCTGTTCAGATCTTCTTGCAACCACCGACAATCGTACGGTGACACAATATGCCAACACGATTAGAGAGTTGCTCCAACCACGCATTAGCACATGTTTCCTGGATTTGCAATCAACACATGAAATAGGTACTGATTTTTTTTGTACAAAATGTTCTGAACATAACCATTGCAAATCGAAAGGATTCATGTACAAACGGATCGTCTCGGTACAATACCGACCGCTTATCCATCAAATTCCATACGAAATGATTGGCTTGTAAAATAACTAAATGTCATGAATTTTTATATAAGAATTAAAAACATTCCATAAAAAGAGTTATCACGTCTGGATAGTCTCGGTTTATTACCGACCATTCGTGCGAACAGCTATTTAAATTGGAATACTTGCGGAAAGTATTTAAATCAATTAAATCAATTAAATTAATCATGGCAATCTGGCCTAGAACTTTTTCAATATTTTTCTAAAATAATTACTAGGTAATTACTAGTCGTCATGAAATTTGATAGAAGAACAGGTATCTACCAGAAAACTTTTCCATAAAAAGCGTTATCACGTCTGGATAGTCTCGGTTTATTACCGACCATTCGTGCGAACAGCTATTTAAATTGGAATATTTGCGGAAGATACCCGCATTCAAATCAATTAAATCAGACTAGGCAGTCTGGCCAAGAACTTTATCAATATTTTTCAAAACAATTATGAGATAATTAACTAAAACATACCTGGGTTCATCACACTTCTGAAATATCGAGGATCACTATGCACCTGATATTAATTTAATTTTAGCAGTACTACTATAGCTTGAGACAACTTGCCAGTTTAACGCTCGGGACCGAAGTGGCTGCTTTTCAGCTGGTGATTTTCCATCATAGCTCGTTGGCGGAAAATATCGCAACTACCACGCGATTGGACGTGCCCCTTATTGGCTAGCGTGTCTCGTCCAATCGTGTTTTACAAAAATGGTGTTGCCAGGCGTAATCAGTGTTACCAAACTAACTGAAGTAATACTTGACAATTTCAAAACAGATGACAGGTGGCTATAATTATTGACGTACCAAAAATCACGACAGTCGCTTTTTTACTAAGTAAATTTAAGTAGGTTTCCTATAAATAAATAAAATAAATATATAATATACCTGAATGTAAAAGTTAGCGTTGATGATGTTAATAACTATTGTTATAGCTGTATCAGCCCTAGCGCCATTTTTGCGCTGGAAATTACATAAACTCGTTATTATGTGCAGGACATTTGCATTTGCATCATGGGAAAGTAAACCTATCTATATTGAATATTTTATTTGTTGCATCTGTTGTCGATTTACCTTTAGTGAAGCCAAATTTGTTTTTTACATGTTTTGCGTGTCAATATTCAAAATACATTTGCTAATTAGTAGACGCTTTGATACCCAGTTCAAAAAATCCCACTATAGTGAAGCTACAAGGGTGTTTTTTGTAGCAAAATTATACCCTAGCCCAAAAAAAAACAAAAGAGAATGTGGATTTTTGACACACACGCGATAAAATTTTACATTTTGATGCGTTGTTATGCATTCAAATGTGAAATTTTATCCAAAAATCGAATGTGTAATTATTGAACATAACCTATTCCTTGCCTTACCTCAACTAAAAGCTACGGGGTGCATTTATGTAGATCCAACTTTACCATAACTTTATTATCTCGAGCAAGATTCCCCCAAAGTTCTCATGCTTGCAGAAACAGCTAGCTGCAACTTAAGATTACAAACGAAGGGTGAAATGGGGATAGTCGCCGCAGAGGTATAGGTACCTGAGTATAGAAATTTATAAAAAACGAAATCATATATTAATGGTTTGGAAAAGATCATGAATCTGTTCGTATCTTCAAATATTGCGTTTTAACAGAAGTTTTGAATTTGATTTTTTATTGCGATACAAATGGTGGGCTTAATGCCGAGGCATTATCTACCTGCCGAACAAAAGCAAAAAGTTTATACTGTTTTAATAATAACTGGATAAGATTAAACATCTGTTCGTGTCTTTTATGTATATTGGAGAGTCTCCTAGCCTTTTTCATCTTGGTTTTCGATAAAAGTGCACAACGCACTGTATCCCTACTACTGACTGACGTATTCAAGTACCTATTAAACGATTTGTTTGGATTGACAAATAAGCTAATAAACTATTGGACGGATTTGAAAAATCCTTTTACAACATTAGAATCTTAGGTAATAAGGAAATAAGGCCTACAGAAAATTTTCAAAAAATTTAGGGATCCGTTTGTAAAGTTCAATAATGTAACCCAACGTGTAGGTGTGTGTGTAGACTTAATAATTTTTGAAAGCTTTGTTAAATACCCGTGGGAAGCCAGGGCGGACCACTAGTAAATTATAACAGAGAAGGCAAAGTTTTTGGGATTAGGCCGCACGTCGTCGCCACGGCGAGCGAATATCCCTACTTTACCTGCGGAGTTACTATCTACTCCGGACTAATTCTCTAAACCTCGCAAATTCGGGTTGTGAAACTGTTTTAAGGTATCTACATCAACTGTGAGATTCTGTAAGGATTGTTGTTGCGTTTTCCTTGCGTTCGTTGTCGTTATTTTAACTTTTCCTAGCGTCTTCGGTGCAGTCTTGTCTTCGGTCAGGAATCTGAATCTGGAATAATCCGTTGAAATGTAACTTGATCGATATTTTTTAAATATCGATCAAGTATTATATATTATATAATTTAGTATTATATATTATATAATTGAGTATCGTATCTGTAGCTTCATAATAATACATTTAGAGGTTTTTAAAAGGTTTTTTGTTAAATTGTATTAACAGACTTCTAAAGAAGCAACGCTACCTACTGACAAGTGACAAGATAATGTCAACGATTTTGCATCGCGATCTAACATGGCAAGGCAATGCTGCCATGCCAATAAATCAATATCAATATTTTTTCTACGTAGAACGAGTATTTGTAAATGCTCATAAAATAATGTACATAATATTTAACGGAAATGTGGGCGTTTCCTTTTATATTGCCTCTTTAAACTCTCTTTAACAACGCGTAAATATAAAAGATGTTTACAACATAATGCACAACTCTTTATTGTAAACCATAAATAAAATACAGCAGACATTGATAAAACACAACAAACAACAACAACATCAGCCTATATCAGTCCACTGCTGGACATAGGCCTCCCCTAATGCGCGCCATGGGTGGCGTTATTTCATCTGGGGGTTATTGCCCATAATCCCCACGCTGGGCATGCGGGTTGGGGATCGCAGTTCGGTGGAGTTGTTCTGCAGAGGGCGCTGCTGCCCGCCCCCCGGTGTGTTTCCCTTAGTCGCCTCTTACGACATCCACAAAAACACATAAAACACAAACAGATAAAACACAAGAAATTATTAAATAAATAAACACAAAATTGCAATATGGCCTTATCGCTTATAAGCATATTGTTCAGGGCCACCAAGCCGGTTATTTTACTAAAATACTTTCATAGTTTCACGGATTCATAATAAATTTTAGCGGGCTAACTATGAACCTATTTTGAGTCGGAAGACCATCTTTTCATCCCTTAACGAGAGACTTCATCAGGGTGAGTGCGGCTCACACCGCGCCCGTATCCTTTCTAAGCGTCCACACACTGCTATTCAACTAATGCTTTCACTGCCAACCTTCAATAACCTGCAAGGGTTCCTTTGGGTACATATACATGCATGCATGTGTGATGTCGATACGAGTTTCCGTTGAGAGCGGCGCCGTGGTCTAAAATCGGCTAAGGACTTCGTCTTCATAAGGTCTCATCCTTTATTCACAAATATAATAACAATTAAATAACCAAGTTAGAGCTAGTATTTGTATTTGAAACAATTGAGCTTACTGCAGACTGTTGCAAACAAACTACACGTAGCTCAATAGATCCATAGGTTTTACCTAGTTCAGGCACAGAATCGTTAGAATCTACGTATTATTATTCTTATGTTATTACATTTATTTGTCCTAAGTAATTTTTGTATATTTTTTTATATCTATATGAAGTACCTTCAACCAGATTATCAGAAAATTGTTTTTAAAACCCGGAGAGCTTCGGCACCCCAAGGAACTAGAGTGCACTCTAAAAGGAAAGAATGCCTAGGCTCTGTCGAGACCTACATATTTTCGCCTCTTGAGATGTTTAAATTAATTCAATGAACTAGGTACCTATAAACGAAACCCGATAACAGAGCTGTTTTATAAATATGTCTCCTTAAAACCAAATCCCTAGCATCTGTTCTAGCCGACTTGATTGGCGCTGGCGACTTAACAGCTAGCTTTAAAGGTGCACGAACTGACAAAGAGATCTTACCCCTATACTTGTGGGTAGGGGATAGAGACGGGCCTATGCAGTGGTCTTGAACCTAGACTTCAAATATTTATACGTTTTGATGAGAAGAGCACTTGTGAACCGGTAGATCCCTAACAAATAACTCTAGTAAAGACAGTCTTCAAAATCTCTGTCTCAAATCTGCTCATCTACTGTGATTATATTCGGTCGGTCGGTTAGATTCGGTTATTAAGGTCCGCCTGCGACGCAGGAGGTTGTGGGCTCGATTCCCGCCTCGGGACAAAAAATGTTTGTACGATCTGCAGATATTTGTTCAGGGTGTTCTGGTCGTTTTCTATGTATAGTAAAAACTTTCATCTCTTATCTTTGTAATCTATTGTATTATGTATATCAGTCATCTAGTGCCCATAACACAGGCTCTGCTTAGCTTGTGGCTAAATGATGCTGTGTGGATTTTCCGACATTATTTATTATTCAGTTCATACAAAAATATGATAGACATTGGTAGGATAGATCAAGCAAATGTGGGTCAAAATAGACGCCATCGAGGAGGACTAGATAGTACTTATAAAGGTAAGTATTGCTTACAATAGCGTATAGCTATTATTTCGGAAGTATTTATTGAGTAGCTTTATATTACTTGAACAAATCCGAACGAATAAATAATGATATAACTATCATTATTTTAATTTTTTTTAGTTAGATCGTTAGATCACAGTATACATAATGTATACTGTGGTTAGATGCTGCGGTTCAGATAAATTATTAGCATTGACGAATTGAAGAATCCTTTCTTTCATATTAGTCAAAAATTTACTTTCTTGTTGATTTGTACCTAAATACCAGTTAAAAAACCTAACTGAGATCCCTCTCAGAAAGAATGAGAGATAAGAAGAAAGAATACCAGTTAAAAAACCTAACTGAGAAGGATTTCAGTTAGGTTTTTAACTGGTATTTAGGTACAAATCAAAAAGAAAGTAAATTTTTGACTTAGTATTTTAGAATGTACTCATATTCATATTTTGATAATAAGAGTTAGACCACGTTCATCGAGCCGTATGGCAAGTTCTGAATGAGTCTGGGACGTTGAAAGCTGGATGGTGTCTGATGCGCCGTGTAATGGAACGCCTCGGGGTGATTCTTGTGGTTAAGTTGGTATGCTGCCTTTTGTTAGAATATGCAAGCGAGCGTGGATAGGTAATCGACAGATAGTACCAACCAAACAAAGCAAACATGTCAAATCACTCGGTGAATATGTATCTGTCCATAATATTCTATGAGTGTCTTTTCGGTTAAATGAGAAATGAAAAATATTTTAAAACTAAAAATCATTTTAAAGCAAATTTTACCAGCTTTCTTTGAAACTATCGTAAAGTCTTTAGTAATATTTATAACTTAAAAGAAAGATAAAACCCAATAGCCATTTTTAGCTTAGTATCCAAAAACTCTTTACCTTTAATAATAATAAATAATGTCAGACAATCCACACAGAAACACCTAGCCCCAAGCTAAGCAGAGCTTGTGCTATGATGGGTACCTACTAGATGACTGATATACATAACAATTAAATGGCACAATGACAATGGCAGACACAATTAAATGATTGGCAATTTTCGATTGAACATAATCTCATTAAAATTGCCCAAATCATGGTCTACATTGAAAATACTTAACTCGAAGGAAACAAATTGTAAAAAAGATTTTATCGATGCTTGGTAAAGTGTCGTGTTCTCATGGTTTGTTTGATTTTCGTGAAAGTAGTTGGTAAAAGAGAAAATTGCCTGATTTTAAGTCTCCGCGTCACGTAGCGCAGTGCAGCGAGCCTGCGGACATAGTGATGTGCTGCGAGGATAGTTTTATATCGATCAACACATTTATAACGTGTATAATAATTTCATCACCATTTGATGGCATATAATAGTCCACTGCTGGACATAGGCCTCCCCAATGAGCGCCATAGATTGCGTTATTTATCATTTAGGGGTTATTGCCTATGCTGGACATGCGGGTTGGGGATCGCAGTTCAATGGAGTTGTTCTACAGAGGGCGCTGCTGCCCGCCCCCCCGGTGTGTTTCTATTAGTCGCCTCTTACGACACCCCCGGGAAGAGTGGTGGTGATATTCTATTCTGGCACCACACGGCAATTATAATCAATTATTAACAAAGATAAATACAGTAGGTATTAACAGAACAAAACAAAAATACATAGTCACTTATAAATCGATGACCTAGTTACCTATTTAAAATTGTATGAATAAAATTTTATCAAATTTGATTTGTTAAGTTTTTAAAGTAAGTACCTACATAACGTAGATGAGATAAATTGGACCTACTCCGAACTTTAGATGAAGGATAAAAGTTTGCAATAATTTAATCTTTAATTCAAAACCATTATGCGAAGAATGTACTTGAAGCTATTTTCAATAATATGGTTTTGACAGCTAGGTTGCGAAGTTCCGTTCAGACATCAGTTGAATTGGTTGCTTTGAATCCTATGCACCCGCATTACGCGACTTTACCGCGTGATTATCTGAAAAGGCTTGACATCCGCTCATCGAAGGCTCATCGACATCGATATCGATAGTGTCAGGTAACTTGTGATGGCACAGATTAAACATTGTTCCGCGATGACACATTGCCTTTTCATCGAATCAATTCCAGTACATTTGAGTAATGGCGCTACATTGAAAACAGGTCACCTGTTATTGCTGAAAATCAATTTAGCGACGTTGCGCTATAATCAATTTCGTTTTAACTTATCGATATTTTCGGTAGCACTACTGGCGCAATGTGTCATGTGTTTTAACGCTTTTTGTATTGTACTTATTTTGGCTCCAGTATTACCATAAACAACTATAGATATTTACGTTTGTTTACATTCTTAAGTTTGTTTTTTTACTTGAATACAAAACCATTATTGTTTCAATTATAAATACTAGTTCCAATTTGGTTAAATAATTTTAATTTTCTTTATTAATAAAGTTTTTACCACTTATTTATAAATGAATTATTCGACGATTATGGTAATATTACATGAATCTCTTAACCTAAAACGGTTGTAAGAAATTAAAACAACAATAAAAAAAATAGAGAAGGGATAAACACACATAAAACTAGACATGTTGAACAGATAAAAACACACTGAAATTACCATAAAAAGAAATATAAATTATACATCTTGCAGCATTTTCATGGGCTAGATGATGCTGTGTGGATTATCCAGCACAATTTATTATTTATTTATTTATTTATCGATATACCAACGAAGGTACATCCCTATCATATATTACACGAGCTGTAAACGTTAGATCGGATGCACCGCGTCTCTGAAGACCGGAAAATTACCAGACTCGAACCTTGCCAAGCTATTTACAGATACTTTAGCTTATCGTATGTGGAGTATAAGGGTCAAAATCCAAAATGGTGTTAGTATTTCAATCAAAGCGATTGACCTAATTAATTGATATCAATCAAAGAAAACAGTGACTTAGATCTTGACGAGACAAACGTAGTGTAAGATGCCCTCCGACGAACTGAATACGTCTAGCTGAGTCCATGAGTGGACTATTTAATTATAATGATGGAAGTAAGTGCCTCTCTATATTGACCGAGTTATTAACCGTTGAGAAGTTCATAAATAATACGAAGAGTAAACAAGACTTCCAAAATCTCTCCCTATGCCATTAATCTTTTACGACATAAATATACTTTATAGTATGCATCAGTAGGAAAGGTTTGATAAATATTTAATTTAAAAACCATAAAATTAATAATAGGATGTCATAACTTTCAATGAACATTTTGTGTAACACACTGTCAATTTAGTTTCGAATAAATCTTTCTTTCTTTCGTGGGAAAAATTTCAAAGTAATTTTTTTTCCCAAAAAGGACCTTCTAACATTTTATGCCTTATACAGGGTGTCCGGTAATAATGGATAACTCTGCAGCGGCCACTCAGGAAAAAGTAAAAAAAAATCTGAAAATAAATGATTTCAAGACCAACGTACTACTTATACATATGTTTCAACAGTTATTTTATGGGTTAGAATGAGCGAATAGTTGTCCTTTCTCTAGAACCATGTGTCAGCGGAATATAATAAAGTATAAATCACGTCCTGCACATAATTAAATGTAAAACCATTTTATCGAGAACTCTCTACTGTCGGTCAAAGGAAAAATTATTTACTTGGAGCACGGATTTCCAAGACTTGAGAAACTGGGAAAGTTTCTATTTAAAATAACTCCAGTAAAGTTTATAACTTGTCGGTTGTTTTTTCGATGGCAATCAAAATAAGCGACTCAAGTGCGGCTGAGTTATGATTCCGCATTTAAATATTGCAATTTTGAAGTGGAAATTATGAGACCGCCGCTTTTCAGCCTTCTTTCTTGAATAGTTATGGAAAAACTAGATGTATTTATATTTTTGTATTTAGTGATTTTAAAATATAGAGTAGGTTCACATTTTAATGTTTCTTTCAAACTGTACAGCAGTATGTCGGCAGTAAAGGTCCGTTGTAATGAAATCTAGTATTTTTGGGATATTAAATAAAGTTGGACAATCCACACAGCATCATCTAGCCCCAAGCTAAACAGAGCTTGTGTTATGTATGGTTATTAAGATGACTAATATACATAAAACAATAGATAACAAAGAGATATTAGATTAAACGACCAGAACACTCGAACAAATATCTGCAGATCGTACAAAAAATTACGGCGTCACAGGCGGACCTTCGCCCACCATAGGTATTACTTGAGTAGTCAATGCAACGCTTTCCCGAGTAATAAGCGTATTTTCTGTTTCTGGTCCTACTATCCATTGAAAAGAGGTTTGTGGCCAACACATACTCATATTTTTAGCTTATTTTAAGTGAAAACTAAGCTAATACTAAGTAAGTAGATACGAGTTTCTAAGTACGAAGATATGGGTTTCTAAGTACGTAGATACGGGTTTCTAAGTAAAACCGGGCTGCATTGAAATTTACGTTGAACTGAGTAGGTTATATTTTCATACGAATTATTAATTTTCCTAATAAAGCGGGAGAAGAGGTAACTTCAGTCAGCTAGCTTCAGTTAGATCAACAAATCAGTCGATAGCGGAACAATATTGACATTTCAAATGAGGGTAGATGTGCGTTTATGTGTTGTGGAGTAATGTTTACCGCAATCCATTGTAATTTGAAACATAATTTTGCTTTGCCAGATTTATGTGGGATGAGGTGATTCCCTTGCCTATTAGACTTTACCTACTGCTTTAAAAATAAACAAATAAAAAAATAATAATAATTAAATACATATTTAAATAAATATCTAACTGTCAAAATGCAGCCAGCCTTTGGGTGCTACGTCCACTAGTTCTCTTTCGACTGTGATCATCATTATAAATGAAGTTTTTTTTCTTTTAGATAGTTTAAACGGTCATTTTAGTATACTACCACCTGCCATCAAGAAGGTATCTACACAAACATTGCTTTATTGTAATCAAATAACAAAAAGTTTTATCTGGAAAACAAAAAAGCTTCTATCCCGGAAATACGCGTGTAAAGCCGCGGCTACAAGCCAGTAGAGTTATGCGTGAACAAGCCATTCTATTTCAAGTACCAATTAGAGATTCCGTTTAGTAAAAAGTGACTAAAATTAGACAAAGAATCCAATTAACCTTTGACGCCTACAACGAGGCGTAGGGTTCATCTGCGTCCCCTAGTAGCTATTTATAATAGTGTGTCTTTAAAACTTTGTTATAGGCGTGCTTTATTACATTTTAGAACAAAAAACTATGCTATAAATTATCATAGCTGTCTACATCCAAAGTAAATAGAAAACGTTAACCAGCACTTCATTTTCGACGACCTCTGTGGCGCGGTGGGCGAAGATCCGCCTACGACGCAGGAAGTTGCGGCTTCGATTCCCGCCTCGGGACAAATATTTGTGCGATCTACAGATATTTGTTCAGGGGGCTCTGGTCGTTTTCTTTGTATAATAAAACATCTATATAAGTAATAATTATATTGTATTATGTATTCATCTAGTACCCATATCACAAGCTCTGCTTAGCTTGGGGCTAGATGCTGTGTGGATTGTCCAACATTATTTATTTAGAACTGTGAAAAAAAAACCGACAAGTTCCCCTTTTTTTAAAAAAAATACTTTACGAAAAGGAAAGGCGTATAGCCTTAAGACGACTTTGATTAACCTTATGTATCAAAATCACTTCAGCCGTTTCGATGCTTCAATACATTAAAGATTATTCTAATAGCAAAAACATTTTGCCTTGAAAATTGACATAGGTAATTATATAATTATGACTTCCCGAATTCCTGAAGATTAATTCAAGTCAAACCAGAAAAACCATGAAGTTGTATTGGTATTCTTTTTTTTTTATTAATAGCACGATGCCCCTGAACCCATTAATCCGTGACAAACAAAAATATCTAGCTTACACGTCATTAAACTTAAAAGTAGCTTAAGTAGCTGTAACAGATGTGTCTCCTACTTTAAGTAAATTTTAAGTTGCTGAGGTTCATTTACTTTGAACGAGTCACTGACTTCCTATTAAATTAAAACCTGAGGAATGTTGCATTCGGTTCAAACCCCTACTATAGGCTAATAATATATGTACATATATTATTGGTACATGGTACATAGAAATAGTTCTATGTGTATTATTTATAATTTAATAAAAACAAATAACAGACGTAATTAATGTAAAAATAATTGATAATATTTTTATGGGATATTTTTTTGATAATCATCGAAAGTTTTATAAACCTTCGGTAGCTTAAATAGGTTTATTTTTGTGTTATTTTGTTTATTTATCAATAATTTGACCAAATCAGGTCTTGTCTAAAAATCAGCGTCGCTTTTGTGTCCAGATATTATGAGTACCTACCTACTCTTCTGAGTTCCCTGATTTATTTATTTTTTGTACATGTTATATTGTATTTGTTAAAAGGTGTTTTTGTGCTACTTGGTTCCTAATAAATTTCTTTTCTTTTTTCTTTATAAGCACTTCATTAGAAAAAAGAACTAGTTATAACTCCATTGAAAATTAACACAAATGATGTCAATATTCATAAGATCGCAAATGACGTAAAACTCACGATCTTGTAACTTTAGACGGATGTGAGTTTTCAACTGTGCTAGCACGCAATATCGTCAGTCAGATAACGATGGAGATAGATATAGAGAAACATTTATAACAGGATATAACGCTGTGTTTAAATAAATTTACATAAGTATTGATTACTTAGCAAGTCTGAGTACTTTTAACTACTAAGCTTGCCTTACTAGCGCCAGTAACTATCCCAGTGTAAACGCTCCCTGGACCGCATCCGTCACCCGTCCAATTAAAAGTTAGATGCGCTTTGCATGTGATGTTATATTTAACTTTTTTCAGTTAAAAACTACTTATTAGCTTAGTAACATTACCGCAATGAAGTTAATAAGCATTTTAATGCGGAGTTGAGTTTATACACAAAATGCTTATATTTAGGGATTGCTTAGTTCAAAAATATAATTTAAGGGTATAGGTATAGGTTAAACCTTAATTAAAAAATAATTTTACAATTAACAAAACCAAATTAGAACTAGTATTTATAATCGATAAATTTGAAGTAACTGCAGACTGTTGCAAACAATCTACAGGTAGGTACCTCAACTGGTCCATAGGTTATATTTTCGTACCCTTAGAATTTTCTGTGCATACGTTTTAAAAACTCATTATTGGATTGATCTACGAGAATCGAACCCGCAACTTTGTATCAGACGTCGCTGTAGTTATTGGACCAATAACTAAGACTTCTTCCTCATCTTTGAAGAAGAATCTTCTAACTACTCAAAAATTCAAAGGTTCAACAAAAATCACTTAACCTCTTTAAAATTTTCTAGAAAATAACTTTGTTCCTAAAACTATGAAACTGTTCCAACAAAATAGCCAATAAATAATGTTGCCCATTAAAGTAGCAGGAACCACGACGTGACGTTAATAATAAAAAGCGGGCATAATTGGAAATACCCGGTACGAAACAAACTTCTCCTGAGGTAGTATTCATACACGATACGTATAGAATCGAAACTGAGGTAAGTTTCAATGATTAGGGTTTTACATGTCGTTTATTCAAAGAAAATTACAATTGTAGGCACAATAGAGTCGAATTGGAATTCGATGGTGCCAAATAGTATAAAGTATATTTGGCATAGAACACGTAATACCCATTCACAGTGAAGGCTCTAAACGATGGTCATCTGGGAATCTAATCTCATGATTTGTTTTAAAAAGCGCATAACGCTAAAAACATGTTTACATGTATTTAATATTGTCTAGGAAGTACATTGGATTTATATTATTCTTATTAGTTAACCTCATAAATAAATATCTTTAAAAATTTAAATGTTATCTCTTGATTTAGAATTTTTATAATTTACCGACTACCTTTGATTTTTTTTTGCAGAGCTTGTTAGAACTGGCTTAGATTGTGTAGTGGTCAACAGCTTACTATTCTTTAACGTAAAAAAGTTTTTCATCTCGCCTCATGTACTTAAAAAAACTCATAAATCTAAACAACGGCTCAACAGTGTTTTACCTCATTTATTTATCGTTTACAGAAGAAATCAAACTAATCTTAAGAAAATTAGTCTATTACATAAACACGTCTCCGTTTTTGTAATACTAAACCAAGATGTAAAGAAATATTTCAGAGGAGTTTCATTTCTACGTCAGAATTAATATAGCTATTAAACAATGTTTTGTTTGTTTGGTTACGGCCTGCAAATATTATTGGATGCCGCCCACAATCAACAAGAACGGTTTTCGCAATGTTACGGCTTGCTACTACTTTCCTATAACACTCACAGAACTATTCAATTGGGATTTTGTTGTTTCCGTAACTTCGGAAGTTTCGACATCTTCGAATGATTCGATTATTGTCACGAATTTGTATTTGGTGTGTTAAATAAATGAATAATGCCAGACAATCCACACAGCATCATCTAGCCATAAGCTAAGCAGAGCTTGTGTTATGGGTAGGTACTAGATGACTGATATACATGATATAATATTATTACATACATAGATATTTTTATTATACATAGAAAACGACCAGAACGCCCTGTACAAATATCTGCAGATCTAAAATTCTTTACTTAATAAGTTGTTAGTTTTGTGTGTCGTCCAAGTGTGATGGTGATGGATGGACATGATGATGGATGGACATTCCTAGTTCTGAAGACCAAGTGAGGGTAGTTGGAAATATACTACCTCTTTACGCAGAGGCGGCAGCTCTATGTAGTTTTGCAGGCCGTGATCAGAGAGTAAACCTGTTGAAACGTCGGCTGAAATAGTTATATAAAAGCGATAAATACCCTTGTAATATATGAAATTATGATAAGTTACTTAACAACTTATTCTTATTCCTGAATAACAGTACTGTTATTCAGGAATTAGAATAAGTTGTTGTTATGAATAAATAAGTTATTATTGATAAATTATTGTTATTATTGGATATAATTCTTTTAATTGTCCAGCATTATTTATTATTATTATTATTATTAATAAGACTAGCAATATGCATAGAACGCTTGTACCTGTGCTTGTACTTTGTAGTTTTTGCTAATCATCTAACCACTACGTAACGCACCTTCCTTCAGCATAATTTCCTCGTTTTGTTAAACTTATCAGCATCATAAATTATCGTACCTACGAAATGCATTAAAGCGATAATGGAACCCTCGCTGACATGTTCGGAACCCTCCGGAAGTATTGCAATGAGGAAACGTGCCTCAACTTACCCCAAGTTAAACTATGGGGAATACCGGGGAGAGCGGGGAAGTACGGTCAGATTGTACATAGTTAAGGGGAGAATAGAGAGTGAACGAAAGCGAAGACCAAGGGGGTTAATGGGAAAATTTAAATCGAAGATACGTTTTCGTCTATAGGTATACTAATATTATAAAGAGAAAAGATTTTATTGTTTGTTTGAAATGAATAGGCTACAAAACTACTGGACTAATTTGAAAAATTCCTTCACCATTAGAACTCAACATTATCTTTGTTGAACTTATGCTATATAATATTTCCAAAAAAGTTTGGAATGCGTATGAAAACTTCACTAATGTAACCCAAGATGTGTAAAAATTTTATTATTTTTGAAATTCTTGTCCGTGCGACTGGAGCGGACCGCTAGCGAAAAATAAATCAACGCTTATGTCACTTGCAAGAGATCGGGTTCGTACGAAAACAAATCAAACATTTCGGTTTTTGTTTTTACAAGGACGCCTCTTTAAGAGTAAGAACTTGATGAACTTAATTTCTAGGATAAAAATTTACCCCTGTAATCGTACCAGTCCAATGTTTGTTAAAATTAATTATAAATAAATTCTTAATTTCCAACATCATAGGTCCTTAGTAGTTAAGTTAAATACATATAATAGTTAAGTTAGAACCTAATTAGAATACAAATCAATGAGTCAAACATACATTATATCATAATCAGTCGTATTTATTTAGAGAAAACATCAAATTTAACTATTTATTCCAGAATTATGGTGCTTTAATGAAGAAATTGAAATTGAATCAAAAACAACATAATCGAAATAAAGAATAAATAAATAAAGCGTTAAGGATCAATAAAGATTTTTTTTTAATTGAAGGTCCTTTTTATTTTACAAAAATACAAGTCCGTTTTTTTTATCATTTTAATTTCTATCAAGCGAGGTGGGTTAAGTTTTTCGATGTCATATCCTTTAATAAATCAAACCAACCAAATGGCAGAAGAGATTTTGATGACAACACTTTTAAGTCAAGATTAAAATTATTACTTGTACGAAAATGTTACTACACTGTGATTGAATTCCTTAATGACACAACCTGTACAGGAGCCAAGTAGGTTTGATTATTAAGTTAGATTAAGACAATTATCTACTAAGAACATAGACTTTATTATATAGCATAAAATGTTTGACAGGGGTGGGCATATCATGCTTCATATGACATTTAAAATATTTTTTTTCCATTCACATACACTATTTAAATTTCTGGACATTCATTGAATTGTTTCTATAATTATATTTAATCGAATACTTAATAATACCTATAAATATTATTTTTTTGACATATTTACTATGATAAGCTTACAAATTGTGTGTATTATACCGATCTTAACTTGAACATTTAAGTATTAATAATATGAAGAAATAAATGTATCAAATTGTAAAACTAAGAACTCAGAATTATGCCACGCCTTACAGGGTTCATGTAATTTCTACCTATAAGAATGTAACATCTTGTAAAGGACATGAATGCAATAAATAAATAAATGATTGGTTATCAAAATATTAGTAGTATTTGAAAGATATAAGCATACATAGGGAGGGACAGACAGCGGGAAGCGACTTTGTTTTATACTATGTAGTGATTATTTAGTTTAAATAACACTAGTTTAAGATTGCTCTGGTATTTTAGAACACTCAAATACGTGAGTTCATTGAACATATTCAAAACTTGTTATTATTCTCGATTTCGAAGTGGTGACACTAAAACTGTGTACGGTTAAATGTACGGGTATAGTATACGTACGATTGGTAAAAAACCCGAATCGCTTTTTCACTTATTCCGCTTAATATAGGACGGAATCCTACGAAATATAACTAAAAATCATGAGAGACAAGACGAGTATTTTGGTACGTCATTCATCAAAATGGCTTTAGCCGTTCTGTTGCTTAGAACTAATAAAGTGCGTTCACCAATCACATAGCAACAACAACATCAGCCTTTGCTGGACATAGGCCTCCCCTAATGAGCGCCATAGATGGCAATATTTATCATTTGGGGGTTATTGCCCATAATCCCCACGCTGGGCATGCGGGTTGGGGATCGCAGTTCGGTGGAGTTGTTCTGCAGAGGACGCTGCTGCCCGCCCCCCGGTGTGTGTCCCTTATTCGCCTCTTACGACACCCACGGGAAGAGTGGGGGGTGGTGAAATTCTATGCTGGCACCACACGGCTTTACATAGAAACACTCGAAAATACAACCCACGTCTAGCGTGCAAAAAAGAAAAGAAATCCACTCAGCTTGCACACAACACAAGAATGCAAGTTCCTCCTAGATAGCAATTCCTAGAGAATAATAGATCAGTTTCAATATTGCTTTGTGCTCATGAATAATCTATTAACAGAAGACCAATTCAGCTCCCAGATGGCACAAGAAGTGCCATTACTTATCTCTACGTATATATAGTCAACGAACAAAATCGCTGACCAAAACACCTGAAACTGTTTTAAAATAATATATATTAAAAAACAACCTGTTTGGGTAATCAGTATTTGTTCTGTCACATGAGCACCACAATTTTTTTTTATTTACGAGATCTGTCAAGTACGAATGTACTCGCGCGCTAAGAGTTTCGAATATTTGTCAATTATATACATAAGTATACAGTACTATCATGGTGCTCGCGGTTTCACCCGCGTAGCTCCCGATCCCGTGGAATTTTCGTGATAAATGGTTATTTTCCAGGTCATAAATTATCTGTGTACCAAATTTCATCAAAATTCGTTTAGTAGTTTTTGCGTGAAAGAGTAACAAGCATCCATCCATTACTTACAAACTTTACTTTTTCGCGTTTATAATATTATTAGGATTAAAGGGACCGGCCGATTAGAGACTTCGCTGCCTGAAAATAGTAGGTGTCGGTTGGTAGGTCAATGGTCATGTCAATGGATGGACAATTGGACACTTTACCTACCGTTTTGCAAAATATTTTATAAAGTATGAAATCTACTGAAATTTGAAAAACTGTTTTGTATTGTAACAATTTATCTCTTTCATTTGATAGTCCACTTGACCTTGTAGGTTTTCTTTAAATTTTCCATTCACGATTTGTGCTAAAAAAAACTTAATTTAGTTTTTTATTTATTTTCTTTGAATCTGAATAGGTTGTTATTATTTTAAAATTTTTGAATATCTGCGATTATGAGATACATAGATGGAAAAAAGGGACAGACAGAGCGACACCTCAAAGGGTTTAGAAACCGATCCCGAAACTCTAATAGAAATAAAGAAAATCGTTTATTTTGGCTCACACAAGAAAATAATATACAAAAATATGTAGAAAATGTACAAAAATAACCTTAAAATAAATAAAATAATCCTTAAATTATATTATCGTATACAGCGTACGTATGAACCAAAAATCGTATCTAATAGTTATCTATTAGACCCTCATTGCGCAGCGGTAAAAAGTTTGCTGTCAAGAAGTATGAAAACGAAGTTAAGAAATGTAAACAAACAAAGAAAATTCCGAGACAAACTTAGTTATTCTCAAAGCACGTCGTATATCAAGACTACCGAGTATGTAGGTACATATTCAGGAGCGAGGCATTGCATATTGATATTGAATAGTCCGGTTGTGCCTCGGGACCCGTTTATAGTTCGACGCAAAACCGTTAGAGTAAGGTACGATATGAATTGTTCTATTATTAAAAATGTGAAAAACTCGGGATTCGTAAACAACACAAACGGTTTGTTGTTTACGACCATGATTACTGATACTAAACTCATTTATCTAAGTTTAGTGTCAATAATCATGATCTTTTTTAAAGTTTTATACATTTGTTTGTCTCTCGGCACCGAAAAAACAATAGATCAATATTTGAAGAAGCCGCGCACTAAAGAATTAAAAAAAATAAGCCGCCCAAAATATGCCCTGATTTTGCAAAGTTCACAATATCGATAGCGAGCAGCGAGCAGCGTAGCATTGGGCTTATCCGAATGCTACACATGCGGAGAACATTCTTTATTACCCTATTGTTGTCTTTATTTTTCACTCATTTGATTCTGTTAACTTCTTATTTAGTACCTTACCTATTTTATATGTGTCTTTTTAATGGATAAATATATATTATGTTTATAAATTTCTTTAGTGATCGTAGGGGGCTTCTCGTAGACCCTCTACAATTCGTAGGCAGTCTACAATTCGTAGACCCTTTCGTAGCTTAATTAAGTTTGTAGTGTATTTTGTGGCGTATTTTCCCAGCTTTCCACAGATGATGCAGCATTGTAATACGAGTAGACTTGTCTGCAAAACTAAGTAAAAAATATATACATCTTAGAATTGCAATTCTTTACTTTCGAAATACTAAGGATTAACCCAATTGAACATGCCTGGGGTGAGGAAGGCGAATAAAAATAAGAAGCCACAGACCCCCCACCATCCTCAGAGGACTAAAAAGGCCCTGATAGAAGAATATTTCCTAAAAACTGCCTATAAAATAGCACTACCATTGTCATAATAGATTGCCTTATGCCTTATCTCTTTAGTTTACACAATCCACGACACCGAGCTGCGTGGAACGGACAATGGATAACTGTTCGACCTACTCTTATTAGCATGGGCTAGTTGAGGGTACGCCAGGGATTCTACTCTAGGTATTTGATCATACGGTTCATGCAGATTCATAAGACGTTCAAGTCAAGTGGTCTTGTGATATAGCGCGCGCTTCACGGCATTTACAAACTGAAATGGCATTAAGACAAAACTTAAGTATGAGCTCTATTCGTATAATCATTTCGACAATTTCGACCAAGACTGAGAATGTGGGACGAATTTGACGAATTTCTATGCAATTGGACGGATGTAGCATCGCCTAGCAGTGGGATAACCATGGCTATAATATAATAATAATAATAGTAATTTGTTTATAATATGTATATACGTCTTTTGTAACGCAATTTCAATAGTTAGGTACGGTTTTTTATCTGTTACAAATCAATCAAGACTGGCAAATTCACGCCCAAAGTTAGAGGTATATATTACGTTTACATTATAATTCTAGTAAAAAAACACATAATCTTAATATGTATTGACGTTCCAAAAACCCAAAATCCGTTAACTTTAACTCGGTCAAAGCTCCATCAAGCAAAATACAAGCCACAAGTATCTTGACAAAATAAACATAAGAATAAAACCACCGGGCGCGGCGCTCGTTACTGTGTTTTTCTATAAAAATGTACAGAATTTACTGCACGCATAAACTTGTGTGACTTTTAGAGATGGCGTGTAACTCACGTGGAGCCGGCCCCGATTCTGGGCAACTGTTTTAGATTTCAGATTTCAATAACTTTTTTCTACAATTAATTGTTCATTTTTTTCGTCAATTTCGTACAGTTAATTGTTATAAAATAAAAAATAAATTATTATTGATTTCTCTTCACTTAAATTTTTTGTCCACAAGTGGTCTATGAGTGGTTTGAAGGGATCTTCTCTAATGACGAATTGGAAAGAACTACAGGGAAAAACGATTTCATTTGCCAAGTTCATTTTAGCTTCCTATCTTTGTTCGAGTTACTCTTTCATTTGTTCCAAATAAATTATTATACCTTATTTTGAACGTCAAAACCTCCTTCAGAATACTATCTCTCCGCCGATTTTCATTATTATCCGTTCAGAGGTAACTGGACGGGCACAGTTTATTTCGTCTAATCTTTGTCGTGTTGAAACACAAAAGAAACGCTAATTGAGCTGCCTCCAGATTGTTTGCAACAGTCTGCAGTTAGCTCAACATCTACTACAATTTTCTTTTTTTAAGGCTCCGGCGATGGATGAATTTAATTCCTATACAAACGTAGTAAGTTCAAAAATAATTGGTAATTTGAGAATATGTTTACCATGGTTTGCTATTATTTTATAGATTGAACGAAAATAGGTTATCTTTGAGTAACGATTTCTTAATTTACTAAAGCGAAAACAGTTATAGGTTTTATTTTTTTTTGTCAAATCGGTCGCAGTATGCCGCCATTGCCGCAGTAAGAGAAATAGCTAGAATAAGAAAATATTTTATTCCATAAATATTTTACAAACAATGCCAGACAGCACTATCTACCCGCTAACCTTGGGTAACACAATAAATGTTGGCACAATTATAATTATGATCCCTAGCAAACATCCACCATATAATGTCCTCCAGACTAAAATGTGAATAATTATAAGGACGGTGCCTTGAAATACAATTATTTGTGATCACCGACCCTTCTTACATGAGCTTGTGGACATTCTGTTGATTAGATATTTAAGGGCAATGACCGGGTTAAATCGTATTTGCTCACACGCTAAAGCATTTTACGTAAAATCAGTTCGTAGATACATATAGTTGTATAGGGTTAAACCTTTATTAGCAAAGATAATTTATATATAAAATAACCGAATTTACAATTGAAACAATTGAGCTAGATGCAGACTGTTGCAAATAAAGTGAGGTAGCTTATCTGATCCATATCAATACTAGTCGGAAGCGGTCCCAAGACGAATTGCATTGCCCCGCTGTATTGCTGTAGCAATGCTGATGGGTTACAGATTCCTTCTCTGGTCGAAGCTCCGTGTGGTTTTCGGACACACGTAGCTTCGACCAGACGGTCATACATCTAGTTGTCCAGAGCTTACGATATCGAAGCCCAATTTCACCTTTTTGATAAAGTCGTCAACGCCACGGCTTTAAATGAGTTCAGCTTATTTTATCTACATAAAGTTGGTCCAGTGTATGCGCTAAGCCGAGTTTAAGGAGCTGTCGTGCTGCACCATAGGTATCACGAAATTTAACTCGATCAAGCTGTAGTTAGTTTTGTTGTTTTGGCAACAAAAAGGTGAAGTAAGATCTGAAAAGCATAAATGAGTCATTTATCTTATAAATGACTCATTTCTGCTTTCTCTGATCAGAGGTAATAAGTTGACAGATTGTTAAGTAAAACTTTTTTATAAAAGTGTAGAATACAAACAAATCTGTCCCAAAAAACCATAAAAAGCAAACTAAGTTGCTAGTCAGTTTGGTAAGTCATGCAAGCACTATATGGTTGCGAGAATCGAATGCGCAATCTCATCCACTACGCCACAGAGGTCGTAATAATATTGTGAACTATGGGATTTGACCCTTTTTGTAGGTATGAGCCCTAAAAATCTTGTCATTACTTGAAACAGCTCCCCAGTGTTACCCTTTATGAAATTCCATCATCTCGCCGTAATTAAACCGAAATAACATTATAGTGGACACAGTGTTGCCACATTGCAGGTACCTAAGTCATTACCCGGTACTAATTAACCGTGGTCGGTGTTGCCCTGCAGAGGCTACGAAAAAAGAGTGTAACCTTTCGACATTTTTAGATAGCCACATAAATAGCAATCAAACCAGCGTTTTATTTTAAATACAGATTTAAAAAATCTGTTGGCGCCTGGTATCCGTTTATTTTAAATTTTTGAAACAATTATAAATGGGACTGGATTATATTTTTACCCGCTATTTTCGTGACCCGATCCTACATCAACCGCGAATTCCAACCCCCCAACTGGCCGGCGGATTTTCTCCTAAATTACATCTTACCGTTGGCAACACTTGGGGTTAGATTGTTTCACGTAATGCGTTTTTGCGCGTTTTGCGTGGGGTTTTTGAATTGACAGTAGTGATTTTTTTACCTATTATATCACAGATGCAAATTTCCCTTTATAAAAAAGAAATGAAATTAAAATGTAAAAATAATCGGCAGAATTACATTGAAATAAAATTAAACGTCTGTTTGTTATTAATGAAAATGGTTCTTTACTGGGTAAATGCATATTTTAAAACTTTTTGTGTACTACTGAAAAAAGTATAAATAGAAAAGAAAATATATAATAAAAAGAAATAAAAAAACTAGGGTCCCGCGCACTAACAAAACCCTGCAATGTTAGATTGAACATCAAAGCCAAAAGGAATAAAACTAAGAATAGGATCCTCCGCTCCCTTCCACTGTAAACAGTGTTCCGTCAAGCTTTATCATCTTAAGGCGCATACAGGAGCGAATGACCTTGAGCAATTTGGGCGGGGCTATGGTTTCGGCCCGCACCCTTCCGCGCGCCCCCCGCCGCCGGCGCCGCATAGCCAAGAAAATGAAATAGATTTCGCGCGTAAGCCGCAAAAGATAAGTAGAAATCCTTCATGGCCGCGTGGTAAACCAAGCCGGCTGACACGCGATAATTGCGGGTTCAATTCCCACTGCGGGATATTTTTTTACAAATTGTCTATCTTTATTTATGTCTGTGCTGTTCTTGTGAAGCTAAATAAATGTATCTTTGTCTTTAAAATTCTGCAAGTATTTGTTCTTGGTCTGAGAACAGAACTCGGTACTTTAGGTAAGTAATAAGTATGTATGTTACCGCCTTACCGCCTCTTGTTACTACCCGCGCGGCGCGGGGCGTTCGCGTTGTAGGTAATTTCCTTCTAAACTAGCCTATATTCCAATCATTCGAAAGTTTTATGCAAATCAGTTTAGTAGTTAGGTACATGGTAACAAACATTCATACAAGCTTCTCTAATTTTCAATGTTTGTAGGATATCAATGATAGGTAGGTTATACGGGTGGAATAATTTGAAACAATAAATCTCTGAGCTAAAGGAAAAAGGTCATAATGGACCAAGAGAAAAAAATTACCATTACATGGTATTTACATATAGGTTTTTACACCTATTCAAAGAAATGATGCCAGAAATCGGATGTAAAGATTTGAAAAAACAGTAAATTTCTAAGCAAGAGGAGAAAGGGCATCCTGGACCAAGAGACAAATTTACTTTTATATAGTAGATTTTTTTTCTTTTATTTTCTTTCTGCTGTTTTTTAGGGGTTTGAAACCCAGGTCAAAACCCCAAAAACCAGCAGAAATAAAACAAAAGAAAAAAAATCTACGATATATAAATTTTGTCTCTTGGTCCAGGGATCCTTATGACTTTGATTCTGTTTTGTGTTTTGAATCCATAATATTTCAGAAAGTACTGCAGCTATTGACTTGAAATTTGAAATAATAATACATTTAGTGCGCCCGCACAGATTTATAGAAAAATAAATAAAAAATTAAAATGAAGATTTTCAGTACCTACAAATTTTGAAATCGAATTTTTAAATGGGACCTACAGAAATTAAGATGGTATGAAATGAAAGGTACTGATTTGTACATTTCGTTTTGGAAATTTTGATAAATTTTATACTTTTTGAGAAAAAGGTCGAAAAAATTACCATTCCCCCTCCCCCCCCCCCCACCTATCTCCGAAGATTGCAGAGCGATCGATGTAAAATGTACCAAGTATTTGAAGATATGGATCTATATTTTACAGGAAAAATATAAAGAAGTCTGTAAAAATAATACTTTTTGAAATATGGTCAAAAAAGGGCGGGAAAAATTTCTAAAGTGGTGACTACCAGAGAAGTCTGTTAACATAACTACTTTTAAAAATTATGGTCAAAAAGGGGGGGGGGGGGATTTCTAAAGGGGAGACCACCCCCGTTGAGTGGGGTGGGGTATCAATTTGCACATTCCAAAACAGTTTTTGAAATTTCAAAAGGTTTTATACCTACTTTTCGAAATATTTTGATAATGGTTGAAAAATTGGCCATCCCCCTCCCCCCTATCTCCGAAGATTGCAGAGTGATCGTATAAAATGTACAAAGCGTTTGTAGATAAATATACAATGTGTCTGGTCACCGGTGTCGGAGACTTTGGGGGGGGGGGGGGTGAAATACAGTAAATTTTATCGAAAAATCACTATTCCTATCTTTTTTCTACCTCCATTGCAAAATGGCAGTCATTTTGTTTTCTTTTGCCTCGAAGCACGGGTGCTTGTACTGATTTAGCTATAGCTACCCATGTAGAGGTCCTAGGAAGACGATAGAGGGCTCATTTGATAGCCAATAATGTGGACAATAAAGCAATGATAACATTATTTCCATTTCCATTTTATAGTAGAGGAGGAAAAAAGAATTTACAAAAGAAAAAAAAAAAGATTTTTTTCAAAAAGATTTTTTGAATAAACTTCTAAACTATCTTACAAGACTAAGCTAAGATACAAGACTTATTTTGAAGCACACAGTATTTACTATCGTTCAAAAACAAAAAACATGTAGCTTGACAGTTTGGATTCTATGAAAAAGCTAATAATTCAAAAATTTTTTTTCAAAACATCTTTTTTTAGGTTTCATAAATTCTTTTTTCCTCTATTATAAAATGGAAATGGAAACAATGTTATCGTTGCTTTATTGTCCACATTATTGTCTATCAAATAAGCCCTCTATCGTCTTCCTAGGACCTCACATGGGTTGCTATAGCTAAATCAGTATAAGCACCCGTGCTTCGAGGCAAAAGAAAACAAAATGGCTGCCATTTTGTCATGGAGGTAGAAAAAAAATAGGAATAGTGATTTGTCGATAAAATTTACCGTATTTCACCCCCCCCCCCCCAAAGTCTCCAACACCGGTGACCAGACACATTGTAAATCTATATTTTACTGGAAAAACATAAAAAAAATAAAAAAAAAAATATTACCTACCCACTAATCTCTGTAGTAACCGCAACCTCCTGCGTTGTAAGCCCACCGCGCCAAGAGGTCGTCAATAAACGTAACAACCTAAACGACAAAAGTTCAAAACCCTCGGCGCGCGAGTTACACTCGCAATTGTCGTACTTGTTTATCTAGAATTCTAGATAATTATGTACAAGTACAAAGGGTGGCCGTCGCGAAGAAAACCCGTAAAAAATACTCGTAAATAAAAAATACCCGTAAAAACACGATAAATACCTACCCGTTAAAATAGTAATAATAATTATGAGTTCAGATCGCGTAAGTTTAAAAATATCCGAGCTCTAGGAGATGAAAAAAGGCTATGTACCATTTTTACCCAGTCTCCTTTACATTTTGAATCCCATTCCCATTTCATAACAGTAAGTAAGGTGGAGGTGTACCTACCTAGTGCTTCACTTCGGAGAGTCATAGAACTGTTGCAGCCATACTAGAATTCTGAAGACGATCATGAACCGCGTTAGGAAGAATGCCGTACGTACCTACATATTTTATTTCGTCGCATAAATGCATAATACATCATAGCTACCTACCTAATATTAGCTACCTACCTAAGCGTAATGGATGTTTTACCTGTAGCAAAACATTTTCACTCCAGTTTCAACTTGTCCGGTCACTGTAAATCTATAAATAAATAATAATGTAAGATCAGTAATAAAACAAATAAATGGGTAGGTCTAAGGAGTATTTACTTACATTGTCGTTCATTTGTTCCTACCTAGTTTAGTACCTACCCGATCTCCTAAAATAAATATACAAATATGTAAAATCTACATAAGATTGCTAATAGGTAGGTAGTTACAATAGCATAAATTTTCTAAAATAACGAGCTTTCAGAGCTCTGGCTTTCTTCAGCTTACTGATCTTCGGAATTTTCAATATTTTACAAACTGTCTTACACCAAATAAAGCGTCCATGCGCGGATAACTTTGAATAATAAATAAAGCGTCTATGTGCATCAATATAGCATTATAGTAAAAAAGCAAAAGTACGCCTCGCGCTCACCTAGAGCGCGAGGCAGACGAACACAACCTCCCCGTACGACAGTCAGGGTTTCACTGCCGCCCGTCGCCCGCGCAGACTACCTTCAAAGGTTACCGCCCACTAATCATACGCAAAAATTTAAAATAATGATTTTCTATGTGAAAAACCGTCGTATCACAAAATCATACGTTCAGTTTGAAGATAAAGTCTTTGCCGACATGATGGTGAAAAAAAAAGTATAAAACTCTAAGTAGTTTAGAAGTAGATACACTTTTTCAGTCAGAAACAGCTCCACTTTGTGATTTTTTTTCACCAAGTAAACGAGCACGTAGAACATTTTTGTACGTTCACTTTACAGATAAAAGGTCAATGTATAACATATATTTTTTTCAGCCCATAAAATTGACTACTCTAGGAGGAGAAAGCCTCCAAAGAGGAGCAATCAGCTACTGTATGCGCCTTAATTGGTTTTGTTTGATCCCACAATTCCATTATCATATTTATCGATCCCCTATTATCAGAAGTGTCAACCGGAATATTTAGCGTGGCAAATGAAAGCCTAAATGTGGCGGTAATAAAAGTAGCGCGACGACAAAGGACCAATTAAAACTTCGCTTGCCCGGGTCTCGCTGTTACCCCAGTTGTGGGCGCAGTGGGACAAGTTAGGTAATAAGGATTTTGAAATATAATTTTTTTTTGGAACAAAGAACCAAATTAGAAATAGTATTTATAATTGTTACGCTAACTGCAGACTGTTGCAAACAAACGAAAAGCTCAGGTATCTCAACTGATTCATATCAATACCAGTCGGCAGTGTTCCCAAGATGCTGGCTGCATTATCTCGCTGTATGACTAATGGCTATGCTATTTTTATAGAAAAGGTTTTACGATTTGTGGCAAATTACTTTTCCTTTAGTTTTATTCCTTGTAGATAGGAAAAATTAACAAAATAACTTTGCTCACACAAAATGATCACCCGTAATATTTATCTTTGTTTTATCTAAGTATATTTATTTTAACATGTCAGTCAACTATGATACCTATATCCATGCATTTATTTTCTTTGTAGGTACTTATTAATAAATAGAGCAATACTTAGAGAGACTACTATTTTTACGAAAAGTGATGCGAATGTATCCGTCCGAAAAATATCGGGACTACCTATAGGTAATGTGTTCTTATTTGCAGTTTCTTAGTTCTAATGACAATCTAATAGCCAAGTCCCCGAATCGATTTTTTATGATAATAGATTTTGTTTATGTTGTAATTGCTTTCGATATTTCAGCTTAACATTCTGTATTATTTTACAGACCTTACTCCTAAGAGATTCTATTTTTTATGCGAATATTCAGTAGAATAAGTTTATCTTACTATTGTTGTTTTATTTTGGTACTTGCTTTGCTTCTGCCCGCAGCTTCCCGCCCGAAGCTGCGAAAGATTTTATACTGTAATCTATAACATTTTCATTCAAAATCATCTAGATTAACCTTATTTCCATACTATGTTTGCTATATAAATAACAAAAATTTTCTCATATTTTTTGAATCGACTGATTCGTGGTTCTCTTTGACTCGAATTTCGAGTGTACAGTAATCTTGCCATTAATTATTTCTTCATAACATCCTAACATACCCATTGAACTGGTAAACTTTTGTTTTAATAAGCACAAGCACAACTACCCGCTCCGTAAATACGGAGATGAAGGGGTAGTAAAAGTAGTTCCGAAGTTTTCGAACTATAACTCTGCTTCGGAAGTTTACCTGGACTGTATTCAGAACAGCTTAGTGGCGTTACTACGAATAATAAATAATAATCTATACTTATATTATAAACCGATTTGTTTTTTTGACGTTGTGTTACGGTATTAAAGTTTTCATACAGACCCCTAACTTGTTTCTAATTATTGTATAGCTCTTGTTCATTAGGATTGTAATGGTGAAAGAATCTTTCAAATTGGTCCAGTACTTTAAGAGGATTTTCAATTCAAACCAAAACATCAAATCTATACTCATTTACTACTTTTTAATAATTTAGAATAGATATGTAAATAACCTACAGTAATGGTTTTGGAATTGCGGCAATCTCGCGGGTAACAAAAAAACTATTCTAGAATTAGTTTATCTCAGTGGTGTAAAAAGATGTTTCTCTAATAATCCTTCTAAGACCCCCACACTGTGGCTCCAGCGAAGTAATAAATGCAATTTATGGGAATAATTCATGCATATTTCAATTTTGGTTTAATTTATTCTTGTAATACTATTGTCTTACGAAGTTTACCGTTCGCCTCTCAACGATCAAGTTTTCTAAGTCACTTTCGGAGTTGGGAAGTTTCTCAATACAATATGGAGTGATGATAGGGGTAGGTGTGGAGGATAATGGTTCTAAGTATACTTTATGGAAGTTCTATACGTACGTATTCGATGGATTATATCTGCATAACTTCAGACCTTCGGTATATTAGTCTAGAAGTTATTTTATTGGCGGATACCTTCCGTTATCTCGGAAGGGATCAAAGTTCTGACAAAGGTCTAATTGCACCATTTGTTAAATTAAGTTCATTTTGAACCGGATCTTGCACTGAAATCGTTCATAGCTTGAACAGAGTTTTTAGATTTCAGATTTCAATATCTTTATTTCTTTAGGATTACAAAATAAGCCAACAGGCAAAACCAAATTTCATATAGTGTGTTTTTATCAAAGGTTTTTATTGTACCTAGTTCATAGTTCGCCTTATTGTATTGTTTTATTTTGCAAATGTATTGTAATAACTTTCTATGTGTGTCTTTTGTAGGTTTTTTCGAATAAACTATTTCTTTCTTTCTTACTTCAATCAATTATTACAAAACAAGAAACTTTAAACATATTTTTTTTCTATTTTGTATCGATCGCGTTTAATCGTAACTGTGTAATTGGACCTCATAGCCAACTAGGCTATGAGGTCCAATTGCACAGGACCAAGGACAACTAGGACCAAGGACATACAAGACAAGTCGAGTATAATCCTCCCTCGATACCTCAAAGATTATTGGTTCCCCGACTTTTTGGGAAACTAATTAGAGGCCAGACATTGTAGTCAGGGCACGTATAGGGCCTACTCTACAAAACTATTGCGATATATGATCGTAAAAGTGGTCTACTCCACCGAGTTATCAAATTAAGATGTTACTAGTAAAATGACGTGGTTTTGCATCGGTAAAAAAAAAAGGTAGATATTTTTTCTCTTCGGTATAAAAAGATATGGCAAAAAGAAGTACAATATATATAATAGCGATATGAAGTGAAAAGTAGGCTTAGAAACGAACATTCATCTAAACTGACCTACATCTCATAGATTGTTTATAATTGAAAAGCCTTGCTCAAGCATAAATAGATAACTGATCAAGTTTTCACTAACACGGGCCTTGTGATGAGTAAACTTCATTCGCGAAGAGCCGAAATTATTTTTTATTATCAGCCTAAGTCTTTCAGTCCACAATTGGACTTAGTCCTCCCCTAATGAGCCCCCTAACTTGGCGCATCCAGTTTGTCTCTACAGTAGGTATATCTACCATCTATCAGTTATGGTAGATTATCTAGAGATACTATAAAAACTTCCCTACACAATATATACCTAACCTCGTAAAAGCCCGAGATATATGTCCCGCTGTTTCTCAAACCCTAAGCTATGTAAAATACGGCACAAAACACCTATCAGCTTCTCTGTGTGTCAAATTCTACGCCAAACTAATAACGAAACGCCGCGAGCGCGACCATTCTCAAAAAGTCCTATTTGCTGTACCAAACAAAAAGCAACTTATTACCACAGTATAAAGTGATAATTAACTTCTGTCGTTTTTGCTTAGCTAAAAGTACCGCAAACAAATTAGCCACCGTCAGGTAAGTCTCGTCGCACTAATTAGCTGGCTGACGATGAATGTGCCATCGGGTGAATATTAGCTGGGAGTTTTAGACTGTTCTTAATTTAATGGAAATACTAATAAAGCTTATTTATTAATACTTTTGAGGCGATTGGCGAAAATCTACCCGATAGTTTGAGGAACCGTACTTGGTCAGAAATATGACATGTTTCTTTTGATTGGCGGACTTTTATTCTGAGAACTATTTATTTCTTAAAGTAGAGAATGAATATTAAAACTAATTTCAAAAATGTACTAACGAAACGTTTTCAATAATACAAAATCGAAGAGAGGTAAAATAAAATATATAAATTAAGAGCAAAATCAATTAATTTCATTTATTGGATTACTGAAGAGTCATATTTTAATTCAAACGTCAAACTATGTATCAAATGTCAGTCAGTGACATGCGTCCAACGTTTTCGCTTCTGTAACATAACTCAAGTTACCACTAAAAAAGAAATCAAGTCTTGCGGTCGTAGATTTCGTAGTGTTCTATGGTGCATAAATAGTATATTCCTTCTCTGTCATCTTAATTGAAACTTCAATTAGAACCAAATAAGGGCAAAAAATCCATCCTGAGTCAAAATATATTTCGTCTATATATTATTTTAATTGGCAAAAAAGCCTTTATTAACAAGTAAAATTACAATTGTCTAAAAAAATTAATGCTAGTATTTACAATTGAAACAATTGAGCTAACTGCAGACTGTTACAAACAAAGTACAGGTAGCTCAACTGATCCATATCTTTAAGTAGGTATGTCTATATTACGTCAAAAACTCTAAACGCGGTCAGTGCTCCTAAACTGCAATACCATCCCAATATAAGTTTTGTTTATTTCTCCTATTGCCAATAGGCATTACTAAATCTCTTTTACTTCCGAATACGGAAATCAACAGAAATAACATACGTCTGTGTTTATGTGTTATTTTAAAACCGAACTACATTTGGTTGTTTAGAACGTGCTTGTAAATGATCTGCTTCAATGTGGGCAAGTTACGTCTATTCATAGCGTTATTTAGATGGTGATTAGATGAGGACAGAAGGGTCCGGTAAAGAAAATTACCTACAGAGAAACAAAAATAATAATTTATAGGTAGATATGATTATTGGTAAACGGGAAGGGGAGCACGGAGAGCCGAGGAGCTGATATGAAATTAGGTTGTCCCGCTGTCTGTCAGTCCCTTTGTTTGCTAAGAACTTTTAAAACAACGCAACGGTTAGATAGAGTGATTCAAAGGGAAGGTTTATAATGTATAATACTCATTAGTATCAACATTCACCACTTCCGGTGTCCAAACAATACATAACAAACAATGTTTAAATTACCGAGAACAAGATCTTATCATTTACAATATACATATATAAAAAGAGGTTAGCCGTTATTATTTATTATTATTAAATTTCCACTTGTTACATCTGCACATAAAACTCTTTGCCAATCTTAATTCCCTTCTGATATCAGCTCATAGATACCGATGGTAATAAACTGAAAGCAAAACCATCCACTTTGATCATTCCGAAATTACCCAGAGCTCCTCCGAAAAATACCTGCGGCAATAATAATAAACATTGGCCCTCTCAGTTGATTCCCTTAAAAGAAAGTGTTGACTTAGGAGTATTTTAAATGGTTTCTATTCAAGTAGAAAAAGGATTGATCCATGCTGGTTTATGTTTCTATTAAATATCCAAGCACTCAAATATTAAACAGCGCTGCAGCATATTGGGGATGCTTTCGTTTGATATTAATATGAATAAGTTGAGCTATCTGTAGACTACTTGCGACAGTTTGCAATTAGCTGAATGCAATTGTAAATACTAGCTTTAATTTGATTCTTACATTCTATTTGACGACCTCTGTAGCGCGGTGGGCAAAGGTCCGCCTGCGACGCAGGAGGTTGCGGGTTCGATTCCCGCCTCGGGACAAATATTTGTACGAACTGCAGATATTTGTTCAGGGCGTTCTGGTCGTTTTCTATGTATAATAAAAATAACTATATATGAAATAATATTGTATTATGTACATAAGTATATCAGTCATCTAGTACCCATAACACAAGCTCTGCTTAGCTTGGGGCTAGATGATGCTGTGTGGATCGTCCGGCATTATTTATTTTTATTTATTTTATTTTATGTTACCAAACAAGCATGTGTGTGGTATTTTTCTTAGCTGGGATGGGAGCCTCACTTTATGTCCGAGTAATCCAGTCTTAACGGAGAGTAGTACGAAGCACAAAATAATATTAGAGTGCACAAGTGTGTGCTGTGCACTGAAGTTTGATACAGAACTGAGGCTACTTATTCTGCTGTCATTTTTATTTATTTACTGTTGCTTAAAAATATCAACGTGAAGAGCATCAATAGCATTTATAGGTATTATCAAACTGGTCTAGAGAACCACAAGAAATAGAATCTGTGAATCTGATTCTAACATGGCTATAAGATAAAAGTCTGCGGTAAGTTACTCGAATACTAACATAGTAAATAAAAATCGATTTGTATTAAAATCCAATAATTCTAAATCATTTATTTTAGTTTATCACCATAAATTGTTAATAAACCTACCTTTGCTTTTAGTAGGTAAGCATAAAAACAAATTTAAATCATTATTTTTATTAGTATTAGGTGAGCGTATTGAATTTATTCGTTATACGGTCCCAGGGCGGAGGGCGGAGTGCGGGGGCGGGCCGCCCTGCCGCACCGTTCAGACAGATTTGCATTTGACAAATTTTTCGTCGAGCCAGCTCCGAATTAATGATTTCGCGTGTCGACCCCGTGGTACGTATAATTGAGCGGAAAATATACATTTGCAGTGACTGGGTTGAGTGAGAGCGGGTATTAAAGTAACAGAGAGTTTTAGTTTGTCTACACTAATTATCATAAAGAGGAACAATGTTTGTTTGAATTGCTCCAGAACTACTGGATTGAAAAAAAAATTACCATAGGAATCTAGAGCCTATATTTATCAGGGATAACATAATCCCTGATTAGCCTATGCTCTAGAATATTTTCAAAAGATTTAGAAATTTGTGTTAAAAGTTCAGTAATACAATACAACCCAAAGTGTATAAAAAATATATTTTTTGAAATTTTTGTTACCCTTCCGAAACTGGGACAGACAGCAAAAAAAATATTTTTACTAGATAGGTGCTTGATGCTTAGATAATCTGGCTTTATCATCATGAGAACAATCAAAATATATCGTTTATCTATATCAAAAGTAAAATTTTTGGATTTCAATTAAAATGTTTTTATCATGCAAGTACATGAATATCAATCAATTGACCCAAAAGACACACACACAAAACGTGCATTTATTTGACGGGACTATTGACGTCTCTGTCTGCGGCACGCTCACTTCATCTTTCATTTCATTCATTCACTTCATCCGGATAATATCCGCTATGATACAAAATGGCACAAATTATAGCCACAAAACTTTTTCTGTTATAACAAATTAATCACGATCTCCCCGCCTTTACTAGCACCACACCCCAACCAGAACAGTGTCGAGGTATGACGAGCCCTTACTGCTATATTTATCTTTTTGTATTCCGTTCTGAGGTTGGCAAATTGCTGGTAATACTTACATGTTATATTGTTGAGGCTTCTTACTTTCGTGGCGGAAACGCTTCCTTTAGGTTCCGGTGACGGGTGTATTTCTCACTGGAGCATATTTTCCCTATGTACTATTATTTGTATAAGAATAGTATTTATCTAGGTTACTACCACAAGCTTTTTTGAAAATATTGGTCTATCTACACAAATAATAACAAAACGTGTTTTCTTTGAAAAAATCCGATTTAATTTCGTTTTAGTGAAGTGTTTTGGAAAAATTTGATGTAGGAACCTAGATACTACTACTCTAATACAAATAATAGCAGTACATAGTGAGAATATGTTCAAATTACAAATCATTTTGTTATTTTATGGGAAATTCCGTCACCCGAGCCTTAATGTTCAGAGTGTTGTCTATGCATCTTGAGATCAACTGATTGATCCAAATCAATACAAATAGTTCGAGACATCATACGTAACTAATATAATATGAGATATGTATATACATAGGCAATCTTCGGTTTCCTGGAAGTCGGTAGGTACTTACCAGCCTGAAGGTATCATATAGCCTATGTTGCCGTAGGTAGAGTGATACCCAGAAATCTAGATATTAGTGCCTTAGTATTTAGATTTCTGTGGACTGGTATAACATATTATGCCATAATGAGCGACCCAAGTGGTAATCAATTACCACTAGGCGGTTTTATTATTCCCTAAGTACAATAGAATAGCAAATGTAATTCACTCTGGCAATAATTACATCAATGTTAGTTCGGTAAGGTAATTAACTAACCTAAAGTCAACGCAATCGAAGTCAGGAACGGCAGCCAGCACAGGATAAATCACATAGCTTACCTAACAGCTAACTGCAATACGCTAAAACGAGCTAATTATATGCTTTCATGAATTGATGCAGCCAGTGAGCTATGAGTTTGGCAAGGGGCCAATTCACCTGTTTTGACAATACCATACAACGTGCCATGTCAATGCCTGTTCCTCTGTTATATTATATGCCTTGTTTAGAGAGCTTCGGAATATTTCTTATTAGGCAATAAAATACAAAAGTATTGAACACGTATTTCATGTTTTTTTTTGTGTAGAATTTCCTTTAAATTTCCCTTCTTGAAAATTACTTTATCACCCCCATAGGAATGGAATTCCTAAAAATTCCATCAAGTTCAAGTTCTTTACTTTATTTCATGTCAAATATAATATCAATCTTTATTCACAAGTAAATTACAATTTAAAATAAATATTTATAACTTCTTAGATTCTTAGCGAGAGGTCGTGTAGTAAAAGGTACTTACACTACAAATTTCAGCTTCAGTGGTTTGGGCAGGGCGTTGTCCCCAGAAAATCGCTTGTTCCTTTGTATATTACGAGCGACTCGCTACGTCATACATATTATACGTATGAACGTTCCTTTTGAAAAAAAATGCCGAGACTAACGTGAGTCTGGGCGATATTTGATTCAAAGACCTCCCACCCTAAAAGCCTCATTTATTAATGGACACCCCATCATAGCCACTTTGTCCAGGGCAATGACTTTAATGCATCCAAAATGTATTCTAACTTGGTTGTAGGTGGGTACCTACCTACTGAAAAATATCGTTGATAATAAAGAAATCCAATCTTAATCTGACTTCAGATATTCTAAGCCTAGTCTGGGTTTTCAAAAGCCCGTCTCAACGAGGTAGGTATTTTGATACTTAGGTATTTGTTTTTGGGCTTTACATTTGTGAAGATATTTGACGAAGGTAAGCTGAGATTATGTAAAACGGATTGCCGTTATTATGTTGTCGAGGCGTTTGAGACAATGATTTTGCGCATTCAGAAAATCTTCAGGCCTTTTGGATTTCGAAAGTTTGAATGTTTTGTTCTTAAATATCAGAGAGCATTGTGATAGACCGTTCTTTTTAACGTTACTGTGATGAAAGGACGAGTTGTTAGACAACCTTTACGACTGACTACCTATTATATTCTGATTGCCAGAACTGAATGAACTAAAACAGGGGAGATAGGACTTCATCACCATATCAGATCACAGATGTCCAACTGCTGGACACAGGCCTCACTCATACAACGCTAGAAATAGTGGTTCTGAACCTCAAACCAATGTCTTCCTGGGATCGCTATAGAAATAATGCTCGACAATGTACCTACCGGTACGTACTTTTCATAAATCCATGCCGGTACTGTATTTATGAATAATAGATTTTAAAGCATCATCTAGCCTCAAGTCAATCCACCCCCTACAACTCAAGGTCCATCTCGAGTGGATCATGCAGCACAGCACAATCTAATCTAGAAAACACTTTTTAACTCGGTTTTGGGGACTGCAAAGTAAAATAACGCGCCGCGCCGTAAGCTTGGCGTCGGTTCGTTTTTGTAAGGTGGCACTAGTAGCGCTTGAACCTCTTAACGTCATGTTGAACTCAACCATAATGTCACCTTTTCGGACAGAACTCGTTGGAGGATTTCGTTCGTTCGTCCAATGACTTTAGAATGTTTAAGATAATTTAAGTATAGATTAATGATAGGGTTTATGTGTGTTTATGTAGTCTTTATTTTGTTTTTTGTTTTTTTTATCTGTGTATGTAAATTATTTGTCAAAAATTGTATTAGATATAGTGTACGTGCGAACCTGTTATGTTGATTTTTGCTTTGTTTTATGTATGTAGGTCATGTAAATTCTTTTAGTCGTGTTAGTCCACTTGTTTGTTTAGTTATCGTTGCATATCACTCCATGTCCGGGCTCCACCTGAAAACCAGCGTAGCATACGGCCTAGCCGAATGCTACAAATGCTGAGGTGGGGTGGGGACCCTTTTTTACCCAACTTTATATTTTTACATTTTTTATTTTTCTTACTTATGTTTTTATGTTCTTATTTAGTTTTTATATAGTGTGTTATTTTTTATAATTATTATGGGTAAAAATAAATGTATTTTCTTTCTTTCTTTCTTCTTTCATGCAAGGTTCTCACCAGGTCCGTTCCGAATGAAACATTTTCCGCAAATGACTCGTAGTCCCCCCAAGATGTTCCTCTAGGGGGACTACAAGGAATTTGCGTTTACTCTTTATCCCCCTGACTCACACTTGACCAGAAATGAAAAATGAAGTAATGTGGTATGTAACTGGCTCAATAGTTATCGGCTTAGATACTTACGGCCACTTAGATATTGTAAGTAGGTAAGTGTTATTACCATTATAATAAGTGCATTTGGAAGAAATGTAATTCGCTCAACATCAAATCAAAACTTTACCGCCGCATAGTCGGTTTATGTGCTATTTTACCACCTTTGCCGGTAGACAAGATATCTGAGGGATGGAATTATATTGAGCAGCGTTGTAAAAATAAAAATGATAAAAAATTAAAATTGTTCATTCAATACATGAAAAAGATATGGCTAAAAAACGAATGTTACATTAAGGAGTGGTGTGTGAATAATGAAAGGCATTGAACAAATAATGTAATGGAAAATTGGCATTCAGTAGTTGATAAGGCAGTGAACAAAAAATATGTTACAATTGCTAAATTGCTTAAAGAACTAAAAGATAATGGGTCCATAAATAAAAATTGGGTATCAAAAACGACTCGAACGAAAATAGAATTAGAGAAAGATGAAGAATTATTAGATTTAAAAATGCAACTCATTCATAACGAGATTACAGCAGGACATTTTCTCGAAACACTGCGATAATTTAATTGAAATAAATTCTGGAGTAACTAGGGTGATGGAACCAGTAAGTGACACCTTAAGGCATTTGTGTAATTTGATTTCTTATAACTTTTTTTGGAACAAAGATATTAAAACAGTTTTTAGTTTAGACTATAGGTATTATTATTGGGAAAGGCAAAAACTTGCTGTTTTTCAGAAAAGCTACATGATGGTCATTACAAGTTTAAAATCAAAATTATTCAAAATCTCCAATAATGAACACGAAAAATCCAGTAATGAACCCCCAATAAATGACACTCTCCAATTATGAACATCCAGTATTTGACACTTACCCAGTAAAGAACACCTAGTAATTGACACAAATCCCAACAGAATTTAAGCGCTATAGAAATAAATAAAACAAAGAAAAGTAAGATTTATTTATATTGAATAAAAACACTTTTAAACTGCTTACTTGATCAATGATTGATCACACATAGATACATAAATGCATATTTATGTGTAAGTACTTGCGTAATGTAAAGCCCATAATAGCCTTTTGTAAATTAAAAAATACTTCATAAATAAACCGTAAACCTTTATAATAACTAAACTTGTTTATATTTTAAAATACATTTTCAGTTGTATACCATATTTTATCAGTAGAATCAGACCATTAAAAAGATCTTCCCATAGAAAACACCTTCGTTCTCACTTCATATTAGTTTTTATCAAGTCTCATTCTGGCTCTTTCAGCTTTTTCTTCTTGTTTTTTCCTCTACGTACAGCTCATGTATTGATTTACAGGAGCCATCTAGAACAAAATCAGTGAATACCAGTAAATGACACTTTTTGTACCCAATGATCGACACATTGTTCTTTACTGGTATTCGTGTTTCAATCGGTGTATTTCAAATATAATTAGAGCTAAGTTGGCTTAGCAACCAAAAAAGTGAACAAAACCATAAGTATGGACAACTGTCGATTTTAGGAGTAAGTCACTTTCTCAGTACCAGTAATGAACAACAGTAATAAATAATAAAAATGGTGCCCCGATGCAATACTGATTATAAAATTAGTACACAAATTCATTTAACTTTACAAAAAATAAAACATAATATAATAATATTTACTAATGACGAAATTATATGCAAAAACTTGTACTCACATTCTTAAGGATTTTGTTAAAAAATCCGCGTTTATTTCTGTTAACGACCCGGGTCGGCACGTTCACTCATCCATGGTCTTGTAATGCAATGACAGTTTCTCGTGACGTATTAAAAAATGTCAGTCGGAAGTCAGTTGACCATGGTTTAGTTTCACCATGTGGCAAATTAATTTCTGAGGCTTACTATAGATGAACGAAAAAAAGTGTCGACCACTGGCGCTTGTCGATTACTGGTTCCATCACCCTAGGTACATACTTATTCTTTATTGTTTAATTTCCTTATGTAGATGTAACAAAAATAAATTCCCGTACCATGTACATACCCGATATACATACATGTGGTATGTACATCGAGTATGTACATACCACATTGCTTCATTTCTGGTCAAGTGTGAGTCAGGGGGATAAAGAGTAAACGCAAATTCCTTGACGTCCCCCCAGGGGAACATCTTGGGGGGACCACGAGTCATTTGCGACATTTTCGTCCCTGTCCTTTAAATTAAATTACTTTTGAAATAAATTGTTCAGTCAAAGCCAAACAAGACCACAGACGCTCTGATACCGAGCAATAAAACTGATATTTGTAAATAAAACAGATACGTCAACCGTAATAAGATCTGATTGTGCCCGAATACTGTAAATCCGATCGCGGCGACGTACAACATACGTACTGTTTCGCAATTTATTGCTCTGCCTTGTATTTGCGAGCTTGTGGACCTTATCACAATGGAATAAGGTTCATTGGGGCGTTCGGAGGTAGTGAAGGCTTAACGCGATCTATCAAATGGTGACTGGGATAAATCCTGAGCCAGATGGTCCTAATCGTAGCCCCGCGATGGGCTTTTTGCCGTTTTGCCTGAACGACTGCAATCCGATGCACGAAAATACTTTAACTTTAACCGTTCGGCTGAAAAAGGCTGGAGTTTCGACAAAAAGAGGAGGTTCTGTAGTCGGCTGTAGGTACTTTGTTTTTTTACAGTTTAGTCGATTTCTTCTTGATTATGGATGATTCTTTTGAATATGTATAAGAATGATCCCGAAGTGGTCCCATAAATATTTAGTACCTATGTATCCCGCAAAATTATTAAAAATATTCATAACTATAAGTCGACAATAAAATTTCAGAATTAAAATTATGTTTATATTATGTGATAGGTGCTATAAAGTTTTAAATAATGTTATTTCAATGGTATTTAACACAAAGTTAAAAATGAGATTCTGATGCCAAATTTAAATGACAGAAGTGGGTATGATTTGAAAATGCGATTTATTTTTTACTACCCACAGATTTTATTATAAGAAAATCCGATTTCATTTTATCACCTTATTTACTGTCTTAGAAGTCGCAGCAGGTGGTAAAAATCCCATGAATTGAATATCGGAGGTTTTATTTTGTAAGACATCTCCGGCAACGTATATTTTTAAGTGCCACACTCACCTACTTCGCAATAGTGTCAAGTTCAACAAAATATTATTTTACATCAAAAAGGAAGACATTCGTTCAATTTTTCTTAGCTTGAGCATTTTTTAAAGATACAGATAAAAGAAATACAGTCTTGAAAAGTTATTTGCAAAAATAAATCCTGGTTTTAGGTTACCTAACCTAAAACCAGGATTTATTTTTCCGATATATTTAGAGAGAATTTTGAGATTTACCTTAACCGAAATGAATATTGGTACCCATAACGTTTTAGAATTTTGAACATTTCGGTTAAGGTACCTACCAGAGTTATGAACGTGTGCATTGATTATAATAATAATACCTACAGACGCAGAACAAATTGTATCTTGTTGCCATAGACTTAGAAAAGTTCAGACGTAATCCTATCAAATCAAACTTGAATCCTTACAATGGCAGAATGACATTGAGTGTCAGTGTATAGAGAGTTGCCAACAGAAGAAAAAATTACCCATAATTTTTATAAATATTCTTCCTAATAATTGTTTACAATATGAATAATGTAAATTAAAATGAATCATTTTAGGAACTGCTTTAGCCACGGTAATCGTGTTTATTAGTACTACTTTTTATAATTTTCAATTTACGCCGGCGCTTTATTTTTATTTATTCATTTAATTAGAACGGTCATACAACCACTTACACTAACTAATTACTTAATACACTAAATTAATTAATACAATAAATACCGCACGAAAGTGACAATAAAATCTGGATTATACTAATGAAAATAATAATTCAACAAAGTATATTTAAAATATTAATTATTAATATTTATGGTGCTAACTGCTGTGAATTTGATTGTTCCCGGGATTAAATAGTAACCCCTATTTGCTAATCGAAGAAATTTCATCAAAATCTGTTCAGGCCTCTGAGTGTGTGTGCAGAAGTAACAAACATAAACACATCCAAAGTCTCCGTTCCATGTCTAATTTTAGTTTGAATAAATCATTCTTTGTGCCTATTAACTGGATGACAACATTTTCTGCCTGCGGCTTCGCATACGTTGTTCCTAAGGAAATGCCTAACCAATATAATATAAAAAAATCAAATAAAAATTATAATTATTTAAATGTACATTTGCAGCCATATCTTGTGATTGTTACTGGGAAGATCAATGAAACGTTCCTAATAATGAAAAAAATATACATTATATTGATACATAATAAATAAAAAATTATGTATACCTACATATAATGCCCGAATGCTTTTACATGAAAAATCTTAATGCACACTGCATGCTACACTAGATTTAGTGGGATTCAAATTATTTTAATTATGAGATTCTCTGATTATGCGAATTCAATTTAACTTCCAATTTTCATCACCCGGAAATCAGAAAAAAATATTGACTATTAGTAGGTATGCCCCACGGCTATCGATGATCTCGATATAACATCTGCGTAGCATGATCGTCAGTAAAAGTATTATCCAAATGGGTTCAGCTATTTTGGAGGTTAGCTCAAATCAAAAACAAACATAGGTATTTCGAAATTCGTATCACTAAAGCTAAGCTATTGCATAGATATTACAAACTGAAATTCAATATCCTAATTATATTTTGAATACTTAACACATATTATTTTATATAACCAGGATGATGAAATGCCTATTTACCTGATTCATAATTTAAAGTCAATAAAATATGAGAATTAAAACATTTTTAATATCCTCCCACACTTACAGGAAAATTTACATGTTTACATGTTGGCAGCACTGGCTAGATTTTGTGCTTAGAGTTTGATTTTTAGGTTGATAATAATTTTGCGTCAAATCGTAAAAATAAGTTGGTGAAATAAGAAATTTATCAACGAAATGTGATCCGGTGTTTTTTATTGACAAACGCAGTGTGATTTTGGCAACATCTGACCACACAAGACGGCGCGGCGTTTTTCATTTTGTTTTGATTTGTCTACATGATGTTATTGTGTTCATGTCTATGGGCGTTATGGCGGCGACTGACATACTATTTGAATCATAGACAGTATGTCAGAGTACCGAGTGCTTCTTTTTATTTTTTATGAAACTCCTTCCGTACTTATTCATACTTTCATGCTTGTTGCCATGTCTGTGTGGCCGCTTCGCCGTCAAGTCTTGTAATGTGAAAATAATAAGAATTAATGTTAATCGACATCCACCAACATTTAGCCCTAATTTTGTACTTACATCTATATCCAATGTCAGGCTTACCAAGGGCTTACCTAACTAGCAACATCTCCCCTACTTAAGCCGTCAAAACAAGCTGAAATATCCCTTACCAACAGCACAACAAGGTTGTATATCAAAAGGTGTATCGGCCAGCAATTTAAGAGGATTACGTTAGACATTTATTGTGCTATAAATTTGGTGCATCTCGAAAACTGCATTACTGCATTTCCCCGGTGGCCACCCCTTGGTCAGGTTTTCCCTACCTCCCCTGTATTGGCAAGTTTCATATTTTATTCGGGAGGCAATATTGTGGATTGAACATCATGGCAGGTGTGTTGAATGGGTTTGAACTCGCCATTTTGTCATCTTTTCGAGGTGATACCTGTGGGTTTGTTCGTAGGGATGGAATAAAGTGGAGTGGTTCCATTATGTTGAAGGATCTATGCCATCTGTTTTTGTAAAATGACACTAAATCTGGTCTATTTTAATATAGAAAATTGATTCTTACAACGGTAGCTTTGTGAACTTTATAACTTTTTTTTCTTTAAAGACTTAAAAAAAAACACTTTTTTTTCTTTAAAGACATGAACTGACACCTCATTCATTAAACACGGCGAGCCATCTTAGGTTATAATTTTGAATACATAATTCGTTCGAAAGATACAGCGATGGCCAAACAAGATATACTATATTCACACACTAAATTATGTAATTAGTCCTCTATTAGTATATGTATTAACCTACTCATAACACAAACTCCGGTGAGCTGAGCTTGGGGCTAGATGATGTGATGATGTATGTATCGTCCAGCATATTTTAATAAGTAATATAAACACCCAAAAACAAAACCATCCTTTCAGGAAAATAATATAAAAAGAAGTTTACTTTTAAATCTCAACTAAATCTACACTTACAGAAAATGTAATCCCGGATACGGAAAACGCTAAAGTATAAGAATATCTATAAACTTTCAAACTTTCTCACACAAAAACCGTAAACTGGAAACTACAAAAATACTTACGGAACAACTATTAAAGACGCTTTTCACCGCTGAAAGTATTCTTCTGCAAAATTGTTAATTATAAAATTTTCAATTTATAAGCAGGGTTGGCTGTTAGTCGATTGTTTAGTTCCGTGTCCGACTTTTTAGTTTTGATGGAATAGAATATTTTAGAAAGTAAAAAATGAAAAATATACATAGAGTTATTTTTGCAAAGCGTCACAAAAGGGTCTCTGTTGTACACACGTTACCGCCAACACTGGTCTTCCGACAGAGCCGTTTCGTGACGTAACGGGAGAAAAAAGGCTTGACACAAGAAAATAAACAGTAATACATAAGATAAGAATAATATTTAATAAAATCAATAAAAAGGGTTTCTACAATGCATTGAGAAAGCTGACCGTCTGCATAAATTATCCTATGAGTAATTATACGGCTAAATTAAGTTACATTAAGTTTTGAATCATATATTTTAAGAAGAATTCTCATTTTATAAGTGTGTGTCGTGTTTACCGAAATAAAGCTTTTTATTGATTGATTCTACTAACAAGCAAAAGCAGAAAGGTGCTTTACTCTCTCGGTCCGCCTGTTACCTTTACACGGCTGAAGTTATTTTATAAAAGGTAATGGAAATGTATATTTTTTCAGGAAAAGATAACAGATCATCCAGGGAAAGCGCATGCGAACTCATTAGACAATGGCAACAAATGATCCCCATTGCTACGATGCTACGTGAAGCTACGACCTAGCAATCACCATTACTACAGTAGCTTCGAGTTACGACATAGCAGATCAAAATTACTATCTGTCTCAATTAATCAAGTAGGAATGATCGTAGAATGGCCACTAGCACTTTGGCCCCAACTTTGGGTTACCAGAAACGCAGAACGATAAACAACGAAAAACTATTTTTTTTTTCCAAATTGATCCTTAAATTCTCGACAGCACTCACATCTTCACCATCATCAGCCAATGTTAGTCCACTATGGACATAGGCCTCCCCTAATGAGCGGCATAACGCCCTGTCTTCAGCTTGTTCAGTTGCAGCCTGCAGTCTTTCGCAGATCGTCATCGCAAATGGCCGGGCGGCGTCCTACATAACGTTTGCCGAGTTGTCTTCACTGCACAGTGAACAGCACTAATGTCCACTGCTGAACGTGCCTTCACCAAACGAGGCATTTTAATAATATTTAATCATACACAACACAACGCTTGGTAGAAGATTTGGTGATCTGATCACAATCAGAGATTATATTATTAAAATAATACTAAACCCTAGTTGAGTTATGTTAATACAAAGAAGAAAAACGCTTTGAGTTCCCTCCATCACCTCTTAGGACATCCAGCGCCATAGCTACCCATACATGGGCCATACCTATTTTAAGATATTACCTATTAGGACTGCCTCCGAATGATGATTTACCTTTTACCTAACGATATGTAAACCAACTTAGAAACTTTGCTAAGTATCGATGTTCTATGTGTTTGTCTACCTATAAGTCCGGAAAGCTGGGGAGATCTGAAGCTGGCAACCCTATTCTTTCATTGTTGGATCTCGATGTTTGCCGTGACGTATTCCAGTGTTTGTTCCCATAACGACATCCCAGCAAATACATGCAGTTGAATTGAACGGATTTCAGATGGGTATTTTTAAAGATACTTTTATATTTATTTCATTTAAGGATAAAGCAAAAAATAAATACAAATAATTTTAATCCAGAATAACCATCTTTCCGCATACCTCGGTACTTTCAAACTTATGATTCCTACTATTGGTAAAATACCCTCATTAGCCATAAGCTGGACGTTACATTCTGTCTTGCTAAACAGGGTAGTAAGTAAAAACAAACGTTACCTGAAGGGACCCGAAATATTCTAATAACAATATTTTTTTAAAACAAACTTTCTATTATTATTATTATAAAATGACTAAAACTGAAACAATTTTACAGAAGTTCTTTCTACATTCGTTATTTTATAAATTTTAATTATAAAAAGGCTTTTTATGAAGGCCTGGCTTTATGGCTGGGGTTTATGATCTATGTATGTATGATTCAATGAAATAAGGAGAGACAAAGAGATTTTTTGACTTTCACTTGAACTAGGTAAAATGAGCGTGCTACGCAAAATATCATAAAACCCAAGCTCTGATTACCAACTTTGAAGCTAGCTAGATGATGCTGTGTGAATTGTCCTGCATTAACTATCTATTTATCCTGGAAACTTATCCATAACTAGACCTCAAAGGACCTATCTAGAAAAACTGATTCAATTTGTTTTTCCGCTTGAACTAGAATCCAATTAACAATAGATCCTTTGGAAAACAATCGCTGCAATCCATCTTACCACTTCTTTGTTTGTGGGATCAATCCGTCCCGGGATGGGATTGGCACCTGCGGATTTATGGCTTAGTTTTCAGGTAAATAGTTAAAGGTGGCCATGGTTTTGAGCGCTGAAATAATCTTTCATCGGGCCCTGATGGATGACAGAAATGAACTAAGTAAGATTTTTTGAGATATTCAAAAGGATGGCTGGTAGTTGTGTAAATAATATTTAAGTTATGAAGTATTTACATCTATCAGATCAAGGTACTTGATGGTAGGTACCCTATATCTATAATATAATATAAAGGTAGATAATAGTACCTAGATAATCTAGTCTAGATCTTTTTACTAGATTCTAGTAAAAAGATCTGGCAATAGCGAGAAGTTGCAGACTCTATGTTTATAATAACTACATAGGTGCTCTACCTACCTAGAATGCTTACGTTTGTAGCATCTCAATAATTTGCACTCAACTGTACACAAATTATACTCAAGTGCAGATAAACGTCATTGACAGGTCGTTGCATGTGACATAAGCTGTAATTCAGCGCGACTGTACGGAATGGCCACTCGCGACCACTTGCCCCAGTAATTATGGCGCTATGCTGGACATGGGCTGTTTTGTTTCTATTTTTGGATACATACTGAGTATGTAGGTGATAAGGTGACCCTTTTGACCGGTAGGTATTACCTAAGACTAAGTTGCTATTTTTAATCTCATCATCATCATCACCAGCCTATAATAGTCCACTGCTGGACATAGGCCTCCCCTAATGAGCGCCATAGATGGCATCATTATTTGGGGGTTATTGCCCATAATCCCCACGCTGGGCATGCGGGTTGGGGATCGCAGTTCGGTGTACTTAGTTGTTCTGCAGAAGGCGCTGCTGCCCGCCCCCCGCTGTGTTTCTTAGTCCCCTGTTACGACACCCACGGGAAGAGTTGGGGTGGTGAAATTCTATGCCGGCACCACACGGCACATTTTTAATCTCATTTTTGATGAATTCTCGAGAAAGATATTTCTACAGGAATTATGATTGATAGATAGTTAAAGTCAAATTCGTTTAGTCAAAGAATTAGCAAATTGCAATTTCCCGTCATATCTCGCGAAGAATGAAATCTGGTAGGGTAAAAGTGTTCTTGTATGAAGACCGCGACTCAGCAAACATATTGTAGGAAGCCCTCCAGCCAAATCACAACCTGCGAGAGCCTGCAGCCAGGTGCTGGATTTGGTAAGCATCATCATCATCATCATCACCAGCCTATAATATTATAGTCCACTGCTGGACATAGGCCTCCCCGTCAAGATAAGTGAGTATAATGGTAAGTAGTAGATAGTATATGGTAAGCATCATCTTCATCATCATCATCATCACCAAGCCTATAATAGTCCACTGCTGGACATAGGCCTCCCCTAATGAGCGCCATAGATGGCATCATTATTTGGGGGTTATTGCCCATAATCCCTATATGGTAAGCATGAGACCTATAAATCCACGTCTGAAGTCTGAACACATAGAAAAGAAATATGTTCCTTAACGTACACAATGCATTTTATCTTGATTTCATCAGGTTAAAAAAAACATTTACATAGACATAGGTAAGGTTTTTAATGGGTTTTAATGACAATATGATGCATGCAGGTTTTCATATTAATTTGCGTTATAGGCTCCATCTAACGGCAACTTTGCATAGGATATGGAGTAGGAGGAGTAGAAAACGTTTTGAAACTTCACTCATAGATGTCACTTAAAACCGGAAACTGGTTAAAAACGAATAACCGGTAAAAATATGATCCGGAAGAAGAACATCACTATTTAAAAAAGTTATACACAAACAACATGGTGGATCAGCTGTTTTCATTTTTCTCAAGGCGTAATTTGTTTTCATAGAACGAAGAATTGTAATGGTTTCTTAGCCATGTGTGAATTAAAATGGGCTCAATCGCATCGGTGCTGCAATGGCATTGTCAGACGTGCGGCCAAATCAATCCCACAGAGAGTGTAAAGTGCCTAAAATGTGGGACAAAGCGGGTATCAACTCATGACAGTGGGTTTTCTCGAGAAAATTTCGGAGAATCTTCGCCTGAGCAGACTATACGGACTGGAAGAAGCGAAGGAACTACACCTGGTTCTGAGCCAATCGTGATTCCAGCTGAAAAACCGTTCAATAGGTAAGTTTTCACGTCTCATTGTCCATTGACCATTGAAGGGTAGGGGGTATTGATTTTCCACCTTCCGAAGTCTAGTTTATATTCTCTTTGTATGTTATTTGTACACGCCTGGGGTGGTAGCTTTATTATCGAAATTAGCTATTGACGAGTATTTCTATGTGAGTTTGTGTCAGCTTTTGTGAGAAACATGTAGTTTCAGTAGACAATGGTCTGGGGAGGTAAGTGATAGCTGATTACTTAGGTGTACATGTAAGTGATTGATTTGAACCAATAAGTGAAGTAGTGTTAGTTTTGCTGTCCAAGAGCCTACTTGAGTGTAAATTATTGAGAAATTTTACTTAAAATTCTCTAAGGTGAAGTAAGTGAGTTGGTTCACACAGCCTATGGGAAATACAGAATAATAATGCATACACCTACTCTAACTAAGTTATTGTTTATGTTATTTTTATTTATCATCAGTTCTTTTAATGGTCTAGTTTTGTCCGAATTTGTTTTACATATTTCCTTTATAAATATATTTTTTCATCAACAATCAGAGACTTGTGATGGACAAGCTATTACACTCAGTGCGAAATGAGAAGTAGAAGCTTGACAATTTATAAAACTAAAAAGATTTGCTATTTTATTTGACATTTTGTGTAAATAAAGTCGAAGTCAGTAGTGCCGTTCCAGGGTGCATGTACCCAGTAACAACTTAACCTATCACCTAAACCTTAAAACAAACGTACATGCATGCAAAAAATAAATGAAAAGAAAATAAATAGATAAAAGAAGGTACTGAATAGACCATTCCGAAATGTTGAGCTCATCAAATAACATAGGCTACATTATTTATATCTATATATTTATTTATTCATTTTTTATTATTTATATGCTCTGCTTAGCTTGGGGCTAGATGATGCTGTGTGGATTGTCCAGCATTATTTATATATTTCAAAATCCACACACCGTGAGAAGGACCTATTGCTACTAAGCAAAACTGTTTTGTTGCTTAGCGGATGGTCGTGCGTGGGCTCCGCCCCGGAGGCGTCGCGCGCGTGGCGCTGCGCATGCGGCCTGCGCAACGTATCCGCCGCCTGGCGATGCGCGGCCTGCGACGTACTCGCGCCCCATGCTCCTGTCTACCGGTTAGTAACTATTCCTTAGAACATATCCTTCCACCGCTGAACATATGACAACATTATGCCCTTTCAATTTTGAGGGGCATAATGTTTATTAAAGAATATTTATCGCGTACCTTTTGTTTTTATTTTCCCCTACGTTTCCATCGCGTTGCAGCGATCGTGGTCACGGGGCGACTGGAAACAAAAGGTACGCGATAAATACCCGATAAATATTCTTTAATATGTCAACAAATCATGAAAGTTTAAAAAGGACATAATGTTGTTATAATCACTCTTGGTAAAATTTGGAATTTTATAGAGGTGTTAGTTTAAGATGAGGATACTGTTGGTCCTAGGATCAATTAATCAGCTACAACCACATTGATGTAGTTTATGAAGTTGATTTGTATGCCTCGACCATCACAGTCAAATGTTTTGTACTGAAGTGCAGACAACAGATTCATAATGTTGAAATTAAATACTGATTTAATTAGATTTTGAAAACTTAATTCGAATTCAAAAAGTGATTTGAATTCCCAGCATCTTTACATATCAAAGAAGAAAGAGATGTTATATCAGATTCAGATTCAATAACTTTATTTCTTTAGACTTACAAAATAAGCACTTAGACATATTATGTTATTGATTTTTCTTCACTACTCTCATCATCATCATCATCATCATCACCAGCCTATAATAGTCCACTGCTGGACATAGGCCTCCCCTAATGAGCGCCATTGATGGCATCATACTAACTAATTCTATATGTACGTGTCTAAAGAAATAATCAACTAATTTTATATGTACTTTTTTCAGTTTATCGGATGATGAAGATCAAGTTTCAGAGATGACAGACAAGGATAAAAGTGCTCAAGGTAAAAAGTATTCTAATAATGATCACTCATACTATAACAGTTCTAGTTTTTGGACAGATGTTTGTTAAGACTAAGTCATTAGGGTAAAATTACTATATAAAATAGTAATTTTACCCTAATGACTTAGTCTTAACTACTTTCCTTTTGATTCTGAAATAAGTCTAAACCTGGAATAAAATATAGGCTACTACTTATTAACCAAATTTAGCGTTCAGAGCCACAAGTAACTCTGTTTTCCATTTGAATATTTTTATACATTTTTGAACTTGTGTCGGTTTAAATATTTATTCTATTGGGCTCCCTACGAAATGTTGAAGAGGGCGTAGGCAGTCTGAACAGCGACTGGTCTGAATCGCTCTTGGTGGTTGAGCTTTGGGCTTAGGTTTTGTCCAACCGTGGACGTATGTGAGATCAGTATACTTCGCATCAGTCGATTCGCTCCTTCAATATGGCATGGAGCTCTGGGGGCGTGCATCCAACATTGAGTGGGCCATTAGAACTCCAAAGAGTATCAATAATAACGGGTAAGCTACGGAGTGTAAGTCTTGCACTCGATAGCTTACTTTGTTCTAGTATTAAGTATTAGTTTGTAAGCATTTGTATAATTATTAGTGTTTTTGTACTGTGCTGTAACTGGGTTGTGTCAATAAATGTTTCTCTATCTCTATCTATCTCTAATAAGGGCGATAGTGTGAATACCTCTCTGTTCAATTCCAGATCACACTATGATAAGGTCCAATACCCTGGCTGTCCCCGCATACAAGCCTCCCTCGTTCTCCGGTAGCAGAATCTTGCCCCTCACCCCGCAGAGCCCGAGGTTGATCCCTAAACCGGGCACGGACACGGCGCGCGAGGGCACACGGTCTCTATCTCATGCAGAGGGGATCAACCAGCATCCTTGGTGGAATATTGACGAGCATAGGTAAGTCACTTTTTGATCCTAACAAAAAACAAGTACGACAAGTGCGAGTGTAACTCGCGCGCCGAGGGTTTTGAACTTTTGTCGTTTAGGTAGGTACGTATATTGACGACCTGTTAGCGCGGTGGGCTTACAACGCAGGAGGTTGCGGTTTGATTCCCGCCTCGGGACTAATATTTGTAAGATCTGCAGATTATTTGTTCGAGTGTTCTAGTCCTTTTCTACGTACACAAAATAAATCATCTAATGTGATACTTATATATACTTTATTAAGTATAACAGATATCGTAGTAGTACGAATTACACAAGCTTGCTTAGCTTGTCGCTAATGATGTTGTGTGGATTATCCAGGATACATTACTCTTCTCATATTTTTTTGGAGCACGGTGGAATTCATGAATTCAATAATCTTATTATCTAAATATTCTTCGAGCGCAGTGGAATACATTGGGTTTGGACTTTAAAATTTTGAGAACAACGGTTTCGTGGCGCTGTGGAACCCTACTATTACAGTTACTACAGAGATTAGTGGGTAGGTAAGTGGGTTGATACCTACAATTATTTTTTCGACTTTTTTCTACGTATTTCACTAAGTATGAAACTTAGACGATTTTTAAAACCTGTTTTGAATTGTCGAAATCCATACCTTTGATTTGATATTGCTCTCAATGAAATAGCCCCCATTGTATGAAAATTCGTTTTTTGACCATATTTCGAAAAGTATTGTTTTTACAGACTTCTCTATATTTTTCCTGTAAAATATAGACCTATATCTACAAACGCTTAGTACATTTTATATAGATCACTCTGCTATCTTCGGAGATAGAGGGGGGGAACGGTCAAATTTTCGACCTTTTTCAAAATATTTCGAAAAGTATAAAACCTATCGAAATTTCAAAAACTGCATTAAAATGTACAAACTGATACCTTTCATTTAATACCCAACTCGGTGGGGTAGTCACCCCTTTAGAAATTTTTTCCGCCCTTTTTTGACCATATTTCAAAAAGTATTATTTTTACAGATTTCTCTATATTTTTCCTGTAAAATATAGATCAATACCTACAAAAACTCGGTACATATCAAATCGATCGTTCTGCAATCTTCGGAGATAGAGGGGGGGTACCGGTCAATTTTTCGACCTTTTTCAAAATATATCAAAAAGTATAAAATCTATCGAAATTTCAAAAACTGCATTGGAATGTACAAACCAATACCTTTCATTTGATACCCAACTCAGGGGGGTAGTCACCCCTTTAGAAATTTTTCCCGTCCTTTTTTGACCATATTTCAAAAAGTATTATTTTTACAGACTTCTCTATATTTTTCCTATAAAATATAGATCAATACCTACAAACACTTGGTACATATCACGTCGATCGCTCTGCAATCTTCGGAGATAGGGGGGGGGGAACGGTCATTTTTTTGACCATTTTCAAAATATTTTAAAAAGTATGAAATCTACCGAAATTTCAAAAACTATTTTGAAATCTACAAACGAGTACCTTTCATTTGATACCACTTTCGACTTTGTACGTTCCATTAAAAATTTAGATTTCAAAATTTGTATGGAAAATCTTCATTTTGATTTTTCATTTATTTTCATTTATTTTTCTATAAATATGTGCGGGCGCACAAAATGTATTATTATTTCAAATTTCAAGTCAATAGTTGCAGTAGTTTCTGAGATATTAAGGATTCAAAACACAAAACAGACCCAAAGCGATTTCATAAGGGTTTTGCAACCGATGGCAAAACCCTAAAAAAAGGCATGTTCATTGGACATTTGTCTGTTTTGGGTTTTGTGTCTATGAGCAACAGACTGTGTCATCAAACCTCACAAACACCATTTGAATTACATATATTTTTATTTTTTTTCAAGAGAATGCTATAGTTTTCGTATGTTTGATGAAAATTTATGAAAAGGTTAAGCATTTCCAAAAACCCATAGGTTTAAAGTAAAATCATCATCAGGCTCTGCGATTCTTTATTACTTTGTTGCTTTGGTAACTAAGTATTATGGTGAAAGATGGGCAGTCATGGTTCAGAACACTTACATGTACAGGTTTTAATTTTATCATTGGTTCACAGAGAAGAATACAAGATAAAACGGAACGAAACAAGATAGAATGTGAAAGGCAGCTAGGAAAAAAATTGCAATTGACAAAAAAGTAATGTTTTAAATAATTTTCTGATGCTTTCTCAGATCCACAATCAACCGCCCATCGAGTCTAGTCGTCTCAGAGCGATACGGATACAATTCCACCCACGGCATCCCTCGAGAATCCTTCCTAAGGAGCCTTCACACTGTCACCAAAAAGCCTAAGAACAGCAGCGAAAGCAAATCCAACTGGGAGCTGAACTACGTCAAAGAATACCAGCGGGAGCAAAGCAAAGCGCTACATCTCAAGAAATGGCCCTGTTACAAGTGTACGCTAGAAAATTCTGGCATAAGAACGCACTGTGAAGCCTGCCTTTCACCAAGACCGACGAATAGCAGAATTCCTAACGCGAGGGGCTTGAGTGTTACAACTTTAGGGAGACACGAAGGCAGAAAAACCGACGGAGCAACCTCACTTCCTAGCACTGGAGGGGTTATGATAACCGTCCCTGATTGGCCACAAAATACAAACCTAAGCAACACATTCCGAAGATCTATGAGCGCGCACAACTCTCCCGAAATACGACCGACATACCGGCGATCTTTCTCCGAACACAACACAGAAAGACCGATCGGTAAAGTCATATCAAGCCGGCGTAGTCTGCACGACTACCAGAAGAACGCTACATACTGTACAATAAAAGACAAAGAAGACAAAAAAGACGAGAACAATCTAGAAATAGACAAAGAGTGCAGTTGGGATACGAACGCAGAAGGTGTTATATACGCTTTGCCAAACAAAGGGAAATACAAAGACCTAAACCTACAACTGCAAGTTAACAACAACGGTACTAGGTATTCGTACGTGTCCGTTCAAGATACAAAAACTGTTATGAGTAATTCGCAGAATGAAGCGTTGTATGTGAATGATTTAAGTGATGGTGATTATGCTCGTATAGATGAGTTGTTGAGTGCGGAGAACTGTTTGACGCCGGTGAGTGAAGCTCAGGTTCTGCGGACAACGCATATTGGTGCTGTGCCGAAGGATCCCGCTACTAAAGTGTGTCGTATGCTGCCTTCGGTGATGAGGGTCAACTATAGGGAGCCGGATCGAGTGAATTCGCAGGCTAGGTGAGTTTTTACTGAATTTTGTTAGCTGTGTAATTTTAAAATATGGAATTGGAATGAAAATGGCGAAGTTATGAAAGGCTTTTTTAAGTGGTTGTTTCTATAACATCAATCAAAGGCTAAACATTTCCTAATGATTTGAAAAAATTTTGAAAATTTGTAATTTGATATGATAATATAGTACGCGGCGCAAGCGCGTCTTATAACGATTTTGCAGTAGCTCTGACAGTCACGACCCAGTGCCTCCTAACACACCCACTTAAAGCATATGATTATACTTGAACTTTGAGCTGTCTGTCAAAATCAGCTCAATAGCTTGTAAACTCTTTCCAGCCATGAAACGAGAATGTGGCAGTGCACAGAATGTTGGTTCGCGTACAATGCGTGGTGGGCGCGCGCGTGCGGCGTTTGTCGCGGGGCGCGGATGCCGCATGCGGCGGTCACGCATCACGACAGGTACATTACTGATCACGCAGGAAATTTAATATTTAATTTAATTAAATATTACTGATCACGTGATCACACAGGAAATTATATCACAAAAAAAATGATTTCGGCTGGGCTCGAACATGCGGCCCTCTCTCAGTACGGGAGTGTAGGTACACTACACCGCGAAATCAAGTACCGGACTAGTCGGAAACCTTTGGAACTTCAATTCTTCTAATTCTAAGTAGGGGAACTGAGATCTGCAGTGACATCTCGCATGGGAGTTTATTGTGCACTATCCCCCTGCCTAAACAGGCAAACCTAACCAGCCCAGCTCCTTGAAGTACCGGAGCAACCTTGGTGATTTACAGCTTCGTATCAGCTAACGGCGCTACAGGCCGCTAACTCAAAGATTTTCGACTAGTCGCGTACTATAGTTCGACCGAAACCGCTGTACCGCTCCTGAGGTATGCGCGCGGCGAGACGGGGGGGAAGTATCGGCCGCTCCGATCCATCAGTCTGCCGTCGACGCTCACGGCAGTAGGTCGCCTTTGTACCGGACGGTCTATGTCAGATACACATGAGATAAATATCCAAAGATGGGCCGAGCGCTATCTCGTGATGTCAAGGCCATAATTTTTAAAGTGGCCGAATATTTTAAGAAAAGAAAAGCAGACAGAGAGAGCTTTGAATATAAAAGTGATGCAAATATTGCCAAAATCGTGGCAGACGCTACGGGGTACTGCGAAAAAACCGCAAGAAATGTGATAAAAGAGGGCAATTCATCAACTGAAAATTTGGGCCGATTGAAATTTAATTCGCCAAAACAACCAAAAACTATAAAGAAAAAACATGTTGTTGATGATTTTGATTTAGGAGTTATCAGAAGAAAAATTCATCAGTTTTATGAATTTGAAAAAAGAGTGCCAAGTGTCCGTAAGTTACTTTCAAGTTTGAAACAAGATGGCATATTAAATTGTGGACGAGAATTTCTAAGGAGCCTCTTACACACAATAGGTTACTGTTTCAAAAAATGCAAATCGAAGAGACATCTCCTTATAGAGCAGCCTAATATTGTAGTGTGGCGGAAAAAATACTTAACACAAATCAGAAATTACAGAACGCAAAACCGCAACATATATTTCCTTGATGAAACATACATTAACGCCAGTCACCATGTAAGCAAATGTTGGCAATCATCGTCCGAACCTGGAATTCATGCTGATATTGGAAAAGGACGGCGTTTGGTAATTCTTCACGCTGGATGTCGAAATGGCTTGGTTGATGGTGCATTGACGATATTCAAATCAGATGCTAAGACCGGCGACTATCATGGAGACATGAACGGGCCTACTTTTTATAAGTGGGTAGATGAAAAGTTAAAAGATAAATTGCTTCCGAATTCTGTGGTTGTCTTGGACAACGCGTCTTACCACAGCGTTCAGGTTGACAAGAAGCCAACCATAGCAAGCCTCAAAACCGAAATGCAGAACTGGTTACGGCGCCACAATGTTGAATTTTCGGAAGCTATGACAAAATCTCAACTGCAACTTCTTATCGATAATACACAAAAAGAGCCCGTGTACAGAATTGATGAACTCCTGAAAGCCAATGGACATACTGTTCTACGATTACCGCCGTACCATCCGGATTTGAATCCCATAGAGTTAGTCTGGGCTGATATTAAAAACAATATAGCTCATAACCATATTAACTCTTCTCTAGATGAAAAGATAAACTTATTGAATACATTGTTTTCGGAGTTCACGGCGGAAAAATGGCAGAAATGTGATGATCATGTCCAAAAAAATGAAAACAATTACTGGGATCGCGATAGTAGATTTGATATTATTATCGATCCATTAATTATAAATTTGCAGAACGACTCTGATTCAAATTCCGATGGCGAAACGGAAGATGAAGTTGAAGCAGAAGCTCTGTCAGAATATCTGTAGATAATTTAGTTATAAAAAAATATAAACATATCGATATAATATATAAAACAAAAATATTGTTTATATTGGTACGATATCGTAAGATATATCCGACAATATCGATCTCATGTGTATTCTTGCTCTTTTTTCCTCGGCCCCCACTTCGCCGCACTTTCTTAGGGAGCGGTACAGCGGTTTCGGTCGAACTATAATACATTTCGTGGATCAACATGCTTGACCGTTAAGCCCGATTTACACATCAACAAGTACAGTAGCGAGTTAACTTGCCAATGTGGCAAGTTAAGTCGCTTTTTGCGTATGAACGGCAAAAGCGAGTTAAGTAGTATGTTGTTGATTAAGTTGATTTGAATAGATCTCAATCCTATTTTTTGGCGAGTCAAGTACGAAGTAGCCCCCTCTCTCGCGTCTCCCGCACTCCGCCAACTTAACTGGGCGGCTCGGCGCACGCGGCGCCCGCCGTGTAGACGGGCGAGTTTAGTACAGTTCACAAGTTCACAGTTCACAGTCGCGACGCACTAGTCACTGGCTAGTCTTCGTCTCCGATCGGCAACTTATGACTTGCACTCGCCTACGTTTGAACTAAACTTACTATTTATTACTTAACTGAATATTTTTTTAACTCGCTACTGTACTTGTTGATGTCTAAATCGGGCTTTAGCTCTTTCAACATGAATGTCATAGTTTTAGTTTTAGCTACAGATGCGCGTTTTAGTTTTAGATACAGACACCGCGGGATCTTCTTATCTAAATTCCATCAACTATCTGATAAAATATTCTTGTATCTTTCAGTACAAGACAACCATCAAAAGCGAGTAGTAGTAAAACTAACGAAGCGCCTCGGAAGCTGACTGTACCGATCGCCTCGCTGGACCACGATCTGAATAGCGATGAGCTATTGTTTGCTGTCGGTGAGTGTACACGATATTTCCGTTCTCAATTTTTTTCTTATAATGTCTGCGTTGGAAACAAAACTGTTACGGGGCCATGGTGGTAACTAACCATCGAGTACGTATCCAGTAGAGGTGCCATACTAAAACCGCGCATCTCTGCCACACGTCCGTGTTTTAGCACTTACTTATTTAGAGAAGGAAGAAGCTGGTTTAGGCTATCTTCAGCTTCAGCATGATATCACACAAAATTAACATGTAATCTTTGCTTGTGATATTTGAAAGATTGCAGGTGGCCAATATGATAAAAAAGTCACAGATTTTGCTGTTTTCATGCGACACCCCCACTCTTTCCGTTGGAAAGAGTGGGGGTGGTGTAATTCTATGCCGGTACCACACGGCAAGAAAATCTGTAGCAGGCAGGCAGTAGTTACTGTTCGTTTTCTACACTGTTTTATAAGGTGCAATAAAGACACTATCTATCTACCGTGTATATATTGAGCTCTTTATTTCAGATACGACGGACACGGCTACCCCAGAGACCTGGTCGTGTAGTCGCTGTACTCTGGTCAATGAGACCAGCGCGGCTGTCTGTGCCGCCTGCTCTGCGGTCAAACCGCAGCCGCATCCCTTCTGGTAACTAACTATATCTGTACACCCCGATCTGAACACTGTCGTGGTCCCTTGACCACGACAGTGTGTAGACCTGTAAAAACGTCGGGAGAAATCTATATTAATATTTATAAAGAGGAAAAATTTGATTCCTTGTTTGTTTGAATTGAATAAGCTCCGAAACTACAGGACCGATTTGAAAAATTCTTTCACCATTATAATTCATAATTTTCCCTGATGAACATAGGCTAAAAAATTCAAATCGGTCCAGTAGTTTCGGAGCGTATTCAATTTAAACAAACAAGGAATCAAATTTTTCCTCTTTATAAATATGAGTTTAGATGGGAAAAAATAATCTTTACGATTGAGCCTTTTGATCGTTATCGTTAATATTGATCTAGCTCCGCCTCTTTCTAAGCCTGTCACCTAGACAGGTACCGAACCCAATAAAATCTGATTTCTGTCGTAGCTGGCTGGTTTTCTCTTCCTGCATTTTACACAGACGAGTATTTAAAATCTTTATAATTATGCAGTTTAAATACTTATTAAAATCTAAATGAAGTCTTCTTCCAGTAAATTTTCTATCTACAATATTTACGGTACTTTCCCTCCATGAGGCATGGCTGTGGGACACCCTGTATAGTCTCATACCGTAACTGCTGGGCTATACCCAGGCCCATAGTACGCGTAGCGATTTTGATAGACTACGCCAATAATTTTCGATACCAAAAGCTGTACGCTTCTACAGTTTAAAGTAAACTCTAAACACATTGTATTAAAGTCCACATTTCCCAGGTCATGTACATCGTGTACCCTACAAAATCCTCTCTCTGCCAACTACTGCCTGGCCTGCAAAACACCTCCCGTGCCCAAACACGGTGTTTCTACGGTGGACGGGAACTGCGGCGCAGCGGGTATGTTAACTGTTCAACTATTTTACTGGGACGATAGAAAGTATGCAGAAGAGTGAATAAAATAAATAAAGGACTTAAATATAATTTAAGAATATTTATCGGGTATTACGGGAAAGGCAAAAACCAACTTTACGATTAAAATTTTGATATTTTTTGATCTTAATCGCCTCTAGAACCATCCTAAATACATAGATAAATACCTGATAAATATTCTTTAAGAACCCGGCGACCCTCGCTCGCAACTTCAACTCGAGGCGCGTGCAAAAATCGCCCCGAATATCGCTATCTCTGTTTAGCTGGCGCGCGCGGGACGACGACGACGCGATAGCAATATTAGCCGTTTAAAATTTGGTATGAATTTGGTTGTGTTCCGTAATACCAAAAATGATGAATGAAAACTTTTTGTATTCTTCACATAGTATGGTTATTCTGTAACTAGACAATATAAGCTATGTTCCTTAACAAACAACACGTAAGATATTGTTGTTTTTAATAAGAAACAGATAGGGAGAAAACTTGTCAATTTTGGCATAAAAATATGCAAAACGCGATTGGCTTTCATTTAATTTTAGGTAAGTATTTTGATAAAAAAACTATCTAGGAACCTAGATAAACACTAATCGAATACAAATAATACAATAATAAAGTGGTAATATGTATGCTTGAATTAGAAATAATTTTGGTATTACGTTTGTATGGGCAATTCGTCCTCCGCTGGCCTCTTAATATGTCAACGAATTGTGAAAAGTTTTAAAGATAATTGTTTAATATTAATTGTTTAAGTGAGAGTATAGGGCGTTGCACTACGCTAATGAGTTTGTCGAATGGTATCAGAAAGAGACGCCATGTTTCTGCAGCCTACGTCTTCACATTGGCATACACTCGCTGTTTGAAAAATAAGTCCTTCATCATACTTAAATATAAAACTATATTAAAGATCTTCTTGCTTTGCTCAGGATTTACCTCAAACGTGTTTGGGATGAGTCATGGGTAGGCGACAATGCAAAATAATTATAGTATGATACAGCTATCGCTTTACAAAACTTAGTAAACGTGCCACAACTGTTAAATAATTAAAAAAATATTTAAGTATCTGTAATATATTTTTTTAATGTTTGTATATTTTTCAGCGCCACGTAGTCCGTCACCAAGAAGAAATGTCAGACTAACCCCCGCCCTCCCTCGCCGCGGGTCGCGACATAAAACATCCCCGCCTGAACCCAAGTATGTATTTTTTATTTATTTTACTTGAATTAGTAACAAACATCCATACTTAAAAATCTTTCGTTTATAATATGAATAGGATAGTGGGATTTGGCGTCTTATCTTCACTGCGGGTAACCCAAGAATGTTTTTGTTTAGCATTGTATGTGTAAGTAGGAATGTACCTAATTTATATTTCAAATTTACCTGTTTTGTTTTCGCTCTGACTGTCTAATTGCCTATTGCCTATTTATATCTGCGATCCCCAACCCGCATGCACAGCGTGGGTATTATGGGCAATAACATAATATTACCATCAATGGTGCTCATTTGGGGAGGCCTATATCCAGCAGTGTTCTATTATAGGCTGATGTTGTTGTTGTTATGTCTGTGCTGTTCTTGTGGAGCTAAATAAATGTATATTTGCTTTATCGCATCTCCACTGATCCTACGATTTTTAGTATTTTTTTTTCTATATTTATCTTTCAGATCGGAGTCTCGCTCGAACAACGCGAGCAACGCGAACGAATGGCCTTGTTCTGAGTGTACATTCGTGAACGCTGCGAGCGCGGTGACGTGCGATATGTGTCAGTCGGCGCGCGCGCGGCTGCTGCCCGCCGCGCAGCGACATCGCGACGATATTGAAGATGAACGTAAGTAGTTCAGGCTTCGGCGCTATAACATTGTCAATCCTGGTACGAGGCAGTCGAACTGAACATAAAATGGCCCATTTTATAGCGGTTTTTATCATTTGGACGATATTGCTGATTCCCACGCTGGGCATGCGGGTTGGGATCGCAGTTCGGCGGAGTTTTTCTGCAGAGGGCGCTGCTGCCCGCCCCCTGGTGTGTTTTCCTTAGTCGCCTCTTACGACAACAACGGGGAGAGTTGGGGTGGTGAAATTCTTTGCCGGCATCACATGACAGATTCGCAACGAATACATCCGACAGAGAACCAAAGTTATCGTCATAGCTCAGAGAATTAGCAAACTGAAGTGGCAGTGGGCCGGCCATATAATATAATAAATAATAATAATTTGTTTTTCAGCGGACGGTTCAGACAGTGAGCGACAAGACAGTTCGCCCATGGAAATACTCCGGCCGGGCGAGGAGAGCCACGCGTGGACGCAGTGGCAGGAGGTCCTAGCGCAGTGTGCTGCGGTTAGTAACATCTGTATTTAGTTACACTCTAGCGAGGTACTCTAGCAACCGCGACTCGGCAAACGTAGTGTAGGACGCCCTCGGGCCAGGTCGAAGTAAGTGATATCTGTATTTTATTACACTGTAGTGACGTACTCTAGCAATCGCGACTCGGCCAATGTAGTGTAGGACGCCCTCCGGCCACTTGGGATGACGATCTGCGAAAGACTGCAGGCAGATGCTGGATTGGACAAGATGAAGACAGGTTGCGATGACGCGATTAGGGAAGGTCTATGTCCAGTAGTGGAATAACTTGGGCTGATGATGATGTCTCAGCAAATCTAGCAATATGAGTTGACTACAACTGCATAGTTTAAAATATAAACATAAATTAGGTACCTACACACAATAGGAATTCATTTTTACATAAAAGCACATATATAGCCATATAATAAAGTGCCTTTCCTCCCCAGACTGTCCACGCGTCGTGACTAAGGGCAATAGGGATTCATTTTTACATAACAGCACCTACATTTTATTTTTTTATTTTTTTGTCATATAATATAGTGTCTTTCCTCCCCAGACTGTCCACGCGTCGTGACTAAGGGCGATAGGTATTCATTTATACATAAAAGCACTTGGATTTAGATTTTTTTTTTATAAATACAGTGCCTTTTTTCCCCAGACCGGCGAACAGTACGTAGACGAATCGTTCCCCGCGAACGCTCGCTCCCTCTACTACAGCGGCGCGTACGAGAGCGGCGCGGCGGCGGCACGCTGGCTGCGACCCCACCAGATCAACGTGGACGCGGACCCGCGCCTGCCGTGGACCGTCTGCCGCGACCCGCGACCCTCCGATATATCACAAGGTAGGATATATCACAAGGTAGGATGTATCACAAGGTAGGATATATCACAAGGTAGGATGTATCACAAAGTAGGATATATCACAAGGTAGGATGTATCACAAGGTAGGATATATCACAAGGTAGGATGTATCACAAAGTAGGATATATCACAAGGTAGGATGTATCACAAGGTAGGATATATCACAAGGTAGAATGTATCACAAGGTAGGATATATCATAAGGTAGGATGTATCACAAGGTAGGATATATCACAAGGTAGGATGTATCACAAGGTAGGATATATCACAAGGTAGAATGTATCACAAGGTAGGATATATCATAAGGTAGGATGTATCACAAGGTAGGATATATCACAAGGTAGGATATATCATAAGGTAGGATGTATCACAAGGTAGGATATATCACAAGGTAGGATGTATCACAAGGTAGGATATATCACAAGGTAGAACGTATCACAAGGTAGGATATATATCATAAGGTAGGATATATCATAAGGTAGGATGTATCACAAGGTAGGATGTATCACAAGGTAGGATATATCACAAGGTAGGATGTATCACAAGGTAGGATATATCACAAAACGCTATATAGCATTAAAGAGTATTTAGAGAACGACTGCAGTCACCTAAACACAAACATAAAGCTACCCGACACTGCCGTAATCTCACCTAACCTGGAGTCAAAATGAGTATCATTTAAGGACCATAATTGTTATTTTTAATTTATTACTCTTCGATTTATTGCCCCTTTACAGCAAAATTGTATTTTAATGTTCTTGACAAGTCATCATAGCGTATGCATCTAATTAAGTATATTTTGTATATTTGTTATTTGTGTAACTATTGACAATAAAATGATCTTTATCTTTATCAAGGTAGGATATATCACAAGGTAGGATATATCAGAAGGTATGATATATCACAAGGTAGGCTGGCCCAGAATTCTGATAAGCAGTCGCATTACTTTGACAATGGTATCGTCGCAGAATAGTTCATAGATAGATTCCTTACTTTTAATTTGTATATTGGGATATGCCCAAGAGTCCTGTAAGGTTTTAAGGAAATAAAGCACTTTCTTATTTGACATTGACAGGTGTACTTTAGTTTTTCTTTGTAATTTGTATTCTGTGACGCTTCGAAGAATCCTGTAAGGTATAAAGGATATAAAGCAAATATTTGACATTGACAGGTGTACTTTTGTTTTGCTTATGTCATTTGTATTTTTTGACGTGTCCAAGTATCTTTTATGGTGTAACTAAAGGGTATAAAGAATTGTCATATCGAAGAAGTCAAGTCAAGTCAACTATTTGACATTGACTGGTGTACTCTAATTTTACTTAGGTAATTTGTATTCTGTGACGTGTCCAAGAATCTTTTATGTTCAAAAGGTTATAAAGAAAATATTTGACATTTACAGAGAAAATATTTGACATTGACAGGTGTACTCGGCAACTGTTGGCTGCTATCAGCTCTAGCAGTTCTCGCGGAGCGGTCCTCTCTCGTGCGAGGCGTGGTGGTGCGAAGCGAGCCGCGCGTCGGGGCCTACCAGCTGAGACTCTGCAAAGATGGCCGCTGGTTGACCGTCACCGTTGATGACTTGCTGCCGGTTAGCAAGAAGGGGCATCTGGTGTATTCTCAGGTAATACAATTGTATTACAATTTTACGTGTTGAGTTATTGAGCTCATAGTTATGAGCTGTGCTGAGCTGGGTTAGCTAAGGCTGCCCTGAGCTTGGAGCGGACACTATTGATCTGACTATAGACTTAATAGTACAACCGAGCCTATTGACTTACTTTAGTTCAATAACTTAACGTTAGTGCTACTGCTCCAAATTTATACTTCAATTTGATGCTCTGAAATTGACTCTCTAGCCACATACCTACTTATGTGGCTTGGTTACGTACAACTTGTGAACAATGTATACATTTTATTATTTATTTATTTTATTTTATTTGGGCAACAAACAGTTATTTAATTACTAAAATGACACCTAACCAACAAAAAATACATAGCGTCTCTGTGTGTTTTTATGTACGATCTGTAAATATTTGTTCAGGTTCTTCTGGTCGTTTTCTATGCATGATAAAAAAATATTTATTTACGTAATATATTGTTTAAAGTATGTCAGTGATCTAGTAACACTTGCGAGAAGCGTAAACGACGATTTATTTTTCAGGCGAAAAGAAAACAACTTTGGGTGCCGTTGATCGAGAAAGCGGTTGCAAAACTCCACGGGTGCTACGAAGCTCTGGTCTCGGGAAGAGCTATTGAAGGTATACCGATCTCCTATACGTTACTTTGTAATAGTTTTGAAGATGAAGTTGATTATTAAAGAAAGTTTAATAGAACTTGGACCGAATACAGTATATAACTCTAATAAAATATACTTAAAATCATCCTCCACATCTCCTACCCTATCATCACTCCATATTGAACTGCCTTATCTATAAATAAAATGTTAAAATTTCTGGTCGTTTTCTATGCTTTATAAAAATATCTATCTATATAATAATTGTATTATTTATACCAGTCATCTAGTACCCATTGCCGTGTGGTGCCGGCATAGAATTTCACCACCCCAACTCTTCCCGTGGGTGTCGTAAGAGGCGACTAAGGGAAACACACCGGGGGGCGGGCAGCAGCGCCTTCTGCAGAACAACTACACCGAACTGCGATCCCCAACCCGCATGCCCAGCGTGGGGATTATGGGCAATAACCCCCACATAATGATGCCATCTATGGCGCTCATTAGGGGAGGCCTATGTCCAGCAGTGGACTATTATAGGCTGGTGATGTTGATGTTGATCTAGTACCCATAACACATGTTCTGCTTAGCTTGGGACTAGATGATGCTGTGTGAATTAATAAATAAATAAATAATGCCGGACATTCCACACAAATTGACGACATTATTTATTTATACATATACCTAAAACCATTATCCGCCACATCACCTACCTCTATCACACCATATTGTATTATCTATGAATAAAATGTTAACATTTCAGGTTTATGCACGCTAACGGGAGCGCCCTGTGAATCCGTCTCCCTGCAAGCGGGGGGCGCGGCGGGCGGCGGCGCGGGCGGCGGGGCGCCGCTCGAGCAGCTGGACCGAGACCTGGTGTGGGCGCAGCTGCTGTCTTCAAGGCAGGCCAGCTTCCTCATGGGCGCTAGCTGCGGCGGCGGGAATATGAAGGTACATTGAAACCTCTCGGGATCATAATTATTAGTACCATTTTAAGGGGTATTTATTTAACATTTTTTATTAATTTTTTTTTGTGACCACGGCAGAGTGCAAGCTTGTTGAAAAGTCGAGAAAAAAAAATTAATAAAAGTTAAATAAACGCGATAAATACCCGTTGAAATAATACCTACTTATATTTATGTGTTCAGATTGCGTAAGTTTAAAAATATTCTCTGGGGATCAGAATATAGGTATACAATGGTTATATTCCGACTAGCTGTGTGGGAGGCGGTCCGCCTGCGATGCAGGAGGTTGCGGATTCGATTCCCGCCAAGAAGAGGATCCAGCTAGGCTGGGCAGCGTTCGGAAATCTACGTCGAGTCTTCTCGTCATCCATACCGTAATGTTTGAAGACGAAAGTTCAGAGCGTCCTATCAGTCATTCATGACCTACGGAGCTGAGACGTGGACACTCACGATAGGGTTGGTCCACCAGTTCAAAGTCGCTCAGCGAGCTATGGAAAGAGCTATCATTAGAGGAGGCCTATGTCCATTAATGGACTAACATGGGCTTTGGCATCAGTTCACACCTAGCAAATTACATTATTTATTTATTAAGAAAACAGTATAGCATCATTAGAAGTTTTTTTTAACCTCAAGGCGATGACTTAATGTAAGCAGGCAAATAAAAAATTATAGGTATTAATCTAAACATATTTTGGTTTCTACAACTACCTGTGCAAGCTGTAGGAGTTTCGGTGAGTTATTATAAAATATGTCCACACTTCGCAGACAAGATATTGAGTAGATAGATAGCGAGTGACATGGGTCAAACTCCACGGCTACATATATAAAATCCACACATAATTTAAATAAATACCTACAGGTAGAAGAAGAGGAATACCAGCGCCTAGGGCTTCGCCCCCGGCACGCGTACTCCGTGCTCGACGTGGTGGAGATTCCCCTGGGCAGCATCAACGGGCCGACGCGGCTGCTGCGCCTGCGCAACCCGTGGGGACACTACACGTGGCGCGGCGCCTGGGGACACCAGTGTCCGCGGTGGACGGAGGAGGTGACGATACTATTGTGATTTAAGAAAGAAAGAAATAGCTTATTAGACAAAACACACAAAGGACACATAGAAAGTTACAATCATCATCATCATCATCACAGCCTATAATGATGTATAATAGTCCACTGCTGGACATAGGCCTCCCCTAATGAGCGCCATAGATGGCATCATTATTTGGGGGTTATTGCCCATAATCCCCACGCTGGGGAAAGCGGGGGAAGTTACAATACAATACAATAATTGCTAACCAAAAAAAAACAAATTTACAAAAACAGGAAAATAAAACTTAACTAAGTTGCACAACTAACTCCACCGAACTGCGATTCCCAACCCGCATGCCCAGCGTGATTATGGGCAATAACCCCCAAATGATAATGCCATCTATGGCGCTATGGGAGGCCTATGTCCAGCAGTGGACTATTATAGGCTGGTGATGATGATGATGATGATGATGATGAAGTTGCACAATGGGCGGAAATCAGAAAATTAATAAAATCTTAGTATTCAAATCAATTTAAAACTTGTAATTGTAACAGTAGCTTAAATTGTAAAAAGCAATTACTTAAAACCAGCGCTGGTTTTCTATTGGGGTCTATCGGACAGAGGAATTTGTAATTCCTCTGTCCGATAGGCTCTTGCACACTTGTTTACAAAATCTTAATGGTAAAATAATAGATTTATCGAATAAATTTAATTTTAAAACTGGTGTATGCATGCACATAAATGTTAACGAATGTGTATTTTGTCCAGGTGAGGCGACTATTGCACCACGCGCGGAGCACCGACCACGGCGTGTTTTGGATACAGTTCGATGATGTGCTCAAGTGAGTTCATTTAATAAGTAAATTCTATATTAAAAGAAAATAACCAAATTACAACTTGTATTTACCATTAAAACATTTATGCTAGTAGTTTGCTGTAGAGTCTGCTGTTACCTCAATTATTTTGCTTATTGACATTTGTATTGTAAGTACCTATTATTATATTTTGATAATTGATATTTTATCATAGAATTTTACTATTTAATTATTTTGCTTATTACCTTTTGATTAATTATTTGTTTTGCCTGTCAATGTAAACAGTGTTTGGCCAAAATGAAATGGGGGGTGGAGGGGGGTTTTTGCTACCTTCTTGACCCACTCAAAAAAAAATTGTCTCAACGGAGGATTTTATGTAAATTTATATGTGTAATTTACAAAAGTAAGAGTAACCTGTAAGTATAGATAGTTTTCACTAAATACAAAATACAAATTTTAAATACTAGATTTAATCTGGTTATTCAATTTTCATTTTCTCTGTTAATAAATGTATTACAAGGTTCAGGGCCTTTATTCACTATTGTCAATCCCAACGCGTTTCACAGATATGACAAGACAGCGGCGTGGAATCGAACTAAATAGTATTTAGAATACATTGTGACGTCACATGGTTTGAGCAAGGAATCATATTTCTTAGAGAATAAAGGCCCAGTTTTGAACGGAAGATTCATCCACAATGGATGGTTCCAGATACTTCGACTGCATAGACATCTGCAAGGTCCGCGTGGGCTGGCACGAGGTGCGCCTGGCTGGCATCCTCCCCCCTCTCTCCTCGACGCGACACCTCACCTGCCTGCTGCTGAAAGCCTCGCAGCCCACTGAGGTCGACTTCACGCTGTTCCAAGAAGGACAGAGGTAAATATCATAAGCTCATATCAGTCCACTGCTGAACATTAGCCTCCCCTAATGGAAGACATGGGATGGTGAAATTCCATGCCGGCACCGCACGGCCTAATGAGTGTCATAGCGCCTGTGAATCTTCACCTAAATTTTTTGTCTACTCGTGGAAAAAGTCATGTTGATTTATGTTTTCAGAAATTCAGCTAAGAGCCAGCGCTCGCAATTGGACCTATGCGTGGTTGTTTTCAGAACGAAATTAGGACCCAGTCCACAGGTCGGGAAGTTGGTCGCGCATAGCAAGAGACAAGTGAGTTTGCATGATAATTTATGGAGTACCTACATCAACATTTGGTTAAAATAATAATCAAAATCAAAGTCAATCAAGGTAAGGTCTAAACTAAAGGAAATAAAGCACTTATTTCCTTTAGGCCTTATGTAACGACATATTTTTATTTTATATTATTACTTCCAAATTTTAGTAGATTCAGAGAACCTCATTGTTTTTTACTAAGTTAAAACGCTGAGTGAGCTCCCCAGTCCCCTCCACTACTGCGCCGGGGTTATTCCCATCTGATCATATGATCAGATTGTAGTTGCATCTGATCAAATAAAAAGTTCCCGATGGATCATTGATCAGATGCAACTACTTTTTTGAATTAAATTTTGTGCCAACGGATCATAATTATATTTTTGGCGTGTAATATTACTATGTAACTAACAACCTTTTTCTGTACCTACGACTTCTTTGTATTTATTAACTATCTATTTTTATAGTTCCTGTTGGGTAGAGAAAAATAAAAAAAAACATAAATTTTAAAGATTAAAAAATCAGTCTTATAATTTCAAAAGTAATTAAAACTTTAGGTAAACAAAATCTATAATAAATAATTCGTAAAACAGATGAAATACACAGAACAATCTTAAATAAATATAACACAACAAGTACTTAAAACTTTAAAACAAAATCAACAGTATAAAACACTAAACAATTTGTAAAATAGGTTAAATAGACAAAATAATGATAAATATGTATTGAAATTTGGGTTGATTAAAGTACTAATTGTTTGTTTACAAACTAAACATCTAAAAATTAGTCTAAAATTTGTAATGGTAGTCTAAAATTAAACAAAATCAAAAACATGACATTACAGTTTGCCTAATTAGATACTAATTGTTAGGTTAAATAATTATTTTCTTAATTTTTCCAGGCAGTGACCTACTGTTATGGTTTTGTTAAGTAATTGTTCGAGAACATTACCAATGTATCTGTTACGCGATACATGTTTTATCAATTTTTCATTTGTTTCATGGCGTGCTAAGCGCAATGTATGTATAATATTTACTGTCTTTTTTCAGCACTTTTAAGAGATGTAGCAATGTGGGCTGTTTTTTTTAATTAACTTATTATTATTATTAATGGTAAACAAAAGAAATGGGAAGGTCAGTCACGCTGCAATGCAAATAATAGAATAGATAAGGACAGAAATATTTGGCAACCAGGACACCGATTTGACGTCATGAACGCCAGGTGCAGATACCGGCCCAGGTAAAATAAACAAGTTAGAGGGGGTGAGAGGGGGCCGGATTGTCGATGTTGGCAATAATTATCAAAACGTAGTAACAACTTAATAAATAATAAAAAGTTTTAAGTACTTTTGTCATAAATCTAAGACTGATTTTTTTAATCAAAATAATTTATGTTTTTTTTATTTTTCTCTACCCAACAGGAACTATAAAAATAGATAGTTAATAAATACAAAGAAGTTGTAGGTACAGAAAGAGGTTGTTAGTTGCATAGTAATATTACACGCCAAAAATATAATTATGATCCGTTGGCACAAAATTTAATTCAAAAAAGTAGTTGCATCTGATCAATGATCCATCGGGAACTTTTTATTTGATCAGATGCAACTACAATCTGATCATATGATCAGATGGGAATAACCCCTGCGCCGGCGCAGTGAGTGCGAGGGCCGCGCGCGCGTCGCGTCAGGGTCACGCGTAAGTTAACTTAGTAAAAAAACAATGAGGTTCTCTGAATCTACTAAAATTTGGAGGTAATAATATAAAATAAAAATATATCGTTACACTTACGGGACTCTTGGACGAAGACTTGTTATTGATCGAAGTGCTTCATTCTTATGTGCAAGGTATTTCTGAGGCATCGAGCTGATGTTGAGATACTTAATCATAGATAGATAGGTAGAAAAAATATTCTGCCACAAAAAGAAAGAGAAGATTATAAACGACATGCTTTAAGTAAAGAAAGTATAAAGAGCGGCCTTATCGCTTATCGTCTATGGCCTTATGGCCTGATCTCTTCCAGGCTTCCTTAGGATGGACTGGACATGAAGGAACACTATAGACGGTCGCGATGAAATAATAAAAATAAATAATAATCAAATAATACTTAAAATAAGTAAGGTACTTATATTATTTTGTTTATAAAAATATTGGACTTGTTCTACGCTCTTTTTGATGGAAATCGTTACACTCCCTCTAATCTTAAATTCGTTACAGGTAAAACCGAAGGAATAAAAATGTAATTCGTTTATATAATAAGCATTTCTATTAACACTATGTGTCCACAGGTCCGAGGGTTCGTCGGCTGCCATAAGATGCTAGAGAAAGGCTTCTACCTGGTGGTATGCCTCGCGTTCAACCACTGGCACACCGGCCTCGAGCTGGCGCAGTCCGACTCGTGGCCGCGACACGTGCTGGCCACGCACTCCTCCAAGCCGCTGGCGGTCGAGCGGCCGGCGCTGCATGCTCATATACTCGCTGATGCTATCATAGGTATACTGGCTGGCTCAGTTTGAGGCTGGTATAGTCTGAGGCTGACTCGGTACTAGACTGACTCAGTACGAGGCTGACTCGGTACTAGACTGACTCAGTACGAGGCTGACTCGGTACTAGACTGACTCAGTACGAGGCTGACTCGGTACTAGACTGACTTAGTGCGAGGCTGATTGATTCTGAGGCTGGCTTAGTCTGATGCTGGCTTAATCCGAGGTTGACTCAGTCTAAGGCTGGCTCAGACTGATGCTGGCTTAGTCTGAAGCTGACTCAGTCTGAGGCTGGCTTAGTCTGGAGCTGACTCAGTCCGAGGCTGGTTAATTCCGAGGCTGACTCAATCTGAGGTCGACTCAGTCCGAGGTTGATTCAGTCTGAAGCTGGCTCAGTCCAGCCTGCCTCTAGCTGGTTTAAAATAAGATCATTAATTTTCAATAGAAATAACCTTTACAGAAAATAAATAAATAAATTTTGATGTGGATATTAGTCGATTGCTTAATTATCAAATAGCGACACTTAATTATTAATTATCGTCCTTAAATAATACTCGTTTTTGACAAGGTGACTTTATTTCGATGCCCTACCTTCGGCTCCCTGATCATAATTATAATGTGTTTGTATTTCCCAGGTCTCACATTAGCAAGAGGCCAGAGACATGAAGGCAGACAAGGCATGACTGCTTACTACTTGACCAAGGTACGTTTCAACATTGGTATTTATAGTTCAGCAATAAAATTCACACAAATCAGGTCTGTTTAACCTTAATTTCACTAAAATTGCTTTAAAAAGCGGAGTGGAACAGGTGAATTGTTAACCAAAAGAATGAAATATCTGCAAATCATACAAACATTTGTCCAGGGGCGAGAACCCGCAACCTCCTGCGTCGAAGGCGGAGCTTCGCGCTACAGAGGTCGAGAAATTAGCAAACGGCAAATGATCCCTTCGACCTTTTGCCGTCGCACTCTTGTTAGTAATTAAAGATGTGTGTAAGATCGATCGTGAGAAGAAGAGGCAGGGAGCTGGTTGCGACTATAGAAAGGATTACAACATCAGCCTATAATAGTCCACTGTTGGGCATGGGCCTCCGCTAAGGGAGACACTCCGCTCCGGAGTGTCTCCCTTAGTCGCCTCTTACGACACCCACAGGAAGAGTGGGGGTGGTGAAATTCTATGCTAATGCTATACACACATACGCAACAATATGTAATGTTGTTTGTTTGTTTGTTTCCAGGGCTGGGCCGGCCTAGTAGTAATGGTAGAGAATAGACACACAGACAAGTGGATCCACGTGAAGTGCGACTGTCAGGAGAGCTATAACGTGGTCTCTACGCGCGGCGAGCTAAAGACTATCGACTCGGTGCCTCCTTTACATAGGTAAGTACACTTCACTAGATCAATCACTTGATAATCGATTACACAGGAATTACTATAAATTGTTTCATGAAACCGAAATTTTTAAGCCAAGATTCAACCGTGATATTCTAAAAGTTCTAAATGAGCTAGACCTTAATAAACACGGGCAAATAACCGGGATGGATTAAAATCCACGAACATAATTAGTTTAGGTGCATTTGGTCTTAATTTTTAGTGGTTGGTTCTATGTAGTTTCTATTATTTTGTTTTTTTTTTATTTTTTCGTTTTATATTTGAATAAACATGGCATTTATTTAATACATATTATACTTAAGTCAACATTTAGGTATTCTTAGCTACTCTGTTTATGTTTATTGTGACCCTAAATAGATTTCCTTTGTCCACAGGCAAGTCATAATCGTCCTAACACAGCTGGAAGGCAGTGGCGGATTCAGTATCGCCCACCGACTGACGCACCGTCTGGCGGGGGGTGCTCGCCTGCAGGACTGGGCGGAGGCCGGGACCACCGTGCACACCCCGTCCAACCCCGCGCCCACCCACCAGCCACCCCTGGCGGCGTCTCTGCACGCCTTGCATGCACCCCGGCTTATTACATAGTGAGGGATTGACCATTAGTATAGCATACTAAAATACCTACTCGACGACTACCGGGTCACTCTGTTAATGTATTAAAAAGACCATTCTTAAACTTTCTCGACGCTACTAAAGCAAGACATTTTTACTATTGCCATATGCGTTACAAAATAAGACAGCGGCGTGGATTCGAAAAAAAAAAGAATTTAGATTATTTTGGACGTCAGTTTATGCAAGGAATCTTCTATGCCATAGAGAATAAGGCCCCAGCTGTGAACCGAGATACCTAGAGAAGTCTTGAGTTTAAAGAGATTCATTTGAAGTTTATGTTAAACATTCCAAATCACATTATTATATCAAATCAAAATCAAAGTGCTTTATTTCCTTTAGACCTTACAGGGCTTTAACGTGATCACTTTGATTCTTTGTTCTGCCTGGTGGGCGTTGCTCGCCCTGGTTCGCACCCCTCCTAACTCCGCGCCTTCTTTTATCACATATCACATATTTACCTGTTGCAACATCGGTCATTACACTCGTTTTTAGCTTACCCTAGTTTATTAGGATCGGATGCTCGAACGTTCTAGAAGCAAGTCATAACCTGTCTGACCTAACTGAATCTTGAACTCAGGATTTCTCGAGGCATCTTGGTTTTGTCTCATCATGTGATAGAGGTTATTTTCGATTGGCCAGCTGTATAAAATTTGACTTGTCTAAATGCTTATTTATTTTGTGAGCCTAAAGAAAGTTATTGAACCTGAATCTGAATTCCCAGCCTAGAAAAGCTTTTGTTAAAGCGAGAAAAGTTCTTTTACGTAAATTTAGAAGTTCAAAGAATTAATTTTGAATATCTTACGACTCATACGATGAACGATTCAAAGTGAGCTTCCATGCCAAGTCGACTTTAGTTTTGTATAGCATAAGTTTCGTACATCGTGCCTCTGAAACTAGCGGTGCATTCCGAATTACGATTACAGCGCTGATAGCGATCACAACGATATTTTGTGTTCCAAATTATCATATCATAGATATCACGATATTGACAGTTGAGTGTCAGTTTTGACAGCGCTCACAGTGATTTAATTCTGTAGCATGGTCGGTGATATCGCAAATGGCGCCTGTAATGACGTCATCTATGACGTCATTACAGGCGACTTCGTAATCACGATATTGTCGCTTTTACAGTAATGCGGAACGCTTGCGAGCGCGATAATATCGATTTTAGCGTGATTCGGAATGCACTGAAGAATCGTTCAGGCTCACGCCTCATGCTTGCCACTATTTAAGTGCTATCACCAAACCGAATTTGAACTCCCGAACATTTGGTCAAGCATTGTCATATATACTTGGTCAAGTATCTTTGACGCTGGAGACAAAATGAATGATATCGTCAATACTGCCTTTAGGGATACTACCCGTGCCCTTATCTTAATAATTAAATAAGAGGACAGCTCGCTTGAAAAAATCGTTATACAATAAAAATGTCAAAAATACGCGTGTAGTTATAGCATTAGGAAGTGAAGACTTAATTGTTAAATTCTTTTAATTGGTCCAGTTTTTGGCCTTATTGTTTCCGAGGATTGCTGTGTGGAATATTTCACAGAACTTCTGATAATTGATAATACACTCATAGTTCTTAATATTTTTTCTACAACACTAAAATACTCAGATTCGTATGCTACACCGGCCGGAACAAGTGTTCGTATTTGTTTACTAATTCGAACACTTTTTCTAGACGGTTCCCAGTTAAATCCTGTGTGATGGAAAAATCTTTAAGCCTGCACTAAGTGTTATTTTTGACGAAAACATAATTATAAGTCACGTTTATAGTTATAATTAGCGATTTATAAATACATGTACATTTTTTAATCATAATCATTAAAGGTATAATCGTAGGTTACTTTCTTCTTCCTTAATTATTTATAGATTTTATGTTTATTTATTATTATTTACCTAAAAAAGACAGTAGTACTTAATTCGTTTTGATATTACATTGAAAATACATTATACCTACTATAAGTAAGTAGAAAAAAACATTAAATTAAGTAGGTAGGCTTACTTAATTTAATATATTTTTTTAACTTACATTAAAATATGAGTTTTAGGTAAAGGATTTGGACAATACTGTCAGTTAAAATTTTGTTTTTATTACATTATTTATTAACAAGTTACGCTTACATACCAATAAGGTATTTTTCATTTTAGGATTTCATTCCATCAATACTCGTTACATTAAAATTATTGATATAAGAGTGATGATAATTTCTTGCCATATTTATTAACAACGATTTTGTTTATTTAATTAATTATTATTATAATTTATTAGCTTTATAGTAGTCTACTTTAAGTGCAATATTTTGTAATGTTATAGACAAGCGGTTGTACACATGCTGGCACAAAAATAGCGCACTGTAAATATTGGGTGAATGATGCTATGCAGTGTAGACATAACAAATTGAGGCTGGATAGCTACTGCATTAAGTGATTATTTTAGAGATCCGCATGTTTATCTGTTCAATTGATAGCAGCGCGATGTTGCGTATTTTAATACTTACAATCAGAATTGATAAATATCATTCTAAGTTCCCAATTTTTTAACAGACATATATAAGTTAGTGGCACTATTATTGTTATTTCATTTCGTAGGTTGCTTTCTTAAAATGTTAGATATAACTTTGTAATAGTTTTGTCGAAGTATTGTTCTGTAATCTCACTGACTTTTGGTAATACAATTTTACAAATAATTAAGAAGAAAGGCTTAAATTTTAATTATTTATTTTATATTACAGTATTTTCACACTCGTATTTGTAAGAATTTTATAGCTTTACTTTACTATCGTGCCATAATTTATGCTGAGTTTTTCCAATATGGAAACTACCTGGTTTCATTATATTAAACTTCAAAAATAATAGACTAAATATTTTTTTAATCCTGACCAAAGAAACAGTTTCTTTCATAAGTATTTTCATCATCTATGATATGATAAGTATTTGAATCATTGCTATTTTATTTCTTGGTAAACCGCAGAATTTTTAACGATTTTATTTTACATAAAAAAAAATGATTTTGTGTGATTTTTTGTGGAATATTGTTTGTAGGTACTACGCTTACGTGTTAGATTAACGTGAATGCATGTTACAACTATTTAATGTAAGTGTAAGGAAATAAATTATTATTTAAAAAATTCCGATTTTATAAAATCCCCGACACACCATAAACCCGGATTCTTCTAAATCAAAGCAAAAAAGTAAAAATATAATCAATTTCGATAAGAAATAAATATCTACAATTCGATAAGAAATAAAAATTTGTTAATTAGTTAGTATGTAAGTTAATTTACTACCATTTATTTGACACTATGACCTGAATATTTAGTACCATTTATTTGACACTATGACCAGTTTACTTAATAAAAAATAAAATATACCTTATAAAACAATTAAAAGAAAATTCAGTGTCTTATACGACAAAAGTCAGTAAAAGACCGCCAAAATGTTCAGTTAAAATCTTTTATAGTATTTCCAATCGCTATCATCGAAGCCATAAAGGTACATGATCAGAGAATGTGCGGCGCGTGAGATTATGTTTTTTTGCAGTTATTGTGTATATCGTTATCGCTTACCGTTCTTATCATTCTTAATCACGCATCTGTGATACGATTTTTGTATGTTTGTACGTGAGGTTTGCATATTTCCCTCGCCCTATAACTTCTTAAGGCGCTACCCAAAGACAGAAGTCGTAAAACGTCCACTTTTTCGTCGCTCAGTTAGGCTTACTGCGACATATTACAAGCCCAAAAAAAACAGTGTATAGTCAAGTGTATGGACAAAAGACTTATACAAAAATATTTCATAAAAATCATCTTGGAACTTGAAAAACAAATCGCAAGAAAGAACACAATACTTTTTCGTCTCGAATTGCTCAATATTTTGAGTGATAACATTTTATAATTTTGTTACTGTAAAAAAGGAAATTTTATCAACTAGAGAAATATGTATGTATAAAGGTTTTAACTAACTGGTGTATTTATTTTTAAATTAAATTAAAACCGATAAATAATTTTCACATTGTCGAACAAGAGATTCAACTAAAATCAAACGCAACGCCATTTTCAACTTTATTTGTCTTGCGCAAAGAACTACTGTCACGCGTTTGGCAGTATCACGCCAGTCAGCCGCGAGCTGTTACAGAGATAGGTCACGTTTCTTTGTTTATTTTTGACATTTGTGTCCTGCGTGTGTGGTAATATATAAATCTCCAGTATAAGTTGACCTCTGATTATCAGTGCGGCACTGGGCCGATCGACCTCAACTCTGGGTTCCGAGCGGAAGTACCTACCACCCAGCTTTACATCTCACGCGTCTCATACACCGTGCAGGCCAATGCTGTGGAGGAGTACATCCAGTCGAAGACCAAATTTTCGCTTCGGGTCGAAAAGTTGGAATCTCGCCATAATGTGAGCTTCAATTCATTTATGGTGAGGGTTCCGACTAATCATCTTTCGACGTTCATGAGCGCAGAGTTTTGGCCGACGGGTGTCAAGTTCCGACGGTTCACCGGCCGCCTGCAAGGGGACACCGCCGTGCATCGTCGTCAGATGACACCCTGATGCGTCACACGCCGCCGTACCTGTTGTGTACCATTTTAGTTATTAAGACTTTATATTTTTATATGTATGTTAGTCTGTAAGGTATTTGTTGATATGGGCCCTAGAATAAGTTTTTTACCATCCTTAACTGTTCTTGTGTTTGCCTGAAATAAATGATTTTGATTGATTGATTGTACAGAAAGCCTAAACAACGAGAGATCATCTCACACTTGATTATTATGAAGCTTTGTATGTGTGTAGTAAATAATATACTGGGTTATAGCGGAGATCGAATAAATAATACAAAGATTACTCAATCCTGGAATCGCTACATTTTTCCGATACAAAATTACCGAATGGTGTTCAGAACCTCGCTCCTCAAGACGTCGAGTGTGAAAACACCGCGGTAGTTTACGCCGCGCGAGAGTTAGCGAGCGACTTTGACTAGGTATATAAGTCAAAACATCATCCGATTATAATCGGATGCTAATATTGACCTAATCTTTAGGTTTTGACTTATATAAAATTTCAGAAGTTTTACACACTAACACGTTGGGTTTCACAGTTTTCATACGGATCCCTAACTTTTTGAGCAGCATTAGGGTTTTTGACATTGACTCGACACTCCATAACTTACACTAGCCGTAGGGAAGCAAGCAGCGGAGCCCTAATAAAAAAAGAATTGAATACATAGCGCAGGGTTTGATTATTGAATTTTTCATGCGGATCCCTCACTTTTTGAAAATATTCTATAGCCTAAGTTCATCGGGGAACATCAAGGATTCCAATGGTGAAATAATTTTTCAAATTGGTCCAGTAGTTTCTGAGCCTTTTCAATTCAAACAAACAATCAAATCTTTCCTCTTTATAATATTAGTATAGATTATAAATATAATTCAATTCAAAAGATTTTTAACTATAAATGTAGTAAGTCACATCACTCAAATGCATAATTTATTTTGAAATCCTGGTTTTCATCCCGGGATTTCCTAATCGGTGAACAGAATACGGACGCCGCGCCAGAATAAGGCTACGCGCTGCTGTCAACGCGTAGGGGCGGAGCTACGTGCACCACTTCCCCTGCTTCACCTCCTGAAATATCTAAACATTGTCTTTAACAGCGCCTTAAACTGACAAGACGTAGTGGTGTTCTGAGTTTTTATTTCGACACATCTTTTTTGATATCCAGATAAATAACTGCAGTTGACTTTTGAAGCCCTCTCATTAAAATGTCTTTATCCAGTATGTTTGTTTTTAGGAAGTTATCTTGGTTCTAAAATCTCAGCCTGAAGGCCAGTATTAGAATGAATGGGTGGTTAGAATATTTGAAATAGGGCGTTACGAATTATCGATATTTTATCGACCTGCGACGACAACAGTAGTCTTTAAAACTTGCTACTCGCGCTTACACCAAAGAAATTGAGTTTCTGAATCATACAGAGTGGTTTGTTTACGTAAAGCACGTGTTGAGGCTCGGCCGTGGGCACTGGGAGGTCCGACGTCGATTATAAATTTATTATTTCTGTAGAGCCATAAATGAATTTGATTATCACTTGGTATTAAACAATTTGGCAGATCAGGATGTTGAAAGATTAACGTAAATCCTAGGGCTTAATTTAAATCTATATAGAAATGTTAGATTTTTGTACCTATGGTTTTTTGTATTTTATTTGTTTTAAACCGCGTCACTAAAATAAGGGTGTTGTGAGTTTGATATGTTTCTGTGCGCAGAACATTGCTTTGGGTGAGCCAATTTTTTTTTTGTTTTTTTTTTTTGAATATCTCAAAATCTTTCTACTTTGATGGGACTTGGGCCCTAGATCGGGCAAACGCTACCAATTGCGCTGCTATTTTACTGTGCATAATTTTTTTATGTATCTTTGTCCAGAAATTGTTGTTTATGATAGTTCATTCAAGTCTATCGTTCTCGGTTTTAAATATGTATGTACATATTTGTGAAAGAGGCGCGCCGGCGCGGCGGCGCTGCCGTCGCTCTGTTGCATCATACATAACATACTTGAAAATACCATGTCAACTGAGCGATACATATGTATTAGCCAATGATTTGTTTTTTTTGTTGTTTTTGAACTGAATACCTTTAATCTTTTGAGTCAACACACGACCATGAAACTACTTATAGTTTCATCCTTCGCTATTTTCTATTCTAAGTAAATTAGATTTTATTACGTGATTAGTACAGTTACTTCTTATTCAAGCACTTATGTATCTCTCGGCTCCGTTAATCTTATCTAATCTTTGAATGGATATGTTTTAAATACTGATTTTTATTATATAAATTATTACAGAATATTTTCTTATCACAAAATCCGAATGATTAAAATAGTGCTAATCGATCGTAAATTTTGCTAAATAATCGTTATCGGCAATGTTGGCCTGCTACATATAAAGGTGGTAAGGTTTGGTTCCGCATTGCGCTCGTCTCATCCCATCAAGAACCATGTTGAAGGTCGTGCTTCTCCTGGCAGTCGTGGCGACGGTCTGTGCCGACTCTGTCACGGATGGTACCACGCTGGTGCAGGCGCTTGTGGTGAGTTTACCTACTCTAAGTATCATATTATTACTTATTGTTCTTGTATTCGAAATCTTAAAACCTGTAATTGTTTACGTTAAAAAGAAGGAAATTAATAGGGAAACACTCAGCTAATGACGATTTTACGGAACGGTCTAAAAGGTTTTGTAAGCTGATTGTCGATCTTCTGAGTAAATCAGATATTTCCAAGACAGGAAAAGTTTCGGAAGCCATTGATTTGATTTAAAATACTAATAGGTCTCAATTTTTTCAGATCCATCGCCATGGAGACCGTACTCCGGTAGAAAACACCTTGGTTTTGACCACCGATCCTGATGCCGTCGAAGCTGCCATAGCGAAATACGGCTACGGACAACTTACTGATGTGAGTACCACCTGCCTGGGCCACCTGCCTGGGCTGGTTACCAGAAAAAAGACTAAAAGTACCTTCGCACCTAACACCGTATATCTCACCGTATACGGAGAAAGTTGAGTCTCAATCTTATAGTATTTGAAATTTAATTTCCCGCGTCGCTGTATCACCGAAACCTTCTCCTTATCTTAAACACAGCCGAGAGATACTCACACCCTAGCAGGTCCCACAACTGAAACTGGGCAATTAATGTATCGTATATCTTGTGATTTGTTCCAATTAACATTTTCCAGGTGGGTAAACAAAGAGCATACAAACTGGGCCTTTATATCCGCGATCGCTACTCTTCCCTTCTATCTCCACAATACAACAGGTCCGAGATCTACCTCCGCTCCACGGACTCCACCCGGGCTAAGATGACCTGTCTAACAGCTATGGCCGCGACCTACCCAGGGCTCAGCGACAACTGGAGCGAGGATCTACCCTGGACACCCGTGCCTTATACTACAGTGCCTCTTAAATATGACTTCGTAAGTACCTACAGCTAAGCATTCGAATATCGATCAAGAATGAAGCTTTGGTAAAGTAAGCAAAACTAATAAGTTCCTTCGATCCCCGCTTGGGGAAAAATGTGTCACAACTACAAGACAAAATGTTTTTCTCGGGACAAACGATTTGTTTTGCGTGTTCTGGATTTATTCTGAAATATCTATGTAATGAATGGACAAGCTGAAGACAGGGCGCTATGGCGCTCATTAGGGAGGCCTATGTTCAGCAGTGGCCTGATATGAGCTGATGATGACGATGCTGATGATCTATGTAATTATCAGTTTTCTAGTAGCTCTCACAGCAATCTCTGACACTTCGAGACAAGACGATGCTGTGCAGATTTTCCGGCATTATTTATTGTAAACGTACCTACACACTTTATTTTCAGAATATGGCCATATTAAACTGCCCAACGCTCATGTCAGCATACAACGCGAACCTGTATTCAACTCCGACCAGCTTGCAGAAGGAGTACTCAGATGTTCTGGAAGTCTTGGCCAATGTGACTGGCTACTCTCAGATTACGGACTACCCTGTGTTGAAATACAGGTTCAACGATGCTTACGCCGCGCAGGTAATACTTGGATTTGAATCTTGCGATCAATATCTAAACTTATACTAAGTAATTTTTACTTATTCGAGGCCCTGTTATACGAGAACCCTAAGCGTTGTGCATTTTGAGAGGTGCCTTGCTAATTACAAACCTAAGTACTGCAAGCACATATGAGAGGAACCAAAGTTAACTTTATATTTCAGAGAGATATAATGATGAACAAAGTATGTATATCAGATTCAGATCCGGAACTGTTATTGTCATATTGAAACTGGCTTAAAGTTGTACTCTCGTTTCGTATCTATTAATCCTCTCCCCTCCGGACCTCGTTTGCGAGTACACGTGTGAAGATATTTTTCTACAAATTCTCAAAAACCACAAATAGTGCAATATTAGAATAAGAAAATAGGATAGCATAAAAGTGAAGAGGTCACTGCAAACTTACGCTCCTACTGGCAAGGTTCTACGCACACTACAGCAATCCCGAAAACTCTAGGCAAGTACGCTAAACCAGTCCACACACACTGTCAGCTCTAACTACTACATTGTTGCGCGTTCACTCCGCCGACTATAGGTACTGCACTTGCCTTGCACGCACACTTCGGAGCTTCGAGTAGTTGCTGCAGTCCTGGTAGTTGTCACAAGTTGATGCGCGCCCCTGCGTTGGATTACTACGGAGAAAAAGTTACCTAACCTACTGTTCCCTGCTCGTCGTGATGCCGCTTAATAGAACTCCACCAAAAATTGACTCACCAGCTACCTGTATTTTTAAAACGCCACTGCAACACTCCGTCTCAGAACCATGTCGGTGAAGTTAGCAGAGCATCTTCTAGCAGAGCATAAATAAATTAGGGTTCTGTTCGCATGCAGGTGAGTTCTATAGTTCCTGATAGTTTTCAGGAATAGTTCTGGCGTTTTTACCTGAAAAAAGTTAAGTGAAATTATGCTCTGCTAACTTCGCGTAGCAGAGCATTTTTCAGGAATCCACACAAAAATTGGTATGAATAAGGTTTTCGATACTAAAAACAGTTCCTGATAGTTTTCAGAAATAGTTCCGGGGTTTTTACAAGACTAATGTCAATTTACAGATTTCATCAAGTAAATTTCTATTAGGGTTAGTCGTGACACGAAGTTCCTTAGACCTGCTCAAACCATAGTATGAATAGAGGTACATTGCCACGAGCAATAAGCGAATATAAAACTACAGTTATGAATGAAAAATATTAAAAAGACAAAACTCCTGAAAATTTCATGAAATCGTAACAAAATACTTAAATGTTTGGTGAAAATGTATTGATTCAAGGGGCTGAAATGCTCCTTTGAGAGGAGTTCTGATAGCATGCATGGAGAATACAATAAAAAACAGTAAGATCTTACAAAAAAAAAAATAAAGTTCAAACACAGAACTCCTGAAATTTTCATGAAATCGGACTTTGAACTCACAACAAAATTCTTTAATGTTTGGTGAAAATGTATAGATCCAAGGGCTTGTTGTGCTCTTATTAAGACAGTTCCCATAGCATGCATTAAGTATATAATAGAAAACAAATAGATCTAACGAAAACAGTACAATTCAGACGCAGAACTCCTGAAAATTTCATGAAATCGAACTTTTAACTCACTACAAAATTATTCAATGTTTTCTGAAAATGTATAGATTCAAGGGCTTGTTATGCTCTTATAATCTATCTATTATATTATATAATCTATCTATTATAATCTATACATATTCACCAAACATTGAATAATTTTGTTGCGAGCTCAAAGTCCACTTTCATGAAACTTTCAGGAGGTCTGTGTCTGAATTGTACTGTTTTTGTTAGACCTATCTATTTTCTATTTTATACTCAATGCATACTATTGGAACTTTCTTAAATAGAGCATAACAAGCCCTTGAATCTATTTTCATTTCATTTTCACAAAACATTGAATAATTTTGTTGCGAGTTCAAAGTCCGATTTCATGAAGTTTTCAGGATTTCTGCATGTGAATTGTACTGTTTTCGTTAGATCTATCTGTTTTCTATTATATACACAATGCATGCTATTAGAACTGTCTTAATAAGAGCATAACAAGCCCTTGAATCTATACATTTTTACCAAACATTAAAGAATTTTGTTGTGAGTTCAAAGTCCGATTTCATGAAAATTTCAGGAGTTCTGTGTTTGAATTGTATTTTTTTTTTTAAGATGTAACTGTTTTTTATGGTTTTCTCCATGCATGCTATCAGAACTCCTCTCAAAGGAGCATTACAGCCCCTTGAATCAATACATTTTCACGAAACATTTAAGTATTTTGTTACGATTTCATGAAATATTCAGGAGTTTTGTCATTTAAATATTTTTAATTCATAACTGTAGTTTTATATTCGCTTATTGCTCGTGGCAATATACCTCTATTCGTACTATGGTTTGAGCAGGTCTAAGGAACTTCGTGTCACGACTAACCCTAATAGAAAGTTTCTTGATGAAATCTGTAAATTGACATTACTCTTGAAAAAAACCTGGATCTATTTCTGAAAACTATCAGGAACTGTTTTTAGTATCGAAAGCTTATTCATACCAATTTTTGTGTGGATTCCTGAAAAATGCTCTGCTACGCGAAGTTAGCAGAGCATAATTTCACTGAACCTTTTTCAGGTAAAAACGCCAGAACTATTACTGAAAACTATCAGGAACTATAGAACTCACCTGCATGACAACAGAACTCTAATTTATTTATGCTCTGCCAGAAGATGCTCTGCTAACTTCACAGACACCTCAGAACCAAATCTTGAAGATTTACCGGCTCAGGAGCTGGACTCGATAAGTGGTACCTCATCTCAAGCATAATCCTTCACTAACCTAGCAAACCGGAATTCAAAAAGAAAACGCGAAGAAATAACTAAAAGCGATATTTTGGACTTATTTACCAAATTTAAAGACGATCAGGATGTTAAGTTTTCCACAATTCTAAGTTCGATCAATGAGGTAAAAGTTTCCCTGAACTCTATGTCCCAAAAATACGATGAAATTCTTCTAAGATTAGACGCCCAAGAAAAGAAGAATCAAGACTATGTTCAAAAAATTGAATACCTGGAAAACAAAATAGATAATCTTGAACGTCGGACTAATAGCACTAGCATTGAATTGCGGAACATTCCACAAGATCCGAAGGAATCAAAAGAAAACCTTAAGTCAATTATTCTGAAAACTGCGGATTTACTCAATGTAAATCTAATTTCTAGCGAGATTAAGGATTTACACCGTATTGGCAAATCTAACACCAAGCCCATAATAGCTGATTTTACAACTGTGCTAAAAAAGGAGGAGTTTATACGCGCTTTCAAAAAATTTAACAAGGACCACCGATCCGGCAAACTTAACACAGAACAACTAGCCATCGCTGGACCTGGCAAGCCTGTCTATATCTCCGAAAATTTAACACAGAGGAGCCGGAGATTAAACTTCCTTGCTCGAGAATTCTCAAAGAGCTACATAACTGTAGCTCTTTGAGAATTCTCGCCTTCTGTTGGTCATCTTTTAGTAAAATCTCTATCCAAAAGTCAGAGGGATCTCCTGTTATAAGAATTTCCTGTGAGGCAGACCTAGAGGAATTGCACCGTGCAGAATCAGCTGCACAGAAACCTGCAACATATTTTTAAGTCCTTGATTATGATTAGTGGTTAATTAGATAAATTTCTTTTTTTTTTTTCCTTCTCTATAGATACTAGCCTATATTAGAAACACCTACTTAAATTATTAATTATATAATAAACACTTTATTACAAAATCATCTGATTATACAGAATAGGTACATATTCACATTATATACAGCAACTTCTCTCGCATTATATTTACGTTATAGACACAAATTACACTGGAGATATCCAGTTTTCACTATAAAGTTACTATATGTCACTTCTATAATATTGTCCATACCCTAATTGTAACACTCCACAATATTACACAATAATGAGTAATATAAATGAAATTATCCCAGATTTTGACTCAAAAATTAATTCTGATTCAGCTATACTAATTAAAAACCCTAACCAATGCAAAACTTTGTTAGGGGATACCAATAATTCACTTATAGTACTAACACAGAATATAAGAAGTCTAAATAAAAATATTGAGGACTTTGAAATACTGCTATCACGGCTCAATGTTAGTGTTGATGTCATTGTGCTTACCGAATGTTGGCTTTCAAGCAATGATAATATACCCCGAATAACAAATTATAATTCTTATAAGACATCTAAAACCATTAACCAAAATAGTGGTGTTGTAATATATATTAAGGATAATATCGGACATATCAAAGTCAGAGAACCACCACCGTTTGATAGTGCCGACTGTCTGGTGTTGGAAATTGGTAAACACACCGGGTGTTATTTGTCTTTATAGACCTCCTTCATTTGTGTCTGCTGTAGCTTTTCAACAATCTCTTGATGGACTTCTAAACGATCTAAAGCATGTAAATAATATAATTTTGATAGGAGACATTAATATCGACATAAAACAAGGAAATACTGATAACAGATCTTCCGAATATCTTGATCTCTTAACTACACATTCTATGGTACCTACTCATGTACTACCAACAAGACTCAATAATTGTCTTGATCACTGTTTTGCCAAGACTAAAAATGAAACTACAACATTAGTGTGTGAATCAACCGTAACAGACCATTCCACTGTAATAGCCAAATTCAATACTAAATCTAGTAAATCAAAAGCTGATAAACAAAACAAAATATATACGGCGGATTATAAGGCAATAATAAATGATTTAACAGCTACTAATTGGCATGCAATACTTACATCACATGAAGATATAAACTTAGCAACTACGGAATTCCTTAATATACTATCAGACACATATAATCGACATACTCGCGTTAAACATGTATCAAAACGAAAACGAAGTCTTAAACCATGGGTCACGCCTGGACTATTAAGATGTTTGAAATTTAGAGATAAATTACACCAAAAAAGTAAGAGAGATGCTGATAACATTTCACTTCATATTATATATATACGTTATAGGAACCACTGCAATAAGATGAGACCTAAGAGAAAACCTTAAAAAAGAATATGAACGGACATTAATTAAAAAAAACAAAAATGACATTAAGAAAACCTGGCAAGTAATAAAATCAATCTGCAACCTAGACAAAAAAACTGAGTCAGCCACGGAACTGCTTGGAAATTCTAATACTATCAATAACATAAACGCTCATTTTGCAAATGTTGGAAAGAACATGGCGACTAATATTAAAAATAAACTAAAGCTTAGTGATGATGATCTACTAAAACGATATGACAGTGAGATGATTATTAGATCTGTTGTCATTCCTATTCATAAGTCAGGGGATAGAGACGATATCAACAATTACCGACCCATCTCAATACTGCCCACGCTTTCTAAAATCCTAGAGAAGACAATTAACAGTAGACTTTTACAGTTCCTCGAAAAATACAAACTATTGTCAACCAATCAATTTGGATTCCGATGGAAAAAGTCTACATCTGAGGCAATTAACCATCTCATAACCCATGTTGTTGGTAAACTCGACAAAAAAGAGAAATGCGTGGGTGTATTCCTTTATCTTGCCAAAGCGTTTGATACCGTCTCTATTCCCTTACTGCTGAGAAAACTGGAAAATGCTGGAGTTCGAGGAGTGCCTTTGAGTTTGCTGCAAAGCTACCTTCACAATCGGCGACAAACAGTAAGAATAGACAAATACGAGAGCATGAACGAAATAGTGTCATATGGAGTTCCCCAGGGCAGCGTGCTAGGTCCAACTTTATTCCTTGTCTACATAAACGGACTCTGCTCTGAAATACTCAATAATGCCAGAATAATAACTTTTGCTGATGACACCGTGCTACTATTTAGTGGTGATACTTGGCCAGAAGCACAGGCAGCAGCTGAAAGTGGTATGAGTAGGGTTTTGCAGTGGTTGAATATTAATCTACTGACTCTAAACTTTGAAAAAACCAAATATATTACTTTCAGCATCAGAAATGACCAAATTTCAAATGGATTTTCGTTAAAATTGCATTTATGCAGCTCGCAGAGTGCTCGTTGCAACTGCTATGTATTACAGAGAACAACCAACATTAGATACCTAGGTGTAGTAATCGATCAGAATTTGAATTGGGACGAGCACATTCATGTTTTGAGAGGACGAGTTAGGAAATGTATACCTATACATCATCAAAAATCTACGTCACATAAGAGACAATGATACACTCAAAAGTGTTTACTATTGCTTATGTCAGTCAATCATTTCATACGGTATATCGGCTTGGGGTGGCGCTGGAAAAACTCGTATGCTTGAGCTCGAGAGGGCTCAAAGATCTGTTTTGAAAGTCATGATGTTTAAGCCCTACATGTATCCAACAGCCAGACTCTATCAAGAAAGCCAAGTTCTCACAGTTCGTCAAATATTTATACAAACTCTTATTCTACTTCAGCATCAAATCCCATCAAATTCCAATAGACTACATAAAAGACGCTCAGATATCGTATATTGTACCCCAAACTGTAGAACTAAATTCATGCATAAATTCTCCACCTACTTAGGCCCACTTATTTATAATAAACTGAATAAAACTCTTAAAATATAATCACTTATCAAAATTTGTTTGTAAAAGAAATGTCGGAATCTACCTCAAAACGCTTACCTAAGATGACACTGAAAACCTATTGACAACTCTTTCCTAATTAGGAATTAGCCAAGTTGTTATTTCTTATTCGGGGAAAATCTAGCGTATCTTATTATATAATATAAATAAAATGTATATAGATAATTTATCTAAAATATATATACCTATACATTATATAAATTCATTTATGGTAACCTATTTATCTAATTCAGACTTAAAATTTAATCATACTTTGAAACATTACTATTACTACACGCATATCACTAAAGTGTTACTTACCTATTTGCCAAAATTGAACAAACATTGAAGACACATATTTATTTTTTATTACTATTTTTTTTAATATACCTACCTATTTATTCTATTGCTTTATCCACTAACTACTAACTTACCTACTACACTTATAAAATTTTGATAAAACATAGTGCAAATTATTTGAGGTAACCAGTTTCGTATCATCTCTTGTCTATACGAGTCTACGGACACACATTATACTACACACACACGCGCGCAATACACTTGCAACGACACTCAAATACAATACAACCGTGTAAAGAAATTCTCTAGCCCGCTCAATGACTATCACCTAGTACCCGCAAATTTTATTTATCCGCTAGCTATGCTACAGACTGGGTGATGAAATAGCAACGTTATCACCGGTTTCTTCTACTAACTACATATTTTTAATTCATTTTTAATCCCATCCCTTCTAGATACTTACCACGATTTGTTGTACGTATCGTGTGTTAAATTATACAGATGTGACAATGGTTTCTAAAAAAAATTGTTTTTTTTTTTTTTTTTTTTTTTTTTTTTTAAGTTTCTGAATAAATATTTTTGTAATTAGATTGGTACCTACAAACGATTGCATGTATGTATTATACTTAAACTACTTGTTTAGTTATTTACTTTTTTATGTTGTACTAACCTTAATTCATTACATTATAGGTAGCCTATATAAATAATTTATATAATAATGTAGTACATAATTTCTTTTTGGGTCGCACGATGCTACAGTATTTATTTCGATCTTGCAGTATTTATTTTAACACCTACCAGAAAGGGGAGAGCAAGACTTCTTGCCGTAATACAGTTTTTACTAGTACGGAGGACAGTCACTCGACCACGGGTAATAAAACACAAATGTATATAACTAATATAACCCACTGTAAATTGTAACCCTTAACTTTAAGTAGTGCTTACGTTGAAATAAACTTTTACTTTACTTTTTACTTTAAAGAAGGTACATAATATATTATGTAATACTAGCATTTAAGTTTAAAAATGTAAGCATTTTTTTTTTGGAAATAAACTTTACTTTATTAAATAACTTTTTGCCTTGTCTAGTTATGATTATACGTAAATAAAACTGGTTTCAGGAAAGCCTGGGGATCCCCTTGACAGCCGAGGTGGCCGCCATCATGCCACGTCTGAAGCAAATTGCGGGAGCGGCCTTGGGAATAATGTTTGACGATGATCATCTGAAATATATGTCTGGTGAGTTTTTTTTTTTTTTATAACTGATAGACCTCCGTTTGACCACGATCTCACCTGATGGAAAGTGAAGATGTGGCCGACGGTGGATCACGCAGGTCTAGAAGACACCTATTCACTCTACTTTTGAAGAGACCCAGGTCGTAGTTAGTAGGAAAATCAGAAGCAGGCAACATGTTCCATTCTTTCGCAGTGCGAATGATGAAGGTGGAGGAAAATCGCTTAGTGCGAGTGAAGGGTATATCCACCATGTAGGGATGGTATTGCGCCATGCGCCTGCTTGTCCTGGGGATGGTGGGATTAGATCAAATAGTTCCTGTGAGCATTCACCGAAGTGTATCCTGTAAAAGATCGAGAGACAAGCAACCTTGCGGCGGTGTTCGAGACTTTGGACTTTAGTCTCAGCAAGGTACTGCTCGTCAATGAGTCTGAAAGCTCTTCGTTCTATCGAGTCCAAGGCTGCAAGCTGATACTTGGCCGAACCATCCCAAAGATGGCAGCAATACTCCAAACCAGATCGGACCTGTGCTTGATAAAGTGATAGAAGCTGTCCAGGTGTAAAGTATCGCTTAACCTTATTTAGGATTCCTAGCTTCATGGCTGCTGTTTTAGCCTTCGACTCGATAAAAGTTCCAAAGTTTAAGGTTGGTGTCAGAGTGACACTGAGGAGCTCCAGTTGGTCCCTTACAGGTATCGGTACACCTCGGAAAATGGGAACCTGGCCGAACGGACTTTTCTTTACAGAGAAGAGGCAGGCTTGAGTTTTAGAGGCGTTGAAATTGACCCGATTAGCTTCGCCCCAATCTGAAACTGCTTTCAAGGTCAAGTTCAAGCGCTGCAGCATCTCGTCTCTCTGCACCTATATCTCATTCTGACTGGTCTTGGCATTTGAAAGGTATCTATCCACCACGGTGCTGTCGTCTGCATACCCAATAATACCGGGAACTAGCAGATCGTTAATGTGCAGCAGGAACAACGTGGCGGAGAGTACTGACCCCTGAGGTACACCAGCGTTGATCGCCAATTGATCAGAGGAGCAGCCGTCAACGACAACCTGAATAGATCTTTCCCTCAAAAAGTCACAAAGCCAGTTACAGAAGAGATCTGGTAGTCCGTATGCTGAAAGCTTGCCAATACCTAAGGCTCTCATGCCAGACCCTATCGAAGGCTTTCGAGATGTCAAGCGAAACCGCGATGGCTTCACCATGCTTCTCGATCGCCTCGTTCCATATGTGGGTGGCATACACAAGAAGATCTCCTGTAGACCGTTTTCGGCGAAACCCATATTGACGGTCACTAAGGAGGTCGTTCTCTTCCAGGTACGCCAGGAGCTTACCATTCAGGACACGTTCCATGCATATGCATAACAGGGAGGTGATCGAAATGGGGCGATAGTTCTTACAGTCAGCTCGACTGCCTTTCTTGGGCACAGGCTGTACATTAGCAAGCTTCCATGACTTGGGGACTTTACCAGATTTAAAGGACAGGCGAAAGCGTAGTCGCGTCAGAATGGGAGACAACTCAGGAGCACAGGACCTCAGCACCACAGCCGAGATTCCATCCGGACCACTGGCCTTATTCACGTCGAGACCACGTAACGTTTTGAGCACTTCTTTTTGATGTATGCGGATTTTGGGCATATTTCTGCTACATCGAGGAAGGCTGGGCGGAGAAACGTTTGTGGGCTCAAGAAGTGAAGCCTCTGCGAAGTACTTAAACGCGTTCACTGCTCCTGCAGTGCGACACTGAGGGGTGCAGTGGAGAGGAGATATGCGTCACAGGCACATACAACGTACATTTTGTACAAAATTATTCATCATCATCATCTTCAGCCTAAATCAGTCCACTGCTGGACATAGGCCTCCCCTAATGAGCGTCATAGATGCAGATCAACTACATCAAACTGCGATCCGCAACCCGCATGCCCATGCTTGGGGATTATGGCAATAACACCCAATTGATAAATAAACAAAATATTCATTAGTTATTAAAAACATTTAGGCACGGCTCCATCAAAAATAGCAAGTAATTTCAACTTAACGATTGATGACATGGACTATTCCCCAGGTGTTCTCCTGAACGAGTTCTTCACGTACTCGTCCAGCCTGATCTCGGGAGAGGAGACTCCTCGCGTGAGGATCTACTCCGCGCACGACGTGAATGTGTACGCGTTGATGGCTGCGAGCAAGGTGCCGAGCCAGGGGGCGCCGGGCTTCGCGGCCGCCTTCTCCCTGGAGCTGTACCGGGTGGACGCGACGGGACAGTACGTGGTGCTGGTGAGTGTCTGCTGCCTGCGTCCTCGCCCTACACGTGTTCATACTCGTTGGTACACACACGTGCAGAGCTGAACATGGCATACAAATAGTGTCCTTTGGTAGCTTCCCTTCGACTCCTACGACGTGATGAGTTCGAGAGGCCGATTCTTGCGTCTGTTCTTACGCAGTGCCTTAGGGCGCTATCTTCAGATGGATGCATCTGATCTGCCAGTCTTGTCTAAATCGTCGTCCACTACTGTCAGATGTAAAAGTTGTTGAACAGCTTCGCTAGTGAACTATGCCCATGTTTCCTATGTCCACTGCTGGACATAGGCCTCCCCTTGTAATAATATTATCAAGGTGCACATCGGTTTACTTTATTCGCTAAGAAATATTAAATGGACAGTTTTCGAGTTGAAACTTGCTTCTTTTCCACAGCCCGTGTACAAACCGGACCCTAGCGAAGCAGCAGTGTACCTTCAAATTGAAGGCTGCGACCTCCTCTGCGACGTGGAGCAGTTCCAACAACTGGTCTCTGAGAACCTCCTGGACGAGAGCACTTGGAGGAGCGACTGCGGCTTCAGCGATGATATGGTCATTGATGACTCCAGTGTGGCTTAGGCTGAACGATGTTTTATGATTTTTATGTATCGTGTTTATTGTACCTAGACTTTAGCGTTCAAATCTTGGTCATGAGTTAACATTCTATTATTGGGACATCTTTATCAGTATTGTGGTCTGCAAAGGTTACCTTATTTTCAGTTTTCTCCGTCCATTGTTACTTTTTAAGTTCTTATAATAAAAGAATATTAAAGCAAATGTTGTGATTTAATGAGAAGGAATGAATGGGGTTCGTGACGACCGTGATGCCTCACAAAACAGAGTGTGGCGAGACCAGGGGAGAGTAGGGAAGTTATTTATGGGCAATTGCGTGCACTTTATAAAAATCTTACATCTGAAACAACTGGGCTGCCTATTCGTCAATTGAAACTGTACGTAGAACAAAATCTTATCAATAAAGCATTTTACTCGATAGTTGATTACACCAATGATGTTAACGCTTGGCAAGATGTAAGAAATTGAATGTTGTGGTTAGCTGAAACATCTATTAGACACTTAAGTAATATATATATTACAAGTACATTATAATGTACCTACTTGTGGTTTCTTTTTCAATGTGACATAAAAAATTTGTTTAGATAAAATCAACACATTAGGTAGGTATTAATACTACTTATTTTGTGAAACCGTCCAAAATAAAAAATATATACCTGAGGATATACTAAAAACATACTAACCTATGCGTAACAACAGGCGGTTTCGCCACAATGTCGCTTGTCGTACAACGGACAAGTCACCGCGATAGGTACTACTGCGTTTCCGCTGCTATGATGCGGCGGAGATGAGCCACAGGCCTCAAGATAAGAAAGTCTTTAAAGTCACTTTTCCTTAGTGGTAGGTAATGAAAATCTAACAAGCCTAGCTTATTCCCTACTTTTCATAAGATAGTAAAGGAGTTTCTCCATGAGCGAGTATAACGCTACATAGGTTACCTACTCATTCCAGCAAACAGCAATAGGTAAGCTTAAAGTTCATAGTTCGGAGACTTGGTTATGGCTTTAGGTCTACGGCAAACCACTATTACCTACTCTTAGTAGGTATCTTAAATCTACCAGAATTTTTGTTCTATTTCACAATACGAGAACTGATATGTTGGCAAAACTGAAGATGACAACCAAATATATCTATACTAATATTATAAAGAGGAAATATTTGATTGTTTGTTTGTGTGAATTGAATAGGCTACGAAACTAACGGAACAATTTGAAAAATAGTTTCACCATTAGAATTCTAAATTTTCCATGATGTACATAGGCTAGGTAAGGAATATTTTCAAGTTTTCTAAAAGCTAGGGATCCGCATGAAAAATTTAGTGTTAAATACCCGTGCGAAGCCGGGGCGGACCGCTAGTCTGAAATAAACACATTAAATATCTTCTTAAACAACTGTAAGAGCGTTTTCACACTGCATCACAATTGCAGCAATAATGTATTCAAGAAGTATAATTTTGTTCAAATTTTGTATGTTTGTACCCTTTCGGATTGGGTATAGCAACAGATTTTAATTTAGGACTTACAAACACAAAAACAACACTCGCTGCGAGACCCGCCCACCCGTGGAGTGTGACCCTAAGGTCCTAGGTCACGGGCACCGGTAATGTCGTCCTGATGGAGGCACACTGTAAAGAGCTCACTTCCGTTTACTTGCGAGAAAACTATGGCAACACATGGTTTAAATCCGTGGTCTGAATCTGACTGAGACTAGCGTTCGTTATGTGCCTCTGCCCCTTCGATTACATAATAAGTATGTAGGTATATTTTTTTATGTAGCTGAACAGAAAGTGATGATAAGTCCTCAGTTGAGCCTTTTCACAAAATGTTACTATAATGCATCTAACCATGATTTTATCTTGTATTAAGATTCGTGTCGGTGCAAAAATATAAACATAAAATTATTTATTTTGCAACAAATATAATATTTAGCGGCAAGGTGGGAACCCAGACTGGCGACGAATCCCGAATAGGCCCGCATGGTTTTGGTGTTCGAAATCACAGGGGACAAATGCTTGTCAACTTCCTTGAGAAGGAGGGGTTGTTCTTAATGAATTCTTTCTTTAAGAAACAGCCCCAAAGGAAGTGGACATGGCGGAGTCCCGATTCTGTGACAAAAAATGAGATCGACTTCATCATGACGGATAGCAAGCATATATTCAGAGATGTCTCAGTGATCAACAGGTTCAATACCGGATCTGATCACCGACTCCTTCGAGGCTCTCTGAATATAAATTTGAAGCTTGAAAGAAACCGTCTGATGAAGTCCACGCTCCGACCGAACCCAATCCAAATCATGGCGGGCACCGAGAAGTTTCAGCAGCTTCTCGGGGATAGATTCGCTGCCTTGGAACCCACTGATGACGCTGACGAGACCCTACACAATCTGGTAGAAACGCTGAGGGACGAGGGCATCAAGTTTTGCAAAAAGCAGCGTACTGGTAAGAAGTCCAAACTCTCGGATGAGACTCTTCGGCTGATGACAGAAAGACGGGAAACCACCCAAGCGACTTCGTCAGAGAGGTCAGACCTGAACAAGCGAATTGCGAAGATGGTACGACGCGACCTTCGGAGCTCTAATACACGCCTCATCGAAGAGGCGATAGAGCGAAACCGAGGGTCCAAAGTATTCACTCAGCAGCTTGGAAGGAGCCACCTGACGAAGCTTTCAACGCACGACGGAAGGACCGTATTGTCGAAGCCGGAGATATCGGCCGAGATAGAGGACTTTTATGGCCGTTTATACGCTGCACATGCTCCCTGTTCCCAACGAGACGACCACGATTCTAGAGCCACCTTGATACGCCACTATACCGACGAACTGCCAGACATCAGTCAAGACGAGATCGTGTTAGCTCTGAGGCAGCTTAAAAATGGAAAAGCCCCCGGGGAGGACGGAATAACATCAGAGCTTTTGAAAGCTGGAGGATACCCTGTTATACAGGAGTTACAGAGCCTCTACAACGCCGTCCTTCACAGTGGGAGAACTCCAAAGGCGTGGAGTGGGAGTTTGGTGGTGCTCTTTTTTAAGAAGGGAGATAAAACCCTTCTTAAAAATTATAGACCCATCTCGCTCCTAAGTCACGTCTATAAGCTTTTCTCACGAGTTATATCGAACCGTCTCGCCAGGAGACTCGACGAGTTTCAGCCACCGGAGCAGGCTGGGTTTCGCGGAGGATATGGTACCATAGACCACATTCACACAGTGAGGCAGATTATACAGAAGTCCGAAGAGTATAATCAGCCCCTGTGTCTGGCTTTTGTGGACTATGAGAAGGCCTTTGACTCCGTTGAAACCTGGGCTGTTCTACAATCCTTACAGCGATGCCAAGTAGACTATCGTTATATCGAGGTGCTGAGATGTCTTTACGAAGCCGCCACTATGAATGTCCGAGTACAGGACCAGCAGACTAAACCAATCCAACTGCGCAGAGGAGTGAGGCAGGGGGATGTCATATCCCCGAAACTGTTCACGAGCGCGTTGGAAGATATGTTTAAGACGCTGGACTGGAAAGACAAGGGCATCAACATAAACGGCGAGTACATCTCACACCTGCGATTCGCTGATGACATAGTCTTAATGGCGGAGTCGCTAGAGGAGCTGAACCGGATGCTGGACAGTCTAGCTTCAGCCTCCCGATGTATCGGTCTTGGCATGAATTTGGAGAAAACCAAAGTCATGATCAATGGCCACATTGATCCAAGACCGGTGATCGTACATGGCCACCTCCTCGAAATTGTTTCTGAGTACACTTACCTCGGGCAGATTTTGCAGTTGGGTAAAAACAATTTCGAGAAGGAAGCCAAGAGGAGGATCCAGCTAGGCTGGGCAGCGTTCGGAAAACTACGTCGAGTCTTCTCGTCATCCATACCGCAATGTTTAAAAACGAAAGTTTTTAATCAGTGCGTTTTACCAGTTATGACCTACGGAGCTGAGACGTGGACACTCACGATAGGGTTGGTCCACCAGTTCAAAGTCGCTCAGCGAGCTATGGAAAGAGCTATGCTCGGAGTTTCTCTGAAGGATAGGATTCGTAACGAAAACATCCGACAGAGAACTAAAGTCATCGACATAGCTCAGAGAATTAGCAAACTGAAGTGGCAGTGGGCCGGCCATATATCGCGAAGAACCGATAACCGCTGGAGTAAACGTGTTCTTGAGTGGAGACCGCGACTTGGTAAACGTAGTGTAGGACGCCCTCCGGCCAGGTGGGATGACGATCTGCGAAAGACTGCTGGCAGATGCTGGATGCGACAAGCCGAAGACAGGGCGCTATGGCGCTCATTAGGGGAGGCCTATGTCCAACAGTGGACTAACATAGGCTGATGATGATGATGATGATGATAATATTTAGACATATACATTCATAATAGAAAAATATTAGGAGCTCGTTATAATAATACATAATTCCTATGTCTAATGGATTGTCTCCCCCCTTACCTACTTGATGGCACGAGTCGTGGGTACCCCTCCATGATAGTCAGAAAATTGACGAGTTTACAGAATCAATAAAAACAAAAGAATGTTACAGATACAATATACATACAGTTGAACTAAGGTAAGTATGTAGGTATACAGGGTGGAATTTTGTAATGCCACCTGGAGGGAAAGTACTCTTAATACTGTAGTTAGAAAATTGTACTCAAAGAAAACATTCCTTTAATTTTGAAAAGAAAGAAAACTGCAATCAAAGATTTTCGAAAATTCGCATGCCACACCCGGGAATCGAACCGACTAAAATCTGTAAAAATTACACCCTGTACTTTTATTGCATAGATCGTTAGGGTCAATAATAAGGATGAAATCTCTCTTACTAACTTAATAAATTAAATGAAAGGAAAACCATGAAATCTTAAATTATTTTAATTATTTACAATAAAAAGTCAACTAACTAATAAGTTCGAAATGGGCTCCATTTTCTTGGATACACAAATGTATTCTTCTAACGAATTCATTTCTAGTAACTTTTAATAACGTGTTGTGGTGAATATTATAAATCGTATTCTGAACTTCAACTCTCAACTCGTTTAAGATTTCATGTAAATTAGATTTTTTACATATCCCCACAAAAAAAAATGTAAAGGGGTGAGATGTGGTGATCTCGCAGGCCATCTGATTGTGCCGTTGGTACCAATCCAGGTATTAAAATGGATATTAATGTAGGCAGTAGTGATTCTGCTGTTATGGGCTGGAGCACCATCTTGCTGTAGAAATATTTGGTTTAACTCTGCCTCGGGGAAACCATTGAACTCATTTTAAAAAAGGAGTCTGCATTAGGTACAAACACGTGCAAATTTCAATTGTCTTATCTAAATATTAATTCGTCATTTTTAATGGATAAATGACGTCAATGATAATTATTAATTACTGACACAAGTAAACAGATGGATCTTTAAGTTAAAGTGCTTAACTTGACCCATTCAATTTATAATTTAAGATTTCATGGTTTTCCTTTTATTTAATTTATTAAGTTAGTTAGAGAGATTTCATCCTTATTATTGACCCTAACGATCTATGCAATTAAAGTACAGGGTGTAATTTTTACAAATTTTAGTCGGTTCGATTCCCGGGTGTGGCAAGCGAATTTTCGAAAATCTTTGAATGCAGTTTTCTTTCTTTTCAAAATTAAAGGAATGTTTTCTTTGAGTACAATTTTCTATCTACAGTATTAAGAGCACTTTCCCTCCAGGTGGCATTACAAAATTCCACCCTGTATATACTTAACTCATCTGAAATTGTGCTCTATTATGCATGGCTTAGACCACGGCAAAGCCATTTGCTAAAGCTGCGTATGTTCGGCCAATTTATACCGAGAGATTACATTCAGCGGTCCTAAAGTCTTTGAAACATCTTGTAGTATGATAGATATTTAGATGTAGATATTTTCTTTTCACTACAAAATTGCTTTGATTCTACGACTTTTTGCACACGTAATCTTTATTCGGTCCAGAAGCTTCAAATCTGTTACTGAGAGACAGATACGTGAGCGAATTTTGCTACATAGGTTTCGATATATGCCATATTCGTCCCTAGGAAGTTCGGCCCACTTCAAAAAATCTTCTTTCGTCTCACTTTGTATGCCATATTTGGCCCTTAATATATTTTATTTAAAAAAATCTTCGCTCGTCCGACTTCTCAACTCCACGTTTCTTACTTTTTTAAATATTTTTAAAATGGCCGAAAAAGTCACTATTCGCCATTCCCCTCTCCCACTGTCGGGAGCGTGTAAAGCGTTTCATTCTAAAAATACAAAAATATTTTATCTATACTAATATTATAAAGAGGAAAGATTTGATTGTTTGTTTGTTTGTATGTTTGTTTGTTTGTTTGTTTGAATTGAATAGGCTCCGAAACTACTGGACCGAGTTAAAAAATTCTTTCACCATTAGAATCCTTAATTTTCCGTGATGAACATAGGCTATATAATATTTTCAAAAAAGTTAGGGATCCGCATGAAAAATTCAATAATTGAACCGTGGGCTGTATATTCAACCTCTTTTTCTATTATGGCGCGTCAGAATAGAAAAAGAGGTTGTATAGCGCACGGTGCTTGCTTTTTCTCTACGGCCAGTGTCAGTTTTGGAATGTCGAGTCAATGTCAAAAACCCCAATGCTGTTAAAAAAAGTAAAGATCCGTATGAAAACTGTGAAACCCATCGTTTTAGTGTGTATAATTTCTGAAATTTTTGTTTAACACCCGTGCGAAGCCGGGGCGGGCCGCTAGTTGCTAAATAAATAAAGGATTTTACTGGACATAGATCATACCTATAATGCACGCCGAAGCTCTAGGTTATGTCGGTCATGATTAGGTATATCTAATATATTTGTAAAATATATCCCATCCAAGTTTATTTCACATCACAACAAAATGTACCATCTGCCACATCAAGTTCTCTTCATTTTATATTTTGTTGAAAAATATTATTCCGTGATCCTTTGGTATCAAAGATAAAGAAATAATTGTTAACGCAGCTCACGTACAACTCTCCGAACAATCAAGTAAAAATAATGTAAACGAATGTAGAGTCCCACATTATCACTCGGCATTTGTTTCTTTGAAATACTACCCTCATTGCTAGAATTCGAGAAATTAATTTGTATATAACAACCAAATTCGAATACTTTAAATCCAGTTAGGGAGGAGTACCGACCATTGCATTGAAGTGTTAGAGCGTTTTCACATTATCCGATCCGATATCGGTGTCGGACGACGATAGCCGACATCCGAAATCCGACACCATGTGCTATTTTCACATAATTTCCGACAAAATCTTTCCGATACGACCATTTGCTCGATAGCTTAGTGCGGGCAGGTCATCATGGCAGACTATAATAGAAAACTTTATTTGCTGTATCTATTATATTTGAGACGCAAAAAAAGATCTGTCCACAGACAGTATAGGATACATCCCATTGTGAAAGCTAGATATTCAGAGGGAGCTTTTTATACTCTTTTTAGCAAGCTACAAAACGCACCTTTAAGTTTTTTAATTACTTTCGTATGAGTGAATCCATACGAAGAAGCCATGATGACAACCAAACTAGTAAACAAGCTCAAAATGGCCGCCGCGGCATCGGCGGCATCGGGCTCTACGCTACGCACACAGGACAATTAAGGTAGGTACACGTATGTACAGTACAGCACACATACAAACATTATCGCCCGACGGCTCACGGGCGTCCGATGGTGCCGCCAGCATATCGGTGTCGGCTCCGATATCCGATATCGGGCCGGACAATATGAAAGACAGGTACAATTTCATACATTTTACCTAGCCCGATATCGTATCGGCGCCCATTACCGATATCGCATCGGATAATGTGAAAATGCTCTTACTAGTAAATACCGACCCCTTTCTGACAGATCGCGCGCGTCTCGATCGTCTATAATGTTAATAGGACATTAAAAACTACTACAGTATAGTACTAGTCAAAATCAAATTATTAAAATATTCTTGGAATGATATATATATAGGTACTGGAAAATACCCACTAGTTAGGACACTATACAGGGCGTCCCATCACATGACACTTTAGCAAAAAATAATCCTTAAGATGAAACCTTTCGATCGGTATGATAAAGCTACAGAGTTATTATTTTTTCCGTGTAGCGGGTTCGGTTCCCGTTTCAAATATGTAACTATTGGAAAATCCATGAACCCAGTTTAAGGCGCATACAGCACCTAAACTAGCGCCACCACCTACTTTATGTTATTATTCTGTTTAACAAAGGAATTTTCAAAAATACATCGTCCAGTTTGTGATACCTATCATAAGCTTTTTTTAATGCCTCTGTAATAGTTTTACTCTATTTAGTTTAGGCAGAGATACGAATATGCCCTTGGTGGCCACCAAAATCTATTTTCGTATCTCTTCCTAAACTAAATAGAATAAAACTATTACAGAGGCACTCCGAAAATCACACGGGATCGGGAGTTACGCGGGTGAAACCACGGGCACACAGATAGTGATAACTATACATAAATACTACTCGCGTCAAAACTTGATTGAAAGCCTTTGTATTTGGACTTTGAAAGATTGACTTCAAGATATTCGCTTTTTACGTCCAAAGATGTAACAGCTAGGTACCTACTGCAAACGTACAATCTCCCAGAGGAAATTATCTCTTGTAGTGTATGCATAATATATGTTTCATCTTGTAAAACAGGAATTTTCACTTTGGTAAGTAGGTATACGATCTTGTATGTATTTGCGTCCACGTACAAACAAAATGTTTTCTTCAAACTTCTGAAAGTGTTCAGAAGTTTTACGGACCTACTCTTAACCATTTTATAAAGGTGAAAGTTTATATTGTAAGATCAATAACTGCTGATTCGGCTGAACCAATAGAACTTAAAATTTGCTTGTGTAGCAAAGTTCTAGTGTCACCTAGACTTATTTGTTAAAACTTATCTTTTTAAAACGCCTGTGGAACCGCAGGCAGAACCTAGTCATACACTAAAGGTTGAACCTAAACCTTTCTGAAATAATCCCAAAGTATCTATGGGGTGAACTTCATCCCGATGCAATCTATCCCGACGGCAAAAATAAAAAGTGAACGCTATCCCGCCGCACAGAATCTCGACAAAACAAAAAATCTAAGGGATTAAAATTGTCTCGTTCCTTAAAGATTGTTTTAATGGTAAGATTGTTTAATGGTTCGTCCTTTAAGATTGTTTAAATAGTTTTATACCGCTCAAAAACATTTCTAAAAGTATTCTTCTAAAATAGTTACAATATCTACCAATCAATTACGAAAACGCGATATAGAATTTTACTATTCTTAGTATAGTAAAGAATAGCTATCTATATAGTAATATAGATAAGATACCTTTAGGTTACGATTGATTTAAAATCGAGCGTTTCCAAATAGGTAAAAGCGTTTCTTATTTGACGACCTCTGGGGCGCGGGGAGCGAAGTTCGCAAGACGCACGCAGAAGGTTGCAAATTCGATTCCCACCTTGACCTGCAGTTCTTTGATCCGGGTGTTCTGGATGTTTCCTATTTATACTAAAAATATCAATCAATGTAGTTATGGTAATTATTTTAATAAGTAGGTAATTGGTAAACAAGTACGTACCAAACGTACGTACCTTAGCTTAGGGCTAGATAATGAAATATACCTACAGCATTATTTATTAACAAATAATTCAGTGGGTCAAACTGGATCCTAAATCAAGTTTTTTAAAATTCACTGTTTTTTAAAAGCTTATTAAAATTCTGTGATTTTAGGTTCTCAGATAAACTTACCTAGTTTTCAGTAAATGGATTTAGTCAAAACAAATGATTGTTTGTTTAATAAATTATCACAACAAACACAAGAACACCGACAGTACCAAAAGAAGAAGTTATTAATATTATCGGGACCTAAGGATGTATATATGGATAATAAAAAATATCTATCTAGGTACATTATCACTACATAATATAAAAAAGACGCTTCCAGCTGTATGTCTGTCTGTCCCTACGTATGTTTAGTTCTTTAAAACTAGGCAACGGATTCGGATGTGGTATTTTTGAATAGATAGAGTGATTCAAGAGAATGGTTTTTGTATCAGCATCGAAGCCGTGCGAAGCTTTATTATTTATATTTATTTTATTTATTTTATTTTAATTTATGTATATCAGTTATAGATAACTAATAAAGTCTAGCTTGTGTTATGGGTATGTACTAGAGTACATACCGTTAGTTAGTTACTAGACTTAGCTAGGAGCTAGATAATGCTGTGTGAATTGTCCAACGTTATTTATTATTATACATAGTGATAATAGGTACCTAGTAATATTCTCTTTGATTTTAAGCAGTACGAATGAACCGACTATTAAGTAATTCGGTGCACAAACAGCACAATTAATTACAGACTGACTTTCTGAGCTGCTAGCAGTTCTGCAAGGTACTAACTACAGTTATAAGTTAAGTTTAAGTAAGCGCCTCAGCCAGTTAGGTAGCAACTTAAACAAAAAAATATTGTACAAACTGAATATCAATGTAATTTTAAGGATCCAATATTTTTATCGGCGGAATGCAAAAATGTGTAAAAAGCATTGACGATATTTGGTCTCTACCTATATCCTTAATTCTGACTTTAGTGACGTGAAAAAACCTTATATCTTCGTCATCCGTTCACCGAAATCTGGTATTATCGTCTTCGTTGCTTATATTTATTGACAACAGTATGCAGTTAGCTTAATTGTTTCAATTGTAAATTAGCTCTAATTTAGATAGTTAATTGTAATTGTCTTTGTTATAAGGCTTTATTGTCATTTATTAAAAATAAATACTTAATATCAATACCAACAGGGATTATTTATCATAAATAGTGTGATAAAGTTATAAATATTGTGTTTATCTGCACTCGACTGACCAATATGTCTGCGGACGGACTCAGGACGGGGCAAGCTGTGCTAAATTAACACATTCCATTAAATGCCCAACCTCTGTAGCGACCCGAACGCACCGCTGCGTCATATCAGAGGTGAACACGGTCTGTGCGGCATGGGTAAAGCAAGTTAAATCCGAGTCCAAACCACAATGATTTCTCAAAACCGCTATTGGTACTTTTCCACCAATGTATAATGTAACGTCAAATACATAACAAATATGATTTCATTTACTTTCTAAAGATATTTTTTTTCTGATTCCGTTGACTGACACCTAAAGCATGTCCAAGGAACTCGTTTACTAACTTACGCCACCACTTTGTCTATGGCCAAGCCTCCTGAACATTGAACCTTAAATTTTTGCCCATAGCATCATCAAACCCATACTAAGGGGAGCTTATTTTGGATAATTGAACCAGACCTGGAACAAAAGGCTGCAGATTGAACCAAAATATTAGTCCCGCGGCGAATTTATACCCGTGACCCTGCGTCGCAAGCGGAACTTTACGTGTTGTACCCGTGGTCCAAATTTCAAGTCTAAATTTGCATGATGCAGCCTTAATACATCCCTGAAAATTCGACCGCTGAGTAATAAATAAGTTGATAAATATCCAAAGCTAATAATTAAATAGATATTGCAGTATAAAAATATTTTAATAACAATCTAGGATTAGCTCAGAATGTGTAGGTGTTTTCAAGCACCATTTTAGAAACGGGAGTGAAATATAAACAATATTTTATAGAGAAAATTGCAAAATACAGAGAGGATGAGAGGATTCGTAAAATAAAAAACTTATCTACAATGGCATTCATCGTCAGCTGATCCCCTGGCAGGTTCCAATTCTTGCAATTACACTAATTTTAGGTTTAATTATTTAATTTGTTTTTTTTTTTTTTTTTTTATAATACGTCTTGCAATCTTCATTTTACCCGATATTCAACATAAGATTCTATTTTTATAATAGCTGTGTTACAGAAATTGACTTCTAACATACCTAATAGGAGGTTATAAGCTAATAATGAACGCCTACGTTAGGTGATTACTGGTTATGAATAAATATTCGATAGGTTCTTAATCTGTGAAAAGCGACCACACCGCGTGGTAGATTCGAACAACCACACAATCTGATCAAAATTAAATCACAAAACTAACCGCATCCAATTTAACAGCAGGAACTACTTATCTATATGAAAGTGTGAATAATGTCTGGCACGGTGGATCGTTTCGTGCTGGCACAAGATTATTTTTTTTCTGCGTTCTGCGAGGAAAACTTATTTGCCGCAAATCGCCCATTTTCTATGAACCCATTGTTGGTTTAATCATTAAACCAACAATGGTTCAATTGTACTTTGGATTTTGGAAGCATCTGAGAATTTTTTTATTTTTAAACACACCAAAAATACTACTTAATAAACTGAAGTTTTTCCATGTGATAAAAAATTATACTAATTTTGGGAAAATTCTTTTTCTATTAGTTTTATTCCTTGTAGAAAGCAGAAAATATTAAAATCCATAAAATAATTAAGTTTGCGCCAATCGGTCACGATCGCCCACAAAAGTCTTGATACTATATACATAAACTAATCTGACATAAAACGTGACAAAGCCATTTTTGTTGTTATACGGATTGGTAGCTATGTACAGTCAGCTGCAACAAGTTCTACACTCTAGTGCCTTGTCGATTTTATGGTTTGTCGCTGTATCTATTGAGAAGGCTCAGAAATGTGTTTATGACGTGATGCTTAAAAGTTAAATCATTAGATTACCATAAAAACAATCAATGGCGCATGTCAGCATTATAGATTTATGGTTACTAACAACAGTACATAATAATGTAGACCTACAAACAATAATGATGAAAAACTGCAATAAATGATATTGAATGAAATGAGGGGCTTATGTACAGTTGTGGCTTTATGTATAGGCTGGTGATTAATAAGTTAATAATTCCAGTATCTCGATTGTCTTTCGTCAATTCTAATATTATAAAATTGTTTGTGAAATATTAATCTTATTTCGTTATCTAAGGACCTCCATAACTACTATACAAATTAAGATGAAATTTGGCGTACATTTAGAGCATACCTATATATTACACCTATATTTACTCTGCCTCAGACTAAATTTTACTTTTAACTAAAGCCTGACAGTTTTGCTGAACATCGGGTGATTGATCTGTAGATGAGAATGAGTTCATTGTCGGCAGCAACGGATGAGGTGAAGTGGAACGAGGTCCATCATGACCTGATGCCTGATAGCTATCTAGGTGGGATAAGCAAGTCATCTAGCCTTGGTAGACAACATGTAAATAAACAATATTTATTCCTGAATATTTTTAAACTTACGCGATCTGAACACTATTTTAACGGGTACCTATTTATCGCGGTTTTTTTTTCGTGACTTGGTCACGAGATGACCACGACAGAGAGTGCGAGAGAGTGCAAACCTGTTGAAACGTCGAGAGAAAAAAAAAACGCGATAAATACCCGATAAAATAGTACTAATCATTAAATATATATTCGTGTACATAAGAGATATATGTATATTACTCTAAACAAAATGAGGGCCACCCAAGTATTTTTGTTTCTACATTGACATGGGCTGGGTTTCTCTATTAAGCAAAATATGCTTGTGTTAGAGCACCTCACTCTTCCATTACGTTAGTTCGATGTACAGAATTAACCTAATTCTAAAATAAATAATATTGATTTTATTCTGAGATATTTCAGACCGTTTGGTAGTCTGTGATCCAGGGAACAAGGACTGCCAAACAATACTGTTATAAGTCCAAACAGAAAGTATTCATAAGCATAAAGATTTGTTAATTAAAAACTGATTTAAAATTTGTAAGACATTTACACGGTTTTATAAGTTTTACGGGATAAATATGGGTCACCTCAGGTTCTTTTATACATAAAAGACAGTAGGTAATAGAAAAGTTAAAATAAACATAAAATAACAGATTAGAATTTACATTTTGAATTTTTTTAATTACAACAAATAAAAAGCAGCAGTAGAGTAACAACTAACGGTTAAAAGGTACAGAAAAACTATGTACGTCGTGTATTTACAGACTACAGCGACTACAAAACCGATTTTATAATCACACTACACTATTCCATAAATTATAATTGTCATACTAAATTTGAGTACCAAGAAGTACTGCGTCTACAAAAAAAAATCCTCTATCACTCAAGAACTTAGATTTTTCTAATTTTTATATATTCAGGTTAAGAAAAATAAAATAATAAACACGTATTTTTGGAATTTTCGATTCATTTATTATTTCAGGACTTATTCAAGAAAATAGGGAGTGTTGTTTGTGGGCAACATTGAGCAATCGGCCCATAAAAGTAGTAATCAACTCTCGAAATATTTTAGCGACCTCCACCTAAGGAAAGGTGGAAGTTCTTGAAACAATTCTTAGTTTATTAGTTTAGTCAGTACAGCATAAAGCCACTCCAAGTTTCTCGCATGCTTTGTGCATGAACCCAGTGCACTTTGGGGTATTACCCCTGGTTTTTTTTGTCTGACTATCGCCGTGCCCAATCTGGTCTAGTTGAACTACCATCGGATATGAATAGGGCAGGTCCTTTTTGTTTCTTGGCTCGGTAGTAATTTTCCAGCAAGCACCGACCAGACAAAGCAGATTTTGTACCAAAAGAGTCATTGTAACTTCCTGACAAAAATCTGCTGATGGTAAGACTGATCCTGAATGATGTTCTTCCATAGAGACCTTACTGTAGACTGCTTTCACGGTGACCACCACTGATCTTATTTCGTAATTGGGTCATGTTCTAGGTAAGTCAACCAGAACATGATCCAGGTACACCTGGGAAGATTTCAGCATTGATTGAAATGCAAAGTCTGGTGAATTTTTTCAGTTTCTTCAATGGCATCTTTTCTTTTTCATAGTGGTGTAACAAGAACTGGAACAGAATGGTTCATAACTCTTGTTTATTAGATGAGAGACATTACAAGTTGAACTATACATAGGAATTGCCTGATATCCATTTTGTCAAATGCAAAGAGCTGTTCAGATCATTCTGAACAGCTCTTTGCATTTGGTAAAGGTAGGTCTCCTCTATAATCTTCTCGACGAATCCTTGCAGAAAGTGGTATAAACAGAATCGTATGGGAGTCAAAAGCTCAAGAAGGTCAGAATCCAAGGTCCCGTTACCTGTAAACTCGAGTTTCTCGGTGTTCAGCTGAAGGTTCTTGTTCTTCCAGCGTTATTTCAAGGGAGGAGACTTTTTCTTGGGTTGTGTTTGTGGTGAAGCTATACATTCGCTGCTTTGAGCTGCAGTAGATTGAGGAACACTTGTAGATGACTTGTGGTGTTTCCTGGTCATGTTTTAGGTTTTTATTAGAGAATCTACGTCAATGTCCAATTCCACATCAAATGTTTCCATTTCAGGCATAAATTCAGGATCCTCGAGGCTATCATCATCAAAATTCAAACTTTCCTCATTATCTGAACCATCCTGAAGCGCGAGGTCACTGACAGCAACAGCTAGAATTCGTTTACGAGCCCTCCTGAAATACATAAAAAGTCAAATAAACAAAACATACCTCTACTCCAAAATTACCCTTCATCGTTCAATGTAGGTGACGGGCAACAAACACAATCTTGTTTTTAAAACCCAAACTACTAGTAAATATACTAAAAATAAAGTCATATTATAAAGTTGATAAACTTACCGGTCCAGCTTTCCAAAATCTCGGCAAAAAATTAACAAAAAGTATTTTTTTCATATTTTTGAAATCGCAGTTCGCACGCAGTCATTCAAATAACCGACGGTAGATAATTGAGTTTCGTTTTCTGACAGGTAGTGCCATGTAGGTCAATTTTATGGTACTGGGTCGTTAGTTTGGTTTGTAGACTACGGCATACTGTGTTTAGTAACAAAATAAAATTAACCATACCGATTTCAAGGGAGATTGTCTCGTATGTTGCCTGTAGGCTACAGTATGATACAGAGGGTTAAGGCTACATTAATAAATAATCATTAATGCTGGACAATTGTCCGGACAGATATTTTAGCTATACACCGAAAAACACCGGAACACTCTGAACACATATCTGCAGATCGTACAACATTTCGCAAATGACTCGTAGTCCCCCCAAGATGTTCCTCTAGGGGGACTACAAGGAATTTGCGTTTTTGTGCCAAGTCGGGAATCCGCAACCTCCTACGTCGCAGGCGGACTTGAGTCCACCTCACCACAGAGGTCGTCAAAAACAACAAAATGTTTTATAAGTTACTTGAGAGAGAATCTTACGATGGAATCCTAAAAATAATGTGCATTTGTTTTTCCTTTTAATTATTAAATACCAGTGCATAATAGTGCCCACAAGGATCAAAGAAACAATAGACAATAAGGGAAACAACAAATCTTTTATATGTTTGTTGTTTTTCACATCTCTCTGCCCTCGCCGCGCCGTGGCCGACACCGGGTGAACGCTCCTTTAGCGAAGCCTATTGAAATTGCATCGGGCGATTTCACGCGAAAGAAGTTATATGGATGCGCCTGCGGCTTTGCATTTAGAACTAGGATTTACAACTCAAGCAGTTGAGCTAACTGCAGCCTTGCAAAAAATCTAGAAGTAGCTCTTAGATAAGGAAGGGTGTCATTCATTCATTAATTTTATTCAATTAGTTTTTCTCAATCATTTGTTACTTATACCTGCTTATCTAGAAATGAGACAAAATATTAGCTAATAAATAATTATTTTTTAATGAATAATATGTTTGAATGATTAAAATATTATTATGTGCCGACTCCACCTAGCGGGGGAAAGGGCAGGCAAATGATGATGATGTTTATTGAATGAGTAATGACAGGATGTAGCTTAAGCGAGTTTACAGTACAAGGGACCCTTTGTTGACACGACACAGATAATAAATAGTTTTGTCACGTGAAACGTGACGTTATTTTAACGGCATGTCAAATTGGATTCGTAGATAATGCATTATATTGGCTGAAAAGTGTCCAAGAAAGTACTTATTAGATTCAAAATAAGTCTCATTTATAAAGTTATATCAGTGTAGACATAAGCGTTTTGAGGAATAAAAACTACTTAATAGGAATATTATACTTAAATATATTCAGGCATATCCACACAATTCTTTACAATATCAATAATGATCTGGATAATAATCATAATGAAAGTTTACAAAACAATATAAATAATAGTAGATCTATGAATCCACGCCAGTACTCTCGAAGACGCGGCGGTTTATGCACTATCGGTGCTTCAAAAATGCTCGCTTTTTTCATGATTATAAATGTTTTTGTTATCACTTGTAACGGACTTAGTATAGAAAAAGTGAGTGAGAATCATAAAAGTGTGACCATCTCGGGAGATACCTTTGAAGATAAATACGACGGCGATAACCTAGGAAAACACGGCGCTATAGCAACTAAGAAAAAAGTTAAAAAGAGATTGGCCTCACCCTTGAATTACAAAGTCTCTGTCTTTGAAGAAACCGACGATTATTATGAAAGAGGAGGTGGAGACTCCGATAATAATAACGAAGGAACCTATGAAAGTAAAGACTGGTCAGACTTAAATAGAGAACCTATAAATATCAATAAACAAAAAACAGTGTTAAAAAATCTTGATTTAACCAACATCGAAGGCATAGATGTGATACAAAAACAAAGTGAGAATTTCCAATCTCCAAAAAATCTCGTCAAAAATGAGGTGATTCAGAAGTTATTAGACAGTTACGAAGAAGAAGAAAAACACAATGGAAACCCTCTAATAGCAATTCATACAACAGACAAAAATAAAATCTCAAGTAAAAAACCAAACGATAGTGACGAATCAAATGATTACTATGATATTCACAAAACTGATGAAAAAATAGTTCACAATCCTGAAAAATCAACTGAAGACAAACTTAAAACACCCAAAGACGATCAGGATATAAGCTACTATGATGAACTTGGAAAACAAGAGGATCCTTATACTACAATTAGTAAAGCTGTAACAACAACGGAAAAAATACAGGCTAAACGTAAGAAAATCAAAACCAATTCCGCTATGAACGATTATTATGATACTGCAGAAAAGATCAGGTCAGATGCAGAACAAGCAAAAGAGGACAAGGAAAATGAGATCAAAAAGTTAAAAATATTAGATTCTGTTGACGACCTTAAAGAACGCCACTCATACGAATCAAAACTAATATCTGAGAAATTTAAAGAAGAGGAGTTACATCGAGAAGAGTTTGAAAGAAATAATCCACGTAGTTACCTAGGGAATTTAGACAAATATAAGAAATCATCACATCATAAACCTAGAGGAAAAGTGATGAGTAATTACGAAGATTACGAAGAACGTCCAAACTTTCGTGATAAATACAAGCCAGAGCCAGTAAGTAAAGTGCTCACTACTGTAAAATCAACTACAACTGCTGTATCAGGAAAACCGCCAAGCGGATACCGCAAAATGTCTGTATTTAGATCTCCTCACTTATACATGTCTCGTGAAGATGCTGACGAAACAACTGAGCGGACCACTAGAATAGTTGCTAGTCCGATTACTGCAGCAGAAAGTAGCGATGAGAGAATATCACTGATACCCGAAGACGGAAAAGAAGGAGAACCTACATTATTCATGCCTAAAAAAATGTATAAAAATAAGAAACAAAAAAGGCCCAATGATTTCTCCCAGGACTATATCCCTCAATCTAAATATAGTCCCAATAAAAACAATAAAAGGACTACTCTGTCAATGATTACCGATAATTATTTCCCTACAACTGACATATCGTTTACTATGGTCACTGAATCATCGAACTCAATGGAAATACGTACTGAACATGAGGAGATAGAATTACGACCACAACCAACGAAACATAAATACGCAGCAACCGAAGACATACGACCGCACAGAACTACTGAAACTGATTATTACACTGAAAAAAACTATGGAGAGAGTGATTACTCTACAAAAAAGAACGGAGATAGTGAGTACGTTGAAAAAAAGAATGGAGATGGAGAAGTAGATATGTCTGGGGTAGGGTCTGATTTTAATAATATTATTACGAATGAAAACTTCGACGAAAACTCGACTGACAGATATAATATGGTTGAACCTAAACATCCCGAGATAGAACCGGAGATTTCTTTAGCTCGAACAGAGGAAACCACGGAGTTTTCATCGGACAGTTCTGAGGATTTGACAAGACCCACCATCATTATTCAAGCTCGTGATGACTTAGCTCCGGAGTCTTCTGATCACCAGAGAGAGGATTATCATAACGGCAAAGGTAAGCTCTAATATAAATAACCTATTTAAAAGACGAAATGGAGAAAATATTTCAGTACGAATACATGTTTACAGCACTAGATGAATCTGGTCATAATATCAAAAAACTTAAGAGTCAGATCCTTTAGTCATTTCGCGCCAATGACGTTAAAAGTTTAAACGTGCGTTGGTTTAAATAATAAATAAAATAAAATATAATCTTGAATAAACTACGACATATCTAAAGGCACTGTAAAATGGAGAGTATAACGATTGTTGTCCTGAATATCTTTCATTGACAGTGCAATTCAACCCACCCAACCAAGGGTTTTCATGGGCCTCAATTTTCAATTTGTACATCTGGCAACGACTTCAATGTACAGAATTTCTTTACTTAACCTACATCATTATCTGCCTATTACATCTATAAGAATATCCCTCCAAGTTCATCCCTTCAAAAGGGCCGAGCTAGCCCGACCCGCATTTCATAACATACTACTTTGCCAGTAAATAATGAAACAACATAGGAATAAGCACCATAATCTCGCCGTTATAACGGTTAGAATAAAGTAAAACAGCGAAAGTACAACATTGTAAATTAGGTATAGAGTATCCTAATTTCATTGACAGGGTTTGAAGACGGTGTTACGATGCAATAACTCAGAATTTAGTTAGATATTTTCCCTAAATTGGCATAATATCTTACTGAGAACATTATTTTATAAAACCATGTAATTTTTAAATATTACATGACCTAAGTACATCGTCCCTTCTGAAAGTATGTCCCCTAAAGATGGGGGGTTTTGTCTTTAACACCTCCCTTGCCAAGCATATTTATAAACGCAATTGTGGTGTTAAAATAAACAGATGGCAACCGCTGCCGTCTGTAGTAATCCCCGTAGTCGCCTTCAACGACACGGTTTACTTTGACTAAGTGAATGTTCAATCTGTTTGTATGGGAGGCGATACACCCCAGCGCAAATATTGATTCATCTGAATTCGAGTAGGCAAACTAATTGGTTAATTAACTGCTTACAAATTAATTATCAATAAAGGATTCCGATTAAGATACAATAAAGGTAAACCTAGGAACTAAAAGACTAATAAAGTACTAATATTAAGAAAGATTTTATTGTTTGTTTGTTTGTTGGAATTGAGCTAAGAAAGTACTGGACCGATTTGAAAAATTCTTTCACCATTAGAATTGTATATTATCCCTGATGAATATGAACATAGGCTATAAAATATTTTCAAAAAGACGTGTGTACCTAATTTTTTTTATTGTTAATGAAATACCGATGCAAACCGCGGCAGACCGCTAGTTTACAATAAAAGTGAAAAATCAGCGTTTACCTAAGCCGTGTGGTGCCGGCATAGAATTTCACCACCCCATCTCTTCCCGTGGGTGTCGTAAGAGGCGACTAAGGGAAATACACCGGGGGGCGGGCAGCAGCGCTCTCTGCAGAACAACTCCACCGAACTGCGATCCCCAACCCGCATGCCCAGCGTGGGGATTATGGGCATTAACCCCCAAATGATAATGCCATCTATGGCGCTCATTAGGGGAGGCCTATGTCCAGCAGTGGACTATTATACGCTGGTGATGATGTGATGACCTATGCCAGAGTCTTTTTCAGATATTCTCTGTCTGCACATAATTTGTGGCGTAAACTGTAAACACACAATCAATGAATTTGAACTCTGAAAGAACTGAAAAGTAAAAAAAAAACTGCATATAAGTCTGCAGATGAATCAAGTTTGTCAATACATTACCAGAAAGTTTAAAAATCACAATTTATAGTGCTTTATTCCTTTAGACCTAACAACTCATAGACAAGTCATTAATTTTTACGTCTCTTTATTAAAATCGGTACTTTGTTATCTATTACTTGTATCATTTAAGGGGAGGCCTATGTCCAGCTGTGGACTGATGTGGGCTGATGATGACTTGTATCATTCATTGTACAAAAGTATAGAATATGCTTTTAGCAGGTGTTTAATGTTTTCTGTCGTCTTTCTGTGTGTATATTCTAGTGCTTACTTAGTAGTACCTATTATAGAAGGAATAGCGTATTACCCTAACGTAAACAAATAGGTAGGTACCGACCTAATTTTACATAAACACATTCGTTTCACTGTTTCGCAACTCAAATTTAGGGATTCCCTTCAATTTCGGAATCCAGAAATTTAATTTGCCGTCAAATTAGGTACCTTCGCAACGTGTTTCCAATATCGATATGAGAGATATGATTGATTTCCAAATGTTACTCAAAACCTACGAAATACCACCAATATTAATTATTATTCAGACGAATGAAATCACTATGCTTTGAGTAGAGGACATGGTTTTGGTCAACCAGGTAGGGGTCCCGTTGTCGATCGCTAATCCGTTACATCATTCAAAGCAATCTCTTCACTTTTGTTATCCATTTCATCACTATCCACACCAGCATCTATGCCGTTTCATCATGCTTCCGATTTCCTAATGTTTTTATAGTTATCATCATAAGACATGAAACATTATGCGAAATAAAAAAAAACAACATTCTGGAAAATCATACATCTTAAGATTTCAACTATATGCGAAATCAACCTGATGGTCCTAAAGGGAATCTATGAACAAGTCCTAAAATGCTAGCTAGCTAGCTTAGGCTGCACTAAATACAGCCTTAAAGTGTCCAACCTTAAGGGCGCATACAACCTCAACTCTGTGCGAAAAGGCTAGACATATGATTTTGCGTTCATAAGAGCGGGACAGGACATTGCAACGCAAGTCCAAAAATCACCAAAAATCAAGTTTTAGCTTATTATCTATTAATTAGGACATTATTTGAAAAAACCGAAACATTATAACATTTTTATTATACTTAATTCTATTACCACGCTTATTGTCAAGATCTGAACTTCTGTATTTATTGAGAAATTTAGGTTTTAGTAAAAATTTAGAGGTAACTTTGCGATTTTTTTCTATCGAGAAAATTTTATGGAATCGTGTTTTCGAAACATATGATCGATAGATTAAGTCCTGAACTTTACCATATATCAATTTCAAAGTTAAATATTCAGTAGTTTAGACGCTATGGACATCCGGCGGAGTTGAAAATTAGCAGTTTGATGTATTATACCTCTTAAGGTTTCTAAATAAAGTATGAGGTAAAGTTATTACTCAAGTTTGTACATTGTGGGCAGCGGATGCGATTGCCTAGGTTCTACAAGTCGGGTAAGGGGCAATAAAAGTCTAAATAAAATAATGATATCAATGGAAAGTTGAACGCTTAGGAAAGCAATAAGCTATTAATATCAGCAAGAGGCCTCGCTGCGAGTATTCTTCTATTCTACAAATGGAGTAAGAACCTTTAAACCAGGTATGGGCAACCTTTTGTAAGTTGTGTGCCAAACTTAATATATAAATGCAGCTGCGGGCCATACATAACAAGAAATACAAAGATTTTTTCATAGGTATATCTTTTTTTAGGTAAACAATAAATAACCTCTAAAAATTTTTACGGTTCAACATCAACATCACCAGCCTATAATAGTAGTTATTGCCCATAATCCCCACGCGGGCATACGGGTTGGGGATCATGTGTAACGGTTAATGTGATATTATTTGTGTTTGAACTTCAAAAACAAGTTTATTAATGTCTGGACAAATTCCACTTGTGCAGAGGCGTACCTAACGAGTTTTCCAGATTTTCATCTGTGAGTTTCGTACGGCATTTTGACTTATTAGTCTTCATCATCGAGAAAAATTGTTGCGATTCTTCTCGCGAACGATTTGTAATTTGACTGGCTGTCGAAATGAGTAATAATGCTACACTTCTTCTTACGTACTAGATTTCGTTAGGTGTGAAAGGGATGACAAGTAATCTTGTGAGGCTACAAGCGATACTGCGATGCCATTGCGTCTTTCGTTATGTTACCTATTTATTGCATACGCACGCTACAATTTTACATACAGAAAGCGAGCTTAACAAACAATGATGCCTCTGCACAAGTGGAATTTGTCCAGACATTAATAAACTTGTTTCTGAAGTTCAAACACAAATAATTATCATTTATTTGAAGTGTTTGTTATTTTCATGTTATTTCACTTTAGTGGTCTATAGTTACAGCGTGTGTACTCTGTTTTCGCGCGAAATTTCAAAATGTCTCGCGGGCCGGGTCTAAAGTCGAGGCGGGCCGGATCCGGCCCGCGGGCCGCACGTTGCCCATATATGCTTTAAACCAACATTCAGGATTCATATTCAGGATTCATTAATGGTGTTCGTCTCGCTTATTTCAATTATTATAATAATAAAAGTATGTTGAAAAAAAAAATATTTTTATATACCTACTTAACTAAAGGTCTTCCCTGGCTTCTTATGAAAAAAATTGCAAATTAATTCTGTTACTTTAAAATTTAAAACGGAACCCTTACTTTTTTGAAAAGACTTATAGCCTAGTTTGGAGCAGAGATAATGAATGTGTTTTTTTTTCAAATCGGTCTTTTAGTTTCGGAGCTTATTCTATTGATACAAATAAACAAACAAACAATAGAATCTTTCCTCCTTATGTAATTGTATCATATAAATTAATCACCACTAGGTGATTAATTTATATGATACCCCCAAGCTAAGCAGAGCTTGTGTTATGGATACTAATCCATAACACAAGCTCTGCTTAGCTTGGGGGTAGGTGGTGCTGTGTCCAAGAGTCTTACAGGACTCTTGTGGTCTGAATGAAATGAGCACTTTTATTTTGATTTTAATATTTTCCGGCAATATTAATTTATAATAATAAAATGGCAGTATATGTAGATATAGATTATTATTTATGGGACTTTGCATTATTGGTATGACTATGCCAGTCCCGCTTCACAAACTACAACTTAAAAGTAAATTATATCCAAAACTAAAGTAAATAATTTAATTGCCGATGACTTTTCGCCTTTAAGATCGTATGGGCAAACAATCAGCACGTGCGTGTGTCAGGGTTCATAAAAGTATACATTGGGACAATTTCTTCCTTCCATAAAGTCACATTATGTAATTTTATTTGTAACATTTTTTTGTTTATTTTTAGAACTGATAGACCTCCATTTGACCACGATCTTATCTGATGGAAAGTGAAGATGTGGCCGACGCGGCGGTGGATTATCATTATTTAGATAGATATAGTATGAATGAAAAATTAAATGTTGATTGACGGAACGTCGGTCGTTAGTCAAATTTCGTTTTATATTTATTTAAAGTTTGTCGTTATATTCGACGGCAGAGCAATGAAATAGTATACTATAGCTTATAATGCTCCTTACATAATCTATAAAATATATAATAAGTTATGAAATCCTTACATAATCTGGAATATTTTTTAACGCTAATTTCCTACTTTTCCTGTTTTAAAGTAAAGTTTTCGTGTTGTAGTTCTTTCTTGAATTTAAATCAAATTAACAAAGAAAATTACAAAGCAAATAGTAGTTCTTTCTAATGTCGTTAAACTTATACATAATTGGTGAGATGGTTATGTCTGACCACGGAAACAGATTCAAATCCCTCAAGCCAGATAGAAATGCGGTTAGCGAGTCAATAGCTCAATTATTTTCCTGACCACAGCGACCTAACGTAGGTAAACAACATCCAGACGGTATTGATTCAAATCGAATGATCTCATGTGTGATTGTTTGGGATCCTTTTAGATGTGACAGACAGACAGAATCACAACTTATTTATACTACACCCAGCGGCACGTCATGGCCAAGCTCGGAACTTGGTACCTATAGCAAACAATTCAAGTGTTCCTGATGAATGTTGGCAATGAATGAACATGGTAGGCAAAAGAGTATTTTTACTAAATTTATGGTCTTTTTCTATTTCTATTCAAAAATATTTATCTATCTAACATCAGCCATCTAGTACACAAGCTCTGCTTAGCTTGGGGCTAGGTTTTGCTGTGTGGATTGTCCGGCATTATTCATTCATTCTTGACTTGGAACTTGAAACCATTTCGAGATTTAGTCGAAACAGCTCATTTTAGCGAGTGAGTTAAATTTTATGTTAAAAGTAATATTTTTTTGGATTTCATGGTTGCTATTGGGTCTCTTAACAACCTATACTGTAGGATGGATTTATGCTCACAGCTCGACCAAACCTAAAGAATGAAAGTGTAGGGTTGCGTAACCTGTTCAGCACAGCACCGCAGAAAATAAAAGCTGTGGCTGCACAGATGAATTCTGTTTAGTGTCAGGGGTCGGGACTGTGCTGGCAGATTAGATTTGCAGTCGAACCGAGAACGGGCCGTAGTATAGCGTTATACAGATGATCATCTACGTTATTGCTTGCACACGTTAAGGGTATTTTTGCTATAGCTTTGGTAAATTCTTACGAAAGCGATCGTAAGAATTTACCAAAGCTTTTTTTCATCTGCTGTTACTTTTTCTACTATTATAATAATTTTGTTAATGCACGGTGACTCAATATATAAATGCGGGCATTTCTATGTTTTATGTTCTGCACAACAAAAAAACGTCAATAACATGTACAGTAACAGGTCGATCAAATGAAGGTCTTTCGAATACATACTTTATGGAACCAAGGTTTGGGGACACCTTTGTTCAAAAGTGGGCGATCTATTTATTTTGCCTATTTATGTTGCGTCAGCGAATCATATTTTCTTCTATACTCTTCCATCAGACGTTTTCTCCAACCACAGTGGATCTCTTCGACATAATCTATCAATCGTGGTCTAATATTAAAATTTCATACTGTGTTTTGATGCATGTACAATAAGGAATAAAGAAGGTGTAGTTTAGTTATTTCGTTGTAATTGAGATGAGATACTGAATGTATATAGTACGTGGTCTGCCTTCAGCGCCGCCGCCCCGGCTCGGCACTATCGCGGCGCCGAGCGTCCGACTACAAATTGCCTTAAGCGAATCAGACATGATAACTTTAAATAGATACAATTAGATTGTACGTTTGTACGCACTTGCGGTTTAACCAATGGAGTCCTCTCCCAAGAAGACAGTAGTTACCTGATTACCTCTAAATATTTTGAATAGTTGGCGCGCGTTCGGTTGGTAACGTACCTTGCTAAAATAAACCGTGTGTTTATTTCACATTTGCCATTATTTTGTGTAGATAAAGTTTAATAATGTATTCTGTCCCTGCATTGATCATTATTCGATTAATAACAACATAGTATAGAACAAAGTCGCTTCCTGTTGCCTGTCCCTATTACGCTTAGAACTACACAACGGATTTAGATCGGTTGCGGTTTTTAAATATAAGTATAGAGTGGATCAAGATGAAGGTTTAATATTTTTATATAACATACATTAGTATCAGCAGCATAAACTCGTGCGAAGACGGAGCGGATCGCTAGTATGATTATAAAGCGCAACATTAATTGCGATCAAACAATATCGCTTCAAATGAGCTAAAAATATACCTACAACCTAAGGGCATGTCGAATTCCTCAAGCCACGCTTATTTAAAACCTTCTCGAAACAATTCCCTTCGCAATAGAATACCGTTTAAATTAATTATTTTCAATTCACAATGAAAGTGTAAAAAGAGAAAGTTTTCCAAGACTTTTCTAATTTAACGTGAAATAAACGTAAAATTATAAAGTGTTGAACATAATTTATGAAACCAGGTGAATGTCCGTGAGGGGATTGAAGTACTCATATCTGATTTACTAGCTCGCTGCCGCGTCTTTACACGCTTTTGAAAAATTATAAGTGCTACTTCACCGAGATACAATCTACCGTCACTGGTAGATACGAAGTAAATACAGAAATACAAGATCCGACACGGATGAATTTCCCAAATATATACATATGTAATACAAAAATGATTTGTAATTTGAGAATATTTTTAACATGATCTAATTTTAATACTAATATATAAAATTGTGTTTATCTTTGTCTGTACCACAAAGATTTTTCATACTTTACTAAACGAAATCAATCGAAATCGGACCGGAAAGAAGAGACTATTAGTTTTCTTATTATTTGTGTAGAAGTTCCTAAATATTTTCAAAAAGGCTTGTGGCAGGAACCTAGCTAAATACTATTCTAATACAAATAATAGCAGATCATGGAGAAATGCTCAAATTACAAATCACTTTGATGATGGTATTACGTTTGTATGGGAAATTCATTAAAAAAAGCATATACCTTTAATTATTATTATTTAGAGGTGCTTAAAGTTGTTAACTAGGTATTAACAACCTTACGTTAACTTGACTTAGGTATGTCAATAAAAGAAAACCAATTGCATATTGGATTGTAGTCTTTATGTAAAAGAGTTTACGTCTTAAATTCTGGTAATGGGTACCTACATATTCACCCATAGTTTTCAAATGGACGACACCGGTAGGTCGTGGCCTTTTTATGACCTTAGGGCCACTTTACATTACCTACATCCTAAGTAAACTTGGGCCTATGGCTTTCCGAAGATAAGTCTAAGTTATTTGACTTTCACATCTTCATTATTGTCAAACGTCCCGGTCCCCACGGCGCCAAATAATTTTTCCGGTCAAACGTTCAAGTCCACACGGATGCCAACGTGACTCTCGTCTACAAAATTCATTTTTTGCCTATGTAAACACCACGAAAGCTGCTCCCACTTGACGCTAGATGGTTCTGTACACAATAACGCAACCAATAAGCCATACCATGGCCAGTTCACAGAAGAAAAAAAAAAAGAAATCTTTTGTTTATTTTCACGTTGCGTCATCAATGGCGTCATTCCTTGTTCTTTGTGTTTGAAACGGAAGTATTAAGTGATTTCTATCCCAATGTATTAGTGTTATACATCAAAACAATCCTCAGGAATCATACTATAGGTTTATCGTAAAATCTAGAGGATGCGAGAATGATGCGGCGGTATTTTAATCGCCGAAATGAGGTGTCGAATTACGGCCATTGTTATTGTGTTGTTGGAAAGTGTTTTGGCTAAATGGTGTATGAAATTATTAGATATTCTAATAAAATATGCCTCATAATATGAAAATCAGGTGAGTATTAGTTTATAAACACACTAAGACAATAAAAATAAACAAAATTAAATATGATTAAACGAATTTATCTTGGGCCGTCGTACACATTTGACCTCGCTGACCTCGCGATTTTTCGGTCGAGTGATTAGATTGTTTAAATTTATTTTGGTAGAAAGCGCAATAATTATCCAAAGATTTTGGTATCAATCGAAAGGATAAATCCTACACTTTTTTAGCATGTAATTATCTTGGGCAAGAACAATGTAGTTTTCAAATAAAATCGTATGAAAAAATTAGTTAGCTGTATTTTTAGAGAAATCGCAAATTTGCAGCCCTTATTCTAGATTGTACTGCAATTGAGTAATAAGCGTATATAGTGTTGTTAGATTCTAAATTTCAATAGCATTCTGATTGTATTTATTGTTTGGTTGTAGCTGTAGCAGTTGTCGTGCTATAAGCGTTTTTTCGAGACGAGGTAGCGCGTAGAATGCGCGCAGCGGTTTCCCGCGCCGGCGGAACGTTAGACACGCGATCGGTCGCGCGAGCGGGACGCTTGAGTGGTTAACTTTTGTAGGATATTGGATCCTGATAGTTGTATGATTCTTTTCTTCATCTTCTAGAATATGTTATATTATTATTTTTGAATGGTTTTACGCTGAATATTTTATCCTACTAGGTACTTTGCGATAAAATTCCAAATAGCTAAGAAATTAGTCCCTTATTAGATTTTTGACAATTTTTTTTAAATATAATACGTTAATCATAAAACATAAAATGAAACGGTTTTATGTTAAGGGTTAGTTTATTAGATTATTGACCATTTTTTTTAATATCTCACGTTAGTCATAAAATTAAACGGTTTTATTTTTAGATTTAGATAAAGGTACCTAAATATTTCTATGTAAGTTAATTATTTCAATACTGGTTACCAAATAAATCCTATTTATGTAAGTGCTTAATAAATGCTGCAAAAATTGCGGCAAAGGTTAATATTTTCCTCCTCGTGCAAAATATCCGATTTGCCAAAGTGGACGACTGACCGACCTCGGCCAAATACCCGGAAAATTATAAGACGATAAGATTCACATCATAAGGTTTACCGCAAGAAATAACGAAATATTGCTTCGAATATGATACCTATATTTATTTTTGAATATTATAATTAGGAAGATTGCCATAAAACTGTCATGAAGAGAATCAATTCTGGTTTTGAATTAATTTTGATATTGTTAGTAAGAAAAATTTAATTTACAACTTTATAGACAACTAGCGACCCCCTCCGGCTTCGCACAGGTGCACAGCTGATACAAAAAAAAAACACTATCTAACAAAAAACCGCATCATAATCCGTAGCGTAGCTTTAAAGATCTAAGGTTACCATAGGGACAGACAGACAGCGGAAAGCGACTTTGTTTTATACTATGTAGTGATTTATTCTTAGGTATACACATCGAAAATCATATAATTATAAACATATTTTAACCTAGTTATAACTATATTTACGCCCCTAGGGTAGAATATAGTGGAACCTACTATTTATAGACAGCAAATTTTACCTTATATCTAATGAATAAATAATTCTGATTTAAAGTCAAAATATGGAATGTATCGTATATGTATTCTTTGACGGGTTATCATATCATAAAAATAAGAAAATTGGGAATACGGCGATGGAACGGTGAATAGTTAGTTTCCGTTCGTGCCGTGACCATGTAAAAGGGCACTATAAATATAAGTATATATACAGCATAATATATTATTTATGTAGAAAGTAATAGCCTTTTTTTTCAGAAGGTGGTGGGCGGCGGCACGAGAGTGAACACGACCGAGAATACAAAGAGGAAGGGAAAAAGCACTACGAGGTAATGTAGAAAATGGGCTGATTTTGCCGATGAATGTACCTACTTTATTTACCTTTAAATAATGGTCATCAGAGAAACATTACTTTTTTACACGGCATAACTTATATTTTAGTTGAGTTTTATTTATCTAGTAAAGAACACCAACAGCGTATCTGTTCCATATCGTATTGTTATCGTACCTATACATGAAACAATTTTTATTTTTAAAGGGCAAACAGCCTTTATTAATTTTATTTTAAAACGTTTTTATAGGTTTAGGTCCGAACGCAAATCACCAGCATTATCCAAAATCATAAAAACCGGTGATGCACTGCCACCAAATAATTTAGTGCCAGTATAACACTAGTCTTATTAATAAACGATATTTATCGCTTATCCGTTATCATATGTCGTAATCAGTCTGACGCATCGAGAAATGTGGTTAATGGTAGAACAAACGTTATTTGAAGTTATTTTATAAACTTCACACTGAATGGCTCTTTTGTACTTACAGAGCAAAACCTACATTATGTTACCGTATTTTCGTAACCATTACTTGACGTCACTATCAAACAATATTTGTAAATTGTTTGAAATTGGACATGTCCTCTAATTACGTCATTTATAAAGAAATACGATAAGTAACACAATAACCGAGAAGTTACTATACCCTCGCGAATATTATTTTTGTTTAGTTTTTATGGGTAACAGGAAATTTATTTTAGCTGATATCCTCAAAAAAGTTTTGCCATTAGGGTTTTTATTAGTTTTTCCTAATCCGAATGTGCCCGAAATTGTCAATAGATTTACTTCGCTATCATGTGATATAATCTATCGTGTGATGTAATGATAATAGCTTTTAGCTATTATTAAAAAATTTACAATAAGTATTTTTTAAGTTTATTTTAGATTATAATGATTGACTTACTTCAGACAGATATGGTGAAAACGAGGAAGTGGTACTTATGTTACGTCATCGATGTAAGTCAAGAGAAACGTTCTTTCAGAAGTAGTTTTGTACCTTTATTAAAAACGTTTATTAATAAATCAAATTCTTCATGTGCGTAACATAATTTATACAGCAGCAGAATTAACCAAACTTATAATAATAACTTCTGTATTTAGAAGTAGGAGTTACGCTATTGTTTCATCTAACCTAGGTACCTACTTAGTTTGTAAGTTTAGTAGGCCTTATTTTGTGAGAGCCCGTTTTAATTAAACCTCTCGGCCAGTAATTATAGTAGGCTCCGGGCACGGATATAATTATAAGATTTATTAAATTATTAGATTTATTCTGAAAAACTTATGACTACAACAAGATATAACTTAAAAGGTAAAAAAATTGGCGACCTTATCAGTAAGCTGAAGTGGCAGTGGGCACATATAGGTCGCAGAACTCTGGTGAGGAGTTGCGGTGCTCGAACAGCGACCGCAACGGAACGCGAAAAGGTGTGTTGGATGGCATCCTGTCTGTGATACTACTCTAGCACAATCAATGCATTGTTAAGACTATCAAAACATCACAGATTTCAATGTGGCGTTGTTGAAAATATTTCAATGAAATAATAATAGAAAACAATCGGACTACACGATATAGGGAGAATAGAACAATTGTGAGATGTATAAACATGTCCTATCACACGAGACTCTAGAGGTCCGTTACCTGCGTGAATCGTCAGAAAAATGTTTTAGCAATGCTCACAGGAACTATAGACCTGGAGGTCTAATACGAACTTTTTATTAACCATCCAAGTTCCAGGCAGTTCAGTTTACGGCCTAATACCTGCCTTGTTCTTTTTCGTAAAGGACAAAAAAATTTAACAAAATGGAAATAAATAACACTCGTAATACAGTAATTCCATCTAGTTTTCGTTCAGAAGACGGTTCATATTCAGAGTTCATATTACAAAAATGCCGGGCAGTTCAGCTTACGGCGTAGGTATATTGCCTGGAATGAAGAGTTCATAATAGGCCCCCTGATCTTTTTTTCCACTCCAGAACAAGCACGCGCAATACCATCCCTAATACCCCTTCGTGGATATACCACTCGCATTAAGACACTTCCCTCAACTTTCATCATTCGCACCTCAAAGGAGACTCGCTGTCTGCTTCTTTTTTTCGAATCAATTCAACCTAGATCTCATCAGGACCAGTGAATAGATGTCTTCTAGACTTTCATGATACACCGTCGTCGGTCCCATCTCCACTTTCCATCAAGTGAGATTGTGGCCAAGCGGAGGTCAATAATTTTATAAGAAAGAACTTTTTTAATGCTCTTACTAAACCAATTTAACTAGCTCAAGTTAGTGACAAGGTTTGGATATAATGTCCCACCAAGCCCCACCGTGGGTGGTAAAGCTTAGGCCCATGCCTTGTAGTATCAAGTACTATACTTAGTAGGTAAGTATATTAACTGTGCCTCTGTTTGCATTTCTTGTTAATTTAAACTTAACTCGACTGGTTTTATCTTAAAGTTGCTCCTCGGGCAATGAATGCAATGAGCAAAGAAACTAATAACAAGTGTCTGTGCTTGGAAAAACAATTTCTTAACTTCAGCTCAGGTTTGTCACATTTAAATTAATAAAATGGTTTATGTTTTTCTTGAAGTAACTTTTTACCTTGCCTTACCTAACCTACAATCATCATCATCATCATCATCATCAGCCTATGTTAGTCCACTGTTGGACATAGGCCTCCCCTAATGAGCGCCATAGCGCCCTGTCTTCGGCTTGTCGCATCCAGCATCTGCCAGCAGTCTTTCGCAGATCGTCATCCCACCTGGTCGGAGGGCGTCCTACACTACGTTTACCGAGTCGCGGTCTCCACTCAAGAACACGTTTACCCCAGCGGTTATCGGTTCTTCGCGAAATATGGCCGGCCCACTGCCACTTCAGTTGGCTAATTCTCTGAGCTATGTCGATGACTTTAGTTCTCTGTCGGATGTATTCGTTACGAATCCTATCCTTCAGAGAAACTCCGAGCATAGCTCTTTCCATAGCGCGCTGAGCGACTTTGAACTGGTGGACCAACCCTATCGTGAGTGTCCACGTCTCAGCTCCGTAGGTCATGACTGGTAGGACGCACTGATTAACAACTTTCGTTTTCAAACATTGCGGTATGGATGACGAGAAGACTCGACGTAGTTTTCCGAACGCTGCCCAGCCTAGCTGGATCCTCCTCTTGGCTTCCTTCTCGAAATTGTTTTTACCCAACTGCAAAATCTGCCCGAGGTAAGTGTACTCAGAAACAATTTCGAGAAGGTGGCCATGTACGATCACCGGTCTTGGATCAATGTGGGCATTGATCATGACTTTGGTTTTATCCAAATTCATGCCAAGACCGATACATCGGGAGGCTGAAGCTAGACTGTCCAGCATCCGGTTCAGCTCCTCTAGCGACTCCGCCATTAAGACTATGTCATCAGCGAATCGCAGGTGTGAGATGTAGTCGCCGTTTATGTTGATGCCCTTGTCTTTCCAGTCCAGCGTCTTAAACATATCTTCCAACGCGCTCGTGAACAGTTTCGGGGATATGACATCCCCCTGCCTCACTCCTCTGCGCAGTTGGATCGGTTTAGTCTGCTGGTCCTGTACTCGGACACTCATCGTAGCGGCTTCGTAGAGACATCTCAGCACCTCGATATAACGATAGTCTACTTGGCATCGCTGTAAGGATTGTAGAACAGCCCAGGTTTCAACGGATTCAAAGGCCTTCTCATAGTCCACAAAAGCCAGACACAGGGGCTGATTATACTCTTCGGACTTCTGTATAATCTGCCTCACTGTGTGAATGTGGTCTATGGTACCATATCCTCCGCGAAACCCAGCCTGCTCCGGTGGCTGAAACTCGTCGAGTCTCCTGGCGAGACGGTTCGATATAACTCGTGAGAAAAGCTTATAGACGTGACTTAGGAGCGAGATGGGTCTATAATTTTTAAGAAGGGTTTTATCTCCCTTCTTAAAAAAGAGCACCACCAAACTCCCACTCCACGCCTTTGGAGTTCTCCCACTGTGAAGGACGGCGTTGAAGAGGCTCTGTAACTCCTGTATAACAGGGTATCCTCCAGCTTTCAAAAGCTCTGATGTTATTCCGTCCTCACCGGGGGCTTTTCCATTTTTAAGCTGCCTCAGAGCTAACACGATCTCGTCTTGACTGATGTCTGGCAGTTCGTCGGTATAGTGGCGTATCAAGGTGGCTCTAGAATCGTGGTCGTCTCGTTGGGAACGGGGAGCATGTGCAGCGTATAAACGGCCATAAAAGTCCTCTATCTCGGCCGATATCTCCGGCTTCGACAAAACGGTCCTTCCGTCGTGCGTTGAAAGCTTCGTCAGGTGGCTCCTTCCAAGCTGCTGAGTGAATACTTTGGACCCTCGGTTTCGCTCTATCGCCTCTTCAATGAGGCGTGTATTAGAGCTCCGAAGGTCGCGTCGTACCATCTTCGCAATTCGCTTGTTCAGGTCTGACCTCTCTGACGAAGTCGCTTGGGTGGTTTCCCGTCTTTTTGTCATCAGCCCAAGAGTCTCATCCGAGAGTTTGGACTTCTTACCAGTACGCTGCTTTTTGCAAAACTTGATGCCCTCGTCCCTCAGCGTTTCTACCAGATTGTGTAGGGTCTCGTCAGCGTCATCAGTGGGTTCCAAGGCAGCGAATCTATCCCCGAGAAGCTGCTGAAACTTCTCGGTGCCCGCCATGATTTGGATTGGGTTCGGTCGGAGCGTGGACTTCACCAGACGGTTTCTTTCAAGCTTCAAATTTATATTCAGAGAGCCTCGAAGGAGTCGGTGATCAGATCCGGTATTGAACCTGTTGATCACTGAGACATCTCTGAATATATGCTTGCTATCCGTCATGATGAAGTCGATCTCATTTTTTGTCACAGAATCGGGACTCCGCCATGTCCACTTCCTTTGGGGCTGTTTCTTAAAGAAAGAGTTCATTAAGAACAGCCCCTCTTTCTCAAGGAAGTTGACGAGCATTTGTCCCCTGTGATTTCGAACACCAAAACCATGCGGGCCTATTCGGGATTCGTTGCCAGTCTGGGTTCCCACCTTGCCGTTAAAGTCCCCCATAACAACGTTGAAGTGAGCCTTGGTGGTGTGATGTAAGGCTTTGGATATGTCTTCGTACATATCCTCCACTTCATCATCCGAGTGTGTCGAGGTCGGTGCGTAAACCTGAATGACCTTCAAGCTGTAGCGCTTAGACAGCCGAAGGATCAGGTACGCTACCCTGGTCGACACACTGGAGATTTCTTCGACGTTGTTAGAGAGGGCCTTATTGACGAGGAAACCTACGCCACCCTGGGATGTTTTATCACCCTCACGAAAGTAGAGAAGATGGCCCGAGTCTAGGGTTACGGTGTCCTCCCCCTCTCTACGGACTTCACATAACCCTAGAACATGCCATTTAATGTTCTCTAACTCCACTTCCAACTGCGCTAGATGGTGATCAAGCCTCAGAGTGCGTCCGTTAAACGTTGCCAGGGTCAGTGTGTGTGGGGTGTGGTAGCCTAATGTAGCCCGGTGATTCCTAGCACCCCCTGCCCCGCCGTTACCGTGGCCGCTACCATGGCCAGGAATAGCGAGGCGGCCGGGAACTGGGGGCCATTTTGTGGCGGTTCTTGTCATTTTGGGGTATTGCCCATAATCCCCACGCTGGGCATGCGGGTTGGGGATCGCAGTTTAGTGTAGTAGTTCTGCAGAGGGCGCTGCTGCCCGCCCCCCGGTGTGTTTCCCTTAGTCGCCTCTTACGACACCCACGGGATGAGTTGGGGTGGTGAAATTCTTTATTATGCCGTCACCACACGGCACCGTCACCACACCTAACCTACAAACGCCACTGAAAATATTATATAATAAGGTACGAAATATCAAAGCCTTACAGCCGGTTCACACAATCATGTCTCCGTTTTACTGTTCCGTTTTATCGTGTACGTAGTTTTTTCGTCGATGGCGTATGTGGTTGTATGAGCGACTTCACACATGGCACAGTATTCTGTATACAGATCGACGAACAAAATCGAACAAAATAGATTAGATTAGATTATTAGTTATAGATTTTAAAATATCTAATCATTTGAATCGACAGAAAATCGCCAAAATTTAGAACTGAATCAGTGTATCTAATGACCGATTTCAGCAAACACCGGTTTAACAATTTATTTGACTAAACAATATAATTTATTAAATGTGCTATAAATTACGCATTAGATAAGAAAATGTGTCATGTAAATTTTTGTGTTTAATAAGTTGATTGAATTGGATAGAAATTATTGATCATATACCGTGTATACAAAAGCATATCCAATCATCTAAGTATTGAAACAGATGACGTTGCGTTGCATTTAAAATCGATGGTAAAGTGAAAATTCAAAATTCAGCTGTCAATTACGCCCCTTCATGCAAACTGTAATGTCAGGCGTTTTCAACATTTGAATCATACATATTTGTGACATCTTACTGCTGAACGCGGTAGAATACCATCGCAGAATTATTACAATTTCTAGTGGTATATTTATTATACACCGTGTAACTAAATATGTGTACTAAGCGAAAGGGGGTGAATTTCCACCCCCCCCCCCCCGGGGACCAACTTTTTTTCAACGAATTTTCGAATTTCGATCGGTATCACGGAAAAAACTGCATCAAAGTTTCAACATGGACAGCTGATTTTTTACGAAGTGACAACCCTAAAGGCAGCGGTTTCTTGTACCTGTGACAATGACGTCAGTATGGTCACAGATGTAGAGTGATAGATAGATAGATTAGGTAGTCTCCCGCCCCGCCATAGCTGAACTCTACGAAGATAAATACCTACCTACCTACCTGCAGTGGTAGTAGGTATGTATAGGTTACCCGGATAGGGTTGTTACTTTTTAAAATTAAAACTTTTTCTATGGGAAACGAAAAATAGGATTTTTTAATTATCTCCCCCCCACAATAACTGATCACCATTGGGGTCTGAAACCTCCGCCTTCGGCTTAGTACACATATTTTGTTACACCTTGTATACACTTAAATATCGATATCCTTTAAATCTAAGTCGTTACCACAAGGCAGAGTGCCCAGAATGCTAGCAGCATTGCCACGTTGGATGACGATGCTAATTCGTTGACCGAAATAAAAGCCAGCATTTCGATCACTTGTGGACTCTATAGTGCTTTGTGAGTTCTTTACGTTCTTTGTATTTTGATCAATGTTTTCATTGGTCTAAGGTCAAAATGATGATGATTATAGACCAGATAGATAATTATGTAGGTGATAACTTATCAACTATGTTTGTGAGTAGTAACAGTAGTAAGTAGATGTTGAATGATGACTCATTTAATTGTACCTATTCAGTTAGCTATGTATGTACGAAGTCGCTATGAGGTAAACCTATGTTGTTTGGTTTGAACCTGCTACCATGTACTGTTTTGTTTAGCTATTTGAATAAGTTTTGTTAATTTTTATTCTTGTGTTTTTGGTTAATGATAATTACCTAGTTTGTGAGAAAGTTGTATTTAGTTATCTTCATTTGAAAAGGAGATTCAGCTTACCTTAAATTTTATTTCGTCTTGCTTATTAATTAATTTAACATTTAAATTAAATTAGCATGTAAGTGCAGCATAAACATGTTAAGCTTACCTAAGAAGCTGAATTCGATGATAGTTTAACTGATTTTTTCTTAAAATGTTGAAATTGTCGTAGTTATTAACACTAAAGCCATTTATAGCGGGATATTTACCATGATTTTATTTATTAGTTTTCGAGTTGCGTTCTATAGTGAAACCGATGGTAGTGGCAACGTTAGTAGCAAAAGACAAAGAAAGAGGGTAGATCGGTATATCTGCCAATAATATCTAACTCGCAGAGACCTTCAGTTGTTCCGTGAGCATGGCGCATGGAACTGTACCGAAATATTGGAAAACTCAAAAAACAAATCATGGTAAATATCCCGTTATAAATGACTTTTGCGTTTTCATTATTCACAATGTTGACAATTTCTTTGCTTTTGTAGCTAGGTTCTCTTACTTATTTTGTATTTATAAAACCTGTTGACCATAATTCAGATTTATAGGAGCCCTTTATGTCACCCACTGCTGGGTATACGCCTCCTTTAGTCTGTACCAGCCTCCTCTAACCTGACCTTGACCTTCTATAATAATATAATAAAAATAAATTTATATTATGACAAATTAAATCATAATGTATATATGTAAATTAAATTGAATTGTTTCTGTATCAGCATGAGAATGAGGAGGAGATCACCGGCAAGGGTCTGCATGACGTCCAGAAGGACATCAACAAGTACGACTCCCACGAGCAGGCGAAGGAATCGTATGGAGAAGACATCGGGCACTCTGCCAGCCACGACCACAGCGAGGCTGGGAAGAAGCATGCAGAGGTATGCCGTACCCTGGGTAACTCGTTATATAATTCATAGCTTTTGAATGATTTTAATTTTTTGTGAATCTAGATAAGGCTCCGGCCACACAGGTGAATTTTCAAATTAAATAAATAAATAATGACAGACGATCCACACAGCATCATCTAGCCCCAAGCTAAGCAGAACTTGTGTTATGGGTACTTGATGAATGATATAAATAATACTATATTATTACATAGATATATATTTTTTATTATAAGTAGTAAACAACCAGAACACCCTTAACAAATATCTGCAGATCGTAAAAACATTTGTCCTGAGGCAGGAATCGAACCCGCAACTTTCTGCAACGCACCTTTGCCCATCCTAATGTACATTATACTAATCAGTCTTATTTTTCCCCCTCTTTGACTTAGTACGAAGAAACAGGCAAGCACTCAAAAGGACACAGCACAAAGGGCAGTCACGACGTGCACAAAAAAGAAGAGTACGAGAAAAAGGAAGAGTTCTTTGACTACAGCGGCGAAGAAGAGGATAAGGGGAAGAAGATCAGAGACATAAAATCTAATGTATGTATAATTCGCGCGAAAGAACCCTTCAAACTCAGGTGGATTCGTAAGAGCAGACTATTGTGGTTATTCCCAATCGTCCCCACGTTTCGTCCGCAGTGGTGTCAAACGGGAAGTTAATTTCCCGCTGGCCCTATGGGGACGAACGGAAAGTATACTTCCCTCTGTCTCTATGGGGACAAACGGGAAGTAAACTTCCCGTTGACCCCATTAAAATAATATGAGGATAATTTTGAATAAAATCAGACAATATTTTGTAATCAACTTGAAACAATGTAACGATTATTGTAGTTTGGTTTTTGCCCGTGACGTCACACGCGTTTCATGGTTATGTCTATTCGAGGGCAACTTATTTCTGGGGTGAACAACACAATCACCCGCTAAGAAGGGGTTTTTGGAAATTCCACCCCTAAGGGGGTGAAAAGGGGGGTGGAAGGTTTTTTGGTCCTTTTTCTAACTCTGTAACCGGTGGCCCGATTTTCTTGAAATTTACAGGGAATACTAAACATACAAAAATATTGAACACGTGTTTCAGGATTTTTCAAAATATTCCTGAAAATAGGGTGCAATGGGTTATTCAAGTTTGAGATTCGTAGTTTGACTCCGTATTGAAATGTCTATAACTTTTTAATATAGCATACTAATGACTTGAAACTTTCAGTATATACTGAAAAAACAATAAATTAAAATACGTGTTTCGGGATTTTTCAAAAATGTTACTATATAAGTATGAAAAGGAATTCGAATTATTGAGGTTATGTATATAGTATATGAGGTTATTGTGGTGAAATTTATCAACCATTGACGCTATTGGCTTAAAATTTACAGAGAAAACTACACAAACAAAAATATTGAATAATTTAGGATTTTTCTAAATAATCCTGAAAATGGGATAAAAACGGTTATTCAAGTATGAGATGGGCTAAAGTAGAATGTTTGAAGTCCATCGTGTCATTATCATTCACTATGAAAAATATACAGTAAATGGTTATTTTTTAAAGATAACCCTTATACTGGGATTACGGGATACATGATATTTAAAGCGGGTTTTAGGAATTTCCGACCTTTAAAATAGGGTATTAGCTGATTTCGTCAATATTTTTTACCCTAAAGTCCACGCAAATGAAATTGCGAGGGGGTCAGCTAGTGAGTTATGAATGACCCATTTGGACAACATTTATTTTAAAAAAGCAGTTGCAATGCAACGGATCAATGGTCCGTTAGGAACTTTTTGTTTGATCAGATGCAATTGATCATTTGATCGGATGGGAATAACCCGAATATTTTTGACTTCGAAAAAGGGCACACTCCGTACTTCAACGTCCTTATGTATGGAAGGTTTCGGATTTCAATAAGTTCTTTAGATTATTTGAGAACCTATCTGGTACCAGTGCTACCTACTCTCTTTATATGTATAAGCAAGTATCTATTCTCAACAGAACGACGTGGATTTCTTATTCATTAACAACTTGCATAAACTGTAAGAAGATGCTTACCGCTATCGCTGGGGATTTACTTAGCGCAGAGATCACTTAGGGCGCTTTTCATACAAACTATATTTTCTCCGAAATTAGCAAAACAAACATGAAATAGAGTATCAGCATAGACATCGTCTTTGGGACGCTTCAGTCTGGTATTGATATGGATCAGTTGAGCTTCCTGTAGAGTGCTTGTTAGCAGTTAGCTCAATTATTTCAATTGTAAATACTAGTTCTAATTTGGTTATTAAATAGTAATTTTCTTTGTTTATAAAGGTTTAAAAATAATTAAATTGTAAATAACTACAAAAACATTTTAAATATTTCGGTTTTTGTGAAAGTGAGTGGATTTTTTAGTACCTATACAAAGGATATATCGGAGGGTGGACCCACTATTATAGACCAAAATTTGCAAATATTCCTAGTTGCAATTTTAGTTATTTACCAAAGCTAGATAAAATATTTTTGGGACCTTTGATAGCACCAAATAGACCTACGTATGAAATAAAACGTAATAAGATCTTTTTAGTGGCCAGACAACTGTTGTATGATAATTCCGTGAACAAATTTTTCTTAACGCGCCAACTTTTTATTCTACTTAATTAAAAATGTAGTTTTTAATATTTGCACAATAAACTTTTAGTGTTGTTGTTGGCTTTAGTTTTTATTGATGGTTTAGTCTTAAGTTTTTTTCTTTCACTAATTATCAATTATACTAACCAAATTAAGTCGTCAATGATGAATAAGAGAAGCACGTTTTTTTGTCCGCCTGTCCATCAAGCAAGAATCCAGTAACTTTGTCGCCTGAAAGTATAGGGTACCAAGTATGTGTTAAATCCGGTCATTCTGATTGTTTGCAGACTTGTTTATGATTTTGGCCTACTAGATAATCCAATTTTGTGAATTCGAGCGCCGCACGCAACATTGTCAAAAACCGCGAATTTTTTTTTTTTCAAATTTGCCTTAAAGGACTAGTTTTTGGAAAAACTTTTTAGGACGTTTTAAGTAGACTAAAGAACAATGGCAGGTCTCCATACTAAGAATTGTCTGGGATCAAATTGAAGCGTCCCGTAATGAAAAAAATGTTAAAAGATTTGGCGTTAGCTCCAGAATCTATAAATGAGACTATTTTCTTTGGGGAAAGCCGGAAAAAAAAGATTTCAGTGTTTTAATTTTTTGGTTATGAATGAACGTCAAACAATATTTGTCTATAAAACAACGCAGATTGAAATCAAATCATAAAGAAATGGATAATGTGGTTTGGTCTTGGGTTTGGTCTTATCAATTAGACCACGCCACCTTATATATTCGAAATGAGAAATGATAAACAAAATGAGCAAAACAAATTCTAAACTTCTTGTTTACGAAAGCTGGGCGTGTATTAAAAAATGTACCTACTTGCCCCGTAAACACAAAGAAACTGAGGGTTTTAATAAATAATGTTGGACAATCCACACAGCATCATCTAGCCCGAAGCTAAGCAAAGGTTGTGTTATGTTATGAGTTCCTACTAGATAACTTATATAGGTACCTACTTAAAACAATATATATAGGTATACCTACATTAATAGATATTTTTTTATTTTACATAGAAAATGCCCAGAACACCCAAAACAACAATATCGGAGTCCTAAGGGCACGCACTAGCCAGACACAGGGCAGTATCAATCAGTCCATAAACAGTCCAGTTCGGGTGTTACATACGTCGCCTGTGGCTTCCGTAATTCGGGTAAAAATAAATAGAAAACCAAAATATAAACACAAAACACAGCAGAGATGAAAAACGCCGAAGTCTCGGAAGGATTCTGTCAAAGAGAATAAAACCACTACGTTCTAGATTCTATGGCGTCTTGACAGACAACCGCTGACAACATGACACTATCAAAGACAAATCAAAGACAAATGATACATTGCATTCAATAATTGTACCCGCACCACTAATAAAATGGTAACATTTCGAATGTACCTAATTCGAATATCATTTGATAAGCTTTTAAATATCATAAAATAACTCCGGCCTTTACGAGAAGGAGTGAATAATTGAAAAATCGTAGAAAATTTATTAAATTTGATTCATATACATCAGATCCATGGACGCAAAAAAAAGTCCAGACCAAATTCTGCCATTGTTCTTTGCTTCATTATGAAAGTCGAACTCTCAAAAAATTTCGAAAAAATTATAAACTTTGAAAAGTTTAATCTCGAAAACATTGGGTCAACCACGGCAGTTTTATCATATTGTAGCAAAAGTCAACATTAAAAACGTCCTTATAAACGTTATTCTAAAATCTAGTCCTTTTGGGTCATAATTGGCAAAATTTGAAAAATTATGATGTTTTCGCGGTTTTTTAGATTTTTGACTAATTTGCGTTCGGCGCTCGAGGTCACTAACTTAAATTATTCTTACGGCCAGTATCTTATGCAATAAATCAGAAATACCAGACTTGACGCATGCTGTGATCTACCTCTATAAAAATACTGAACTACTAAGAAAATGTCTCATTATTTTCTCATTAATTACTTTCAGGCAATTTTAATTACTTTAGGCTTTTTACTTTCAACTTTATAAACGGGGTTCATCACAAAGTAGGTAACAGAATATCCTTTACACACCCGCGCCTAGAAACAATTTTTTTTTTATTATTTTGGGGTTCCGTTTACAAAGGGCATACTAAACCTTCGCTGTCTTTTATCGCAACGTAACAGCCTGTCTATAAAATAGTATTTTTTGCAAAAGATTTTTTAATGTCCAATTAAATTATACAAATTGTCAAAGGGGCTTGAATATTTTGGTGACTACACTGTTTTTTTTTCAATATCGCGGTGCGCAAAGAATTGTATAGGTTTATTTGGATAGCATAATTATGTATGTACTCGTATATGGAAAAGTCGGTTATAGAAATAAAAATGTTTTATTAGCATAATGTCCTAAAGCGTAATTCCCCCCTTTTTGACCATTTTTCTTAAAGTATTATTTTTACAGACTTCTCGATATTTTTCCTGTAAATTATAAATCCATATTTTTTATTATAATAATTATATTCCACTTGTTGCACAACACAAGATCGCTCTGGAATCTTGATGTTCATAAAGTTTTCGAAATCTTCAAACCTTTTTCAAAATGGTTGTTATTATTTATCTTGTCTGTCCAGCACCATACCGTTACGAGAGGAGGAGCGGGGCGCTCCATGCCACGGAGAGCCTACGCGCCCGGGGACTTCGCTAAATCTCAGCTAAAAAAGGTATGCATAATATAAAGGCTAGTTTAATGTATTATTAATTATTTTATCTATAGCCATCACAATAGGCCTATCAATTGCCGCCGCGATACTAAAGCCACCAAAAGATAAATAATAATAACACTGGCTAGTAGCATGATGACGAGCAGTATTTTTTTTATAGATAAATATTTTTATTTACGAAAAATCATGTTTATGAGAGGTAACAAATAATAAATGATAAACACCATGCTTGACCGGTCATGGTATGCCAAACTAAGGTGGCCGGTCAAGCATTGCATGCCATCATCTCGTTAGATGATCGATCATTCAAAACGAATTACAATTTTTTTAACTCTAAAGGTTTTGTTCTTTTGAACCTTTTAATAATGTAATTTTTTTGTATTAATGTAAGTAATTTATTGTTGTAGTTCAATAGTAATTTATTGATAACAACAATATTACATGTCCGTAAATCTAACTTACAATCAAGTATATATAAATTATAGCACAATAAAAACTATAATCTTTATGATAGATAACACAAACATTTTCAATTATAAAATACAAGCTTTACCCGTGACTTCGTCCACGTTGAAGTCAAAAACAGTTCGAAAAGTATTTGAATTTAAATAATATTAAAAAAGGTCCCTATACGATCCCGCTGGAACAGGTCACTGGGATAAAAAGTATCTTATGTCCTTTCATCCGGAAAACTGAGAGACATAGACATAGACATATCATTTAGAGACCGGATTGTCAGTGACAATGTGCCTATTTTCATCAAAATCGGTTCAGTAGTTTAGGCGTGAAAGACGGACATACAGACAAACAGAGTTATTTTCGAATTTATGATATTAGGAAGGATCTGTTCGTGGACCTCTACGTATTTTTGAATCATACGACAATGACATAAATGCAATAACAAAAGTCCTGAAGAATATTGTAATTTAATACGGCCCATTAATAATTCTCAGTACTTTGTTCTGGAATCTTGATGAATAAAAATTATTCCATTATTTTCTAGCCTACCAGGAACAACACCAAAGAGAAGTGGATCCACCATCACGGTTATCCAGCTCGGACGAATAACCTCATCCTGATAGATAGACGACGTGACCTGAACTGGCCACACTATGGATAAAGGCCTATTTACTTTGGATAAAGGCCTATTTAGTTTGGATAAAGGGCAATTTACTTTGGGTAAAGGCCTATATATTGTACTATAAAGCCAATTCACTCGGGATACAGTCAATTCGCTTTGGTTAAAGGTCAATTCGACTACGCCTATCTCTTTTAGGCTATGGCTGCGAGTTCGTCAGGAACCCATCATTATTTTCGTAAATAAACTCAAGATGAGGAAGAAAAGGTTCTTACCTTTTCCTGTGATGCCCATAACTGAATGTACCCTTTGGTGTTAGTATAGAAATAATTTTATTTAAAAGCCATTAATTTAATGTCTTCTTTATGTGCATGGGATGTATTTATTTATGTTATTTTATTACTTTGTGTGTGTATGTGTGTACTTTGTAAATAAATTAAGTACTTTTTGTATTGTGTTTTTCATTCATTTAACTATTAGCTTTCTAAAGATTCTTAGGAAAGAAAATGAGACTTAGGAAGCCTAGTCGGCTCTAAGCTAAAATTAAAAGCAAGATATAAAAAACACATTGTATAAATTCATTTGGACATCTGTTTCGCAAGAAAAGCTCGGAATTGTGAAAACAATTTGGAAATCCATTTATCATGATACATCTTATTCCTTCCCTTATATTTATGTTTTTCGAATAACAAGATAACAATTGAGGCCCGTGCCTACCGTTCCAGTAATGCCATCATTATCATCAACACTCAAAATCGTTCATTCTTTTTGAACGGCATCATGGCTTTAGGTGTAGATAACGATTATGATTTAAATTCCATGCACATTCAACAAACATATCAATAAGTTCCCAATATTTTTCTACGCGACTTATACCCTGCCTGATTGAAAATAAAGCTTTAATCACAATAATCACGCCAGGCACTAGGATGGTCGAAGTTATTATAGATGTTGCCTACTGATAAGATATCTTTCGCATCCACGGGAATTCGTATTCCAAAGAGCGGCCTTATCGCTTGATAAAATAAATTATCGCTACAAGCTATTAAAGGTATCAGTTACTTATAATAAATCCAATACACTGCAACCGCACCTCCCCGAAACAAGTGCATATAATATTTTACATAATTACAACGCTTATCGGATTGGAGATCGCAGTTGAGGTGTCAAAAGTATACAGTAGAAAGCTGGTCTAGTGTTCAAGAAGGTTAGCATGTTCACTTAGTAGGCTTAAATCATCGAGGGGTTGATTCTTTCGTCGCGACCGCTACGACCATGAAATATCATTGCAATAGCAATAGGTACTTAAAATCCACAATATCTGGATGCAGGAGTACTTGTAACAATACTTATAGACACAGAACACGTTCGCACAAACAGTCGGGACATTATTGCAACACTCGACGCTTGTACGGTCAGCAAACACACCCTGATTTATTGTGAAAAGTTCGCTCGCTGACAGTCGAAGCGTAAACAATGTACACGTTTTGTCTGTGATAATTTGTTAATTTTACTTGCTTAAAGTGCAGTTATCTGATAGTACCGTATATGTGTGTGAAGCCCCAATTAAAACCTTTATTTGAGTGTAACTTCTGCAACAAATCATTCAAGGACGACTGAGTAAGAAGCAAAAACATTTTTCAAAATCATTGTCATCGGCTCGGATCCTGACCTACGACAACTCGCGCACCGCTCGCTGTGACGTAGTAGCCGCGCGTGCACAGGTAAAACTGCACTCTATCGTGCTCAGATAGTGCACCCCTACTCAGAAAGCAATACTGGTTCTTGCTCTACTTGCTCATAGATTATAGTAGGAGCTGAATTTATTTTTTTAATGCCATCATAGTCTCAGCAGGACAGTGATAATTTTGAAACAAAATTATTTACTCGTCGACTATTTTATATTATAGCTACCTAGCTGATATAAATAACTATGGAAAGGGTGGTCTGCCGCGGTTGTAAGGCAAATATAACCGATAAAAGGGCCATGAAATGTATGGAATGTAGCCAAAAATACGATCTACCTTGCGCAAACCTTTCGCCTAAGCGCTACAGAGCGATGAACGATGAAGCAAAGCGCAAATGGAAATGTAGTGAATGTAAGAGTAAGCTACCTAAAACAGATAATTCTAATACTCCCGTACGCCCTGGTTTCACAAGTCCATTGGAGCCCACTGCGACTGATATTCTAGAGGAAGAAATTTTGTCGGGTAGTAATGTGACCGTGCGGATGAAACCAAACAACTATATAACAGAGGAGAGGATGAAGGAAATGCTTAAAGCTGAAAGGAAAGAGATGAAGGACCTCATAGAGTCGTGCGTTAAACGCAGTGTCACAGAACTCTCAGACCAGCTTAATACTATAAAGAGCCAATGCAGTGGCTACCAGGAATCACTCTCTTTTGTCAGTAAACAATATGATGAGCTACGCAAGGAACTTTCGGACCTGAAGAAACTTTTCTCCAATAATACATCTGAGATGAAAGCTATGAAGGATGAAAATAAGTCCCTTAGGGAGGCTTTAAGCTCACAATCGGCACGTATAAAATCACTAGAAGACGAGTACCTGAAGCAACAACAGTGGTCCAGGATGCAGAATTTAGAGGTAATAGGTATACCTGAGAACAAGGAGGAAGAGACGGCGGGCATTGTCCTGAAACTTGCTCAGCACATCGGTGTCCCTATTAAATCATCGGATATTGAGTTCGCGCACCGAGTGCAACCTCGCCGTGCCAGCAATGCTACCCGTACCTCGCGGCCCATCATCGTGCGCTTCAGGGAACGTATCCATAAAGACAGCATCATGGCTTCCGCACGTAAGCACCGCAACCTCGAAACAAAGGATTTGGGATTCGGGGGCGAGGCCTATCGTATTTTCGTTAATGAACATCTTACGAAAGAAAATAAGATGCTTCTTAGCTCGTGTAAACGAGCGGCAAAAGAAGCAGACTATAAATACATTTGGACAAAAAACTGCCGTATTTACGCAAGAAGGAACGAGACCTCGCCACCTATTCTTGTCTCCTCGGAGGCCGATGTCGCCAAGATTGTTTGAAAAACTGTTTGACTCTACTTATAGTTTATTTAAGTTTAAGTTGCATAGAAACTTATGCTGTTGTAGCACAAAACTCGGACGGCTATAGCATAGTAAGCAACTCTCTTACTATTGTTTTTATAACTTCTTTAGGATTTGAATTGCTCATGCTTGGACGTTGTTTTTTTATTGAAAACGTAGGCGTTTACATAACGAAAAACATATTTATTGTCCTCCTGCTTTTTTATCATATCATGATAATGTGTAACTTTGTAAAAGTAATAACTTACTCCTTAACAAAAATAAGTAATAGTCTTTACTCCTTAGCAGAAACCTATAATCTGTATAATCTTGTGCTAACATATAAGTGTTTTATAAGTCTCGCGAACCAGTGTAATTGCTCTACTAAGTTAAATAATGGATACTAATGATAAGAAACTTAGCCTTTTATATCAAAATGTAAGAGGGCTACGTACTAAACTTGATAAATTCTACAATAATATTTTGTTATGCGATTATGATATTATTATGATTACTGAGTCCTGGCTCCATGACGGAATCTTTGACTCTGAATTATGCAATAACACATATTCTATTTTTCGTAATGATCGAGGCTCCCTGGGAGGGGGTGTTCTGTTATTGTGTCGTCCTAACCTAAATGCTCGCATAAGGCCAGAGTGGGCAAGAGCGGATCTTGAATGTATCTGGATCACAGTACCGGCTAAAAGTCTAGGCATAAGTTATGACATTCACATCGCAGTTACATATATTCCACCTAACTCGAGACTGCCCTCTAGAGTAAGTTCTCTTGTCGATATTGTGTCTGAAGTTCACGATAGTCATCCTGATGATTATCTCATTGTTGCGGGTGATTTTAATTTATCGTGCATTGATTGGTCTTGGGAGGAACCTAAAATTCTTAAGAAAGGTGCTGTAGAAACCCAAACTGCGGCGTCCGAGCTATTAAGATTCTTTAGTTTCATAGGTTTTACCCAGTATAACATGCTTAAAAATGTGAGCAACAACACTCTTGACTTGGTGTTCTCTACATTTCCCATTAAAATTCAAGACTCTACGTTTAATCTCGTGCCTCCAGATACTGCTCACCCAGTCCTTGAAATGACAGCAGCAGATATACTTGTACCGCGGCTGAAATCCAGGTCCAGAATTAAACATCAGTTTAAACGCGCAGATTTCGTGAATCTGAATAAATCCATTCTTGAGCTCGACTGGTCGTTTATCACTCAGATGAGAGATTTAGAAGAAGTTATTAATACCTTTTATTCTAGGCTTTATGAGTTGATTGAACAATTTGTCCCTCAACAGCGCAGTGGCGGTAATTATTCATATCCTGTGTGGTATAGTAAAGCACTTATAAATGTGATCAAAGAAAAATATAGAGCACATGTCAATTGGAAGAAATATGGGAATCCTAATGATTATAACGATTTTTCTGAGTTACGTAAAAGACATAAAGCACTACAAGAACAATGTTATAGATCCTACATAAAGTTTTCTCAATATAAAATTAAAACTAACCCAAAAATCTTTTGGAGCTATGTTAAATCGAAACGTAATAATACTACGGATTACCCTCAACAGATGACCTATGGTGAGTCACATTTTAATAAACCTACTGACATTTGTTCGGCTTTCAACGATTTTTTCAAACAAAATTTTAGTATACCTACTACTAGTCAATTTTTAGCGGATCAAGAGGATGATAATAGCTTGAATTTAATACACAGCATCCAAACAACTCCAGATGAAGTTAATAAACTTATAAATAACTTAGACGTAAACAAAGGACCAGGCACAGATAATATACCCCCAATATTTTTTGTCAAATGTGCTAAATCAATATCGATCCCAATCTCATTACTGTTTAATAGATTTTTTAATGAAGGCTACTTTCCAAAAGCATGGAAAAGAGCCAATGTGGTACCTGTTTACAAAAAAGGCCTCAAAACATGCGTTGAAAATTATCGACCTATTTCAATCCTCAATGTTCTCAGTAAACTCGTAGAGAGAATTGTTCATGTAAACATCTATCCTGTTGTCTCGTCCGCCATCCCAACAGAACAACATGGTTTTATTAAAGGACGCTCGACGGCCAGCAATTTAGGCGTATTCGTTGATTATGTAGCTGCTAACATGGACGGTGGTTCTCAAGTTGATGTGGTCTATACTGATTTTGAAAAAGCATTTGATCGTGTAGATCACATCATACTTTTGCACAAACTACAAGAATTAGGTATTCGGGGTAACCTACTTAGATGGCTAGAATCTTATCTGTGGAAACGATCGCAAGCTGTCGTAGTAGGAGGTTTCCGTTCAGATTTTATAGATATTACCTCAGGGGTCCCCCAAGGATCAATTCTTGGCCCGCTATTATACGCCTGCTATCTATATGATGTCCATAAATGTCTTCACTTTGCCAGGTTCTTGATGTACGCTGATGACACCAAGATTTTCATGCAAATAAAAGATAAAGCAGACAATATAAAACTTCAAGGGGATCTTGATAGGCTTGGAGAGTATTATGCTCTCAATCGCATTGATGTCAATGTAAATAAGTGTCACGTTGTTTCATTCACACGTAAGAAAAATGCTTTTAAATTTAACTATCTGTTATGTCAAAGAAATATAGCTCAAGCCGAATTGGTTAGTGACTTAGGTGTTTTATTGGATAATAAGTTGTCATTTTCAGAACATGTAGAGTTTATTGTAAAGAAATCTTTTAAAAGCTTGGGTTTTATCATACGAGTATGTAAACCTTTTTCTGATATTGGCTGTATAAAGTTACTATATTACTCTTACGTACGAAGTATCGTTGAATATTGTAGTTGTATCTGGAATCCTCACTACTTAACTTATATTAATGACCTTGAACGAATTCAGCATAAATTTATAAAACATATTAATTATAGAACAAATTATTACCCCTATAGCTACAAAGATTCCTGCAATTTTCATTCCTTGATAAGCCTTCAAGATCGACGCACATTAATGGACATGTCATTCCTACACGGTCTATGTAACGGGTACATAGATTGTCCTGAGCTCACTGCTAGGACACTACGTATATGGGCCCCAATACGACGCACAAGACATACCAATACTAAACTCTTCGCCACTTCAAAATATACAACAAATTATGCGCGCTACTCTATTGTTAATAGGCTACAAGAAGTCTATAACAAGAAATTTCACGCCACTGACATATTTCATGTCAGTAAGGTAGGATTTAAGAAAGATATTTTAAAAATATTGCAGGAGGACACCGCGTAAAATATAGTTTTAGCTAATGTTTTTATTTTTTCATGTAATTTAATGTTTAATGTTTTTGTTCTTAGTTTTTCTTTAAATTAGTACATAAATAGGCATAATTAACTTAGTGTTAATCTAACTTAAGATTGTATAATTTTTTCATCTTCCTAAATAACTGTTTGTACCTTTTTAGGTAATTTCTTTAAAATTTCATTTGTTTTATTGTTTTAAGAATTTGTTTATGTTAGACTGTCGGTATTTAAGTTTGTTTTATAAAATGTAAATCTTTTATTGGCCGTAAGTTAGATAATTAAGGTTAAAACTGTTTACATTAAGGGCTGTTGATTTTGTTAAAACAATAAACAAAAAGTGTATCGCGAGTAGGAGGACAATGTTTTGTGTGTAGGTACGAGTATCATACCAATTGACCATTAGGAGACCCAAAAACAAAATAACCGTTTAGTTAGTTACATAACATACAATGAAAAACACCAAATAGGCGGTAAAATTAAAAAAAAATTGTAAGTGTTGCCTGCCTAAGAACTTCGCAATCTGTTTGGCCAATTACCGAATTTCGAGCCAAAAAGGTATGTATGTATGTTTGCTGTAGAGGGAAGAGAAGTGAAGTAAGGAGTGCCTGAGTTTAGGAAGTGAAGTTCTCTATTTTAGAGTTGAAATTTGAACGTCAATCATAAAACGATACGAGGCTATCTGTCTATAGTCCAAATAAAATAATACTGAGAGTAACACCAGATACCGTACCGCATAAAGAAACAAAGTTCAAACACTTTGAAAAGCGCACTATAATGGCAAACATTCTATTGTTGTAAGTTCGCGATTGTTTTGCCGACGGTTCCGAGAGAATGCTGCGTCCAGTGCGTCTCCACTGCTTTATTGTTTCAAGCTGTCCCACACACGGGAGTTATGGACGCAGAATAGAGGCTAGGACTTTACATTGTTTATAAACTCAATAGGTATTTTATTTAGCTGGGCTTCCTTCTTGACAGTTACCCAAATTACAGTAACGCTGAGTGCCATGGTTTAAAATAATTTCTCAGCATAACTAAGGCTACTCTCGAATTTTTTTCCCCCGAAGCAAGGAAATTGGTAGTCGGATCGCAGTGTGCACAGAAGGTCTTTCACTGGTGGGTTCCCTAAGTCGACTCTTCCACGTGCTTAGATGTGGTTTCTAACGCCACTACCGGGTTACGGACACTCTAAGTTTTACAATGTATGGGTTATTTTTTTGGTTTTACTTGTCGTCCCTAAGAGCTGTGTGTCCAGTAAAGCGCACCGCATCGAGCGGCTCATTATTGTTTTACGTGGGAATAACTCACAAATATTGGGAGCAGTAGCGCATTGTTAAGCTAACCCTTGAATATTTATGAACATGATTTTAATAGGTTTTGCATATATTTTTTACTGTGAGTTGTCATATGGAAGAGTCGGTGAGAAAAACAGGAACCGCGATTTATAAAGAAGTGCCTTGTGTATATAAAATGTTCAGTTTATTTCGCCGAGTCACGTTCTACACACCTTATTTTAGCTTATTTTAGTTATTCTGTCCTACACACTAACACAGAATAACAACATAATATAATACAGTATATTTAGAAAATATAACACATAAAAACACATGACTAACGCTATGTACATTATACATAGCGTTAGTCATGTGTTTTTTTTCATTGTAAAATTTTAATGATTAGGAACTATCTCATCTCAACCGATAACACCCTTTATGGGCGAACGATTTATGTAGTGCAAGAGATTCACATTTTAATAGTAAAATTTTATTTTCTCAGCCTTCTTAAAAACAATTAGGAATAACCCTAGCAGCTTTTCTGCTTTTATTATTCCTTAATTTGGCAAATTGTAAACCATTTATTTAAATCTTCATCGCAAACTAAATCAATCAACTTTAATTTGTAATTTTAATAACCATTTAAATTAATTCGTCTATAGGTATCTTTAACAGGTCATGTTCTACAGATTTCTTTACTCTTCTCGTTAAAGGAGACGGAATTGTCTCTCTAAAACAATCAAAGAATCTTCAAAGCCCTTCCTGACTAGTTCACTGCAATAAATTTAGTTGTTCTGCACTCGTGTGCAATAAAATACCACTTGTCTTCAGTTTAGAGGCAATAAAGGACGAAACAGGAATCGAATATCGGGTCACGTAACTTGTACGAGATTTTGTACTTTTAATAAGTAGTTTTGTTTTTAACCAATCGAAATTTAGATATGCTGACGTAAAATTTAACCTTTTGGAGGACACAGAATGTCCAAGGTGAGGAAGTGATACCTACTTACCTAATACGGGTAGCTTTCAGATTCAGATTCAACAGCTTTATTTCTTTAGCCTAACAAAATAAGCACTTAGACAAGTCAAGTTACATACAGTTAATTATTTAAAAAATAAATTATTTGTTATTGATTTTTCTTCACATAATTTTTTTGTTCACTAGTGGAAGAAGTGAAAACGAAACCTAGTACATTAATTTAATTATAATACCTTATTGTGTCTAATACAATTTTTGTTTTGCCTATCCAAATCAATTTAATGTGATTTAGATACATGCCAATAATTATTATGTTTACCTACCTAATTTCGTTTTATACTCTATGTCTAAGACCTGTGAATAAAAGCAAGTAGATGCTGGATGCGGCGAGCACGTTTCACAAGTTTTATCAATACACCTTTGATAAGATTTCACGCAAATTGGATTAACAAATAGTTGGAAAGTAAATATTGCACCTTACCGCCAAATCACTCAAGCCACAGCTACTGAGATATTCGTTGGCTTCGCGGACTCTCTAACTTATTAATTAATATTCAATAATTATTTAAAGCTCGAAATTACATAAACACGTAAGCTTAACCTACAGGCAGTGAGTTCAAAGACATTAGGCGTTATATTTGAGAGTTCGTCATATATAGTCAGTATATATTTTAATTTTGGTTTTAATATAATTATTTTATCACTAAATAATCAAATTAGACCTAACAACTGTTACAAATAAACAGGTAACTCAACTGCTACACACCAGTTGGAAGTGTCACCAAAATGCTGAAAAAATATGAATATTGGTTATATTTCAATATAACCAATATGCTGAAAAAATATGAATATTGGTTATATTTCAATAAAACAATATTCATATTTTTAAAGGAATTGCCCGTGTGTTCACAAAAAGTAATTGTAGCTAAAAAGTCTGAGTAAGAACAGTGGGTGTAATCGTGTAATCGGCTTCGGACCGGAAAAAATGGCGTGAAAATGAGAAGGCCTTTCCTAGCTGTAAGTGATCTAAGTTGAGTAGATATAATTACGACGACCTTTGTGGCGTGGTGGGCGAAGGTCCGCATGCGACGCAGGAGGTTGCGGGTTCGATTCCGGCCTCGGGACAAATATTTGTACGATCTGCAAAAATTTTTCAGGGTTTTCTGGTCGTTTTCTATGTATAATAAAAAATATCTGTCTATGTATGTACTCGTATATTATTATTATGTATTATCAGTTATCTAGTACCCATAACACGATCTCTGCTTAGGTTGAGATAATGCTGTGTGAATTGTCCAGCATTATTTAATTATTTATTTAAAAAAAAATATTTAGTTATGATTTCCATGGAGCCATTGTCCTTTGACGCTATTTATCCGCGAAATTACAAAATAGTTGGTGACCCACTTTTCAAAGGGCCTTGTGATAAATGTTTGGGAACTTTATGAGGTTAACTCATACGTTATCCTTATCAAGGACTAATTTATATAATGACCAATATTTTAGGAAGACAGTTGAGATGTTAAGCCAACGCTCATTGCTCTGCTTAGATTGTACTCGATTAAATCGGTGCTCCTTACTAACTCAGTACTGATGTAACTTTAAACTCGTTTAAGCTAAGCGCGTATAATTAGTAGATCACATAAAAGTATCCTGTAGCGGGAATCAAACCCGAACCTGCGTTTATTATTATTTATTAAGTTTAACACGATTTAAAAAACCAATTACACTGGTTATTTATGATTAAAACACATTATTATAATTAGGTATTCGTAAAAGTTAAAATATAAAATAAATTAAAATATAACAAACAACATTACAATTTAAATAGTTTTATAAAAATGAGAAAACTCTACGAGACGAGACTATTTGTCAGATTTCACGAAATCCACTAAAAAAATATAAAAAATTGGTGTCATAATTTCATCGAATCATGAAAGTAAATAAATTTGGTATGTAATGATAACGTTTTACCGATATATAGGTAACTGATAACAGAACATTGTTCGGCAATAACCACTGTTGATTCGGCAGCTACAAACAGAAGATATAGAGCATCCTTATAATTCACGACACGACACGCCTGCCTTCTTTGAAATTTGCCAAATACAGTCAATGCAATGGAGCATTAGGTACTCGAAGACCCGACAGAAACGCAAAATATTGCGGGTACAAATCAAGCCACTTGGTTTTTATTTAAATTTTCTGACACGTCCTGTAAGGTGTAAAAGAAATAAAACATTTTGAAGTTGGTATATGTATGTTTACATGATTTAAACCTACTTGTTTATGAATCTAGGTAATAAAAATGTCAGTTTAAGATATCAGTTAACATAGGAAGGAAAATTGGCGGCATTATAATTTTTATTGGTTGTCGTGAACGGCGCACGATATCGTGTCGTACAGTAAAACGGCTGTAAAACCTGAAACCTTATCTAGCACTCGTGGAGACACGGTATTTCCATAAACCTTCATCCTAATGTCACCCTAGCCGTCATCTCTCAAAGACGCGCCATTTTTGTGGAGAAAGTAGTATAATGTGACATTAACAATTTGGGCTTTTTATCGGCGCGGATATTGATACTTGGAGATGTTTAACAAATTTGTCACGAAGTTTCCTATGACGGATCGCATGTAATACGCACGTTAAGGCTGCTAATTAGTTTTCCTTTTATCTGGTTTTAGTCTTAAATTTTTCAGAATAAGGCATTATCTTTCTACTTTGAGATCCGATGACCAATTCGTGCTTTTGATGACATTATTATAAAAATAAAAATTCAATAAATAATGCTTGACACACAGCATTATCCAACATATAGAAAACTATCACAATGCCTTGAAGAAATATCTGCATATCTTACAAACATTTATCCCGAGTCGGGAGTCGAACCCTCCACCTCCAGCGTCGCAGGCGGACCTTCGCCCACCGCCCCACAGAGGTCGACAAATTATCCGTCTACACTTTTCACTTACAAGTTGGTGGTGGTAATACTTAATTTAAACCAAACTAAGGTAAAGTGTTGGCTAGCAGAAAAAAAGGGTTTTTAAAGTATACTATAGGAGAGACAAAACTGGGTCGATACAATCTATGGTTAGTGAAAAGGTTTGGGTCTGGGGGTTGTGGTAGGTGTTGATGGTTGGTCGCCAAACCGCCCTTTGTATTGTTGGTTTGTATATGGTAGGTGGTCAAGGAAAGTCACTGATATGTTATGGTACGGACTGTATTCGCGAGACACACTTAATTATGGTACTTATGGTAGAAATGGTAATGAATCCGCGTTATCGGTGGTATGTTCCGGCGCGAACTGAAGTGGTTTAGGCAATCGCGGGCAAATACGCATTCAATTGCAAGCGCAGCTAAAATGCGTATCTGCTGCGTGATCGGTTTACCCGAACATACTCCCGACGACAAGATGAGGATGCTGTGGTTTGGTGAATGATGGTGATACAAAAAACCTACATCTTATAAATGTCATTGATTAAAATAAACATTATATAAAGTAAAAGTTGGTGTAAAAGCAAAATATAAAAGCACATGGTTTCTTAATTATTAATTCTTATAAAACATGGAATATCTTAAGGTTATTAGAAACATGGTACCTATATGGTATACAATTTAAATAAACAAATGGTATAGTGTAAATAAAGCTTATTACTAAAATATTGTCTCTTCTTCATAACCGTTATTATCTATCCCATTCGTCCTACCCCGCCCGCCTAGCGCGGCTCTGTCCGGCCAGCGATTGGAATAGCTATTTAGTTGAAAACCGATTTCACTTCTTTTATTTGATCGATTAGCACTGAGCACTTCTAGGCCCTCTGGGCGCCTATTTAATTCACTAGCACTAAGCACTTCAACTGGTGGTGGTGGTGGTACATTGGTGGGCCTCGGCGGAGCGGAAGTTTCACAATCCTGTCGAGGGTGAGTTCCGCGTCGACGCCGAGGCGTGGAGGGCGGCGGGGGCGCCGCCTCCGTGTCCTGCGGGCAGCGCCCCTCGCCGCGGCACCTCGCAGCGGGTTCTCGCCGGCAGCAACGTCCACTCCTCCACATCCATGCTATTACAGCGCCCACTACGCCTGCTAAAGTAATGTAGCTGATGGCATAGTGGTGGATGTTATGGTAAGATATCTCTTCGACTTCTGTGTTACTATTCTTAAGTTTTTCGATGGACTCTCCCAAACTCGTAAAGGATGAGTTTAGGCTCCCTTCTTGGTTGGATTCGTAGTTTGGTATTTTTACGTTGACTATATGGTTGATCTGGTCTAGTTCAGGGATGTAAATATCCGGTGTCATATTGACTTGGTTCGATTGGTGCCGAATGGTATACAATGTAAAGTCATTGCCTTTGAGAATACATTCCTGACTGGTTGCGATGACCCCACTTCGACTCAGCTGGCGCACGATAACTTGGTCGTTACATATTACCTTTATTGTGCAAGTATCACAACAAAAATAAAAATGCTGAGACGACGAACGTAGCGTGACCCAATTGTTTACACAGTTTGACCTTTCTACATAACATTTGTTAGTTTCTTTATCTATTGTACAGAAATTATTATCATTGATAAGCTTGTTGATAGGTTTGCGCTGCGGACATAAATATGCCAGTCCATGGTGTGCGCATCCCATAAGTTCATTATTGGTTACAGTGAAGTAGGAGTCCCTTTTTAGATTGACTGCTACATATTCAGAGATCGGTGATATTTTCACCATCTTGGTATTTATTTGGTGAGGTACAGACAATAATTTATAGAGCTGGTAGCTTTCTCTGGCTATGAGCGGGAATGTAACTTCTATTATAATGTATGCTTTTGTAGCTCTGGCCTTGACCTTTAGGAGCTTGTATATGTCGATATTTTGAATTGGTAAAGTGAGATCGGTGGGCATCTGACCGCTTATGGTTTGAAGCTCACTTTTCAGTTGCGTCATACTTATTTGACCATGGTAGATGTCAGTGATTGTGTCAATAAGCGTTTCTTGTAGTCTTCTTAGGCTGTGTAGTAAGGTGTTGCCTGCCATTGCCGTTAGTGTAAATTCTTGAATGTAAGAAATGTTTTGAAGTTCTCTTTGAAGAATGCTGCTATTCTCTTGGAGGTCGTTAAGTTTTTTATTTATTAACTTGTGTTGTTTATCGACTGTTAGCTCCATTTTCTTCATGAGATTAAATTCAGCTTCAATAACAGAGGTTTGGTTTTTCCAGAGACTAGACAGATGTTTCTCGTTACGCTGTATGGCTTTTATGTCCTTGGTATACTGTTCTGCGAACCGAGAGTCTAATACTCCAAATAACTCATTAGCCAGATACCCGACACCATCAATGAGACCGCGGCGTCGGCGGCGTCTAGCGTGGACATTATAATGTTGAGTTAGCAAAAGATCGTTATAGTATTTTAGTTCCTTGAACTCGTGTTGGCCTTGTTGTAGGATAATATTACAGTGTGATTGGTTTTCTATAGTAGCGCATAACTTATCTAAATAGTTTGATATTTTTTGATAAGCATCTATCCCGGTCCAATATGGTTCCATGTCATGATATACAATTAGCGCCCACTTATCTCGAATAAGTTGTAGCTTCGATATAGGATCAAAATAGAGAGTTTGGTTTTTTGGTAGTTCTCTTACATTGTATAGACCGAGAGCTGGCGATAATAATGACATGAAACAAAATAGTGCTGTAGCTATGTTAAAGCGTTGTGGTCGGTATCTTATCCGTTTTGTTTCCGGTTTGGTTTCTTGTTTTTCATCTGATTCACTTTCTGGTTTTTGGTCAATATTTGGTAAATTTCGGGTATTTTGGTTTATAGGTAAAATAGACAGTTTTACGATTGGTCTTTTTAGCAAACCATTTTTAGTTTTAAGAGTAACGGCTCGCACTAGACCATCATCGCCCGGGTGAGTGTCAATAACGCGGCCCATTGCCCATTTTCCGGCTGGTGTATTTTCATCGTGAATGGTAACTAAGTCTCCAATGGTAATATTGTTTCGAGTATCCTTCCACTTGTTTCTTGCGGAGAGTTGGGTGAGGTACTCAACCTTCCACCTTTTCCACAAATCTTGGAATATCTTAGATGTCAAGTGCCACCTGGTTCTGGCATCTTGTTCAGTTTCTATCACTGTCATTCCTGGTCGTCCTGACAGAAAGTGGGCTGGCGTAAGAAAATCGAGATCATCTGGGTCTTCTGTTAGGGCACAGAGAGGACGAGTGTTAAGGCACGCTTCTATTCGGGCTAAGAGCGTGCTGTATTCCTCGAAGGTAAGTTTTTGGAGCCCGATGACTCGTTTTAAGTGATGTTTAAGGCTTCGGACCGACCTTTCCCATAATCCTCCTGCATTTGGCCAGCTAGGCACGTTGAAATGCCATTCTATACCCATTTCAGTGATATCTTTCAACCCGTCTTGTAGAAGCTGGTTATATGCCTCCTGAAGCACTCTATCTGCTCCCACGAAGTTGGTCCCATTGTCACTGTAGACATGTCGTGGAGCTCCTCTACGTGCAGCCATTCTATGCAGTGCCGCTAAAAATGCTGCGCTACTCATATCAGATACAAGCTCTATGTGTACGGCTTTGGTCGCCATACATACAAAAATGGCTATGTATCCCTTAGTGGTTTTAACGCCTCGGCCTTTGTTAGCCTTTACTTCCACGAATCCTGTGTAGTCGACGCCACAGTGGTAAAATGCGTCTTCGGGGTTTACTCTTGAACTCGGAAGGTCTCCTTGAAGCTGGTACTGCTTTACGGGGTCATGTCGCTTACATGTCACGCATAATCGAACAAACTTTTTTGTTGCCATGTAGCCGCCGATTATCCAATATTCGCGCCTTAAATTCGCCAAAGTTAAGCGCGCCCCTCCGTGAAAAGTCAACTCATGAGCTTGTTTTATAAATAAAGTGGTCGCTGTATGGTTATGTGGTAGTATTATGGGATGTTTCATCTCATGACTTATCCGTGCATTTCTCAATCTTCCTCCTACTCTCATTATGCCATATTCGTCGATAATTGGATTTAGATTTAAAATTTTACTCTTCGAGTGCACTTTTTCGTTTTTATGTAAATAAACCAGGTCGTTATAAAATTCAGCGTATTGAACTGATTTGATAATCAGCATTTTTGCGTGTTTTAGCTCGTGTAACCTGAGGTAAGGTTGGTGAACTGTACGCTTGGTAGGTAAACGTAGTATCCATGCCAATATACGTATTATTTTTGTGATACAACTAAACTTATTTAGCAAATGATTTATTATATTGGTAATGATTGGTGAGTTTTGTTCTAGGATTACTGCATTGGTTTGCCCTAGGAACGATTTTTTCTCTTCTAAATTTGTTTGGTAAATGGTTTGGTTATTATTTTGATGTTTATATGTTTGTAGCCACGACGGACCTTGCCACCAAAGTGCGTGATCCTTAAGTTGTTGCACATAAAGGCCACGGCTTGCGCAATCCGCCGGGTTATCGTTTGATTTTACATATCGCCATCTTTCTGCTGGTACGATGTTTGTGATTTTTTTCACACGATTTGCTACAAACTGTTTCCATCTCGCGGGGTCACCCTGGATCCACCCTAGTACTGCGGTAGAGTCAGTCCAACAATGTATTTCGATATGGTAGTCAACTAAACAGCTCAAGACCTTCTCTAACAGTTGAGTTAAGAGTTGTGAACCCATTAACTCGAGTTTAGGCGTGGTTAAGGTCTTGTTTAATGGGCTCAGTCTGGCCTTTGCAGCTACTAGTGTTACTGTGGTTTTATTATTCCGTATTACTTTGCAATATATTACGCAAGAATAAGCTAGGTTTGACGCGTCGGAGAACCCGTGTAGCTCAATGGTTTCCTTTTCTCCTATACCCAGCCATCTATTTATTTTTATTGTGCTTATAAGGCTTAGCTCTTGTCGTAACTTGGTCCACTCGGCGTCGATTTCTTCTGGTAACTTTTCATCCCAATCTAACTTTTCTAGCCAAACCTTTTGGAATAAAATTTTCATGGTTGTGCTCACTGGGGTTAGCCACCCTAAAGGATCAAAAAGCTTAGAGATGTCCGAAAGAAGCGATCTTTTCGTAGCCTCAGAAGATGGTTTTGGTTCTATCTTTGACTCGAAAATAAACATGTCCATTTGCGGGTTCCAGCCAAGGCCCAGGGTTTTTGTTGAGTCAGTTTGCTTAAATTCGTAAGTAGGTTGGTTGCATTGGTCTATTTCTAGACCAGATAAGAGCTCTTTTTTGTTCGACGACCATTTTCTCAGGTTTAATCCAGCTGTGTTTAGTAACTGTATGAGATCAGATTTTAGTTGGTTAGCTTTCGCGATAGAATGACTTCCGCCGCAATAATCGTCCATGTAGAAATTTTCTTCTAACTCTCGCGCGGCTTCCGGAAAATTTTCCCTTTCATCTGTAGCTAGTTTCTTTAAGCACATCATCGCTAACCATCCTGCTGGTTTGGTGCCGTAGGTTAACGTGGTTAATTCGAATGTTTGGATTTTCTCATCTTGACTAAATCTCCAGTAAATTCTTTGGTAAGCTTGGTCATCCTTGTGTACGAGTATTTGCCGATACATTTTTTCTATGTCGGCGGTATAAACAAATTGGTATTGGCGCCATTTTAGGATAAGTCTCTGGAGGTCCTGCTGTAGATTAGGACCCCTATACATCACATCATTAAGACTTAAGCCTGTTGATGATTTAGCGGAAGCGTTGAAAACTACCCTGAGCTTTGTGGTGGTTGAATCGGCCCTGACGACCCCGTGGTGGGGGAGGTAGCACTCGAATGGTTGGTTACTAGTGGCTGGTTTCATATGGTTTAGCTCAAGGTACTCAGACATGAATTTTTGGTAATCAGTTTTTAGTTGACTGTTTTTCTCCAATTTTTTCTCCATGTTACGAAACTGAGCTAGAGCTTGTGTTTTGGTAGCGCCCAGTTTTTCCTTGAGGTCTGGTTTAAATGGTAGGCGAACTTCATATCTTCCGTTCTCGAGCCTTGTGGTTGTATCAAGAAAATACTGCAAACACTCCTGGTCGTCGCTTGACATCTTCTTGATTATTTATTTGATTTATATCTTCGTGCTCCCAAAACTTGAGTAAATCGTCCGTGTTGTGTAGAACGACATTACAGTTATAGTGGGGCCTCACTGTGCCACAGAGTAGCCATCCCAGCTTCGTCTGTTGTGCGATTGGTTGCTCGTCCGAATCACCCTTTAAGATACCGCCTAACAAAATCTTGCTATAAACGTCGGCACCAAAAAGTAAGTCTACTGGTCGACTTATATTAAACTCAGGATCTGCCAAGCTAATGTTTTGAATATGTGCCCATGATGGTTTGGGTAATGTTCTATTTGGTAAGTTCAAAATCAAATTATTCATAATAATGACGTCTGTGTTGAAGGAAAATTGCTCATAGATCGAATGCACATTTATGTTTATCAATCCTTTCGCATTGTTTTGGTTTTTTCCGACGCCAAATATTGTGCCCTTGCATTGTTTTCTTTTTAAACCTAAGATTTGAGCGGCACGTTCATCTATGAGAGACACTTGACTTCCCCCGTCAACTAATATTCTCATGGTGTGTTTAGTGCCGTCGGCTCCTGTGATATGAACCATGGCGGTCGCCAATAGTATCTCAGTCGTGTTTTCCCATGATGCGTGAGAAGATCCTAAAACTTGCTCCTTTTCTTTGTAGGTCGGTTTATAAGTAGGTCGAGATTGCGAAGGTGAATTTTGTTTGGTTAAGGCTTCATGAAGCAAAGTGTTATGACTACCTAAGCACTTACGACATCGCTTTGTTGACGAACATTTCTCGTTAAAATGGTTAATTAGACAATTTTCACAATAATTTAATTTATTAATTTTAATTAATCGCTGCTCGGGCGTTGACGCTAAAAATTGTTGACAGTGCCATGTGCGATGATCGAGGTTACACATTCCGCAAGACGTTGACCTAGATGCGTGGAAGGCGTTCAAATTTGATTTATTTTTTGATTCATTGGAGGGTTGATTATTATAACTTTTTTGGTTTGATTTTTGGTAAGAGGTCGATGGTGCACCCTGTTGGCTGGTTTTTTGGTTATATGGTTCAGTTTTACGACGGGCTGCTTCTAAAGCTGTAAATTTGGTTTCCAAAAATGCCAGGAATTCCTGTAAAGAGGGAAGATCCCTGGGCTTTTTCACAGACTCCAAGTACTCCGTAAACGACGTACTGTCCAGCTTCTGTGCTAGTAGATGTACTAGGAGCGGGTCCCAGGTGCTTATGTCGATACCTAAATTTTGAATACCGTGAAGACATTCTTTAGTAACGTCGTGCAGCTTTTTAATCATGGCGTAAGATTGCTGTTGCATGGTTGGAAGGCCGAGAAGAATGTTGGCAAGGGAAGTAAAAATTAGTTTTTTATTGCCATACCGATGATTGAGAAGTTCCCAACAGGCTTCATAATTCTCTGAACTGATCGGTAAATGGTGAATCAGTCGCTCGGCCTCACCGGTTACCTTACTCTTCAAAAACTGCATTTTTTGGGCATTGGTCATGGACGGGTTACTGTGGATAGCTTCTGTGAAAAGATCCTTGAATGATACCCAGCTCTTGTAATTTCCATTGAACATGGGAATGTCAATATGTGGGGTGGATTTTTCACGATGGGATACCGACCACATTTTGGTATTGATAGCTTTTTTAGTCTGCGTAAAAATGCTCTCGTAATCGTTGAAATCTTCCTGGTATTGGCTATCCTCACAGCCATTTTCTCCTTCTATTTCCCAATGTAGGTTATCTATGGCGGACCAACGAGATTCCAGGGACCTCAAGGCGTCCTCGAACTCCCATTTTTTCTCTAACTCGTTAGTTTTTATCGCGCTTAGGGTTCTCATGAAGGCCCTCATATTTATTTTCTGTTTTCTAATCAACTCGTCCAGTTTGCTGATGTTCCCCGTAGTAGCATAAGTTCTCCCTACTGGTAGGGGAGTGCTTGGTTGAGGAGTGCTTGGTCGAGTTGATGTACCTGGTCGATTCACCTCAGTTTCAGGTATACGTAGGCTTGGTTGAGATTTTGGTGTTTTTTGCTCTAACTGGTCAATGGTTTTCTTTAAAAAGCTTTTAGCGGCCAAATAAACTTCTTCAGCTGTTTCGTAACAGCCCTTTGTTATATAAACATGGTCAGGTTCCGCTAATTTACTTATCTTACTATGATTGTCAAGGTACGTTGACCAATAGCTCTCTAAAAGGTCATTCTTACGCTTACAAAAGTCATACGTCTTTCTCTCCGCTCCAGCTTTCTTTAAATTAACCAGCAGCTGTTTTATCGCTTCGTAAATTTCAGTTTGGTTTGCGAAAAGGTTATCCATAGTGTAGAAAAGTTTTATACAATTATTATTATGCGATAAAATAAAATGGTTTGGTCTGACCTTATTTTCAGCAACCTGCGTCTGTCCTCAATAATCACTGCAATCCAATGGTATGTATGGTATCACTGTATCACTTGGTAGGGGCTGGTAGGTTTTGTCGAAGGACCATGAAAAGGTTTGGGTCTGGGGGTTGTGGTAGGTGTTGATGGTTTATCGCCAAACCGCCCTTTATGTTGTTGGTTTGTATATGGTAGGTGGTCAAGGAAAGTCACTGATATGTTATGGTACGGACTGTATTCGCGAGACACACTTAATTATGGTACTTATGGTAGAAATGGTAATGAATCCGCGTTATCGGTGGTATGTTCCGGCGCGAACTGAAGTGGTTTAGGCAATCGCGGGCAAATACGCATTCAATTGCAAGCGCAGCTAAAATGCGTATCTGCTGCGTGATCGGTTTACCCGAACAGTTAGCCACCACCGACCGCCACAAACTGTGGTCCGTTTGTCGCGACCCTAAAATGAGCTCATTTTCCATCAATAGCCCTTTCTCGGGATCTTTCTAAAGCTCAGCACTTCTTAAAAAGGTCAAGAGATGTGTATTTTTAGACCTGTTTACAATTCCAACCTCTTAAAGTGCGCGTATCATTAGCCCCGAACATTTCACATTGTTAACGAGGTACTTATTTATATATTTAAAATACACAAAAAAATGTGCAATCAATCAGGGGCTCTATTCTGCAAACCAATTGTCGTTGTATTATGACAATGGTAGGTCGTCTCAACGACGAATCGAACTTACGAATCCTATCCTTCTGAGAAACTCCGAGCATAGCTCTTTTATGGTAAATAAATATTATTATATTTTTTTTTTATAATGCTGGGCAATCGACACAGCACACCTAGCCCCAAGCTAAGCAGAGCTTGTGTTGTGGGTACTCGTTAACTAATATACATAATACAATATATTCAATAGATAGATATTTTTTATGATACATAGAAAACGACCAGAACACCTTGAACAAATATCTGCAGATCGTACAAATATTTGTCCCGAGGCGGGAATCGAACCCGTCGCAAGCGTCGCAGGCGGACCTTCGCCCACCGCGCTACATAGGTCGTATTATAAAACAATATTAAATACGAATAATAAAATCAAGTAGTTAGGCCATGCATTGTACTCAATCGACCGGACCATCTAGGTGTTTTTAAAGTATAATAAAAAAATATCCATGAATATTGTATTAAATATAACAGTTAGGTATCAGTTAGTTCAGTTAGTTCCATTGTTCCACTTCTAAACTAGTAGGTATATTTGTCTAAAGTAGTTCTTACTAGTGTTAGAACTTCGTTCTGTTCTTTTTATATTATATTTTGTAATAATTTCTTTGTAAATAAAGGTTTACTCCGTTACTTGTACCCATAAAACAAAACTGATAAATAGATGATTATTTTATTTGGTTCACCAACATAGACAGCGGACAAACAAACTTAGAAAATAAAGTAAAACTTATACAATAGATAAGGAAGGTGTCGTAAGTGAGTACAATAGGTCACTTATTCTAAATTAATAATAATAATAAAACAAAAATTTTAACAATAAATCATTACATATTTAAAATTAAAACTACTTACCTAGCTAGCTAGGTAAGTAGTACAGGTAGATAGGTACCTATCTACCTGTGGACACGTTTGTAGAGGTATGTTTTTGCTGCCGAGGTGAGCCGAAACGGACCAGTCTCAGCTTTGTGCTGCTTTGCAACGGGTTACAAAACAGCGCTGGTTTTCAGACTGAACCATTATGGTGACACCAGGAGCCAAGACGAGCTTTCTGTCATCACTTCACATAAAGGTAGCAAGGTAGCATGATGTTACCGTTCCGTGTTCTGTCAATGTCTGAAATGAGTACTGCTCAGCTTGGGGCTAGATGATGCTGTGTGGATTGTCCAGCATCATTTTCTTCTAAAGCATATTTCGTATTCGCGTAGGCCACAGACGCTAGCCCACGCAACGCAGTAGGGCGGCCCACGCACTTCGTAGCGCCGCCTCCGCTGCCTCGAATACTTTTCACTCAGATTATATGTGTCACTTCATCTTATGTATAAAGATAATTATTTATTTATTTCTCATCGGTTATTTATTTACCTTAAGAAAGGTTTAGTTTAAAGAAGGAAGGAAACTTAATTGAATAAAATGTGAATTCTGTTACAATTTTACATTACGTTTTACATTATTTCGTTAAGTTGATATACCTTAGTTTGTGCACTGTTTAACTTGGTAAGTGACGTTATGGCCTACGATACATCACTAAGAGCTCCGTGCTACGAGTATATTGGCCAAAAAGAAATTAAGCCGTGTAGTAGTGCGATAGTAAAAAAAAACTGCCTTCCAAATTATTTTGATGTTCCTTTTGAACTTGGATCCTGAACGATGCTTGATCTTTGAAGCTTTGACTTTCAGATCAAACATAGGCAATGATATAAAAATATAAAATTCGAAACCTCTTCCTAAAAATAAAACTACACGAAATAAACAACAATAACCTCACTATCCTCTGTCCACGCTTTTTATTTTAGTGACTGAATTACAGGATGCAAGACTTCATGGACTAGTTTACAATGCGAATAATATAATGTATAATAATAATAAAAGTGTACAATGCGAATAAGAAAAGTATGAAATAGAGTTCAAACATTTATCGAGTTGACAAATTGCGTGTCTATAAATATTTTTATTTTACCATTAAATCAAATGCGTATGGCCGAGGTTTTTGATCCACGTAGTATATAAAAAACCTGAGCCATACAGATAAACTTTCAAACTGTTGGACATTCCGCCCAGCTGGGCGGCGTTAGTTATATAAGGGCGGGCGGGCTGACTCCAGCACAGTGCGCGAGTGGCAAGTACAAGTGACTGCCGAGTTACCGTGGGAGCCTTCGGGATACGATACCAGGTAAGTGAAAAAAAAATATAACTTTTTTAGTCACGAATTTGTTTATTTCAGATAGGTCTGTATGTATGAAAATATGACTGAGAAATATGAAATTGAAAAACGTGAAAGTAAAGTTTCGTTGCAATATTGAAGGAGTTTGAAAAGTAGTAAAGTAGGTAACTAAAAAAAATCGAAGAGTTTTTATAACATGTTTAAAAAAATCGACGGATTTTTTTAGCAGGGATTTAAAATATTTGTGATTTCAATGGGGGACATGGGATGGGGAAATGGGATTTCAATTAATAAATAGTGGCATACGTTCAAAGTTTTACAGCTTTCTTTGAAGGCCTGAAACTGTTCAATGTTCGGTATATGTAAGGTAAAAAAAACTGTGACGTTATTTGTATACTTACGTTTATTTAAGCCATCGGCTTAGTTTTCTTAGACTTAGTTTTGGTGAAGTTGAAAAATTGGTTTTTAATTATGAATGCTGAAGTTGGGCAAAGCTCTGAAGTTATAATTTTAATCTTAAATATTGTTTTCCTACACATAATACTAACCGAAAACTTATACGAAAAATCTTATATCTGTTATACATTTTAATATTCCTATAGGCAGTAGTAATTTTCTTTAATTTGTACTTTATACCTCCTAAAATATAACTTCCTAAAACTAACCAATAATTATGTAAATAAAGGTAGGTACGCAAACCTAACTAAAGCTTAAGCTAACTTTCATGAATATTAATGATCAATAATTTTTTTTTTTGAAGGGCAAAAAGCCTTTATTAACAAATAAAATTACAATAATCTAACTAAATAAAAACTAGTATTTACAATTGACACAATTGAGCTAACTGCAGACTGTTGTGAACAAACTACAGGTAGCTCAACTATTAATACCAGTTGGAAGTGTACCCAAGATGCTGGCTGCATTGCCACGTTGTATGGCAATGCTGAATGCGTTAATAATAATTTAGATATTACCGTAAATAATTATTTATTAACAAGCGGACATACCGCTATATTTATTCATGAAAATATAACTATGTATATTAAAATGTAGCCCAAAATTCATAAAGTCTATAACTCTTTTTGCACACAGTAGTAAACTTCTAACTGTTGTGAAGATCTGCAAAAACTCAGTTTTTAAGTTTTATGAGATTGTAAAAAGAGGGATCATAATCATATTACTTTATTTGCTGAAATGTATTCATTTCATTTACAATAGGTCTGAGTGAGATTTTTAATTAGGTCACTACATTATGCCTGCCTGCATAAAATACAACGGTATCTATTAATATTATAATGACTGAAGATTTGATTGCTTAAGCTACGAAACATCAGGACTGATTTTAAAAAAAATTACACTATATCTGATAATTTTTTTCAAAAAGTTAGGGATCCGAAAATTTTTAGCGGACAAATCTTCATTTTGATTCTCATTTATTTTTCTATTAATCAGTATAGGCGCACGAAATCTATTATTATTATTTAAAAATTAAAGTCAATATGTGCAGTAGTTTCTTAGATATTCAGGATTCAAAACACAAAACAGTCAAAAGCAATGCCCTACGGGATTTAAAACCGATGTCAAAACCCTAAAAATTATCTTAAAAATTACCTTATGCTACTTATATCTCAGACGAATACGTAAGAAAAAAACACCACATTGTATCAACGCTGATAGCCAGTAGCTGTAGTTATGGTGTCGACCTGACATGTGTCATTTTTCATGGATTAGAATCGCATTTTTTTATAATATAATAACTACAAATAGCACAGCGTAAGTTTTAGAAAATTAGGGACCTTGAATTCCATTACCAGTGAACTTCAAACCGATTACCAAATACCAATAGTTGTAGACCCAGTCAGAATGTTGTCGGTATTGTCTAAGGTATTCAACCGGTCTTCGGTTTCAGCTATTTAGACAATACGAAAGTGACAATTGAAGTCCAGGCTCGGTTTGAAATGACAAACTGAAACCGATTACGACGCGTCATCTATACATACATATAATAAAAATCTAACGGAACCCTGTCTGTACATGGAAGATATTTTAGAAAAAATTGTATAGGGACCTCTATAAACGCTAATAGGACCCAAAACAATGATTTTTAGAATTTTTGTCTGTTTGTCTGTTTATCTGTTTGTCTGTTTGTCTGTGCGTTTGTGCGCGCTAATCTCAAAAACGGCTTATCCGATTTAGATGGGGTTTTCAAAAATATGTTATGGTAAGCTTCAATTAACATTTAGTGTTTGTTTCAAGTAAATCGGTTCATAAATAAAAAAGTTATCTATACTTATAATAAAACTGTAACAGGACCAATTCTGTACATAGAAGATATTTTGAAAATTTTTATTGGAGAGCAGTCTATTATCGGTACTGAAAACAAAACTGTATTTTTTTTCATTCATGTCTGTCTGTCTGTCTGTCTGTTTCTTAAACGCGCATCACACCGAAACTGCTTGATGTATTCGAATGAAACTTGGTGCGATTTGAGTTCATACTACGAGGAAGGACATACTTAGGATACTTTTTATCCTGGAATTCAGTGAGGTTCCCCTGGGAGAGGGGATGGAAGCAAAATTATTTATACTTGCATTACGCCGAAACTGCTGGATGCATTCGAATCAAACTTGGCGTGATTTGAGGTCATTCTACAACGAAGAACATAGGATACATTTTATTCTGAAATTCAGTAAGGTTCCCCTGGGAGAGGGGATGAAAGCAAAATTCCTTAACCTAACCATCATGCCGAAACTACTGAATGCATTCGATTGAAACTTGGCACAATCAGAGTCCATACTATGGGGAAGGACATTTAATATATTTTATCCCGGAACTCAGTAAGGTTTCCGTGGGAGAGGAATGAAAGTAAAGTTCCTTGACCGCGCATCACACCGAAACCGCTGAACGTATTCGAATGAAACTTGGTGCGATTTGAGTTCATACTACGAGGAAGGACATACTTAGGATACTTTTTATCCTGTAATTCAGTGAGGTTCCCCTGGGAGAGGGGATGGAAGCAAAATTATTTATACTTGCATTACGCCGAAACTGCTGGATGCATTCGAATCAAACTTGGCGTGATTTGAGGTCATTCTACAACGAAGAACATAGGATACATTTTATCCTGAAATTCAGTAAGGTTCCCCTGGGAGAGGGGATGAAAGCAAAATTCCTTAACCTAACCATCATGCCGAAACTACTGAATGCATTCGATTGAAACTTGGCAAAACCTGAGTCCATACTATGGGGAAGGATATTTAATATATTTTATCCCGGAACTCAGTAAGGTTCCCGTGGGAGAGGAATGAAATTAAAGTTCCTTGACCGCGCATCACACCGAAACCGCTGAACGTATTCGAATGAAACTTGACACGATTTGAGTTCAATTCATACTACGAGTAAGGACATAGGATACATTCAATCAAACATATTATTGTATTTTATGTTTTATTTAAATTTAATTTTTACCGAGGGTCCGGCTAGACTAAAGCCTGATGTTCACTCTTGCGCTTCGACTAAAGAGTCCAAAGAGTTAATAGACAAGATTTTTTTCTCGATGGCGTGACATTTTGCCTTTTTCTCCACGACAACGACTCAAAGTGACAATCTAATCTATTTTCTGTTTTTTGATCAATGAAGACATAAAAACTGGCAGAAATCCTTCTGTTATTTAATTATAAATTGTAAAATATTCTCCCAAGAACGTTACAGAGGTTGAATATGTGTTGTACACAATATCCTACAGGTAAGTAACGCTCTATGATGTATTTATTTTCTTTAATTTTGCACCCTACTTCGCCTGAATAGGTACCTAATAGGTAGAACTCATTATCAGGCGAAGTAAAATGTAAGTATGATTCATGCAATCTTCATAAACATGTTCAAATGTTACTTAAAATCCTTAGATCAAAGAAACTACAGATAGTTCGTCCGATGCTATTTGCACTGAGAGATATATGCAAGGTGTAGGTACGAACAATTTTAAGCATAAGTCGTCGAACATTTAGCACATAACTCCTTACTTTTCGATAACTCTCACGGTTCCTCGGGGTTCCACACTTCTCCCTTAGTAGATCTAAAAAAACTCAGCTTTATATTATGATGGTTTAAAATTAGACACTTGACGCGAGTCCCTGGTCATTTGTAGTTTCTTTCATCGAAGGAAACCTCATTCTGTCCTGTCTCCATTTGAACGGAACCACGAAAAAGAAACTAAACTGATCATGTTTTTATTTTTTGCAGTAAAATATGTATGGACACTGACACTGGGTGATGTGTCCAAAAGTCCTGTAAGGTCTAAAGGAAATATTGATTTAGATTTTTGGGTGTTCTACAAGTAAGTTCTTAATCTATGATCTATTTTCAAGTAGAACCTTTAGATCAAAAATACTAATGATATTGCGTGCGCTGCTCTCACCGCACCGACTTTTGAGACGCAGCTCTCCATCTTTATCTACCGATTTCCGCTGCTGGAAGAATACTCAAACGTATCGTGTGATTATGTGACATACCAGAGGCATATTGATGTGATTAGTTCAGTAGAAAAGGGGCCCCAGTCGAACGTCTCGAAACCAAAACCGTAAATAAGAGCAAGTAAATATTTTTTTCATAATCGTTACACCGGGGCAGGAGGAACACATCAGCGGCTTTGAAAGTTAAAGTTAAGAAGGCTCATGGGGGCTTAAAAAAGTCAAGTCAAGCAAAGAAAGCTTAGAGCAGACTTTCTATAAAAAATAGGTACATATTTTTCCAAATAGGTATGCTTTATAACATCTTTCGCTCCCCAGCAAGACAGGAGAGGAGACGGCGGCGGCGGCTGCAGTGATGTCGCGCGGTGCCTGTGGGCGAGCTACTCATCTGACGTGTCCAAATTCTAAACTATACTGTCCAGTCCACCCGGTCATCAAATGCTTTATGTATTATCTTTCTGTCATTGATTGCTTTTTCTATTTTATTGTTTGTTATTTGTGTTGTTAAGTTGGTTTGAATTATTAAATGTTTTGTAAAATTTTATTTAAAATAACTATTTTTTTATTTGTTTATTACGACTTTGCGATAATATATAAAAATCAAGCGTAATTTCCAAACAAATCAGTACTATGGTAGGTATGTTTTTTCATTAAGTTATATTTCAAATTATAACAGCATTTAGAAACATTAAATTGTTTTTGCATTTCGTCCATTATAAGTCGTGTACAGAATGTTGACGAAGATAACTGCGGCACAGTATAGGTACTGTCCCACGTAGATCAATATTTGATTTAGTTTTTTATTCCTATCCTATCCATACAGTTCTTATATAAAATTTTGCTATTTACCTAAATATATTTATGTAAATACATGAAAAGTGTAAAAAGACAAATTACAGCACATTGAAGTTTTGTTTTTATTTAATAGTAGAAAAACTGTAACTGAAACAAATGTATGACAATCGCGGACGAAGTCGCGGGTACAGCTAGTTTATACATATAAGTCATGTAGCTCATTTGGCTTCTCTGACGATATTATTAAATCCTCAAACTTAATACCTATTTGATTTCCGCGAAACCCTCGCCTAAAGCGGGGAAGGGGGCGAAACACCACGGGTTGTCAAACTAGGCCTAAATCTGTAATGTCATACGAATTTTGAATACTGTCACAGGTTCCCCGTAGCGAAAAACTTTATTACATAAAATTTTACATTACTTATTTGGTTCTAATGTGACAATATGATGATAATAAAATAAATAAAAATAAAATAAGATACTTAGACAAAATACACAAACGAGCCCTGTTTCACACATAGATTTCAGATTTCAATAACTTTATTTCTTTCTGTATTACAAAATAAGCACTTAGACAAGTCAAATTTCATACAGATAATTGTTGTAAAATAAGAAATAAATTGTTATTGATTTTCTTTTCACTTCAATTTTTGTTCCCTAGTGAAAGATGATTTCATTTTAAAGTCGACATCTCATTAACTCTGCGGTAATAAGTTATGATTTGATTCGTAGGTTTTTACTAATTAATTAGTTCATTTACGCCAGTTTCTCGATTGTTGCTTAGTTTTCTAGTAAATAACTAAAAAGTAGTTTTTTGCCCTTACTTCAAAACACGTATGCTCTGTCCCGGTCGAACGCGATGACCGCGAAACACTATGCCTCCTTTTCACAAAATGGCGCGCATAGTTCTGACAAGTCGTAACAAAACTGTGTCAGTTCCACTTCTTTTCTCTAGGGAGCAACAACTGTAACAAAATAAAACAAAGTTGATCAGCTATTAGCAAAATAAGACTTCTTCCCTCAAGGGGGCGCTGTAACCATTACTTTTTATTGTCATTCATGTTTATTAACGGTAGGTACCTATTGTAAAACGGTGCTATTATAAACCAGTGGTTGATCGCCTCACTCTTAACTCACTTTTAACTAAAATTGGATCTAACTATTGAAATACTAAAGGTATTTTATTTATTACATTAGTTAAAAATACAATTCATTTTTGTAAAAATAAAATAAACAATCGTCTTACACATCACATCACATCACCAGCCTATAAAAGTCCACAGCTGGACATAGGCCTCCCCTAATCGTCATACAATTTCATATAACTAAGACGATTGTTTATTTTATTTTTTACATATACATATACATATAATACAGCAATGCAACAATACATAACTGTGTAATAAAATGTGCACTTCTTAGGTATGCAACTACGTATTTTTGAGGAATCAGTAACGGAAGCAATTGCCATATTGTAGAAAATACCAAAAATTATCAAACAACTAATTGAAAACTAATTTCTAATAAGAATAATGATAATGCAATTTTGTAAAATTTTCTGCTTGTCCACTGCTTATTTAGGATCAGTGAGAGAAAGGTTAAAATTAATTTCAAAACAAACCAAAGTAAACCCTCTCTTCTTGAGAGGGTTTACGGAAACAAGTTGTTGGTTTTTTAAGTCGGCCCAAATGAAATTAATTTTAACCTGAAATAATTGAAATAATTTAATGAAGCCCTTCTTTTTATATTTTTACCTGACTTAGAAAAAAGAAGGAGGTTCCATGTTCGGCTATAATATTTATGTTCGTCGATTTATCGGATTTTGAAAAACTTTAAAAAAAAAAACGCGAAGTAGGTTCTGTGACCGATTTTGAAAAATTAGGAGTTTATTTAATGTTTGCATGATTTTTTATGTATGATCTTTGTAAACAAATAATGAACCGCTTTTGAAAATTATTGTGTTATATTGAAAATAATACAGGGTGTACATAAAAAATACAAGATATTTGTAAAAACTTAAAATAGTGTTAATATAGACCATTGGAGTCGGTTTTTTTTTCAAAACAATTAAATTACTAAACGTTTACATACTTTGAAAGTTCGACATAAGTTTAAATGGTAATTACGTAGGTACATTTAATTCCCCCGTGTGTCATAGAATGCTTTTTTTAGACGGCGGCACCAAAATGTTAACACTTCTAATCGAGTGTAGGTACTTAATGACATGCCACTTATCACCTCATGACATTATACCATTCATTAGCAAAGGTCATGTTCTGAACCTACCTTCTAAAGAATTCACATTTCTTCCTATATTTTTGAATACTTAGATTTTCAACAGTTTTATACTTAAAAAGGCAAAATTTTTGGAACTGTCAGCAAAATCTGCGCTCAGTGAGATTAGAGTACAGATTTTCCCGACGTAAAATATAACAAACTGGATAAAATAAAGCTCATACTTTCCCTCAAATTTATTATTTTCAAGAAGAACGCTGAGCCTATTTATTTTCGAAAAAGCGTAATCTTTAATCCACGACACGTACCTATGTACTCTGAATTCACAAAGTAAACATTAAATATTTATGCTGCTATAGGTACAGTCAGCCAAAAATTTTGTATATATTTGGAGTTAGCAGCACCGCTCTCTGAGATATACCACGATCTAAGATTCGAACCCGCATGGCGGATTCTGGTACTATCCGGTTTTTTACCAACTTAAATTAGAATTTTTATTTGTAGTATTGATCACTTGAGCCTAATACTGGTACCTATGTTAGTTTAATCACTTATATAAAAAAAGTTATCCATAAATGATTTTATCTTTACGTAATTACATCTTACAGAATATTTAATGCATATTTAACTAAGTATATAATTTATAAAAGTTTGATTAGTATTAGACAAATTTAATTAAATTTAGCATAATAATCCTATTTTAATACTTGTAATTAGTACAACTGGCCTCAGGCCGTTCTGATTACTTAAATAATTAAATTAAATCAGGACTGAAGTATGAAGGTATTTATTGAACATGACTCTTGAACCTTGCCTCGGCTTACATCAATTATCTATCATACATTCCTCGAATGTTTTTGTTTGTGTAATTCTTAGTTCTTCATTTTACAAACCCATTATTTACATATAGGTATCCGCTTAGGTATGTGTCAGGAGCAAAATACTATGGACGTAAGCTGCTGTATTGTCTAGGTGTGTTTGGATTTAAATTGAATGAGATGTTTAGAATATTAAAATTGAATTCAATTGAATAAAGATCTATTTTTGGTAAATATCCTGCGCCAATTAGCAATACAGCTAGCTATTGAAAAAGGTACCTCTGTGGAACACTTATGAATTATCTATATCTATACACTATATATGACGACCTCTGTGGCGCGGTGGGCGAAGGTCCGCCTGCGAAGCAGGAGGTTATGGGTTCGATTCCCGCCTCGGGACAAATATTTGTACGATCTGCAGATATTTTTTCAGGGAGTTCTGGTCGTTTTCTGTGTATAGTAAAAAAATATCTATATATGTTATAATATTGTATTATGTACCTATATCGTCATCTAGTACCCATAACACAAGCTCTGCTTAGCTTGGGGCTAGATGATGCTGTGTGGATTGTTCGGCATTATTAATTTTTTTATACTAATAGGTAGGAGGAAAGATGTACCTATTCGAGTATTGTTTGTTTGGATTGAATAGACTCCGAAACTACTGGACTGATTTGAAAAATTCTTTCACCATTAGAATCCAACAATATCCCTGATGAAAACAAGCTATAGAATATTTAAAAAAGTTAACTACCCGTATGAAAAATTTATTATTATTCATTTATTTCAGATTACTTATCAAAATCCATATTATAATAACTATTACACAAATCAACTTAAACACTATACACAATTTTAGCACTCAACATTTAATAAAGTAACCCAACATGTGGTGTATGATACAAAGTCGGGGCGAACCGTGTAGTGTAATTAGTGATAAACCTATTATTAAAAGATTTTCAGATTCGGACTGTTAATTTATAAACTAGATAAAACTTCTTAAAAGCTTTCTAGTATGAATAACGCAGATTTTTTTTTCTATTTATTTGTGTGGTCACTCAATGCACTTTCAGGCTTAAATGTGTATATGTATTTTACCTATTCTTTTAGGAGGTCGCAATGCATGCCATTTTGTAAATATAAACAAAGGATTTCGCTTTTTAAAGCATCGGCATACTAATGGTCGTTTATTGATCGACGTAAATGTAAACATCAAGTTCTTGCTTACTCATTTTATTATACAAGAAAACTATCCAATTATTTAAGAAAGTGACATACAGGAACTAAAAAACTTCGAATGAAAATAAGAAACATTTTGGAAGGACTTATATTTCAATACTATGTATTTCCCGATTTGTCTCTATCCATGCCAGTGTTATAAATCACTCAGTTGTAAATACATGAATACCTATCAACACATATTCCCGCGTTTTACTTAGGCGTTGGTTAGTAGACATTGAAATCCACTTTGCCGTATCTAAAGTAATCCTTTTGTAGAATAACTATTATCTGATCCTGCGATGGAACTCCTCCTTATTTTATGAGTTAGGTATGTAACGTCTTGGAAGGAGCGACTGTAAAACAATGTATTCGTCTGGAAACTGTAAAAAAAAGAGATTTTTTCAGTCAAATAACGATATCTATACATACTAATAATAAAGAGGAAAATGTAATTTTTTTTGTTTAATTGAATAGGCTCCAAAAATACTGGACCGATTTGAAAAATACAAAAAAAACATGTTTGAGCATTGTAAGGCAAATTGATTATCCCTAATGAACATAGGCTATAGAATATTTTCAAAAAAGTTAGGGATCCGTACGTAGATTTTCGTAATGTATAACCCAACGTGAGTACAATTTATAATTTTTATTGATATAAAAAAGTTTTCCCGCCTATTTACAGTCAGGATCAAGTAAAATACGAATACATAACTTGTATTTGTCATCATCTAGTCTGAACAAAGCGAAGATGGGCCCTCTTGGGAACCCACTTGCTTATAGAGTTTATTCTAAATATAATATATACACACACTTAGAAGGTCAAACAGAACCCACAGAAGGAAGGTGTCTTACGCAAACAATAGAAGAAGTTATTTCATTACGTGTAGTCAGACTGCGTCGCCGAATACGGGCGCTATTGTCCCAACTTCATATCTAGCTGGTAAGGTGGCCACCGCTTCATTGGAAATGAGGACACCGGTGCACCTTTTGAATATTTTGTAGAATATATTAGAAAGGAGATCTTACTCTTGTGAGTTGTTATCACCCGGTATCGTTTTATATGATGAAAAGAAATTAATCACCAAAAACGGTACACAATATTTGACCGTAAGTCCGAAGTTGGCTAAGTGTATAGTAATTTGGAGCCGGAGCAAATTAGTCAGACGGTGGAAATCGAAGGCCCGCAATGGATCTGAAACTGAACCTTTATGCATCATCATCATCATCATCATCATCAGCCTATGTTAGTCCACTGTTGGACATAGGCCTCCCCTAATGAGCGCCATAGCGCCCTGTCTTCGGCTTGTCGCATCCAGCATCTGCCAGCAGTCTTTCGCAGATCGTCATCCCACCTGGCCGGAGGGCGTCCTACACTACGTTTACCAAGTCGCGGTCTCCACTCAAGAACACGTTTACCCCAGCGGTTATCGGTTCTTCGCGATATATGGCCGGCCCACTGCCACTTCAGTTTGCTAATTCTCTGAGCTATGTCGATGACTTTAGTTCTCTGTCGGATCAATTCGTTACGAATCCTATCCTTCAGAGAAACTCCGAGCATAGCTCTTTCCATAGCTCGCTGAGCGACTTTGAACTGGTGGACCAACCCTATCGTGAGTGTCCACGTCTCAGCTCCGTAGGTCATGACTGGTAGGACGCACTGATTAAAAACTTTCGTATTTAAACATTGCGGTATGGATGACGAGAAGACTCGACGTAGTTTTCCGAACGCTGCCCAGCCTAGCTGGATCCTCCTCTTGGCTTCCTTCTCGAAATTGTTTTTACCCAACTGCAAAATCTGCCCGAGGTAAGTGTACTCAGAAACAATTTCGAGAAGGTGGCCATGTACGATCACCGGTCTAGGATCAATGTGGCCATTGATCATGATTTTGGTTTTATCCAAATTCATGCCAAGACCGATACATCGGAAGGCTGAAGCTAGACTGTCCAGCATCCGGTTCAGCTCCTCTAGCGACTCCGCCATTAAGACTATGTCATCAGCGAATCGCAGGTGTGAGATGTACTCGCCGTTTATGTTGATGCCCTTGTCTTTCCAGTCCAGCGTCTTAAACATATCTTCCAACGCGCTCGTGAACAGTTTCGGGGATATAACATCCCCCTGCCTCACTCCTCTGCGCAGTTGGATTGGTTTAGTCTGCTGGTCCTGTACTCGGACACTCATCGTAGCGGCTTCGTAAAGACATCTCAGCACCTCGATATAACGATAGTCTACTTGGCATCGCTGTAAGGATTGTAGAACAGCCCAGGTTTCAACGGAGTCAAAGGCCTTCTCATAGTCCACAAAGGCCAGACACAGGGGCTGATTATACTCTTCGGACTTCTGTATAATCTGCCTCACTGTGTGAATGTGGTCTATGGTACCATATCCTCCGCGAAACCCAGCCTGCTCCGGTGGCTGAAACTCGTCGAGTCTCCTAGCGAGACGGTTCGATATAACTCGTGAGAATAGCTTATAGACGTGACTTAGGAGCGAGATGGGTCTATAATTTTTAAGGAGGGTTTTATCTCCCTTCTTAAAAAAGAGCACCACCAAACTCCCACTCCACGCCTTTGGAGTTCTCCCACTGTGAAGGACGGCGTTGAAGAGGCTCTGTAACTCCTGTATAACAGGGTATCCTCCAGCTTTTAAAAGCTCTGATGTTATTCCGTCCTCACCGGGGGCTTTTCCATTTTTAAGCTGCCTCAGAGCTAACACAATCTCGTCTTGACTGATGTCTGGCAGTTCGTCGGTATAGTGGCGTATCAAGGTGGCTCTAGAATCGTGGCCGTCTCGTTGGGAACGGGGAGCATGAGCAGCGTATAAACGGCCATAAAAGTCCTCTATCTCGGCCGATATCTCCGGCTTCGACAATACGGTCCTTCCGTCGTGCGTTGTAAGCTTCGACAGGTGGCTCCTGCCAAGCTGCTGAGTGAATACTTTGGACCCTCGGTTTCGCTCTATCGCCTCTTCAATGAGGCGTGTATTGGAGCTCCGAAGGTCGCGCCGTACCATCTTCGCAATTCGCTTGTTCAGGTTCCTACCTTTCTGACGAAGTCGCTTGGGTGGTTTCCCGTCTTTTTGTCATCAGCCCAAGAGTCTCATCCGAGAGTTTGGACTTCTTACCAGTACGCTGCTTTTTGCAAAACTTGATGCCCTCGTCCCTCAAAGTTTCGACCAGATTGTGTAGGGTCTCGTCAGCGTCATCAGTGGGTTCCAAGGCAGCGAATCTATTCCCGAGAAGCTGCTGAAACTTCTCGGTGCCCGCCAGGATTCTTATTGGGTTCGGTCGGAGCGTGGACTTCATCAGACGGTTTCTTTCAAGCTTCAAATTTATATTCAGAGAGCCTCGAAGGAGTCGGTGATCAGATCCGGTATTGAACCTGTTGATCACTGAGACATCTCTGAATATATGCTTGCTATCCGTCATGATGAAGTCGATCTCATTTTTAGTCACAGAATCGGGACTCCGCCATGTCCACTTCCTTTGGGGCTGTTTCTTAAAAAAAGAGTTCATTAAGAACAGCCCCTCCTTCTCAAGGAAGTTGACAAGCATTTGTCCCCTGTGATTTCGAACACCAAGACCATGCGGGCCTATTCGGGATTCGTTGCCATTCTGGGTTCCCACCTTGCCGTTAAAGTCCCCCATAACAACGTTGAAGTGAGCCTTGGTGGTGTGATGTAAGGCTTTGGATATGTCTTCGTACATATCCTCCACTTCATCATCCGAGTGTGCCGAGGTCGGTGCGTAAACCTGAATGACCTTCAAGCTGTAGCGCTTAGACAGCCGAAGGATCAGGTACGCTACCCTGGTCGACACACTGGAGATTTCTTCAACGTTGTTAGAGAGGGCCTTATTGACGAGGAAACCTACGCCGCCCTGGGATGTTTTATCACCCTCGCGAAAGTAGAGAAGATGGCCCGAGTCTAGGGTTACGGTGTCCTCCCCCTCTCTACGGACTTCACATAACCCTAGAACATGCCATTTAATGTTCTCTAACTCCACTTCCAACTGCGCTAGATGGTGATCAAGCTTCAGAGTGCGTCCGTTAAACGTTGCCAGGGTCAGTTTGTGTGGTGGATGGTAGCCTGGGGTAGCCCGGAGATTCTTCGCACCCCCTGCCCCGCCGTTACCATGGCCGCTACCATGGCCAGGAATAGCGAGGCGGCCGGGGACTGGGGGCCATTTTATGGCTGGTTTTATCATAAGGGGGATATTGCCCATAATCCCCACGCTGGGCATGCGGGTTGGGGATCGCAGTCCAGTGAGATTGTTCTGCAGAGGGCGCTGCTGCCCGCCCCCCGGTGTGTGTTTCCCTTAGTCGCCTCTTACGACACCCACGGGAAGAGTTGGGGTGGTGAAATTCTACGCCGGCACCACACGGCGATTATGCATACGTTCCTCGTAACCAACAATCCCAAACCAAGTTTTTGTTATGGTACCTAAATAAAATTATCTGAGCGTTTGGTCGAAACGACCTGTATCTGACGCAGCGCATCAGCATTGCCATACAGCTCAATTGTGTCAATTGTAAATACTGGTTCTAATTTGTTGTTAACAGTAATTTCCTTGGTTTACTAAGGTTTTACACTTAAAAATAAACCTTAATAATATAAATGCAATTATTTCTGTAAAATTCTGCGCCGTAGCATCCTGCGCCCGCCGTCGTCGCCCCACAAACTATGGTGTGGTGTGCAGAGGTCATAAACCTGGAACCTCGGCGACGGAATTTTATATCGATGACGAAGTTTGTTTTGGGCATCGTTAGTTAACGCCTCTGCCGTCAGCATTTTGTTAAAGGGTCAGCAAACAATACTTCCTTCCGTTATTTAACAAACACTCGCTCGCACCTTCACACGCTTCATAATGCAATTAAATTTAGTTAAAGTTATATCGAGTATTTATCGCGTACCTTTTTGTTTTTATTGCCCGACGTTTCAACCACGTTACAGCGATCGTGGTCACTTAGCGGTACGGTACGACTGATGTGGTACTCGGAAAACTCATTTTATGTTAAATAAAAGTTAAACCTTTCTGTTATTGTACCTGTTAAACCTTCGTTTTGCTTATTTATATTGATGTACACAAGCTTTAGCAAATAGTGCAGTAAACAAGTTCGAAAAATTCAATGACAAGACAAAATGCTAACTCAAAGGAAAATCGATGCATTTTTGTTTTTAACATGTTCCCTCACAAACGAAGCTCTTTCAAAACGGTAACTTAGTTGTTTTGTTACCGACGTTGAATATTTGTTTCAAAAGAGTTAAAATAAAAATGTTTCGATACATATATTGATTTATTTTTTGAATATTAAAATCTGTTATTGGATTCGTACGCTGCGTATGCACGCAATACGTAATTTTAGATAACGACTGAACTTGAACGTTGCCTTTCATATGGTATGGTATGGTATGGTTTACGTATGGTATGGTTTACGTATTGGTATGGCTTACGTATGGTATGGTTTACACCTACATCTGCCTTTATGGTATGGTTTTGTCTAAGTGCTTATTTTGTAAGCGTGATGAAATAAAGTTATTGAATCTGAAACTAATCTGAATCTATAGAAATAAAGAATTTTTGGCTTTTGACTCTTATTATGTTTAGTTGCTGACTTAAAATATAGGTAGAAGTAGGTTAGTACTATGCATATACATAGTTATTATATGGCAGTAGCCACGCAGTTAGTACAATTTTCTTTAAAAATACATTAAAAAAAAAATACATTTCCGGACTGCTGGTATATACCACGAGTATAATCTGTCTGCCTTATGTCAAGAGATTATGTATGAGCTCATCTCAAGACATTTAAAAATAGGATTAGAGAATACATTATAAACTAAACTCTTACAGATTGCACAGGTAGTTATAGAAACCAAATGTTTAGATTTATAACTATGTTTTTGTATTTGCGTACTTAAATATACCATCGCCTTGGGGTGAAAAAAAAACCTGTAATGGTGTTATACTGTTTTCTAAATAAATAAATAATATCTTAATGGAAAAATAACATCCGTTAGCCTACGTCGATTTAGCTATGTCTCCTAAACAAAAGTTACTAATTAATTTATATTATTAGCTAATTAGCTATAATATTTACAATATTTTTACACGGCGGTGGCCAGTGAATGCTTTAAAATGGAGGTAGTAAACCTTCAACGTATGCTATTTGAACGATCAAGACGACTAATCAAAACCATTATTAATTTTTGTGTACCTAAATGATATTTTTATTTCCGTCTAACATTAATAAACAGATTTAAGCGCCAATTTCGTTAATTAATTTGAATGTAACTGACATTTAATGGTTACGCCATTCCTGATACGCTTTTATCTGCCACTAATGACAACGTCGCTCAACCCCAAATTTATCCAAATTCCAGCATCATAGGTATCATTTGTGGCAAATATTAATTGTCATTCCGAAGATAAATTCATATCGTCCATTCGAACTTGTTTATGCAAACGGGATAATGTTGGTTTACGACGCAAACATGGAATTCAAAGTTGACAATGGTAAGTAAAACTTATAATATAAATACTTACCAACATTATAAATTCGAATGTAACTCTGTCTGTCTGTCTGTCGTCTTTCATGCCCATACTACTGTACCGATTTAGATGAAATTTGGCACAAATTTTTCCTAGACCGGGAGAAGGGACATAATGATACCTACTTATAAATCCGGTGTCATGTTCCCGCGGGATAGTATAGGAATACTCGATATAACCGAATATATTTATTATTTATGTTAAATAAAATCAATAATGTTAAAAACCAATTTATAAATAATCATTTTATTATTTATTATACATTTTTTTTATTATACATTTTATTATCTATTGAAACATTTTCGACTTCTACGCGTACAAAGACGCGGGAAAAAACTATTATTTAAATTAAAGTGACTCATCACATCACCACATAAACGTCCACAGCTGAGCATGCCTCCCACAAACAATGGGGCAGGGAGGGGGTGTATAATCACACGCTTGAAAGGCGGAGTGGCGGAGTTAAAAATCATTTGGAGAAATTCCCGGCCCTTCCCCTTTGTACTAATAAATTGTGATTATTATTTCGTAATCGTCATTGCGAATGCAAATCGCGGCATCGTTATTAAATTCAATATGAACAGCAATAAGTACCAATTAATTTGTATTCTCGTATAAACAAAGCTTCATTTCCTACGCGAAATTCCAATTTACATTGTGTAGGAAATGCTTGACGGATTCAACCAAATTATGTTCATTATTAGGTACTAGCGACCCGCCCCGGCTTCGCACGGTGCAATGCTGATGTAGGTATCGGTAATGCATATCATACCTACATCTTAACACTTAAGCAGTCGCTAATGGGTCTATCAGACCCAGTCGTCCATTGTTTGCATGGTAACTATTGAATCTTAAGGATTGCGACATTGCCGCTCTTAGTACCTTCCGACGTTGGATTGAGACAGCGAATAACGGTCGCCGCAGTCAGTTGGCGCGCTGCGCTCGAGTGCTAAGGCCGTAAAAGGTGCGTATGGGTTCTTTGGACCCGGTAGCGACTTTATACGTAAGTGATTTTTCATAACTTTATAACCCTTATTAATTATTTAAAATTTGTTTTTATTATAGAAAAATGGCAACCAATAGGTCCTTGAGGTTATGGGATATTGAAGAATGCTTGAACGAAGAAATAGAGCATCCGAAACATAATACACGAAGTCCAGCCCCCTCCTGCATCGAGCCCGCCAGTTAGTGGACGAAAAGTGCGTTGTGGTCTTTGCAATTGGAAAAAAGATAGAAAAACTAAAATTTCCTGCGTTCAATGCAATATCCTAATTTGTGGAGAACACACTAAAGCAATATGTGTGAACTGCAATAACAATATTTGACTTGCAAAGTGACAAAATAGTTCCGATTTATAGTTAAGTTCTAAAGAAGTTTTTTAGTTTTTTTTACCAAATAATGATGGATCTCTTATTGTGATTTGGAATAAGTACATTATAGTAGTATTAGAAAAATAAAGAAACTTAATGTTATTTTCGTTATTGAATAAGATATAAGATAAAAGTTAAAATGAGTCGTTAAAGTTAGTTGAATTTTAGTATGTTTTTAGATTGCGTTTTTTTATGAATAAAAGTAATAAATATAAATGTGATACCATTTGTAATTTTATTTTAGAATATAATTACCGTTAGGAAATACACAATAACATTAAATTCAGTAATTATAGAAAAATCCAGCAATATTAAACTGGGTCCGGTGGACACGGTAGCGACTCCTAGCGTATCAAAACAGGGCGCGACTGCCCAAGTGTTAATTCCTCTTGAATCAATCTATTTAAAATTCATTTAAAAAAGCACATCAAAATCCATTGCATATTCTTAAAAATATAAGCATACATTGGGAGACACAGACAGCCGGGAAGCAACTTTGTTTCATACTATGTAGTGACAAATCACAAGCTTCATATCATACATTCTCACGGTTTGTTCCCAAAACGACAGAAATTGTACAGGTGTACATCGTTGTGTGGGTAAGTACATATTGTTTGGGATAAGTCCAACTGGGCCTCTTCCTTTGAGACAAGAGAGTCGCACGCATTGTTTTGGAATATCACTTTAACTAATGTTTGCATTGGGTTCAGCTTAGCCTCGCTATCGCCAAATCCAGTGACCACTACGACAAGACAGCGGGTGGAATCAGACAAAACAAACACGTATTTACAATCTTGTATACTAACTGACTGAATTCTTCGTTATGGCATTATGAAGTTTGTATTTTAATGTTAACTTAATTTCAACGACATTTTTAAAGATTAAAGGCCTGTTTTACAATGTCCGGATTAGTTTTGCACAAGTTTAGGCGCATATCATTGTTACGTTTCGCGACTGCCTCACTCACTTCTTATCCTTATGCCCATAAAAGTTTATCTTAGCATTTTTATGCTAATTTTCGTAAAAACGCAGCCAACTTTTAAATAATGCAAGAACCTACTAATTAACAATACAATCCGTTTGCTTTAACCAGGTCTACATACTTTTGTTCCGAAAATGTATTGTTTGCCTGTTGGGAGTTAATAATTCTCATTTCGAATAACGCCATGTTTGGTAATAATGGAGTTGGTAGATACTCGTAATTTTAAACCTAAAATCTATCGAACCATATTCGGTTTTAACCTACTCTGGCTTTTGAACATAACATTTGAAAATTTATGTTCGTAACAATCACTTCGTTTGTAGATCGGGTGCTAATGCGATTAGGTACAATCAGCCACATATTCATGTTTATCGTCCCTTTGCTGTGGGTGTTTTGGTTCTGCATGGGTTAAACCTCTCAGTACCCTGAAAGACAGTGCAGTGGGCTAATATAGGTGTATGATGATGATAAATAAATGATGCAATCCACTGAGCATCATCTAGCCCCAAGCTAAGTGTTACGGGTAGATAATATTACACATTACTCAGATATTTTATTTTATGATAAATATGCTTAAATATCCAGGACACTCGGAACCAATATTTACAGATCGTACAAATATACGATCCAAAGCGGAAAACGAAACGCGCCCTCCGCGCGGTCCGCGCAGGCTGAACTTCGCCCGCACCGCCACATCGGTCTTCACTGATATAGTCTCAGTCACCTTATTAATCCGCCTCCCGAGTTGAGCTTAAAACAAATATGCTGAAAAGTATCACCTGGCCTGACAAGCCAGTATGAGAGAAAACTCTAAAATTAATTTTTAAACATTTAGCTCGCCTATTTACTTTAGGTATAGTTTTTGTTTAAGTTCATTCTATGTTTCGGTGCGTGTACAATAATCAATAAAGAATTTAATAATATTAGAATAATAAGAATTTAATAATAAGAAGGGTTCTTGGCTCGGCCGGGTCAAACGTCACGATATTTAGGTTTGTGGCGTACCTACGCGCCACTCAACATCGATCCGAAATATGGATTCAAAATAATAATTAATTTTTATAATTTAAAAATCATTTCTCATAATCCTTTACACTTGGGCCATACCCCAAACGCACTGAATCCATACTTCGGACCGATCTCGAAACGTCACTCACGCGCAGCCGCTCATTCATTCGCTCGCACATTCCGCGGCCAACCATCTTGCTAGCTTCACGCGCTCTCATATAATTTGCTTTGTAATTTCTTTTCCGTAATATTAGTTTTCTTTCTGCTTGTATATCTATCCATCTTTCATTAAAATCATTCGTCCTATCATCAATAACATTCTTCATTTCTTCTTGCCTGCTTCTATTCATCCACAATCAACCTTCCACACCATCCGGAATACCAAGGAATATTAGTGAAAAACAGGTACGGGTTTAGGAACACCTAGTCAACACACCCATACCTACATTGGTGACCCCCGACGTGATCCAATACATTGGTGAGTCTTTTCTTTGTGTTGGATAACCTTGGATGACATTCCGGAACATTCGAGAATTCTCGCCGAACAAAAGGATTTTGGTGTGTGGTACAAGTGAAGAGCGGTGAGCAAAATTTTTTTTCTCTGATTTTTGGAAGATGTCTTCTGACGAGTTTGATGATGCCCGTAATCAGCCTGCTGTTGGTGCTGAAGTTCTCCGAGTTGGCGTGAGAGTTCCACCATTTTGGCCTGAAGAGCCGGCAGTATGGTTTGCACAGGTAGAGAGCCAATTCATTTTATCTAAAATTACGACGGACGAGACGAAATTTTGCTACCTCGTTTCCCAGCTCGACAACCGTTATGCTGCCGAAGTCAAGGACATCATCACGAATCCACCTGCTTCAGACAAGTACCTAAAATTAAAACTAGAACTTATCAAACGCCTTTCAGCGTCAAAGGAAAAGCGTGTCAAGCAGCTGTTAATACATGAGGAGCTCGGTGACAGGACGCCTTCTCAGTTCCTTCGCCACTTACAAGGTCTTGCAGGTCCAGCTGTTCCTACGGATTTCCTGACAACTATTTGGTCGAGCCGATTGCCTGCTAATATCCAGACGGTGATCGCAACTCAGATAGAATTACCGCTAGAAAAATTAGCAGATTTAGCGGACAAGGTACACGAGATTGCTCCTAGCACTCCCCAGGTGGCCTCAACTTCTAAAGCTGAAACTGCAACAACTCACGATGATCTGGCCAGGCAAGTTTGTGAACTCACTAAGCAAGTCGCAAAGCTGACCCAGCAGGTTTCCAGCGGTGGACGATCGCGACTGCAGCAGCAGAATAGTCGTAACAGCTACAACTCACGCTCACGTTCTCGCTCTCGCCCACGTTTCCAGCAACCACCTGCAGACTGTCCTCACTGTTTCTACCACTTCAATTACGGAGCACAGGCCAAGAAGTGCAAGGAGCCCTGCACCTTCAAGTCGGCGGAAAACGGTCAGGGCGGTCGCAAGTAGCGGCCAACGACTGCCCTTCTTCAACAGGCCGTATCTTCGTTACCGATCGCGCATCCAAAATGCAGTTCCTCGTGGACACTGGTTCCGACCTGTGTGTTTTCCCGCGGTTGGCTATCAAAACGCCCTGTTTTAAGTCTAAGTATACCTTAACAGCTGCAAACAACTCTGTTATCCATACTTACGGTGTTAAGCAGATGCAGCTGGATTTAGGCCTTCGCCGTGCTTTCACCTGGAGCTTCACGATCGCTGACATTACTAGACCGATCATAGGAATTGACTTCCTTAAGTTCTATGGATTGCTGGTGGACTGCAAAAACCAGCGTCTCATCGATGGCGTAACTTCACTCTCAGTAAGTGCCCTTTCATCCAGATTACCTGACGACACAGCATCGATCAAGGCTGTGACAGGTGAATCGGAGTTACACATGCTGTTGCGAGAGTTTCCTGAGATTACCAGACCTGCAGGTATACCTTCATCTCCTAAGCACAACACTCTGCACCATATCAGGACGACACCTGGTCCTCCTGTCTCTTGTAAGCCTCGACGTCTCGATCCTGTCCGACTTCAAGCTGCGAAGAAGGAATTCGAGAATATGGTAGGCAGTGGAGTAGCTCGACGTTCTGAGAGCCCGTGGTCTTCTGCCTTACACCTTGTAAGAAAGAAAGATGATGGATGGAGACCCTGCGGTGACTACCGCTCACTCAACGCTAGAACCATACCTGACAGGTATCCTATACGTCACATCCAAGACTTCGCTCAACAACTTTCAGGATGTACCATTTTCTCAACAGTGGACCTCGTGAAAGCTTATAACCAGATCAAGGTGAACCCTGATGACGTCCAGAAGACGGCCCTGACAACTCCATTCGGCCTTTTTGAATTTAATTATATGGCATTTGGACTTCGTAATGCTGCTCAAACGTTCCAGAGATTCATAGACGAAGTACTTCTAGGTCTGGATTTCTGTTACGGGTACATAGACGACATTCTAATCTTTTCAAAAAGCCTTTCTCAACATAAAATTCACTTACGTCAGCTATTTGATCGCCTAAAGCAGTATGGAGTGCTGATCAACACCTCCAAATGCGTACTGGGTGAGTCGGAAGTAAACTTCTTGGGATATCACGTTTCAGCCAAAGGAACTCGACCGCTGGACGTCAAGGTCGAGGCTATCCAGAACTTTCCTGCTCCCAAGACCATCAAGGACCTCCGACGCTTTCTGGGAATGCTTAACTTCTATCGTCGCTTTATTCCCAACGCTGCTAAGCTTCATGCGCCTTTAAATGCTTTATTAGCTGGCCCTAAGCTAAAAGGTTCACAACCAGTGAACATGACTGCAGACCTGATGCGTGCCTTCGAAGACTGCAAAACCTCACTTTCTCAGGCTACTCTTTTAGCACATCCGGATGCTTCAGCGGATCTCGCAGTCGTCACGGACGCATCTGATTCTTCCATTGGAGCTGTACTGCAACAACGTAAGAAGAACACCTCTGAGTGGGAACCTCTTGCATTCTTCTCTCATAAACTTTCCAGCTCCCAGGTCAAATATAGCCCTTACGATCGAGAGCTACTCGCCGTGTACGAAGCCATCAAATACTTCCGGCATATGATCGAAGCGAGGACTTTCGCCATCTTCACCGATCACAAGCCTTTGGTCTTCGCCTTCTCACGCTGCAAAGACAAATGTTCTCCACGTCAGTTTCGACATTTAGACTTCATAGCCCAATTCTCCACTGACATTCGATACATACCCGGCAAGGAGAATGTTGTTGCTGACGCTCTATCTCGTGTTGACGAAATTACAGGTATAGACTATCAAGCTCTTGCACGATATCAGGAATCAGATCAAGAACTGCAAGACTTGATCAAGAATGGCTCCAGTTTAAGACTCCAGAAGGTAAAATCTGTACACTGCGACGAACCTATCTTCTGTGACATATCTGGTGGACAGCCACGACCTTACATCACTCCACAGCTACGAAAACCAGTCTTTGCTATGATGCATGAACTTCATCATCCCGGAAACGCAGCTACAGTGCGACTGGTTACGCAAAGATTTGTGTGGCCAGGGATTCGTAGTGATTGTAGAGAGTGGTCTAGGCAATGCTTGCAATGCCAACAATCAAAAGTTACCCGTCACACTAAATCTCCTCTTTCCTCTTTCCTTACCCCGTCCGCGAGGTTTTCCCATATACATCTGGACCTCGTGGGCCCTCTTCCTCTGTCTTATGATTACAGGTACTGCCTTACCGTCATCGATCGTTTTACTCGATGGCCTGAGGCGGTCCCTCTCAAAGACATCACTGCTGAGACATGCGCAACTGCCCTGGTATCAACCTGGATCTCTAGATTTGGTTGCCCTGCACGCGTGACTACAGACCGTGGTCGCCAGTTCGAGAGCCAGCTCTTCAAATCCCTCGCCGCGTTGGTTGGTGCGCGCCACTTCCGCACCACTGCTTACCATCCTGCAGCAAATGGCATCGTCGAGCGTCTTCACAGGCAACTCAAGGCAGCGATTATGTGTCATACTACCTCGCAGTGGACAGAAGCCCTCCCGCTCGTGCTACTTGGTATGCGCAGCGCCTGGAAGGATGATCTTCAGACTTCTGCAGCTGAGCTCGTCTACGGTGAACCCCTACGTTTACCTGGACAGTTCCTTTCTCCGTCAGATACTTTCAGTTCTGATGACATCACTCAATACGCAACTCGTCTTCGAGCTCATGTCCAAAAGCTCGCTCCTCGTCCCACTTCATGGCACACTACTTCGCCATTTTATTTTCCGCGTGATCTTCAATCTTCTTCTCACGTGTTTCTACGTCAAGATCACGTGCGCCGTTCCCTTGAACCTCCTTATGCTGGTCCCTACCTCGTCATCGAGAGGCAGCCGAAGTTCTTCACCATCGACGTAAAAGGCAAGAAGACCAACGTCAGTGTCGACCGACTGAAACCAGCTTACACGACGAGAGACGCCCGAGTACCAGCGTATCCTACTCCAATAAACGCTGATGAAACTACACCTACTGCTGTCATCACCCCTGCTGAACCCGTTCCCGCTGCAGAGCCACCTGTCGAAGAGAAGAGGACCCGCAGCGGCAGAAGAGTCCGGTTTCCAGATTTTTATCGACCGTAGTCACGGTCTGGCCAGGGGGAATATGTGGCGTACCTACGCGCCACTCAACATCGATCCGAAATATGGATTCAAAATAATAATTAATTTTTATAATTTAAAAATCATTTCTCATAATCCTTTACACTTGGGCCATACCCCAAACGCACTGAATCCATACTTCGGACCGATCTCGAAACGTCACTCACGCGCAGCCGCTCATTCATTCGCTCGCACATTCCGCGGCCAACCATCTTGCTAGCTTCACGCGCTCTCATATAATTTGCTTTGTAATTTCTTTTCCGTAATATTAGTTTTCTTTCTGCTTGTATATCTATCCATCTTTCATTAAAATCATTCGTCCTATCATCAATAACATTCTTCATTTCTTCTTGCCTGCTTCTATTCATCCACAATCAACCTTCCACACCATCCGGAATACCAAGGAATATTAGTGAAAAACAGGTACGGGTTTAGGAACACCTAGTCAACACACCCATACCTACAGGTTTAAAGAACTTAATTCTCATATTTAGCCATGAAACGCAGTAGCCGCAGTTATAAGGGGAAGAGGAGTTGCCATATAAAAATTAGCTCAAACCGTTCAATCAAACCGGATCGCGGAGGATGAGGTCATAATTTGACTTGAGTCTGTCAAATAAAAATGTCATTAACCTACCACTGCGAAACATTCACACCATCCTATTAGGAATTATAAAAGATTGTCTTAGTCTCATCATAAAAAGTAAAAAAAACGGTTAGTTTTATAATTTTTTCGCGGAGTGTACCTTGAATATTCTCCGAACTAACGACTAACACTGCCGAATCAATTAATTAGTCGCGATAAGTGAGCTTGTAAACTCGTGTTTCGGGCTTCAATGGCGTAATTTATCCCGTGGGGGCAGCGGTAGTACTGCGGCCGTAGGAGATTAGTTTAACTCATCGCATACCCGCCTACCAACATTATACTAGACACAGTTTGTATGTTTGTGTGAACCTAGCTACTTAGCACATAGGCAAGAATACAGAAAACACTTCAATATACATATATTTTTAAACCGCGTATAGTAATTGCATTTAAATTAATTAATTTAAATTATCAGAGCGTCTGGTCGAAGCGACGTGTGACCCGAGAGCTGGTCAATATTTGGCACAGCGCATCAGCATTGCCATACAACGTGGCAATGCAGCCAGCATCTTGGGTACACTTCCAACTGGTAGTGTAGGTATATAATTTACATGCGTTGATTGTATTAGATTAGCCTTACTTAGATGTCTACGCTAGGCTTGAGAAGCCTGTGTTATAGACATCTATACCATCCCTCATTGCATTTTATAAATTAATTACATCACGTTTTTGAGCAGTAATTTAGTTAGGAATATATCATGGTTTATGAAATAAAACCACAAAATTGTTTCTTTATTTTACTAACTTACGAGATCTGGTACTCGACTGCGTATGCCACTCTAAGTTTGGTCACAGATAACATAATACGTTTGGTCATTCCACTCTCCAAATTATAGTGCCAATATGTCGAGATGCCGAACGGAAGTTATAGTAGAACTCAGTTCACAGTAATATATCGAGATTGCATAATGTACACCTCTGTGAACTCCTGAACTATACTCATAGGTCCACGGTACATTGTGTTCACATAGTGCGACGTGTACTATTGTTAGTTACTTGTCCTGTGACATGAATACTAAACAGTTTTGATAATTTTCAACAATTTAACTAATCAAACAATAGTGTGACAATGACAATCATCAATGGACGAATTATAGGGGATAAATTAAATTACTAACACACTCTTGGGTGAACTAAGCATATTACGGAGCCTATATTTTTATTATGTTTTCTGAAATAACAACTTGTATGCAAAGTTCCAGACCGATCCGTCTTCTAGTGAGGGTTATATTGTTAGCCCAAATATTAGAACTTCGCAAATGCGCCTTTTTTGTACGTACTATTCGTAGGTACGCCTTAATAATATCAGCCTCATCGGTCTAGCAGCCGCGATTTCAGCCGCTAATAATGAGGTCCCGGGTTCAAATCCCGGGGGCGGGCCAAGATTTGTGTTATTGGGATTTATCTAGGGGATTTACAGTAGTAGCCCGGAGACAGTTAATTTGGCGGTTTTACAGATGTGTCATGTACAGTGTCTTGGAAATAGTTGGAAATGAAAAGCACAGCCTTTGGTCCTGCGCCAAACCTCTCCCCGGTCGTATCATTCTACCGTTGCATCGAATTATGAGTGACGGAATAGTCACTGTCATAATTCGTTGCGCTTGTAAACACAGTGCACCCAATCTGCATTCTTTCATTTTCATTCCCGCCTCGGGACAAATATTTGTACTATCTGCAGATATTTGTTCAGGGTGTTCTGGTTGTTTTATATGTATAATTTAAGTTCTTTTATAGCCTTAGTTTAACCCAATAGTCGTCGAGTGCTTTGAGGCTTGTAATCAGTCCCAGAAGCCTATAAAGCAGATGATCATTAAATCTTTCTGTTCAATTTCCCAAAACAATTAGACTCTTTAGCCCGGGGATAATTATTAAACGCTTCATGAACAAAGATTGGGGATTCTGAGCGTTGGCTATTGTAATGAGGATTGAGGGGTTAAAGTTTGGGTTCAATTTGAATATTGGTATTTTAAATTGGGAATTTAGGATGTTTAAAATTTTTATTAGCAATCCCGATTGATATTTTGCTTTAAATTAAAAAACAATTTTTTTTATAGTAGGTATTCAAGGAGAAAATTATGTAAGTCTATATTTCGCACAATGCCATTTGCGAACTGGACAACGGTGGTCCAGTTTTTGGATAGAAGAGATGTCCCATAAGCCATAAAAAAAATAATAATATTAGTATCATTCGTTTATTGATGTAACGAACGCTTTAGTTTATTGTTTTCTCTCACTAAGCTAAACAAACAAGGGAAAACAATGGGAAACTAAAAGCTAAGCCGACATGACCTAGACCTTCGGAATACGCTTTTCCTGTCTGGGCCTCGGAGCTTCCTGGCTAGCTTCAAACTGGCTTGCATTCTACACGTAGAACGTAAAAATGTGTAGTTTTTCTATCGCTCTCGTCTTTGCTATATTATTATATTTTTATTTCAGAAACAGAGTCTTGATACTAGTATTATGTTATCTGTGGTCTCGATTAAGTATATTTTTACCAGGTGCAAAGTAGGCATCTTTGCAAGAGTTAAACTTGCAAGTGTGATGGTGTGATCTGTACTAATATTAGAATTATAAAGAGGAAAGATTTGATTGTTTGTTTGAGTAAAATAGGCTCCGAAACTAATGGGCCGATTTGAAAAATTATTACACAATTAGAATCCTAAATTTTCTTTAATGAACATAAGCGATAGAATATTTAAAAAAAAAAATAGGGTTCTAGTCATATTATATTTGGAAGCATCGCTTAACTTAATAAGATCCTTGAAGTGCGAGTGTCATTTTGTACGTCGAGGGTTTCGACATTTTGTCGACTATGCAAACAAATATTTTAGGTAACAGTTATAAACGATATTAGGGAGTTAAGTAAAATTGTATGACCATTTTCAAAATATTTCTAAATGCATAAAATCATCTTAAATTTCGAAAACTGCTTTGAAATGTACAAACCGATAAGTACCTTTACTACCTCTTTTGATAGAGGTTCCTGTTTTAGGTCTCTTTTAAAATTTCGACATCACATTGTTGCTGAGAATTTTAATTTTTTTCATGAAATTTTTACAAGCGCACGAATTTTTTTTATTTTATTTTATTTTGTTTTTATTTGGAAGACAGACAGTACATAGTAATATAAAACGATACAATAAAGACTTTCTTAGACCAGTAAAGTCTCCACTATAAAAAAATTTCACTTAAAAACTAGTGAACAGACAGCTTTGGATTAAACAAACAATTTTAAAGATAGATATAAAAAAAGAACAATATTTTAAATAAATTAAAGAAAAATAGAGAAGAAGGCTGAAGGCAAAATAAAACAACTGTAACTAAGATATTTCGTTGTTGGCAGCAGCAATGCTAACAATGCTTCTACGAAAGGAGATGGCGGGTGAGTCGAAGATATCTGTTTCATTGAAAAATTTATTGTAACTATTGCAAGTTCTATATAAAAACATATTCCGTCTATAATTAGTTCTAGAGGTTGGAGTCCAAAAAGTTTTATTTTTCCTAGATGAAGCTCGTGGACAATGCAAATAGATATTTTCAAGTAACAACTCTGAGTCGATCTGATTGTTTAACAGTTTATGTAAGAACATTTGATCTCGTATATTGCGACGAATATGTAGATTAACTATAGAGTCTGTAGGGGCCGTCGGAAAGCGGAATAAATAATGTTTTAAAAATTTATTTTGAATACGTTGTATTTCATCAATGTGAACTTTATATTGTGGGTTCCAGACGGTTGATCCGTATTCAAGAATTGATCTGACGAAGCTGTTATACAATAAGATGAGAGTTTTAGGATTTTTGAACTCTCTACCAATTCTCATAATAAATCCAAGCATTCTATAAGCCTTGGTTGTAATTGTATCGAAATGAGTGATAAAAGATAGCTTCCGATCTAAATAGACACCTAAGTCTCTAACTCCAGATACCCTAGCAATTTCAGTATTATTAAAATTGTATTTAAAAATTATAGGATTCGGTTTTCTTGTAAATGATATAACATTACATTTATTTGCATTAAGGAAGATACCATTAAGAATTCTTATTATACTTACTACATTATACTTACAGTAATCGCTGAGATATTAAATATTGACAATAGAACAGAAAAGAGCGAGACTAAGATAAAGTTTTCGAAGCCGCATAGAACACTGCTGAACATCGAAAATCAAAAACTCGAGGTTGCCCCATCCAAAAATACTTTAAATCAATCCTATTATATAATATCAAGGTATATTGGTCGGTGACTCAACTATCAAATCTATGTATTTTACTGTAGATACATCGGCACGTTTACTACTAACATACTTCCTAAATATAATAATACATTTCGGAAACAAAAGTAATTTTAAAGTGGCCGGTCAGAACTCTATACAATATTAAAGCGTTTTCAACAGCATAACTCACTCCCTTGTGGTTCACAATACAATATTACTGACACAACTAGCGTCTGGTACGACTTGTGTTACTCGCAAAGGTTCCACTGGGTCTATTTAGAAGTCTTACGTACCACGAATAAGCTATTTATGGAATAAAAGGTTTTTGTTCATGAAAAAAAGCTAAATTTCTATGGTAGTTTCATAAAAGTAGAATAATGGGCTAAAGAACTGTTATTATAATATTTTCATTTATCTTAACATTTATTATTGGTTGAGAGGTTTTTCTCAACAAAAAAAAAAAAATCAAAAATCAAAGTGCTTTATTTCCTTTAGACCTTACAGGACTCTTGGACACGTCACAAAATACAAGTTAAATAAGAAATAAAAATGGGAAATAAAGTAATCAATTTGATTAATTGTTCACTTCAATCTTTTTTAGGTAAAGTAAAGAAGCGAACAAGAAACCTTTACCTTGTTAGATTGTTAGTTATAGAGTTGGAGCATAACTCGTCCCAAACTTTTTTGTCGTCTAGATAATCTGATATTTTATAGTAAGCTTTTTTACAAAGTATATTTTTGACAATCCGTTTGAATTTATTTATAGATAATTTTTGCAACTCACTTGGAATTTTGTTGTAGAAACGTATACATTGCCCTTTAAAAGATACATTAATCTTACGTAGCCTAGTAGTGGGCACAGCCAGTTTGTTCTTATTTCTAGTATTTAAATTATGTATATCGCTATTTTTAATGAACTTATTGATATTTTTATGAGTGTACAACAAATTTTCATAAATATATTGACATGTTACTGTCATTATGTTTATTTCTTTAAATTTTTCACGCAAGGATTCTCTGGGACCCATATTATAGATTGCACGAACAGCCCTCTTCTGCAGCACAAATATGGTGTTAATATCTGCAGCGTTCCCCCACAGCAGTATGCCATAAGACATAATACTATGGAAGTAGCTGAAATAGACTAGTCTAGAAGTATCAACGTCTGTAAGATGACGGATTTTTTTGACTGCATACGCTGCAGAACTAAGTCTCTTCGATAGCTTATCTATGTGTGAGCCCCATTGAAGTTTACTATCTAAAGTTATTCCTAAAAATACAGTACTTTCTACTATTTCTAAAGATTCCTCTTTTACCTTTACATCGGCCTTAACTTGTTTTACATTGGGTAGAATAAATCTAATACATTTCGTTTTGGTTTCATTAAGCAGAAGATTATTGACACTAAACCAATTGACTACTTTTGAGATTGCATTATTCACATCGTCGAAATTTGTATTATGACGTTTCATTTTAAAAATTAGTGAAGTATCATCAGCAAACAATACAATCTCGTGATTATTCTTAACGAGATGAGGGAGGTCTTTAATATAAACAAGAAATAGGAAAGGACCGAGGATAGACCCCTGCGGTACACCCATTGTAACTACAGATCCCGAAGAACGTTCCCCATTAATGTCAACTCTTTGTATCCTGTCACACAAGTATGAAGTAAGAAGATCCAAAGAGTTGTCTTTTATTCCATAATGATGTAGTTTCCTGATTAATGTTACATGGTGTACACAATCAAATGCTTTTGACAAGTCGCAAAAAACGCCTAAAGCATCTTGCGACTTCTCCCAAGCATCAAAAATATGCGATACCAACTCTACACCAGCATCAGTGGTAGACCTGCCGCGAGTAAACCCAAATTGCTTACAGTGAAGCAGGTCATTGGCATCGAAATGCCTTAGCAATTGATGTAAAATAAGTTTTTCAAAAACTTTGCTGAACGTTGGCAATACTGATATTGGTCTAAAGTTAGTGGGGTCAGACCTACTACCTGATTTAAACAATGGAATTATTTTACTATGCTTCATTAGATCAGGAAATACACCACAGTCAATGGATTCATTGAATATAAAAGCTAGATCTGGTGCAAGTGTATCAATCAATGGTTGAATAAGTCTAACAGAAATGCCCCAGAGATCTGCAGTTTTTTTTTACATTTAATAGATTAAAAGCTTTTTTAATATCAGTTTCATTGACATGATTAAAATTAAATTTATTTTTGCATTTGGGTACATTTTCTATAAGCAAAGACTCAGCGATAACTTGAGATGAGTTTAAGCACTTTGTAGTAGAAATTGGAATGTCAGTAAAAAAGTTTTCAAATGCTTGGGCTACGTCAACGTCATTTTGGACTGAGCAATCATTAATCTTTAAGTTATAATCATTATCGTAAGTACTGACCTTTTCAGTCTCACTATTTATTATTTTCCATGTCGATTTTATTACATTTTCACTATTTCTGATTTTCGAGCTTATATAATTTGATTTTGCCATTTGACAAACTTTTCTGAACATTTTTGAGTAGTTTTTTACTTTTTCTTTGAACTCAAGACTAAAATTGTATTGTTTTTCATTATACAGTTCATACAAAGTTTGCCTACTCTTATGTATACTTACTGTTGCCCACTCACTAAAGTTAAGTTTTTCTGAGACCACAATCGACTTGGGTGTGAATATTGAATTGAATGCAGTGGTGAATTTGTTAAAAAAACTGCAATATGACTCATTAGGGTTGTTATATGAGTAACAAGGTGGTGGTTTAGAATCCCAATCCAATTTCAACCGCTCAAATCGACTGGTGGTCACAGGTATGTATGTTATTTTTTTTTTTACATTATTATTTTTAACTTTAATTTGTAATTTGATTATTTGACCCAAGTGGTTTGATTTTAAGTTACATAGCTAACCTACCTCTTGTTTTTCGTTAGCATCGTAAAATAATAATATTAGACCAAAAAAAATTTAAAATACTTATTTTGGTAAAAATAGTATAACTCGTTTTTCTTTAAAAATTTGTGTAAAAAGCGACCACCTGAAAGGTTCTTTTTACTTTGATAGGTATAAGAAAATTACCGAATACTTTCATGACAACCCCATTTTTTAAGGTTTCTACATTTTGAGGAATAGTGTTCACGGCGCCGCCTACACAATGTTACATTTACAGCTATTCTGAGGTGGAACATTTTAATCAAAGGCAATATACACTTTCTTTCTGCACATCAATTTCTAATAACTAAAGGTACCGTATTATATATTATAAATAAAATAAAATAAAAATTATACTATCTATGGTAATACTTAGTTTTAGAAAGGACCTTTCTCTATCTAAATGTTTTTTGTAAACATTAACAAAAATGAATAAAAGAAATCTAAAGAAAGATTTGTGGGGGGGCATTATACCTTTTTGTTGTTCTAAAATTGTTATTATAAAAACTGCTCATAACTAGACTCACAAGAGAATGGAAACATACGGGATGAAGAAGATTTCGGATGGCTACGAAGGACTGGTGGTCTAAAGATTAAGCGGGTACATGACACTGTGGTGGTTGAATAACTTTCTTGAAGGAACTTTTGATTATTCCTATTTTTTTTCTTAGGAGTGTACTATAATTAAGCAATGTGCATTTTATAGATTTGAGACTGTTGTGGAATTGAGACACGAGTGTATAATGTTATTGAATTTTAGTAGTGTTATTTTTTTTAACATAAGCCTTTACTATGAAAGAAAATTACATAAATTAAATTATTTATATATTTTTTTTACATACATACTGTGTATGTAAATTGAATAAATATTAATGAATCGAGTTGAATTAGTATATTTATTTTTTATGTATTTATTTATTTAAATTTAGAGTCCATTCCATAGTAACGAGATTTTTCATGAGTTAATTTTGAGTTTCCCATATTAAACATCCCGTTAATAGGTATTGTAGTATCCAGTTAATGTGATAGAATAATGTTATAAATGAGTTGTTTTTGTATTTACGATACGAGGCGCTGCGCTGCTAGGACAAATTGAAATAGAGGATGGTAACGACACGCTGTCGTCCAAAGAGGTTGTAAGATGAAATCTGACGTGAGTATAGGAGGTTATGATGATGATAAAGTAATACCTACATTACGATGCACCTTGAACTTCGCTTCCTTTGCATCCGGATCCGGTCTGCTTCCCTCGTCTTCCATTTCCTTATCAGCATTGTAATGGGATCGAAGATGGGATTCTGTCTTTCATCAAATTTACTTCCGCTCTGTAGTGAACATTTTAAAATAGAGTATGACTTTATAAAAAGATTTTACTTGTCCTGACGTGTCATGACGCTAACCTAACCAACCTAAAACCTAGACGTTTTTCCTCTCTGTGGCAGTTAGTAAATAACGAATGTAAGTCTACCCGACCAATGAAAAGATTATGTTCTTAGGAGCCACTGACTGACACACCATATTGTGTGTGTGTTATTAACATGAACTATAACTACTTATGGTGATTAAAATTCATAAAAAAGTTCAAAACTTTATAATTTTTGAAACTCGTGTGAAGCCAGACCGCTAGTATTGTATCTATAACGAAATGATCCGTTTTGATGTTATAATAGTTGAAATTAAATATCTGAGGGTGCTCGATTTTTGCCCATTTTGGCTTGATACTAAGAAATTTGTTTCAAAATGTAACTGATTCGATATAAACTTATGTAATTTAGCTCCCGCGAATTAATACGAAAACCAAGTAGTAAACCAGTAAAGACGCTCCCCAAAATAATAAATAATAACGCATCAATAAAACGCAGGCCTATTCAAGTATTCTCTAAGTGGTCACTATTATCCGAAATGCAGTCAAGCGCCAGTTCTAGCAGGTCAGCGTACATCAAGACTTCGTCGTGTTGAGTGCCTTTCATGCGTTGATTACAGCCTTTCTGCGAGCTGAGGTAACCCTTGAGTCAAGTGATAAGGTTGTCACAGACAGATCTTTGTGGAATAAAAGATTTATCCAATGAGAAATGAAGCAAAGCCCTCTTATTTGACGGATTTTCTTTTGCTGTACCTAGATCTTTGTAAAAGACTAGCGGTCCGCCCCGGCTTCGCACGGGTATTAAACAAAATATCAGAAATTATACACACTAAAACGATGGGTTTCACAGTTTTTATACGGATCTTTACTTTCTTAATTTTTAACAGCATTGGGGTTTTTGACATTGACTCGATATTCCAAAACTGACACTGGCCGTAAAGAAAAAGCGAGCACCGTGCGCTATACAACCTCTTTTTCTATTCTGACGCGCCATAATAGAAAAAGAGGTTGAATATACAGCCCACGGTTCAATTATTGAATTTTTCATGCGGATCCCTAACTTTTTTGAAAATATTATAGCCTATGTTCATCACGGAAAATTAAGGATTCTAATGGTGAAATAATTTTTTAACTTGGTCCAGTAGTTTCGGAGCCTATTCAATTCAAACAAACAAACAAACATACAAACAAACAAACATACAAACAATCAAATCTTTCCTCTTTATAATATTAGTATAGATATAAAGATAAGAAGTAGTACCTACTGACTATATTATATAGATTTTAAATATTACGCCACCGTCTTTAATTACTGCTGCTTCGTGTCCATCCCAAGGTTGTCTGGAAGAGATCGCTCTCAGCGATAAGACCGCCCATTGTGCAACTAAGTTAAGTTTTATTTTCCTGTTTTTTTAAATTTGTTTTTTTTATTTGGTGTGCAATAAAGTGTATTGTATTGTATATGAGTAATGAAGACTTTTGGAAAACAAAGATCCGATTTATGCCGTATTCGTCCCTAGTTTTCGGCCCACATTCTTAAAATATCTTTGTACGTCCCGCACGATGATAGTTCGCCGTATTCGTCCCGCATACCAAAATTATTGTAAGTACAGTTAGCGTCAAAATTATAATTTACCTACGCTACCAAAGCTGCCGATCATTATAGGCTGACTAAAAAGTTTGTCATCTACTAGCCGGCACTTACCATCACCTCTCAGTGGTGGTCATTACTTGTATGATTTACATAGTTTACATAGTAATAAAATTCATAGCTCTCATTTACTACCTACATCTACGAATATTTGTATTTTAATCTAAAGTATAAAATAATGGCAATTACAATGAATCACATAATCTCAAGTTAAATAAACTTAGACATTTTTGACTATTCGTCAACAGTAACCAAGTCTTATAAAAACAAAATCTGAGGTAACGATATGAAAATTTAGGTTCAAAAATTTACGCTTAATTATACTAACCTATTCAGTTTGATTTGTAAACAGTAATCAGTCTTATAAAAACACAAAATAATAAAAAATCAGTCATACAGTTACGAAGAGCGTCTTTATTATTAGAGATAATGGTTTAGAGCAGAGTAAACAATCAACAATAAAAAAAAACGAAAATATGATCAATAGTTATGTACTACACGTTTCTCTCTCTCTGTGTGTGTGTGTGTGTGTGTGTGTGTGTGTATGTGTGTGCAATTTGATAAAGCAAGCTCGTTACATTTAAAATACAAAAGAACATATTTATTCTAAGCAATGACCTAGTAATAATGGTTCCATGCAGCATGGATGTAATAGATTCTTGTATATTGGTCCATTTCAATGGTTTTTCGCATCATTATTGATAGTTTTGAAGAACTTTATTATGTTGAGCTTTCCCTTGAAAGTTTTATTCAGTCTAGAGTTTGCTCCCTCAGCCGGGTTATTTCTTCGATATAATGTTGTTGTATAAATCCCACTTTCTCGGCATGCAATTATTTTCCAACTAAAATGATACGAAGTAGTCATTTTGATGTTTTGATAAATAGTTTTTTCAACTTGTTAATCTTCTTTGATAAAAAAAATAAAAAATAACCTTACTCACCTTGTGAAACTGCTCACAAATTTGATGTTTTCCAATTTGAAACTACACTAAATACTTTTCACGTTTTTCGCAACTTAGCAAATCTACATTTTTAAGACCTGTGCATTGCTATGCATTTTAGTCTCAAATGCAAGCACTCCTTGAAGGGTAACGTTGTTTGACCAAGTCATTTTTTACTGCTCAAACATGCTGCTATTGGTCAAATCAACCCTTTTGTTAGCTACGTGGGAATTTCGCAACTCCGGCAAGTGCACATGTTTTCTTAGTATTATAAGAACAATTGAGCTATTCTATCTCATAAAACAGGCGACCTTAATTTTAGAACCCACGTGTTTAGTGAATTATCAGTACATACCCTACGCATTGTGCTATCGTTTTAGCGAAAAAAATATCATTTGCCGCACCGCAAGCTGTCTTTTGCATTGACATAACGTGCGTTTTATATTAGAGCCTTATTCATATATTTAAAATATAAAGTCAAGTTAAGATTTATTGCTTCAACTGTACTAAAGTAACTATAAATTGCCTTATAAAAAACTTGGGCCGAACGGGGAGTAAAAAAGTAGGACGAACAAAGATTTTTTGAAATAAAATAAAATGAGGGCCGAATACGGCATAGAAAGTGAGACGAAGGAAGATTTTTTGAAGTGGGCCGAACTTACTAGGGACGAATACGGCATAAATCCTATAAATTGCCTTATAAAAAACTTGGGCCGAACGGGGAGTAAAAAAGTAGGACGAACAAAGATTTTTTGAAATAAAATAAAATGAGGGCCGAATACGGCATAGAAAGTGAGACGAAGGAAGATTTTTTGAAGTGGGCCGAACTTACTAGGGACGAATACGGCATAAATCAAAGATCCTGCCAAAACAGCATTATGTTGAGTCAGGCCTTTTTGTTTTACATTCTGTAGCTTTATCTATTTTCTTTATTTATTTATTTTTTACAATTTGGCTAACACATCAAGTACAACAATTCAATAAAGTCTTCAAAACTTATATAAAAAATATTGCTTTAAATATGGTGTAATGAACGTAATGAATGTACGTAATGAATCTAAAAAAATACGCCTTTTACGTAAAGCTGCGCCACAAAATACGATGATCACACAAATCTCGCTGGTGTGGACCAGGCACAGCAACAATACGGCTCCCTTCGCATGGTATGTAAACCATATGTCTGAGTGTCAGCAAACTGCCCTGATGATGATGATGATGTTCGCTTAGCCGAATTATGGCTACGACGGCAGCGGCAGCTGGAGAACGAAGACTGGTCATGTACCGCTAAACATTGTGTATACTGCACAAGTGTGTACACAAAAAGAGCTACCTTGTCTATTCATACTCTCATAATCCGATGGGACAGAAGACCAGCACTTCCGGGAAGGCAAGCGCAGGACCAACATGGTTCAATGTGATTCAGGGACTGGGGTGTGACACACCCAACTTTTCGAAACCAGGCTGCTGCTGTAAATTTTCTTGCTTACAAAATCCCAATAACACAAGTCATGGCCTGATCAAGGAAATGAACCATCTTAAATTACCTAACAAACCTAATCAACTGAACTGATTTCTAAAGTATCTTGGAGATTCATAGATACTGTATTTCCTAATAAGGCAAAACTCATAACTGTTCAAATCAGATCTCGATTGGATTCATATTGAACTTCAAATCAAGCGCACATTGAAAGAAAACAGTAGTTTAATTTCTTGAATAAATATGAAACCAATTTACCATTCGCTATATAATAATTAGGTTCTTCAATTGGTAGAGTTGAATATCTTGTTATTAATCAATTATCGGTAGGTACTTTAATTACATAGTCCGAGGTTGGCTCTTATACAAAACTTTTCGAAATATTCGTTTTCCTCTCAATTACCAATGAAGGTACTTAATACCTACAGTTAAAAAAAAATAGAAACAAATTAGAACTAGTATTTACAGTTGAAATAATTGAGCTAACTGCAGACTGTTGCAGATAAACTACAGGTAACTCAACTGATCCACATTAGTACCCAAGATGGCTGCATTGCCTCGCTTTTTGCCAATGCTGATGCGCTGCGCCAGATACTGACCAGCTCTCGGGTCACACGTCGCTTGGACAAGACGCTCAGAATTTTTTTTGAAAACCCGGTGAGCCTCGGTACTCCACGGACCTAGGGCCTCGACATAGGTTATATTTATTTGTCTAATATAAATTAAGAAATAATAAACATAAATTTCTTAAGGCTTACTAAACAGCTCAACAGCTAAGACAAGTCAAATTGTATGGTTTAGCAAAAATAATCATTACATAATATAAAATTACACAACAATTTGTCTGTTATCATGAAATACTTTGAATGTGTTTGTTTCTATTATTATTATTAGCATTAGCCTCATGTGCCAAAACTAAACTAAGAAGTCGAAAATGACGATAATATCATTTATGAAATCATTACATTATAATATGTAAATCATTGGAACTGTCTTAGGAATGGTCTTTATGTAAGTTAGCGATGTTAGATTTTAATTAGAAGTAGCTAAGGTCACGTAATCTCTTTAGATATTTGTACCTATAAATATCTATCCAGGAAACATGGAAAACGATGTCGAAAAGCAATCGTCGATTACAAGCCCACCAAAACTTACAAAGCATTTCAAATAAGTAAGCTATACCTTACTTATTTGCTACAGTTTTTTTATCACCATTTTACAGTTTTCTTACGCTTGTAGGTATTATTTAAATGACATTTTTATATTTAAAATATTAGGTATTCATTATCCGCAACAAATTCACGGTACGCTCTGATGCGTACAAATTGTGAAACCTTTTGTTAAAACAAGGAAAAGTTAAAGAGCCATGTCGTTTTAAGTGTTACTGCTGATTAAAACGATTCTAAAAGTTAAAATCTGTTATCAAAGTTAAATTGTAATTACTCGTATTGAGGCTATCATTGACAAGTGCTTTTTGAAAGCTTTTATAATCAGTTTAAAGAGGGGGTAAAACCTTTATTAACAAAGAAAATTATAATTAAATAACCAAATTATAACTACAGTTGAAACAATTGAGCTTATTGCAGACTGTTACAAACAAACTACAAGTACCTCAACTGGACCATATAAATTTCTCCAGTCTGAGCTCAATATTTGGTGTTTGAATGACGGGAATCTCGGGTGGCGTTTGGACACAGTTTTTGATGATCTAAAAATAAGATGAATTTCGGGAAACAGGTTTTGATTGAAATTTTTCAGTCTAAAATTTCTATCTCGGACTCTTTACGTAGACAAAAAAATATCATTGAAAAAATTAATAGACCACATTGCTGATGTAGATAAAATATAATTCACTTCGAATTCTTGCTTACCACTTCACTTTCATGAGTTTTTTTTTCTGTCATTTATGGAGAAAATTAAATATTTCAACAAAACTTCGGGAAAAATTCTGAAAATGATAGCCATTATGGCTTAACAAATATCCGATTTTGCCTGTTTGTCAAATTACGCATTCTTTAAGATTGTTGGTTGTCAACTGTGGAAACACAGCGAGCTCTTAGAAGGCTTATACAACATAATAATTAAAGTAAAAAGAGTGGCTGGCTAAAGCGACGCGTGACCCGAGAGCTGGTAAGTATCTAGCGCAGCGCATCAGTATTGCCAGATAGGGCAATGCAACCAGCGTCATGGGGACGCTCCTGATTGATATAGATCAGTTGAGCGACCATGTTGTGTGAAACAGCGGTTAGTTCAATTGTTTCAATTATAAATACTTATATACAGTGCCCATTTGGGTTTATTATCTCAATGTAATATTCATTGTTAGTAATGTTTATAGTACTTTAAGGGCTTGTGAGACATCCGGTTATTGTCTGACGGGTTATCGGTCGGTGTAATTTGACTATCTCAAGCAAGGCGTTCGTTCCATACGATCGCCAAGCTGAGCCAACAATCCAACAAAATAAAATATTGGACACGTATTGTCGGCCGATATTTTATTTTGTCTGTTTGTGACCGGTCGAAGCACTTAATTCATTTGGTTTTTCGTTATTATTTAAAGACAGAGTATGTAAATATTTTTTTTTAATTATTTCATTTTAACAAACATTACAAATAGACCCCACCTCATCTTTGTGTTATCGTCAAATAATATCTTAATTATTTCATAGGTAATTTTAGACATAATAATATTTTAAAATACCATTACGAACACGTATGTTACAAGTTTTTAAATTGTCCCTATCCGAAAAATACAGAACGTGACCCTATTTCTTTTTATTTAGCGGCTAACGCAACTGAATTGTACACAGTTAGGTCTCTCCTCTCCTCAATCAATTACCAAACTGCTTAAAACCTTTATTTTAGAGGAAAAGACCTCCTCCTGGCAACATTTTGGAGGCGACGATGCAACGGCAAATGTCAACGGATATTTTGTGTGTGAATCATGTGCACTAGAGTGTGCCCAAACACAGATGCACTCTCTCTTACATACATACACGACTCAAGGTTCTACTATCAGAATTAATGTATACGTATTATTATAAGTCAATTTATTTACTACCCTAAACCAATAAGTAATCAAGAACGAGTTAGTCATTTAGTTTGTTCGGCATAGCGACAAAACACTTAATTGGTTCTTTTTTATCGATATTTACACGTGGGTTGGTCCCTTTAAACAAAATGTGTTTTCAGCAGCAATAATATTGTTTTTGCCTCAACACGTTAATTAAAATCGCCACACAATGTAGAGATTAGAGAATCAAACGAAAGATCATAAAGCGTTGCCTTTAAATTAAATGAAAATAAGGGAATGAAAAAGACAATAATATACGGCTTTCGTAAATATATTCGCAAACACTTTCATGAACGTAATTCTGATAAACTCTAGACCAATGATACTTTTTAATGCGTATGTTAATATTTTTTTTTAATATTTTAATAGTTGTCACGTATCAGGGGTATTGTACCCCAGGATACCACAATCTTAAACATGCGGAGAGTAGTAAGAGGGTAAGAAGCGAGCTCCTCACTGATTCCTCAAATAAACATAGATAAAATTTCATCGACTTTTTTACTAGAAATAAGTGATAGGCAGCTATAGCATCCCTACATCAGATGACTTCATTCACTCCTGCTTCGCAGGAGTATTTAAAAAAAAAAATTATATATTTTTACGCGTTGGGTTACATGAAGTTTTAATACGGGCCCCTAATTGCTTTGAATTTATTCTATAGCTTTTGTTCATCAGGGATGATGTAGGATTCCAAAGGTGAAAAGAATTCGAATCGGTCCATTAGCTTCGGAGCCTATTCTATTAAAGCAAACAAACAAACAATCAAATCTTTCCTCTTTATATTATTATTTATTATAGAAGATGAATTAAAAGAATGGTAATTGAACGGTTGCTTTAAATCGCCGTGTATCTGTCATAGTCTTTCGCGATTGCCGTACCTATAATAGAACATGTGGAATATAATCCAGCCAGTCTCGCTATAATTCAGCCACATAACTCGTGTCAAATAGACGATCGATGTCAGTATACATTTCAGCCGACAATGGCAATGGCATGGCGCATGGCGGTCCCGTAGCGTCATTTGTTAACGCATGCCTCGTGGAGGATCTACAATAACTGATCTATGTTATGTATAGAGAATCCTTACATGAAGAATTCCAAGAAATAAACGTAATGACTGACCATGCCTATATAATGTATTTATGTTGTACATGTACACTCATTAAAATATGAATCAGCTAATTAAAAATAGCGATATGTAATTGAAATACTCGAAATAAGAATAAACTCGCTGTGTCTACACAAGAATAATGTATTTTTTAATGGGAAAAGTACACGCTTTTACAACATAACTCCAAATGGGTTGCAAAAATTTTCTATAAATTAATATAAACGTTTCGTCGAAAATAATCTTTACGAAAAGGTTTACTGGATTTTAATTATCAGATTACCAAGACGATAAAAGTTTTGGGACGAGTTTTGCTCCAACTCGAAAACTAACACCCTAGCAAGATAATGGTTTCTTGTTCGCTTCTTTACTTTACCTTAAAAAGATTGAAAAGATTAAAAATCTTAGTGATCACTTTATTTCTCAATTTTACTTGCGTAATTAATTGGTATTTTATGATTATGACGTGTCCAAGGTTCTGTAAAGTCTAAAGGAAATAAAGTACCTATACAAGCACACATATAACACCTATGTATGTACCTACATTCATTTGTCCAACCGTCACAAAGAAACGTATCCACTATTTACTACACGTAAATAATCAAGTCTTTGAGGTTGTAGCAGGCAATCACTAGATTTTCGTCTGATAAGAAAGAAATATCAAAATTCATGTTCATATTTTCTATCACAAGTTCATTGTGATGTATGACATTAAAAGTTTTGTTGTCTGCCAATAAAAGTCGTGTTACCGCGAGCCTTTATCGCTGTTACAAGAAAACTACGTCGATGATCTACATAAAATGACATATTTTATAGCTTCATGCAGTGCAAATAATCTCTCAGGCAATAAAGTGTTCCCTTTCCCATAACGAAATTTAATTATCTACTACAATCAAATGATCTCGACTTAAATCTGTTAACGGGCGAAATATGTGATGAGCTGATAACTCTTAAAAAAATATGCGACTAGATTCGAACTTCTAAATCTCAATCGCACACAAAAGAAAAAAAGTGCTGACTAAAAAAAGTGCTGACTCAATCATTTAATCTTATTTCTTATACAGCGAGGCAACGCACCAGAGTTTTGGGGATGCTTCCGACTGGGATTGATATGGATCAGATGAGCTACCTTTAGATTGTTTGCTATTGTAAATACTAGTTATAATTTGGTTCTGTTGTTTAATTGTCATTTTCTTTGTTAATAAACACAATTCAGTACTTTAATTTAATTGAAACGGAAGATAGTATATAATGGAAGATGAATCAAGTTTTTTAAGGAACACTAAAAATAAAAATGGTTTGTAATTAAATGCAGTTGAAGTGCAATTTGCTGTTTACAACTAAACCGTTTAGTGCTCTCGGAACAATGATCATCTGTGTTCGACAGTTGTACACAATGAGCTCATTTGGCACTAGAGTATGCGCTGGTTGGTTCGACATTGTGTTTACTAAAATTATGAGGACGGCTAACTTCCCGGAATATTATTTTGGAACAAAGTAATACGTTGCTAGCTGCTTTAGTTAAAAACACAAAGAATTATTATCTTTAAATGCTTCAAAATATACAATTTACGATAGTGAATTCATAGTATGACTCTCAAATCTAATAATAAAGTTGTAGAAGTGTCAAAGTCAATAGAAAAAGTGAAAGTGTCCAAAGCTTTGCGTGGAGCAAATCTTGAAGCAAAGCTATTTTTCTAGCAGGGACGTTACTTGAACGGCTGTATTCCTTGCTCTATCAAGTCGAAAGTTTTGTGACGATCAATTGTGAATCCGTGGCTCAGTTGTTTCATGAAATTGTAAAATTGTAGTACGCGGAGGTTCGCAGGTTCAAACCCCGTCGTTTGGCGTCCCTTTCCAAAATCATTTTCAGTTAGAGGTTTGTTTTCTTGTAGCACTTACAAAATGCAGGCAATCGTCATGCATGCCATGGTTCCCAGTTACAAAAAAAAACACTAGCTGTGTACGCTGTTATTCATAATATCATCTCGCAAATGGGTTTGCATAATTCGATTGTTCTGATAGAGTATGAGTATTTATAGAGTGAATTGGTCTAAACAAATAACATTGGATAATGGAACAACAAATGGTGTTTGGGATGTGCGTGTGCATATGCATATGCCTTTTTAAAAATAGGGTTAATTGATGGTGGATGATACTTCATCTAATCATCTTTACAGTAGTTACGGTGTGTTTTCCAGAAAGTAGTAAAAAATGCCTGAATTTTTGAGTGAAAAACTCGCGTAGCGTCGTTATAGCGTCGATGCCTTTAAAATATAAAAATCTTTTCAACAAATAGTTCCGCAGCCCAACATTACAAGACTGCGAAGAACCTTGAGCAAAGAATCTAAGATGTATGCACAATCAGTCGAGAGTCCACGCTAAGCTGTTGAGGCAAAGAGACCAACCATAGGTATTACATTATTTACTTGCTGGTAGAGCTTTGAAGAAATTAAATTTCTATTTCTAATAACTTACTGCTCAAACTCATTTCCGCAGTTGTTTGAATGAAATATATTTAAGCGAATACCTCAGAACCATTAGAAGCCATTCGAAGCCCAACATAAATGGAGGCAACTGAAAGTAAATTGATATTATTGACAGCAAGAAAGAAACTATCTACTACAAGTAAAAACAAATATTTCTCCCCGAGAGAAACATTATTTCTTGTCAAAAATAATGTGGCCTAAAGTAATAGGGCACATGTAAACACCACAGGCTATGGTTGAGTTATGGCACTTTCTTTTCTGGTAATAGATGAACATTTTTATTGGTAACAAATTCAATCATTGGATAGATTCATAGTATTCATACACTAATCTTTGATTGAGTTAACTTTTCTTGACATTTGGTGTCGATTCTGCGTCGTACAAAAATTAAATATTCATAACAATACCAGTCGCAAGCGTCCCCAAGACGCTGGCTGCATTGCCTCGCTGTATGGCAATGCTGATGCGCTTCGCCAGATGCTGAGCTCTCGAAAGCTGCCATACAGCGAGGCAATGCAGCCAGCGTCTTGGGGACGCTTCCGACTGGTGTTGATTCGAATCAGTTGAGCTACTTATTTATTTATTTATTTATTTTACCTGTAGTTTGTTTGCAACAGTTGGGCTACCTGTAGTTGACCTGCAGGTCAATTGTTTCAATTGTAAAATGTTCTAAGTTGGGTATTTAATTGTAATTTTATTTGTTAATAAAAACATGTGTAACATTTTTTTGTCATAGTGCGTAAGCCCTCGCTCTCATGGTAATCTCTACCAACCTTAATTCATGTCTACTAACTTAAATCATTGCTATTTCTGTTTTTTGATAAATAAGAGTGAGATATAACACACACTACTAAATATGTTAGTAGACCTTTAGGAATAAATTACTCAGTACTATTTTATATAATAATGTAGATGAATTAGATTTGTACCTGTAAAAAGGTGACATCTAAATTTTATAAAAAATCGTAACATTTATGGGATATTGGTTTTTAAGCAAATTAGTCTTCTTCCAACACAAATAACGTTCGTAGAAAACCCGTTTATGTATGTATACAATCTATAATGTGACAACTCTAAAAATATTGTCGTCTCTTTACATTACGTTAAAAAGGATATCGATATTTTTTGTACTGCCCAATTATATAACATAACTTTTGTACAAGATACCATACCTATAAGCGAACTATAAGGTGACTATTTATAAAGTGAACTTTATAAATATAGTCTTTCCCTTCAGAATTTTTTTATTAGGTACAGTATGACTGATAAATTACGTTTAGATTTATGATATTTGACATCGAGTTTATTGAATTTATTATTTTAATTTTTTCTGATCAAATTGGTATTTTTTCTTTATAATTTTATATATTAATTGTTTATTGTTAATTTTAGGACATTGCACGCCCAATAGGTCAGAATACATTGCAACATTCAATTACAGTGTCAGAACTTTTATGACATGTATTTCTTGTAATAAATTATTTGATTTGATTTGATTAGTACAGACCTTGCAATACAGAAGCATTTTCGTAATAAATACGAAATAAAATATTTTCGGCCACAAAATGTTAATAAAACACCTGTTTTACAACGAGAGGGTAAAGATTGCCCAACCTTTCGGTTTCTTTGTGAGAGACTATTAATTGATGTAGGTTTGATCATCACAATGGACGGGATTGTTAAAGCCGTTTTTAATCCGTTTTAAATTAAATGGATCAAAGTAAAAGCATCGTCGCGGTTATACGAATTTTCGTAAATCCATAATTATATTATAAATTGTGTAGCTTATCTCGCAAAGCCTCGTAAACAGCTCGGATAAACTTGTCCTTGAGTGGATACCGGGACTCGGCAAACGTAGTGTAGGACGCCGTCTAGCCCTCAGGTGGGATGACGACGTACGAAAGAGTGCGGTGGACTTACATGGGCTGATGATGATGATTATAAATTGGAAACTTTTACAGTTACTAAAGTCATTTATAATGTCAAATATCATGATAGTTTCAAAAGTTTTATTGAAAACCAACTCTGTTTACCTTATTCTTACCTTTTCACGCCAAACGGCTGAATGGTACTTGATGAAGTTTTACAGGGAGGTAGACGAAAACCCAGGGACGGAAATAGGCTTTTTTTGCCGGTAATGTGCGTGTGAATCCGCGCGCCGAATTTAATCATCAAAACTTGTGTTTAGAGAAGAGTTTGTCTGTAGGCACAGTGACAAAGCCTGGACAACCCTCAAAAGCCAATGAAATAAAAATACAGTAAAAGATAATGTATTTACAATATATTGATGCAAAGCAACGTTAAATTCTCTAAGGAGCTGAAAATATTCAAAAAGCAGTTCGTCCCACACTCGCCAAGTTTTGATAGTTTTTCTATCAGGTTGGCAACTTTGCATATCAAACTTGAAGCTTGTGTACAGAGTTCAGACATGTACTTATAAAGCTCGTATGCAAAACGAGCTGTTGGGAAATGGCTTGATTTTCTTTAAAATTTTGTGTATTAAAAAGTTGTATCATCATCATCATCATCATCACCAGCCTATAATTAGTCCACTGCTGGACATAGGCCTCCCCTAATGAGCGCCATAGATGGCATCATTATGTGGAGGTTATTGCCCATAATCAAAAAGTTGTATGAGTGGGAATCTAAAAATTTATAGGCATTTACTTAAATGCTGGGCCCAGAAGCGGTGCTAAATGAATTAACCAGTAAAACTTACCCAATACACCCAATACTACTATACAATATTGATACTTGAGTGGCAGCTGGGTATAGGGCGATAAAGAAAGAGTAACGGTCCAGTGGATAATGTCTTTGCACGACCGGGGTCACATACATATAAATAATTTGCTTTTCACTTACATGTAAATTATTCATATTAACTTTTTTGAATGCATAAGCTATAAATACTCAATATAACTAGATATATCTATCTACCTAGACCTTACTTATTTGAAACTGTACTAATTGTATGTCTGCTAAAGATAAGCTGTTGAAACTGTACATTTTATACCTAAGATCTTTTCTGTACAACAGATAACAATAAAAATATTTCCGAATCTGATTCTGATTCTGAATACTTACCCCTGGCTAGGCCTTATATTTTTGAAACCGTCATTTAAAATTTCTTAAGTATATTCAGCAATATAAAAAAAATATCCCATTTTCCAATTATATCTGGGTAAGTAATTAGGAGGCAAACATAGATATCAAATATCAGCAAAAGTTTTAAAAGGGTGGGTGGGGTCTGTCGTCGTTTTTTAGCCCGTTATAAATAATCAACTTAATGATTGCATGCATTAAGCAGATGGTTCTGTAAGCGAGTTAAAAATACTTCTTTTCTCAAAGTCTGGCGTATTTACAAATGGCATTGTTTTGTTTAGAGATCGGTATGTTTTGTTGCGAATTGCTATTTGCATTGTAATTTTTTGTGATCCCTTTGGTTTATCGAACTCTATTTGTAGCGGTAGCTGGTTTGGGGTTGATAATTGTATGCAAAACACTGAGTTTAAGTTCAATCAAAAAGCTTATGTCTCACAGAGCACATCATGTCCATGTCACAATAAAGAGCAACCGGAAATGAGTCTGTCTATGGCAGGAGAAATGAATAATGATTACCATAGATTATTAAATACAATATCCTGATTTATTAGCCAATTTTGATGAAAGCCAACAATACTTTCATTTAAGTATAGATATTTATAAAATTTTTGAAAATGAATAGATAAAAAAAAATTGGACAGGTTCTCACTGTCTATTAAACTAGCGAATTACTATTAAGGTATTTCTTATTTGGAAAATCAAATTAAATTTATTATAATATATTTAGCATAGCAAAATAAAAGAGTCAAACTTACATAAAAAAATATTTACTGACGAAATTAATCCGCGTAATATTCAAAGGACTCCATCGAAGTCCCAGAAACAACAAAGGCTCAGCGAGGAAAACTTTTGTGTACAGAACCCTTCTCCTGCAAACAAAACTCAGTCATGTCCGGTTTTTTTAATTACTCGTATTTTGTGAAATTTACGTCACGCGACTAACTTTTTTGCTTTTTTAATTAGAATTTTTAAGTTCTTTACCATTTAACTCTTTAGGGAAATCAAGTGCTTTAAAATTTAACTTTTATATGAATCACCATAACGCCCCATCGCTATATGTCTAAGCGAACTTTGTAATAGGTGATCAATTTTATTCTCAAAGGGCCATTGTGATTATTAGTATTGATTTGCATTCTACTAAACTAATCGCTTAGACTCACTATGAGAATGGTATCATGACAGATCATTATAGTATTCTACTTTAGATGAAAGAAACTACAAATAAAGGACGCAATCAAGTTTTATTCCATTTCTTCGTCCGCAAATAGTGTCACGCATTATCGGAGTTTCTTTGATCCAAGGATTCCACGACGATACCATAGTCATAGAGAAGCCATTGGTTATCAGAATTGGTCTTATAAACACAATTGCACTGCATAGTTAACAGACAAATAATAAACAGAAATAATTACATCACCATTCAAATTTCATAAGTGTACAACACCAGTGGCAAAAATACATAAACAGAGCCAACATCTACTTTTATAAAATATTTAGTTACTTTTGAATAAAATTGGTGATCATTGATTTTTGTAACCGTAGAATCTATGCTACCCGCCAAATAAGAAACGATAAAAAAGATAACGCGGTCGGCACTACCGGGTTGGACGAAACATTTTTTCCCATAGGCCGGGGCCTATAGGAAAAAAATATCGGGATAACGGGGCGGGAAGAAGATAATTTCGTTCTTCATTCTAATTAGTCACCTCTGGATGGGAACAGTTTATGATAATCAATAATAATAATCAATAATTCCAGGCGTGCTCAATTGTTTGGTCCTTATTATTTCGAAAGTATATCTTGTACATACTAATTATTAAAATTTAGTTAATAATATTGCAATTTTAATAGTGTGCTCTTTGGCAGGCCAGTTTATTTGTCAAGCAAAACTTAACAGTGTAATTAGGGGAATTGTTATAGGTTTTAGTTAATCAAAACAATCACTTTACCTTATTATTTGTCTATCTATACAAATATAATATTATAAAGTGGAAATATTTAATTTTTTTTAAATTAAAAGGCTCCAAAACTACTGGCTCAATTTGAAAAATTCTTTCCCCATTAGAATCCATAATTTAGGCTATAGAATGTTTACAAAAAAATTAGGGGTCCGCATATATAATTTATTTTTGTTAAAACCCTTGCGAAGCCGGGGAGGATTGCTAGTTATTTGTCGAGACAGCCCCCTGTACTGTGCCTGGAATGTCTGTGTACATAGAGATTATGTCCTCGATTTGAACTCGATAGATCACGATCCAATAATGTTCTTTGTGTGCAGTCACTGTATGATGTGTAAATCGTCGACGATCTTACGAATAGGCTTTTCTTTATCTATTTGGTGATATAAAATAAAGAATATCACCATCTTTTATTCTTGGTCACACCTTGAATTGGCTTATGAGCCTATACAAGGTGTGACAAGGAAAAAAAATCGTAATAGTAACATACTAGTTGGAGTTGAGCTTCTTTTAGAATTATTGACAAGCAAGTATTAGCATAAGTTACAGTGTAAGCTCGCGCGTTACGCACTAACTTGATCAACTGCTGATGAAGTCATTCGATTTGCTTTGCAATATTGCTTTTTGTTTTATATGTATTTGTTACTAGCAGCCCGCCCCGGCTTCGCACGGGTATTAAACAAAAACTTCAGAAATTATACACAATAACACGATGGATTTCACAGTTTTCATACGGATCGGATCCCTTACTTTTTCTAACAGCATTGGGATTTTTGACATTGACTCGACACTCCATAACTGACACTGGCCTTAGAGAAAAAGCAAGCACAGTGCGCAACCTCTTTTTCTATTCTGATGCGCCATAATAGAAAAAGAGGTTGAATATACAGCGCACGGTTCAATTATTGAATTTTTCATGCGGATCTCTAACTTTTTTGAAAATCTTATATAGCCTATGTTCATCACGGAAAATTTAGGATTCTACTGGTGAAAGAATTTTTCAAATCGGTCCAGTAGTTTCGGAGCCTATTCAATTCAAACAAACAAACAAACAAACAAACAAACAAACAAACAAACAAACATACAAACAAACAAACAATCAAATCTTTCCTCTTTATAATATTAGTATAGATTAATTTATCAATGAGGTATCCAGTAGTAGTTCTACCCATAGTAAAACATATGTTTTCCTAGTGTTGTACTATGGGCAGGTACATAGATAAAGAAACTCGTTATTTTTTTGTAAAAAGTTTCAAAAAGAATAACATTTTCGTTAGTAGTCTTTTTACATCCTGTATAAAGCCTACATTTATCTAGCCTCCCTCAATGAGCGACAGCACCCTGTGTTCAGTTTGCCGCATCCAGCATCTGCCTGCATTCTTTCGCAGTCCTACCTGGCAAAAGGTCGTTTGTCGAGTCGCGGTCTCCACTCTAGAACTCCTTTACCCCAGCGGTTGTCGGTTCGTCGCGAGATATGCCCATGCCACATCTGCTGCTAATCCTTTGAGCTATATCGATAACTTTGTTTCTCTCGCCGAATGTATTCGTTACGAATCCTAACCATCAGAGAAACTCTGAGCACTCGTTGGACGACTTTGACTAGTGGATCGGTCCTACTAAAAAACTACAAAATTAGTCACACATAAAATTACTTCTAAAAAAATTAAGGACCAATTAAGAGCCCTTTCTTAACTTATTCATATTAGGTACCCCTCTAGTCCAACAAGTAGGAAAATGAAAAAAAAATTGTGTCCAATAGACGCTTTGAAGTTTAATATTACCAAATCTTATTGTAATTAAATATCTAGATATCTAATGCTAGAAGATCCACACAGCATCATTGGACCAAGCTGAGCAGAGCTTGTGTTATGTTGAGTACTAGCTGACTGATATACATATAATACATAAAACTATTATTACATACATATTGTTTATTATAAAATACAAAATGAGCAAACAGAAAATAATATCTGCAGATCGTAAAAATATTTGTCAGACGGGAATCGGATCTTCTGCCAGCAGGACACAGATCTGTGAAACCAAAGATTTTATATGTGTGTGTGTGTGTACGTTAGGTTAAATACCTACGCATGCTCCATCTACAAAATCCATCTAAAACTTGTTTCTGAATATTAAATAAATAGGTTAAAATCTAACCATGTATACCCTTTTTTGCACACGTACCCACGTTTATTACTTTATCTCTCCCTCCCAATAAGGTTTGCTGGAAGAGAACTCTTTTTAGGGTTAAGCTCGCCTTTGCCATTTCTTTTACACCTTATTTTTTTTTACGTTAGTTGTATATTGTATCGTGCGATAAAGAATTAAGAATGAGAATTAAGAATATTCTCCAAATCGATTTCACTGATGAATTAGAAAATAATCCATGTTTAACGAAGCGGGCGATCGGCAGCCTTCCGAAATCGAGTCGATTTATCACATCTTTCCTATTAATATGCAGATTATAACGTCACTTGCGTCTGTTTGTACCCATCACACTGTCAGGGGCAAAGTGCTATCTAAAAATAGAACCTATTTACAATATTTTTATGACTGAAACTAGCTTAAAATAGCAGTCATTTGCAATGGCAAGGTCCAGTTTCGTAAATTTAAATTAGTTAATTAGGGTCTGAAATTGTATCACTATCCCCATAGCTTAGTGTTCGATCTTTTTTTTTTTAACTCAAAATCAAAAATCAAAATCAAAGTGCTTTATTTCCTTTAGACCTTACAGGACTCTTGGACACTAGCAAGACTATCAGCTGATTTCAAAGTACCCTCTGCTTATGAAATTGGTGAATGAATACTGAGCGCTCTTGGCGTCAACGGGAGATGAAGTAAAAAATCATCTGCAACCGCCATTTGTGTTGGACATATTTACGTAGAATTTTGAAATCTGGATTATCTACTCATCTCTCACTGTGATTTGTATTGCCGTGCTATAGCTAATCAAAATAAACATTATTCTCAAGAGTGAAAAGCTGAGTGCAGTGCTGTGTTTCTGAAGCTAAGATCCTTGCATGGTGTGGAGAATCAGGTCAAGCCTTTTATCTACCCTATGTAAAACAAGCAAAGATCTCGATTTCCTTAGGTATTTTCGTTAGGTACCTACAGCGTAACAGTTATTTCACCCTAAAATTTCTAAGTTCCTTCGATATATATTTTTCTACCCTCCACACTTAGAAACCGTCGAGTTTCTATTTGCTAATTCTAGAAATTATTTTCTAACGTTGAGCATCTAATTTTTTTTATTTTTATTTTTATTTATTTATTTAAATTTTACAGGCAGGTAATTAATGAAGTTATTTTCTAGCCGAAAGCTCTTTCTATACAAGCAAGATATGAAGAAAAAATATTTAAGAGATTTCTAAATACAAGGCGTCCAAGATGAGGCGACTTGAAGGCTTGAGGGAGGATATTTTGGTGAGAGAGACTGTATTTTAATATTTTATATTATACAGGGTTATAGGTATACTATGATCTCTTAAAGGCGACTTGATAGACAAAATATTATTATTATTATTATTATAGAGGTTATTGATTATCTACCTATAACCCATAGATTGGTAAAACTGCAAAGATTCTAAAACTGACTTGCTTTGCCTGGGAATCGAATAGAATTCACGTTATTAGAGGTATTCCTTCATGTCGCAAAGTCTAGGGATGCCCTGTATATTTTTTATGTCTACCTAGATAATAACACTGATTTAAAATATTGATACGTTTGTGTTTAAAATGTGAAGTTCCACAGGCCTGAATCTTTGCCTATACAATCTTTGCCCCGGTCTCCCCTACCTAACCTGCTATATTCACAGCACGACAGAACAAACATGTCATAAAGTACCTATAAAATACCCTAACGTGGGCTAATCTCGAATCAGCATAAACGGAATTTTACAGTTTTTGCGTGGGAGCTAATAAGCGATTGGCATGAGAGCTCAGATCCAAGATAGGACAGGTTTTAGCTGATGGTAGAGATAAAGGGTACTGGATTTTGGGGAGTAAATAGTAATTTTAGATGAAAATGCTTGTGGAAAATAAGTATCGGCTCTGATAGACTTAAACCTACAACTACCAGATAGATTTAGTTTACAATAACGACAATACCATTCATTTTATACTAAACGATTGAGAGATCCTAGGTGATCCTATAATTTGGGAGAAAATCGACAATATTATTTTAACTCGAGATGTAATTAATCGCTTTACGTTGTTGTGTAATTATGTATATCGAATCATAATTATTAGTTGACGTTTTAACTTAATTTTAACTTTTTTTGGATACGGTGCAGTTACCTGTTACTTGTGTATTTGATATTTTATGTAGGCACCATTCTAATTATCTTAAAAAACAAGTTATTCTCTCCTGACTATTACTTCGTGCAGCGCGTTAGGATATGCATGATACATAAATGTTCAATATAACAGATACTGTCACATAATAAATAATAGTTGCTTAGTGACTAAGTAACTAAGAGACAAAGTGCTCCTTGTGAGCCCATGTTATTAAATAAATGGGATTGAATTGAATTGAATTGCTGTAGCCACAGCGAAACAAGAATAAGGAGAAAAAAGGTATCAAAGTCATTGAAGTAGGTACTACTCGTATTACTCAAAGTAACCCAAATGACGCCCAATTTACATCTATCTACATCTGCATAAGTTGTACCATTGTACTGCTAAAGCTATACAGTTTTATTTGGCGAAAAGCTTATAAAGCACAAAGAACTAACATACTTATCGCCATTGTGCAGCGGAAACAAAACTGGTATTTTCAACACTAACTAGAGTTAATTTTTGTTAAAATTATGAAGCAGAACGGGTGCATTCTACCCTTTAGCCCGTTTTACATCTGCATTCGGTTGTGGTATAGAAAAGGAAGGAATTTAAGAAAGGAATAAATAAAAATACATAAATAATAATTCAATTGATGTACACTAAGAATACATTATTATAAGACAAATTATGATACATATGAATTTATTCCAAATGACAGAGACGCCTTTTTAACAAAGAAAATAACAATAATCTAACTAAATTAAAGCTACAATTGAAACAATTGAGCTAACTGCAGACTGTTGCAAACAAACTACAGGTAGATTCAGATTCAGATTCAGATTCAATAACTTTATTTATTTAGGCTTACAAAATAAGCACTTAGACAGGTCAAATTTCATACAGATAATTATTATAAATAAGAAATAATTTGTTATTGATTTCTCTTCACTCTTCACGTAGCTCAACTGATCCATATCAATACCAGTAGGAAGTACCCAAATTATTATTGCACCTACTACATATGATAAATTTATTATACATGGAAGTATAGTGATATTTGTTGTTTCTGGCGCTTCAATTATGTTCTGTATATAGAATAGAATAGTATATTTATTTTCTCTTGCAAAAGATAATTGTTACAAAGTAATAGCTTATATTAGTTTATAGCTAGTTATCTTGTTTTGCAAGAGACTGGTGCCCGTGAGAGGTTTATAAAAAACCTGTGGTACAGGTCACCAGGGCCTTACTCCGCAGGATAATAAGGATACATGCATGTTACGCATGTTAAGAATAGATCAAAAGTACCCACTTATGCCATGTACCTAATATATATTATTAAAATGAAATATATATGCGTCAATTATAGCAAAAATAGCAATAACAATATAAGCCTTATTGTACCACACAAAGGAAATAATGATAAGTGAATGATAAGGAAAATGAAACTCAACAAAACAAATTGCGCGAGAACATACCCTTACACCGAAGAGAGCGTATTATTGAATATAGTATTAGTATAACTGAAAAAAATTAATTAAAAAAAACGGAGTATTATCTAAGTACCTATTTTATTTTAAGGGAATCAGCAGGTTTTCTGTTTGTTCATAGTTCAGTGTTTTAAGCCAACTGGAAATTGAAGTTTTACATTTATATTGCGGAAGATGATAAATTGATAAGATATTATTAATTTTATTATAAATATAAGGCCCTAGAAAGCGAAAAAAGTTATGAGGAAGACGAGAACGACATTGAATACCTTTACAGACAGTGCCTTTTCTTCGCTTGTCTTTAATCAGATTAGGGTCATACTTTAGCTCGGCATGTTTCCTAATCGTCAGTTGCAGTAAGAACGATTGTCTTACTGTGAGGAGGTTCCATTCTTTATATAGATCGGACGTGGGAAAACTAAATGGGTAGCCAGAACTCACTTTTAGGATGGCTCTCTGAGCTCTTTCTAACAAAATAAGGTGAGTTTTTGCTGCACCGCCCCAAGAAGTAATGCAGTAATCAATTATAGATTGGCATAGTGCATAATATACTACTTTAATGACTTTACGATCAGAGACATGTCTTAGTGTTTTAAAGATATAAATGAGCTTACGCAATCTAGTGACAAGGATTTCAATATGAGGCCTAAATGTAAGGGTTTGGTCAATCGTGATACCTAAATACTTCAGTGACTTAGTGTTTTCAATGGTAGGACAAGAACAGGCAGATGCAAAGCGCGAACAATGGTGGGCCCTGATGGTAAGTGTAGAAGGTGGTAGAAGATTGGATCTGTGGGCGAATGCAATGTATTTGGATTTTGTTACATTTAAGGTTAAAGAGTTCGCTTGGAGCCAGATGGAGATGTTACGCAACCCGATGTCCGCCTTTTCGAAGACATCAGTCCAGTTGGAGCTTTTGAAAAAAATGGCCGTATCATCTGCAAAGGTGAAGATGTTACCAGTCTCGATAGACATGTTGCACAAGCTGTTAATATATATGAGAAACAACGTAGGACCAAGAATACTCCCCTGGGGGACTCCGTACACTACGTCTTGTGTGTCACTAAGCCATTGATCGATCTTAACCCTCTGTTTCCTCTCAGTTAGGTAGTCTTTAAATAGTTTTAGCGGGAGACCTCTTACTCCGATATTTTCTAGCTTTAAGATAAGATGAGGAATTGAGACTGTGTCAAAGGCTTTCGCTAAGTCTAAGAAAATGGCAAGGCACTTCCTCCTTTCATCAATGTTTGTTACGATACAATCAACAAGATCATGAACTGCATCGTTGGTCGATTTACCCCGGCGGAAACCATATTGGGATGATGAAAGCAGGTTGTTACTCTCTAGAAAACTGATGAGCTGGTTATTCATTATACGCTCTAAGATCTTTGATAAAGCCGGAAGGATGGAAATAGGCCTATAGTTATTGACACAGTCTCTTTTACCTGCCTTATAAATGGGTTTAATCAAAGCGATTTTAAATGATCTAGGAAAAAAACCAGTTTCGATAGCAAGGTTGCAGATATGTGCTATAGGTCTGGCTAGAAAAGCTGAGTATCTTTTGATAAATTTGCTTGAGATTTGGTCCAGTCCTACAGTACTGCTATCTTTTAACTTAATTATTTGGAGACTAACTTCGTCTTCATCCGTAGGAAAAAGAACAAGTGAGTTACAGGTAAGCTGTGGTGCAGGCGTATAAGCTAGTGTGGGAGTCACTGAGCTAGAGAGTGAAGTATTAGATGCGTTCGATGAAGGAGGAGGGGTATTATGAATGGGAAGTGGTAAGGATAGCTGTAAGTTAGTTTGTCCACAAAACACTGAGGTAGAAGATAAGGAAAAGTTTGACGAAGGGTCAGGGAGAGGTAGTTTGGGTGAGTTAATATTTAGTATAGAAGACTCTGAGGTAGTGGGGGGAGAATGTTCGGTCGAAAGTTTAGAGAGAGGTGACAGACAAGGGTTATGGATAATTTTTTTAGGTGACACTGTGGTCGGCGAATTTTCGGTCGAAGAGTTGGGGGGAGGTGACATCGAGGGGTTTATAACAATTTGTGCAGGGGTAACTGCGGTAATAGGAAGGGGAAAACTAGTTGAAGAGCTAGGGGGCAATAGCATAGGGCGGGAATATTCCATCAGAGGGTTGTGGGGAGAAAGCATAGATAAGGGAGGAGTAGGTAAAGAAACATTGGTCGAAGGGTTAGAGGGGGGTAGGAATGATGGGCTTGGTTGGGTTAGTAAAGTAGACACTGAGGTCGAAGATGGGGAATGGTCGGCCGAAGGCATAGAGGGAAGTGACAATGATGGGTTTACAATAATTGGTGTAGTAGTGGATGCGGTAGTAGGGAGAGAAGGATTAGTCGGGATATTATTCGGAGGTAACATAGATGGGTTAACAATAATTTTCTCAGCAAGGTTTCTTCCAACGTTAGCAAAAAATTCATTCACCTTGTTAACACTGATTTCCGGGCATGACAGAGATACAAGGTTTGATGCATGATCATGTGCCTTGTTTATACCACCAATGGTTTTAATAACTTCCCAGAGTCTTTTCTTGTTATTTTTAGCTGACTCTATTTCTTGTTTTTCAAAGTTAATTTTTGCTTTTTTCAGGATAGAGGTGCAAAAATTCCTGTATCTCTTATACGTGGTTCGAAGGATCTCGCTAGTAGGGTCCTTTTTTAACTTTTTATGAAGGTTGTCTCTATTTTGCATACAACGCAAAATGCCTATAGTTATCCACGGCTTGAAAAGGAGCTTCCTGCAAGGAGTTTTGATTAATCTAGAATTTTCTTTAATTGCCTTTTGTAGTTTATTGACAAAAATATCAGTAGCCTCATTTGCATCTCTTGATTCGTAAATGTCTTGAAAATTCATGCATGAAACTGCCCGATCAAGCGAAGGATAATCAATAGTTACTTTAGTATTACATGATTTCCTACATTTTAAAGCCATATTTATGCTAAGCGCAACTGATTCGTGATCCGTGATAGACGATTCTATAACAAAACATTGTATTTCCAATTTACTCTTTACCATCGCATGATCGAGGCAGGAAGTGCCGCGTGTCGGAAGATCATGAGCTGGAAGCATGCAGTGCCCAGCAAGGCAAGATAAATAATCGTAGCTACGTTTATCAGAGGTATTGGGTGTAATATCTACATTAATGTCACCACACAAGTATATGTTTTTATAACTACCGAGGGACGCTAGTAGATTATCGAGTGAATGTACAAAGTTTGTAGTGTTCGATTTACTAGGGGGCCGATATAAACCAATAATACAAGTATGGGAATTTATTTTAAGTAATAGACAGTTAGCATCGCTCACTTCTGGTTCATCAAACGAAACCGATAGGTAATCTTTGTAGTAGATAACAACACCTTCATTCTGCGAGAAGTGCCGGGTGGTTGCGATCGAGCTGTAACCATGCAAGTGAGGAATTTGCGGAGTTTTAGGTAACCAGCACTCAGTAAGGACTATTACCTGCCAGTCAATTTTAGATCTTAGTATCAAGGTGCTAAAGTTGTTGAAATTACAGTTTATACTTCGTATATTTTGAGTGATGATATTAAAAAATGACTGGTTAAACTGTTTTATGTATGTTCTCACTTTGTCTATGTCGCATTTTACCGTGTTCGCTACCGATAATGAGTCCAGGCCCAGATTAATATAATTAATGCTTTGACTAACCATTGTTTAAAGTAAAACAAAAGGGTTGCCAATGAACCCATTGGATATAAAATCCAGTAAAATTGTAGGTTATAAAATAACAATCTGGGACCAAATAGCTCATTCCAGCCAGCGAACACTTTGCTAATAACAACATATTTGTTGTATTGTTTAAGTAGATAGACACAGACGGACACTCGGTATTATGTAGGTGATGAATTTGTGTGATAAGCAACAATAGGTATCGTAGTTTCATATGTTTAGGTAGCTGTAAACTTGTTGAACTAAGTGTCCGGCAATTGGGATAGTAAGTGGGTACAATAAGGCAGTAGTGATGACTAACATAAGTGGGAACTTGAATAAAAAACTTAACGTATAACACACTAGTGAATGATTTATGAATAGAACAAACAAAGGCAAGAACAATAAAACTACATAAAATATTTATCTGCACTGCTAGTCATTTTGACTTAAGGATACTTAAGGAATCGACGAAGAAACCTCTATACTGTTATTATTTTTTGAGATGGATCAAAACCGGTCTCAACCATACATAATAATATGCGGTGATAATTGCCTCTAAGATCCTCCCCCGTTGAAAGGGTAAAAGTAAAAAATCTATTTACTGGTCGAGGGCGCAATGCCGTAATTTTTAAGTCTTCCATTAGCAGTAAAATTAGAGTATCCCGTAAAACGATACCTGTCTATAATGGCTCTCACTAAAACAATATGTAGGGTAATTGATTTTAGTTACTACCTTTATTATGTTTTATGGCCAGAAAAAAAACCGTGCATTATTTACACTATTTTATATTTTTTCAGTAGCGTGCCAGGCGCTTTGTAGAAATATTTTGCTTACAATTATTCCCTAGACTTTTAATGAGGTTAAATTATATATGAATTCACATTCATTCGTTTTCAATGTAATAGTTTCTTTTACACTTCTTCCACTATTACGAGTAGACAAAAAATTGAAGTGAAGAGAAATCAATAACAACTCATTTCTTTTTTTTTATAATAATTAATTGAATGAAATTTGACTTGTCTAAGTGCTTATTTTGTAAGCATAAAGAAATAAAGTTATTGAATCTGAATCTGCAATTAAGCAAATTAATTTGTAAAACAGAGTCCAACCAGTACATCGTGTCTCTTATTTGAATTTATTCAGTTATAGACATAGTGAACAACTTTTTCATTTTCAAACCACCCCATAGATAATCCATAGATTAAAGTAATATAAACACAAATTATTATTTCAATAAAGGCGCAGAGTACCTACCTTTTTATTTCAGATGTACCTACCTATATTATAATGAGTATCAGGTAATTGGTATGTAGGTATTTTGATAAGTTGGAGGATATATTCTGAAGATCCTAATTTCTAGAGACTTCGAGAATTCCGAAATTTCTCAAAGCATTATTAAGTCGACTTCATTAAATTCTAGTTATGAAGTTCTAGAGGTAGTTCAAAAGTTTTGGTCAGCCGATGGGTTTAATTGCTCAATTACCCTTGAAGTGACCAAAACTTTTGGAGATATTCGGAGATTATCCATAGATCTTCAAATATAGACAAAGACCTATTGATAGAACAACGAAACCAAATAGCAAAAGGTTACGGTCCCAGTTAGGTACCTATTCTAACTTTTCAAACTCTATCATTGTCGTCATCATTATCATCATCAGAATCAAAACTCGTTTGCAAGATGTGTCATGCAAAAGGTAAGTATAAAATAAATATATCAGATATTGGTAGACTTTGTCAACGGTCGTACAAATATACCATTAACTTGTCAAATCTAGGTCGATTGACCACATAATGGTAGATTTTGTCTTTAGATCTGTAGATAGTTTGCAATAGTCTGCAGTTAGCTCAATTGTTTCAATTGCAAATGCTAGTTCTAATTTGGTTATTTAATTATAATACTCTTTGTTAATGAAAGTCTTACATATCTTTAAAACCTACCTATGTAGTTTGCCTGGTAACAATAACGCTTCGTTGATAGGTCGGCAAAAAATTAAGAAACTGAGCGAATTAATTACAAACTCAATCATATTATAAATCTGTTAGTTGTTTTGTCTATTTTCGTTTAACGAATACTTTTAATCACTGAGAGAATTTACCCATTTTAATAAAATAGCTTGTCATAATGTGTATTATGGCTAGTTATTTTGGGAGTTCGTATTAAAATAATAATTTCAACATGACACTTTACATGTCAATTTAAAATATGAAACACAATATAAATAATTTATTGTGATTTTATGCAAACAGGTAGATATTAGTCATACATGTCGTACGATCAATACCTAGTCTAAGTGAGTCCACGTTCCCTAAACACCCTGTCAGGTATGATCAATCATATCAAGGTATCTAAATGAGAAATGAATTAACAATTGAACAATCCCCACACGTTTTTATTAAAGCTAGTATATTATATTTCTGGGATAAAATCATATGTTATGGAAACCTTAAGGCAGCTAGGTGTTTCGGCTTTTAAAATTTCTCTTCCTGTTTACTCTATTTACACAAAACATCACACAATCCTTTTGAAACCCGCGCACACCTTTAAGTATTTCTTTGTGCTTCCAAATTGCGTAAAAATTTAAGCCAATTACGGACTTCAAAAACATGATCCTAAGAGACCCTACTCAGGTGAAAGCTTTTTATCAAGCCCCCTTTCAGCTATTTGCGGTTTATTTTCTGACATTCTATATTGAGGGATCCTTTCTTTGCACTCTAATATGAATTATTAGGGATTTCTGGGACGAATTCAAGAGCCTCTAGATGTAAATATTATTAACTTTAGTATATAATATATATCTATATATATTTTTATTATATTTAGTTCATTAAACAGCCCATAAATAATTAAACAGGACACATAGACACGTCAAGTACTTACACTTAATGTGACAAAGTCTTATTCGATTTTTATATTATTAAAGTTACTATAAAGGCGTGAGCAGTTAAAGGTGTGAAAAATGATCCAGCATCTTGTTACTTGTTTTAATTGGAGTTGGAGTAGATTGCGTCCCATCCTTGCATAAGTTACTAGACACCAAGATATTTAGTGTCAAGAAAGGGGTTTATATTGCTAAAAATTCTAAGTAGTAAGTACAGCATTGTCACCATCGATGCAAAGAGCATAAATTTGATACAATTTGTACTTTTGACAGCTTTCTTTCATCTTTTCCTTCGCTTTCGTTCGTTGTCTAACGCATTTAACATGTTTATTCCTTTTTTTTCAACCTCTGCAATTATGTATGTTGTTGAAATTTAGTTGTTATCGTGTGTTACGGTAACAACAAAATTTCACCTGCTATTGTTATGCTCGTTTATTAACTTTCCATAAAAATATACATACATAATAGAATCAAGTTTTTTTGTTTGAAAACCACAAAGGAACTAACTTTATTTATCGTAAGCTTCCTAAATTGCATTGAAGCGGTCACGAGAAAAGGTGTAAAGAAAGTGGACTTAATAGCCTATTTTCCTCCCCTTGCAATGGCCTGGCGTGAAACGAGCGAGATTGTACAAACAAGCGCCAAAGAGGTCGCTTCCCTGTATACTTTGTCTATACCTGCCTAGGTTGTAAGTGTCAGGTCTGTGGACAGGCTTCGGGCGTCAGGTAGAGGCTTGTGGTTACTCCGGCCTAATAGAAAATAGGCTACTCGAATCTCTCCGGCGTAAAACCTATATATCCGATTCTATGGTCCCTGTAGAATTGTTTTTCGTTCTCTTAATTCCTTATTGCACGATAAAATAAACAGTAATCATTTAGAATAATGGTAAAGGCGAGCTTACTCTTGAATAAATTCTCCTCCTTCTTGTCAAAGAGAAGCATCGCTAAACAGGTTGAACTTATTTATCTTTTAACGACTTCGGAAAGAATTAGATAAGATAATTTATTGTGACACAAATAACAAATATAACTAATTATTAATTAGTTATATTTGTTATTCTCTTTAATTTATAATTTAATTTATTTTCTCATTAAATACAATTTTTTATTTTGACTCTAGGTTAGGCAAGTTTACGATAGTGTTGGGTAGCTTTATGTTGGTGTTCCAGGTGACTAGTAGTTTTCTAAGTACTCTTTAATGCTAATAGCGTTTTGTTAATTAACAAATTTCTTAGTTCTGTTCAATTAAACCTGTTTTAATTTTTAATCAGCTTCAAGCCTAAAGTGCGTTTTAAGGGGAGTTTAGGGGAGTTTTTGACCCATTATTTTAGGGAGTCCTTTTTGGATATTTAGATGGTGCGTCTGAATTTGATCTATGTTTTTTTATATAAATATGTTTGTCGATTCCTGCATAAATCGGGGGCAATTATAATGGGATATATATTTCTCTCTGAATCTAAAAACACAGTGGTCGGACATTTACTATTTTTTTATATACAAGGATTCATCCGGTTTTGACAACGCGCGACTGCAAATATTGACTTTTTTATAACGACAAAGGTTTCTTTGATTCAGGTTGTGCGCAAATAAATCTCTATTTGGCTCACGTTACAGTTAACATTTCTATGATTAATTGATTACCATTATACTTGATCACTATAATTCTTACTGATAAGTTCTGGAGACCACGCGATTCAATCTTCGGATTCATAATCTTAAAAGTTTTGCAAATAATTAAAATTCAGATCCTATTGATTATTATATATATTAACCAACTAACAAACTAATAAATACCGATAGACGAGTTTCGGGCTTAACAATAAATCATTGGACGAACAATCGAATGTCAATAATCGATTGAATGTATCTTTTGTTTAAAAAAAAACTTAGTTCTAAAATATAAGATGCCTACTTTATGTCAATAAACACAGATTAATCTAAGATTTTGTTTCTACTATGTACCAACGACACAGATTTCAGTAAATGTTACTTCGGCTATCACTAAAAAAATACCGATGTAGCTACTTCTATAGGTAGGTACTTAAAATTATACTTATTTAGATTTTTGATTTTGAATACGCTCCGAAACTGGGGCTGATTTGAAAAATCCTTTCACAATTAGAATTCTACATTATGCTGGATGAATATATGCTATAGAAAATTAAAAAAAAAGTTAGGTTCCGTATGAAAACTTCAATAATGTAACCCAACGTGTGTAAAAATATGTAATTTTTTTACATTTTGGTAAACACCCGTGCGAAGCCGGGATGGACTGCTAGTAGCCTAACTAACTAGTACAATTATTGGGCGCATTACGTGAAAATACATAATAAATACCAAACAAAGGTTTCATTCAGTGTTCCATTAGACTTAATGAACACAAAATATTAGTATGAGCAGCGTTTTATTTGTAACGAACGTGATAATATTAATATTATGAGAGATACGAGCTGATTATTGTTGCGGATCTCTTTCTAAGCACGTACTTATTGTCAGATAAATCTAAGAAGGTTATATATGTTGTCATTTATTCAATGATTTCAAATTTTAATTATTTTATTTTCACCCCATAACCTCGGCAAAATCCCGTTTGTCATAAGAATCTGAGTGCAAAAGTGCATGTGGTCCGCTAGCGTGGAAAGAGTTTTTAAAATTTCTATTCCATACTTTTCTATACCGCAAGTCCACTGAAAATGCATTAAATACTTATTTCATGTCAGTGCGCAAACCTTCTTTGAATAATAATTGTACTGGCCAGCCACCAGTAGCAGCACTGGACTGAAAACGTAAATTATTATCTTTGGACTTATTAACAATTGAAGTAATTTTAACTTTAATTTTTATAGTATTATTTAATAAATAATAATTAAACTAGGGGCATCGCACGGGTGCAATGCTAATACTAATGTGTGTGATACGTATAAACCTTCCTCTTAAACCAATCTATATATTTATAAAAACCGCATCGAAATCTGTTGCGTAGTTTTAAAGATTTAATCATACATAGCGACAGACAAACAGCGGAAGCGACTTTGTTTTATACTATGTATTGAAGCTATAAATATTTTTAAACTTACGCGATCTGAACACATAATTAAACGCGATAACTAAAATAGTACTCATAATTATGTAGTGAAGCTGTTTTTGAAACCCTCGCTATGCTCTCTATGCTCTAGGTTCTATATTTTAAAATAGATATAATCCTTGAATCCTTCGCTTGCTCAGGTTTCAATACAAGTACCTACTCGCACTAAAATCAACTTTACAAGCCTTGCTTAATAAATAACTATTCTTTTGCCTTAAAAAATAAGCACTTAGACAAGTAAAATTTCACACAGTTAAAAAGGTTTTAGTGATTTTCTCTTCGCTTAAACATTTTCCCCAATTATGGAAGAAGTTATAAAGAAACCACTATTACATTCATAATATGACATGATGAAGGTTGCTCATGCTAAAGTCATTAATAACGTCATATTTACAATGACAAAAGATGAAAGTAGAACTCACACGTAGTGACGTATCATTTATTTGGCACATAGTGACTTTAGTTATCCGTGATCATAGCACATGCTGTTTCGGAAATTGAAAAACTGAAGATAACACAAATCACAATAACTTTTGTGTTGGTAGCCATAATAGTTTCAAAAGTTTTGTACTCTGTTCCTGTACTCCAGTTTTTAGAAGATATTTCGGCGTTTTCCATTAAAAAGTCTACAACTAAAGTCGTAGATTGTTGTGTAATACCACGTACAGGTTCATCCTAACGTTCTATTTTGTTTTGCCGCAAGTTAATCGCAGCCGCAGTCTATGGTTAGGTTAGGTCGTGTGGTTGCCGGTTCATTGAAACCGGTGTTAGGATCAGTTACGTTAGTTGGCGCAAGATGCATTTTTTACCGGTTTTTAATGTTTCTGCTTTCAACAAGGAATAAAATGAGATTTGCCGCAAAGCGTAAACAATTTTCTTAACTACATAATATAGGTATTAACTTGTATTTTTAAATTTAGTGTATTTTGTGATTATTTTATGTTTTGTGCATCACAATAAAAAAAAAAGATGGGAAAATATAAAAATTTGGGCTAAAAATCGTCTTCTAAGGCTTCTTAAGGCGTCTTCTGGTATTGCCTTACAGTAGCAATGTAAAGAAGCAACGCAGCCAACGTCTTGCGGAGGCTAATGAATGGTATTGATATGGATCAGTTGAACTATCTGTCAATATATTTTTGCAACAGTCTTCAGTTAGGTTTATGGTTTCAATTCTAAATACTTTAAATTTGTTTCTGTTATTTGATTGCAATTTTATTTGCTAATAAAATATATTACGTTTACCTTAATAATTCCAAAACACAATTAAATTGAAGTAAATTTTACGATGAGCTATTAGAAAATGGTTTACTAACGATTTGCGGCAAATTATTTTTATTTTCGCAGACAAAAATACAATGTAAAAAAATAATCTCGCGCTGATCCATAACGATCAACCTTCTGTAAAAGTAAGATAGATAGGTACCTACCTACTTTAAGAAGTTTAGCACTGAAATAAGATTTTTAAACTGATCAGTATTACTAGATCAGGCGTTCTTTTGAGTTACAAGTCTACTTATCAGACTGACTTTATAGGTACAACAGAAATCAATCAATCATAATAGTAGTATATATGATTCCCTTTCACGCTTCAGCAAAAATAAATCGTCCAACCAATATGTATCATAAACAACCTCCAACAATCAGCGCCAGGAAGTTCTACGGGAAACGCGATTCGTTTCACTTATGTGAGGTCACATACAATTGTGAAAAAAGGTCTTAATACACCCGGATTTGGGGAATTGGGGTGAGATAGGGGATAGTGGCTAGCGGAAGGAATTAGAACATTCGTGTGGGCAATGGTCGAGATAACATGGTTGGAGGAGTTTGGAGGAAGGTAATTTGAATGAAGAACCTTTGAGTATTTTTGTGGTAATTTTAGATGAGAGATATAAAAAAAGTAGCCTAATTTATTCAGGTAGTACTCGTAGCAAGATTGCATATGTTTCTTTATGCTGTGGGATACAAAAGGAAGAAAAATGTATTGTACCCTTTTTGTGTTACTGTACTAAAGTTTTTGTGATGGTCAATAATTTTATTTTACTTTAAATTAAGTACTTTTGTTGGTAGGTAATATCGTCTAATTCTTTCTTACTATTAATTTTCTTTACATCCTCTTGATTTCAAAGTCGGTAAAAGATAGTTTTGCACTCTATAATTTTTTTATTTTCGATGTACTGTGATGTGTGGTGGATCGTTCTCAAAACCAAAAGATTTCTTAATTCGGCTGTATTTTTTTACTCTAATGTACAAGTAATGTTCTAAACCTAAGGCATTTTTTGTGTAATGTACAGTAATGTTCTAAACCATCCTAACACCTTTTATTTCAGAATGCTGCACAAGTCTCTTCCCGTTTGCTTCCTCTTCTTGGGCGCCGCGCTATGCACGCCCGAGCACGTTCCGAGCGACGCCCGCGACACGGCCGAGGTACCAGACCACGGCGTCAGCGCTGACCATATGGAGAAGAGGTCCCCGCACTATAACTTCGGACTCGGCAAGCGCGCGTACAGCTATGTATCCGAGTACAAGCGACTGCCCGTTTACAACTTTGGACTCGGTAAAAGGTAATAATTAATCCTTATTTAAGGCTAGTAAGACACGAGTTCAATGTACTTTAAACGGCACTATAACTTGGAGAAATTACAAGGGACCGCCGGTTTACAACTTCGTATTGGGAAAAAGGTATGTTTGTTTGAAATCAGATGAACTTCATCTGATATTCCTCAGGTTAATAAGCGTGGCAGTGCAAACTGATCATAGTGCCGATCTTTACGGAAGACCTTTGTCCAGCAGTGCACGGCCATCAGCTTAAAATGATGATGATGAGGTATTTCTCTGCTAGAGTCAATATTATCTTACAAATTTACTATATTCTGTGTTGGTCTTGCTTTGATTGGCTTAAATATAGGTACTTTATTGTTTCTATTAACATTACAAAAAAAAAAAAACAAAACAAAAAAACAGAGTTTCGACAGCAAAGTTTTGTTTAAATTTATAGTTAGTTAGTTCTTATAACTGCTAATTGCTTATAATTTCTTTACTCAAAAGCGGAAACTGTTAAGCTTCAGCTATTAAGTTTCAACCATTACTGATAAATAAACTTTTTTCTAAAATCCCCGAAAATAAAATAAAGTAGTAGGTAGGTACTACTAAATATTAGTTCACTATATCAAAATTTCAAGTAGGTCATTTACGTGCTCCTTAGACTTATGATAAGTCTGAAACTTGTTCAGGGATACAGTAGTAGATATAAGAAAATCTAAATGAAAAAGCACGTGCCATTATTCTTACACCTAGCTACTAGAAGAGGAAATTGGCGTGTCAAATGTCTTTTATGTTCTCTCCTTCCGATTGTGAAATCCATTCTATGATAGGACAGCGCTTTAGATATGGATTCAGAATCTGAATTTTCATATTGAATTCAAGGAACGAAATTATATTGGGAAGATGACGTGAAACATTGTTATTTGTTTTTATTACTTAGTGGTAGAGCTTGACATAAAATGTTATTGAGACTACGTTAGGAGTAGGCACCAATTTTTATACTTCAATTATCTTTACCCCGAGGATTGTAAGGAACAAACCCATAAGCACTTATCGAGTAATACCAGCACATTATCTTTATAAGTGTTTTTGTTATAAACATAAAAGACATCATCACATTTGCCATGTTTAATATAAAGAATTGATCTCTTACGGGAGTGACATCGTCACTGTGTGACTAAACTCCCATATAATAAATAAAGAAAAAAATAAAAACATAAGTTGAAATTGCTGCAACATCTGCTTCACCTGAAGATGTCTCTTCAGTTACGCGCGAAGGTGCATGGAGGTTACAGTCAAATATGACGGGATATTGATAATGATCTGAGTTTTCCAATATTTCGGTACAGTTTCATGCGTCATGCTCTGAGAACAACTGAAGGCATTTCGTGTTAGTTTTTATTGGCAGACATACCGATTTTCAATTTCAAGGAAGCCAAATAAGGAGGAAGTCCTTATTTGGCTTCCTTGAAATTGAAAACCGTGGAACGAAGAGGCTGTAAATGGCGTACCTTCCATTTTACATCTAACCTTTTACACTTTGCATGCTTTTTTGGGGATAAAAGTAGCGTTCATTAACTCAATCCATATCACAGTTGCAAGTTTCAGACGACTGCGGTGCGGTGGGCGAAGGTCCCACTGCAAGTTGCGGGTTCGATTCCCGTCTCGGAATAAATGTTTTACGTTCTGCAAATATTTGTCACGGGTTTTCTGATCGATATCACATCACACCACCAGCCTATAACAGTCCACGGCTTCATAGGCCAGGGGCCAGGGGCATAGGCCTCCCTTAATGAGCGCCATAGATGGCATTATTCATTTTTGGGCGTTATTGCCATAATCCCCACGCTGGGCATGCGGGTTGGGATCGCAGTTCGGTGGAGTTGTTCTGCAGAGGGCGCTGCTGCCCGCCCCCCGGTGTGTCTCCCTTAGTCGCCTCTTACGACACCCATGCGAAGAGTTGTTGGGGTGTTGAAATTGTATGCCGACACCGCACGGCCGAAATATATGCACAAATTTATTGTACCTGTATGAAATCCTTTTTTTAACAAGGAAAATTACAGTAGTTATTTATCACAATAAATTTATTAAGTATATTAGCCATCTAGTACTCATAACACAACCTCTAGTTAGCTTGGGGCTAGATGATAGTGTGTTGATTGTCCAGCATTATTTACTATTTATTTATTATAGAACACGTCTTTAAAAACTTTTTCCTAGAATTAGATAACGCAATACCTAAGTATTTTAATACTTCTAATAGCGTATTACATTTTGTTACCAGGTCTCGTCCTTACTCTTTCGGCCTTGGCAAGCGGTCAGTGGAGGAACCCGAAGCTGACGAGGTATCTAGCGACGTGGACATCGACCAGGCCGCGCTCAACGATCTCTTCGACCAGTATGACGACTCTGAACAAGGTACTCACTGCATATATAGCAGTGAGTATATGTCTACTGCTGTAAAAGCCTTCCCCAAAACTGGAAGTATAGATCCCTTGGTAGGCAGATTGGTCATCGCAGAAGGGGTTAAAATACTTATGTACAGTTGTTATAGATACCTACTACAGAAAAAGCTGCCCTTATTCTGATAGGTTCCTATTAAAATTAGATCTACATCTACATACATATGATACAGTCAGTCTTATTACAATCAACTTCTTGTGCTGTAATATTAAAATAAAAAAGTTATTCGAAGGTTTTATTTTTAAACCGCGAACGCCACGATCTAATTAGTATCAATTAGTGAAAACTAACCGTTAACTTTAAATTTTCCTTAATACCTGCGAAAGGAGGGTTATGTTTGTTGTTGTTAACTTATCATCAATTCACCCCGTGTGATCACTTTGACCTTGTTTGGCAAAAGCCATCGTCGAGTTTGTTTCTTTGTTGTGTTTCGTATACAATATTCAAAAATCCTAGGATGGTACTTGTTGTACCTCAGTCGAACATGGAGTCCATTTAATGAAGATTAAAGCAACAGAAAATGCCACTTCTGAGGAAAATGGAGGAGGAAAATGTATACTACATAATCTTTAAAAGCTTCCGCCCTTTTGTTTTTCGTATACTGGATTAATGACGTACGCGTTGGTAATTTTATGAAATCGATTGCGCCAAGTTTAAACATTTACCTAAAACTAAAAGTCCTAAAACATCGTCCAAGGATGTTGGTTTGGGATGAGTATTATTAACTTTCGCGATTCGCTTTCGTTTTTATGTAACAAAGTTTCAAAAAAGGTACCTACGCTAGTATCAATAAAAAATTACGCAGTTTTTTGATAGGTCGCAATAAAATAACGGTCCTAGTCAAGCTATTCTCGCACCGATCGTATCAGACGACAGTGATGTTTGTGGCGAATGCTATCTACGACGCCGGCCTCGGTCGTCGCCTCCAATTATTTTCTTTTCGTTTGTAATGATAACAATGAATACAGTAAATGAATGATTGATAACAGTAAGGTGAGAGGTACAAAATGTACGCAGATTATATAAATCCGTCAGAAAAAAAAACAAATTCCTTGATCCAATATAATATTGGTTTAGAAAGTTCGAAGTTTTTTATGAAATAAAACTCTTGTTTCTTGTCCAACTGTTGAGAGTTTTCAAACTTTGGTGATATTTTGTCTTAAATCATGTGCCTAAAGTGGGTATGACACATCAACTTTTGATGTGACGTAACCTTATAAGGTTACGTTATCGATAGTATAACTCTCATAACTATAAAAAGTACTTTTATCATAAACGTATTTTTTGCAGGATACGACCAAGTAAAGCGCGCTCGACCCTACAGCTTCGGCCTCGGCAAACGCGATTCCGAAGACGACCGAGAATCAACAGAGGACAAGCGAGCAAGATACGACTTTGGACTCGGCAAACGCCTACCTCTCTACAACTTTGGGTTGGGCAAGCGCGCGCGGTCCTACAGCTTTGGCCTCGGCAAACGCCTCAGCAAGTTCAACTTTGGCCTCGGGAAGCGACAGAGAGACCTGCACAGGTTTAGTTTCGGACTCGGAAAGCGATCGGGCGACGATATAAACGAGATTGACAATTATTACGATGTTTAAATGGTCTTTTAGGATTTTACGTGGGATTATGTTCTGTTTATTTAAATTTGAGTTTTCATATAACATCATAATATACATAAATGTATGACAAAAAAAAAATCTATAATAATATTTATATTACATGATATTATTTAGTATTTGTTCTGAATTTGCTGTTAACAGTTTTTGTTGTGAAATAACCAGCCAATTTTCACAACAAAAATTTGCGAAGTTTTAATATGTATGCTTAGCAATGTGAAGTTATAAATAACTTTTCTCCCACGTAAGTTACTAAATGAATTCTATCTACTTTATAAGATCTTGGACTGGATTAAATTTAGTTAGTTTTCTTGAAGTTTCGGAGTTAAGTGAAACGAAAATAATATAACCTACCTGTTCTGTTCCAATATTTTTAATAATTGAACGATTAAAAATCTTGTCAAATTAATGATATCTAGAGAAAATAAACTTTCCTAAGAATCTTTGAATCAAGTAGTTATTTTGTAAATTATTGTCAAAATCTGTCGTAAGTTTAATGTGAATTTGGAAATGTCGTAGGTTAGTCAATTTATTTGTACCGTTTTTAACATAATGTTACGGCTTAGTTCAGGCCAATTTTAAAAAAGGTTTTAATCATTAACACTATGAATAATGGTCCTAACACATTGTTTCTAAAATGTGATTTAAATAATATGCTGCACAGAACAAAGTTGGAGTAAAAATTAAACTTTTTCAATCTTTATGTATTTCCAAAGTTAGTAAAACATTTCAGCGATATGAAATTGCTGTAAGCAGCCGAATTTTCATAAAACATCGTTTATTCAAATAAGATGTCCCGCCTGGCAAACAATAAGAGAATATATTTTAATGCAAACCGTATCGTTTTACAGGCTAATGATTGAATTGCGTTTGACATTTATTCTAATCGAGCTGTAACATTATATTTATAATATCTATTTTATTTAAGCAATAGACATAAGTTTTTCTTAAGACTTAAAAATGTTGTTTGAAATAATGTAATCAATAAATCAATTGAAATTCATCAAGTACTAGTGAAAGCATCAATGTTATTTCAGTATACCTTTCGTCCCTAACCTTTCAAAACATTACAAAAGGTCGCACAGTGTGTTACTTACAGATTGATCGAGAGATTGATCAATAGAGATCTATACAAATAGCAACGAGTAGTACGTATTATAACAAGCTTCCAAACACGACTTAGCACATTAGCGCGCTAATTTTTTTAAAATAAATATATAGTCTTTAACATCTTTTCTAGGTCTATAAACAGATTCGTTAAATAGTTTTGACGTTGTATCCAGCTTAAGATCTTCATAAATTTCGCCTTTATATTAACAATTTTTTTTCTCTCAATATAATACATAACATTTTATTTTTAGGATGATTTTAATTTTGTCACTAAAAATAAAGAAAGTTTCTGGAAAAGATAAGTAAGTGTAGACATGTCTAACTAGGGCAAAATTTTACAGTGAAAAGAGTTGGTGGCTATACAGCAGCGGTGGGTAATGTGTGCAAGGGTGTGTGGTGCCATAGGGTATAGCGATTCCCGATAACTTCCCTGGTTGTGGAACCATGGTGTGTGAAGTAGTAGGAAAATGAAAATCGAATGACTGTATTGGTAAAAATATCCTGGTTAGAAAATTAATAAAATATTTATCAGTTCGACGTCTGTCATATGTATGTCGGTCGACCTCTCTAGATCTCTTTAGCTTTAAGTGCTCAAGATATTGTGTGACTTCCTCTAGCCAGGTGGCATAACGAGCTTCGGAAGAACTTAAGCTTCATTCCCTTGAAGCTTAAGGTCTTCCGTGCGCTTCCAGGCGCATTCTGTTAACTCATTTCGAAAGATAAAATCGAACTCACTTGTCAAATAAACATGATTCGTTGTTTATTTGACAAAATAGCGTTCTAATTGAGTTCGGGTCACTTGAGTGAATTCGAGTTCGAATTTGAACGTTTACAGAAATGCGCCTGCCAGGACGTTCAACGCTGTATGCGTTGCCGTAGACAATCACATGAAAAACGTCTAGAATGTTCTTTTGTTCCATCGCAGTCTGCGGCGACGCATGGGGCAAGCGCGTTGAAGGGGAATGGTAGTAATACGCTCAGCGCGACGTCTCGTCTCGGTCATAGCGCTGCAGTTGTGTTGATAGATTTTCTGGGTTTTATTTTAGTATATTTATGTATCAAAATACACAGTCCTTTATATACATAAACTTAAAATAAATGTTTTTCTTACTAACAATAACGGATTTACATTTTATAGATGGATAGTTTTAAACAAACCGTCAAAAAGCAAGTTTACACACAAATAATAAATACAAGGTAAAGATATAAGTAAATCATAAAACTTAAAGTAGGTAGGTATTATATACAATACAATACAAGTACTTTATTGTACACCAGAAAAAGAAAATAATTAAAGATATATTACATAAACACGATTACACAAGACAAGTACAATGGGCGGCCTTATGGCTTAGAAGCGAGCGCGTTGTTTGTCTTTTGCTTCCTAGTAGGCTTGTACCACGCTACTCTAACGACACCGGTATCGCTTAGGTTGCAGAAAGCGACAGAATAGCGATCATTTTACTGTGTTTTGAGATTTCGTGGAGAAGTTGAACGACCGTAGACAATGCTACGTCGTAGACCGTGCTACGCTGATGTAGCGACTACTACGGCGTAGCATGGTCTACGACTAAAATTTATTTTATTTCCCTGTTCTAAGGCATGGGCCTGTTCCAAAGGAAAATAAATATGGTTTTTATATGGAGCGATGGTAGAGCTCCTGCTATTTTATTTTCAAAAGTGTAAGCCCCCGAAACATGTTTTGTTTTGACTATAATGTTACTGCCAAGTCTGTTCAGACTATAGAAAATATCAAATCCGGCGTGGATTTATATAAAACTAGCTTTTACCCGCGACTTCATCCGCGTGTCCCTATACTATCCCGCCGGAACATCACACCGGGGTAAATAGTACCCTATGTTCATCTTCTGTTTCTAAACTACCTCCGAAGAAATTTGCAGCCAAATCAGTTCAGCCGTTCTTGATAAATTGTGTTACTAACACGACCTTCTTTTACATAAATAATATGTAGATTATAAACTCTTATCACTCTACTGCGTCTGCAAACTGCACTGTGAAACTAAATAGTAAAAGGTAGAGTTACAGACATTTCATAATTCGTTATCTGTGGCAAACAGTCGTCGTGCCAAATAAGTCCCCGCCCGCGTGGTAAGTCTCATTGGGTACTTTTATATATATTAACTGTAAGAAAAAAGTCTAAAGGAGACTAGCCATGTGCGCAGAATATATATCTTAACTTTTTTTTGTACAAAAGTGCGCAAACCTAGGAGCACTCTCTATTTCTTCACACTTACCTATAATCTGATGGGATGGTAGACCCGCCCGGGGAGAAGTCAGATGCAGGAGCAACGATGTGCTTTCGAGGCATAGGGTTGTAAGATTTCCTAATATCTGAATACGGGCTGCTACTGTAATTCTGCTAACTGTGTTTTAAGATAAATATTTCTGCCGATCTGAGAACTCTCATTATCAGAGTGGAACACGTGACCGCTATACGATGGCAGTGTTAGCAGAAAAGATAAATACCTATTTAGATGAGATATATCCATATAACAAAATTATAAATACGAAAATAATAGTGTCTGTCTGTTATCTTTTTACGGCTAACGGCTGATATTTAGCAAACCGTATAAGACTTTATATACTTTATATTAAAAAAAAACGAGAAGTTAAATGCTTAAATTGACGCGAAGAGACTATCCACAGCGATAACGGTCTCCCATGGAGGTCTGAGAGATCAAAATCAGACAGTCAGCCATTCGAGCGACATAATTCCCACCCACAACAATCAAGCTGTTAATTCCAAAGCTTGTTACATTTTCCTCGAGATCTGTAAGACTCCAGGGCCTTATTCACTATCGCAAACGCAAACGCGTTACACAGATACAAGACAGCGGCGTGGAATCGGACAAAACTGTAAGTAGAACAAGATGTCATGTCACACGTTTTGGGCAAGGAATCTTCAGTCGTAGAGAATAATGCCCCAGCGGTGACACGCAAAGCAAAGATTTGCAAGCTTCGTTAAGTTTTCTGAGAGACGTGAGACCAGGCGATAGCTCAACGCGTTTGTGCTTCATGGGCAGTTGAGGTTCATAGACATTGGTTACGTTGGGGTGATAGGGAACGATATGATGTCCTATCTTATATATATTATATAAGGTATTAAACAAAATTTTATTTTTCATGCGGTTCCCTACCTTTTTTGAATACCTCTATATTCTATAGCCTATGTTTATCAGGGAAAATTTAAGATTCTAATGTTGTAAGAATTTTTCAAATCGTTCCTGTACCTCTAGTTTCGGAGCCTATTCAATTCAAACAAACAAACAATCAAATATTTTCTCTTTATAATATTAGAATAGATTTACATAATTTGACTTCTGAAATCACATAATGTTGTATATGAATAATAAAATACTTGACAAGTCTTTTATTATTCATATACATCATACATCGTAGAAAAACAGAAATAAATTACCAATTCATTACCAGTTCTTCTATTAGAATTCTTTGTCAAGAGAACCATAATAGAGAAGAAATGTTATCTACCTACTGTTGGTACCTTTTGCTACCCTGATAGCTTTTATATCTCTGAGATCGGCGTTGGAAATCTGGAAGTTTACGTTTTCCTCAAAATCAATGTTATTCGATTAATATGAATCAATTGACCGTTAAATTCAACTTTGAAATTTGGATATTTTCAGGACTTTGTAGAGAAGAAATATAAATCTAGCCTAATGCAAACATAAATCTATGGTTTAAGCATTATTTAAGTCGAAGCAGAGTATCTGTCGACGATGCACGGAACTTGACACCCGTCGGCCAAAACTCTGCGCTCATGAACGTCGAAAGACGTTTAGTTGGACCCTCACCATAAATGAATTGAAGCTCACATTATGGCGAGATTTCAACTTTTCGACGCTAAGTGAAAATTTGTCTTCGTCTGGATGTACTCCTCCACAGCCTTGGCCTGCACTGTGCCTGCACGGTGTACGAGACACGTGAGATGTAGAGCTGAGTGGTAGGCACTTCCGCCTTAAGACTTTGGATCCAACTAAAGATTTCTTTCTTTATTTCTTTCAACTTATTCCGCCACGAACACGAAGCAATAAGCGCTTCTAATTGATAGTCTCCAGGAAATAGGCTCAGAGGTTGTATACTTCCTGAACGAGCCCTTCACAAAGAACTGTAGGAAGTATCCCTCAGAATGTCGTAATTAATAACAAAGGTTAAAGTCTATTAGTAACGAAAGGATGCCTTCTTTCAAACTTTAACGAGTCCTCTCGAAATAAATTTTTTGAAGGTACATCTTTTTACCAATTTACTAAGTTTCGGGATTCTTTCATTCATAAAACAGCTAGCTTCTGCCAGCGGGTTCGATCGTTTACAAAACTTATAGTTTTTCGAGATAATTGTGTAAATAAATATTAATTAATTTCTTTAAAAAATTATCGATTGTTTAAAAACCCTAACTTTTGAATTGTCATTTCAGCCAAATATCCTATCTACAATATGGTACATTCCCTTCATGTCGTATAGCCTTGGGACACCCTGTAAACTCGTAGAGGCCAAGAATCACCCTACCTTTATTTACTATTACTTAGTTAGAGTCCGGTCCAAAAGCGTAAATCTTCCATTTTAACGCGAGATTTGGTTTATACTACTATTCATCTGTGTAATAAAATCTTTCAATGTAGGTTAAGTAGGTATACAATTTTTTTTTGTGAGCTATTTGCATATAAGCTAACAACTGCGTTGAGCCAGCCTAAGCAACACTACTTATACATATATTACTAGGGAAATATTCTTCCTCATATGTCCCGTGGTAGGTGACGAGGTAAATAATAGCACCCTTCAAAAGCTTGCGTGATGAAATACCACTCTCAGAGACACGTGTCTTTCTTTACGTTGTTATGATGGTAATGGATCGTGATGGAAGGATGTCGGCGGAGCAGGGCCTTAACCTTAAGGACCAGTTCCATGGCGAGCCAATAAAAAATATATATTTAAATAAATAATTCTGGACTTTTTTTATGCATTTATTTTATATGTTTTCTATCTAACCTGACAGACGGACGGACAGACGCGGAGGCATAGTAGAGTCCCATTTTCACCCTTCGGATACGAAACCCTAAAAAGGCTTAGGTAAGGTACACCCAAACTGGAATTAATGTTAAGAAATCAGCAAGTAACAGAAATCCGTGAACCGAACCCCCTTTTACGCTTCAGGCGGAATTTCGGTAAATACGCCACAGGCGCCGCGTCATATTATAAGAATTCATAATAAAAGCGTAATCCATCTGAGCTCTTATCTTGGCTTCTTTATGCTAAATGGTGGTGAAACGCTTTTTAACCTTAACCAATAAAACAAAGTTACCATCTGTTTTCCTAAGGAAGTTAACATTTACTACAAAATAACAACACATCTAAGCACAGAAAAAATTTATTTGATTTTGTAATTCTTTTAAATTAAAAGGGAAGTGTATTTTCAAAATTAAACACATTACATTTTCATGTAAACTTTTCGTTATATCGATTCTTCGTCAAATTTCTTTATATAAGCGAATTTTTTCAAGGCTTGTAGTTTTATTTATTCTTAATGGTTGCTTTTAACATTATTTAATTAAATATGGTCCTAATTTTACGACATACTGAAAACTGAAAGAAATACAAATATAATTCTAGGCATATTTTATGCTTAAAAGAAAACCCCAACCCATTGTTAATGAAATATACCTGATATGTATAGGAATAAAAATTAAAAAACCAACTAGCTTAGCTTTAGTCAAATGAAACATTTGAAAAGGTCGTGGGTAAATGGGCTTTATAACTTTTAATTTGAATATCACTTGCGGTAATGAGGTGGGTGAGTTGTTGAGTCCCATTTTATGTCTTACACAGGTCTTCGCTATTTGCACACAAATTAATTAATTATAACGTAATTACATACCTACAAAGAAATGGAACTGGAATAGAAAACAATTCATTTAATTAGGTAGACGGCGGCGCCTTTTTCCCGAAAAGAAGAAGTTGAATGTAGGTACATACTTAGTGAATATTGCCACGCAAGTAGGTATCATCAAGCCTGATAATACTTACCCTATTTTATATTTTTTCTTTATTTTATATCTTTCTATCTAAACCCGTGTGTATAAGATCGGACGATCAACCAGACCGGAACAACCAAAAAATCTTTCCCGCATCAGGAATCGCACACACAACCTCCTGGGTCTTAGACGGACAATCTTCCAATGCGCCTGAGGTCATAAGTTTCCACAAACATCAGAAACAAAATGGAGTAAAAAAGGGTAGATAGAAGTGACACGGCAAACATAGTGGTAGTACGCCCTTCGGCTAGGTGCAAGACGATCTGCGAAAGACTGCAGGCAGTAGCTGGATGCGACAAGCTGAAGACAGGGCGTTATAACGTTCATTGTGCGAGGCCTATGTCCAGCAGTGGACTAACATAGGCTAATGATTATGATGATGATGATAGTAGTGACGGTAAAAAATAAATTTCTCGGCGTATGCACACACAAGCGATTCCTAAAATACCAACAAAAAAAACAATAATATTAATTAATTTCATTTATGCTTCTGAATTTTTACCTTGGAAGTATTGAAGTAAACAAAACTCAAAGTGACCACTTTATTCTAGTTTTACAAAAGTAATATTATTTGTATTTGTGACGCGTCCAAGCTCTAAAGGAAATAAAGCACTTTGATATTTGATTCGGTGGTTTTGGGTTACACCACAAAATAATTTTAATACATAATTAACAACAGAAAATATGTTAAAATTATACTCATAAACGGTGAAGATTAGTTATTAACTTTATCGACAAAAATTGCTTATCAGTTTTCTAAAAGCGTTTTATGTGCACTTCAAATGAACAATGTGGTCTTTCTAATGAGTCTTAAAGGGCCTGAAGGTATTGATTTACTTTTAGATACCCAAGTAATACTATTTTTTTTTACAGTGCTTGCTATTAGTAAAGTAGAATAAAATAGAATAGAGATTCCAATTCGAGTAGTTTTGTTTTTATTTATTATTTTACTCGTATTAGGTGGTCAACTTTACAAGATTGTCTGAAAAAGATCACCCATTGTGAAGTATAAGGTGTATGGTATTGTATTAGGTGGGTACAGGGTCAATAAGAATTATGGATTTACTAGAAGACAATTAAAATAAGCTTGTTTTTCTGCCAAAACCCTTTTAGAGATCAATTTTCGGAGCTTAATTCTATTGGGATTATGTAACGACGTTTTAACCTTAAATTTAAATAAAACAGGAAATGGGCGTAAGTGGACAAATATAGTCGGTTCTTGGACAATTAGGACATGGCAGCTTTTGAGCATGGGCCAAATTGGACACGGGGCAGTTAGAATACATTCAGTCTTAAATTTTATTAAAGCGAGAATATTTTACAGCTTATTTAACTAATAGGAAAACGGCTTATACATTCTAGTAGTCGGTATTTACGTGCTAGATATTGGATGGTAGTGTTATCTAATTGAACAATATAATAAAGCAATAAAATTCTCACTAAAAAATTACAATCTTTATTAATCTCATAAATAGGCAATTAAAGTTAACATACAAACTCAAGTAACAATTCAAGGTTAATATACAATCAAACGGATAAATTCGTTACCAATTCTATAGCTAAAATGTAGCCAATTCATGTAACCTGCTTATGCCTGCTTTGGCAAAGGATGTAAGTAGATGCGTTAATAATCAAGCGCACAGAACAAAGCAACTCCTCGCTTGATCCAGTGCGATTGCGGCTTGTGCGTGGCCAGTTCTATCGTCATCACGTAGTTAGTGGAATGCCCCGTGGTGGACAACGTGCCGGCTCGCACCAGCGTCTTGTACGTGGGACAGGCGTACAGGTTGTCCCCGAATTTGTGGCCCTGCTCTGGCTTCATGTAGATTATGGCCATCTCTGGAAGTTATTCGGAATGGAAGATCAACACTTGTAGCCGAGGATCTCAAGAGGTGCAAATATGCAGGAGTTGTGAGGATTGGAGTCGAGACCCTAGGTCCGCGGGGTAAGAATGCTGTCCTGGTTATTAAAAATTCTTTGATCGGCTGGTCAAAGCAACGTGTGACCTGTGAGCTGGACAGTATCTGGCGCAGCGCATCAGCATTGCTATACAGCGAGGCAATGCTGCCAGCATATTGGATACACTTCCGCTTGGTATTGCTATTTACCTATCAGTTGAGCTACCTGTTTGTTTGCAACAGTCTGCAGTTCTTTTTCAATAATTCTGTAACAAGTTTACGACAAGGCAAAGAATTTAATGACAAAAAAACTTTCAAAAGTTCATGAAAACTTTGAAAGTTTTGGAAAACTGAATAAATATAATGTTTTGATAAGTGGTATTGATAATATTTTCATTGATATAAATGGTGTTGATACCTATGTATAGTTCTTTAGGTTTGCTCTCTTCCAGTGTCATCTCCGCCAGGTTCCAGCGCGCTCCCTCCAGGAAGAGACCACTCACGCAGCAGCCGTCGTCAGGCTTCTTCTTGGGGGGACCCTCCAACGGCTGCAAACATTCACAGACTATTTTATTATTATTTAATCTAATTAATCCGCTCGATCCAACTCCTTGGCAAAAGACCGAAGCCTACCTAGACCAGAAGGTGGTTGAAATCCTGGTCTAGGTAGGTTAAGGTTATTCAACCGTTGAATCAGAGCATACTCGAGCCATTCTTAATGTACAATGTTTGTAAATAACTTATTGCACAAAATTCCAGGATGCTCGGTTTGGCATCGACTTTGAAGTATTATCAGCTATATGCATTTTAAGGAATGAGCTCACCTAGAGGCATTGCTACTTCTATGATAAAGTTAACAGTAAGAGTACCTATGTTCGCAATGTTTACAATTATTGTACTTGGCCTAATTAATTTTAGAAGATACGCTATCGGCTTTCATAATATATTCATAGCAAAATTTGCGTCCGAACCGGTGAATTTTTATCTCCAGGAAGCCTTTTCAACCTACGTAGTAGGTAGATTGTTGAATTTGATTTTGTTTCGTAACACGATCAATGTGCAACGTCTCTAATAGCAAATTTGCTGTCTATCCTGACTATCTCGGATCCACTAACCACAAACGCGTACGCCACAGTATCAATGGCGATCACATGCTTCCTGGCATAGTTCTGCAGCGCTCCCGTGAGGAACGCCTGCGGGAAGTAGAACCCTGAGATCCAGAACACCTTCGGGATGCCTCCCTCGGCCCAACTGTTCATAAAAGCCACACGCTGGCAGAGGTCTTTGGTCCACGATGCTGCCAACAAACATGTTTCATAAAACACCCTGTTCTGGTAGCTTTTCAAATCATTAGTAACGCGGTATTTAGGTACCATGATTTGTGTTATTTTAAGTTAAGTGTTCCAATAATTTGGCACAAAAAAAAACTTAACCATCGTAGGGAAAAACAATACTACCGATGCATTAATTTATCAAAATATTATATAAGTCCGTTCACTGTTATAATCGTCCTAACATCACTCAGACTAACACATCATCATCATCATCACCAGCCTATAATAGTCCACAGTGGCGGATTTACAAATTTGCCGCTAGAAGGCTATTCAATTTTTGCCGCCCCTACCTACTGACTTTTGAAATTCAATAAGTTACATTTATTCAGAAATTGCAACTTTATGATTTTTGTTCTATCGTCCTCATTACATCGGCTTTTTCCCGTTATTAGTATGATTGTGAACTAGGTGATATTTCTGTCAGTTACTAGATTATTTTTGCAACCCGCTATGTAGTGACGAGTACACTGGTACCCAGGGCTGTAGCCAGAAATACTTTTCGGGGGGGTCGAGCCTTAGACCCAATATGCAACATCTTCATATACTTATGGTAGTTATGATAGTACCCGGAGTGGTTTTCAACCAAGCACTTTAAAAAAAACCGATTGAAAAATAATAACCATGAGTAACGGCGAGCGGAGCGAGCCGCAATTTTTTTTGACATTTTTCCGATGTTCTGTAAAAAAGTATGCAAAAGTGTGACAAAAAGAGAGTCATTTCTAGCTCTCATAAATTTCAAAAACTGCGGTGGAAATTTTGGAGATTGGTTTGGTATGCCAGCAACAAAGAAAAAAATGTGAGAAACACAAAAAAGACGAAAAAAGAAATAACATCGAGCGTTACATTTTGAAGATTAAGAAAATAACTACTACTACAGAATGGGTGGCGAGCGAAGCGAGCCGCCAAATTTTTGACATATTTTCGGAAGGCTGATAAAAATTAACAAAAGACTACAGAATTAACTAAATTTTTTTTTTTTTGCGACTTCTGAGCTTCTGTAAAATAGAATCAAGAGTGACATAAGATTATGATTAGCAAACCCTGAAACTTTTAGAGCCTTTGCGGTGGTAATTATGGAGTTTGGTGAAGTAAAAAAGATAAAAAGACAATTTTTTTATTACTTTTTCGGATGGTCACTTGGTAGTACATATAATACAAATTATAACAGTGAGCGGAATGAGCGCCGATATTTTGTTGTGTTTGCGGCCGCAGAAAATGGTTGAGAAATTGTGACATTTTCGCAAGGTTGTTAATAATCTTAGAATAATTCAGAATTAACGGCGAGCGGAGCGAGCCGCGAAATTTTTTGTGACTTTTTCGGTCGTTACCAAATAGTTTAGAAAAGTATGTTATAAATAAGTAAAGACATAACAGTAATCGGAGGGAGCAATTCAATTACGGAAAAACAAGAAAATAGGTCTATTGATTAAGTGCTTATTTTGTAAGCCTAAAGAAATAAAGTTATTGAATCTGAATCTGTATTTACGAAATTAAAAGTAATGTCGTGATCTGCCTGCCTAGCTGGAATCGGCCGTAAATGAATGCGATGCGTGCACCCGAAGAAAAGTTTGAGTTTTCAAGAGAGAATAATTTAAAGAAATATTTAAGTGCTGCGTGCTTACATACAATACAATGTATGTAGATACACAATAGGAATCGCATGGCACGGAGCGCGAGCGCACCCCGTCCGCCACCGACGACTCAGAGCGCGCTGTCGTTAATCGGAGATGAAATTAGACGAAAATTTTTTTGTAAATTTTGTACAGTTTAAAACAATACGAACAATTTCTATTAAATAACATGTTAACAATCCGGTTAATGGTGACAATGAGATCAAATAAGTTTTACATTAAGTATCTTTTTGCGAGATTTTAAATTCGCAAAATCATTTAACTCGTCGTATGAAATCTTGTTCATTAGTTCTGACTTTAAGCAAAAGAGATAAAGCGTTAATAAAAAAAATTAAAGCGCTTTTCTCGCGCGCGGCAACCCGATCGCGACGCGGAGCGGATGCGTTCGTGGCACGTGCTCGTGCTGTCAATTCGTCCAGACACTCCGAACAGTCATGTAAAGTATGTCATTCGTTCCCTTCCCGCGCCGCAACTCAAAAACTACTACGCAAATACATACGTACCTAGTAGAAAATAAATATTTAAATGTTGAAACATAACAAGTATATTTTACAGTGCGTTTAGTAATCTTTTTTAAACGGATTACGAACGTAATGTGTTGTGTATACATATACTCGTAATTATAAGTTTTTTTTATTATTTGGGGTAAATTTGCCGCCCCTCTAAATCTGCCGCCCTAGGCTCCAGCCTACTTAGCCTATTGGTAAATCCGCCACTGAGTCCACTGCTGGACATAGGTTTCCCCTAACGAGCGCCATAGATGGCATTATCATTTGGGGGTTATTGCCCATAATCCCCACGCTGGGCATGCGGGTTGGGGATCGCAGTTCGGTGGAGTTGTTCTGCAGAGGGCGCTGCTGCCCGCCCCCCGGTGTGTTTCCCTTAGTCGCCTCTTACGACACCCACGGGAAGAGTTGGGGTGGTGAAATTCTATGCCGGCACCACACGGCCCAGACTAACACACTCAACTCAATATCTAATAATACACAAACTTTTGCCTATTTTATGTAGATATTAGAAGGATGAATGTTGGGTAATAATATAACACCAATGGGTGCTATATTATTTCGTTCAAATTGTAAACTACCTAAAAGTTCTCTTTTTAATTTTTAATGAATTTGACTTTACGATACAGAAATGACGTGACGTTTGAGCAGAACCGTATTATTTTCGTGACGTTAGGATATTAGTGTTCTGTGGATTCGACCTTCTTTTGACCACAATATCGTCTGATCGTAAATTGAAGTGTGACTAAAGACGTATCACAAAGGTCTAGAAGATACATATTCACTCTATTAAAGAATACTATGTTGTAGTTGGCCGAAAAAATAAAACAAAAGCAAAGGCACCGACTAAGACAGAATTCAAAAATGATCCTATTAACCTAATCGTCGCGTAGCTATTGATTTTAAAAGTCTTGCGCGTACAAACGAATCAGCCCAAAAACAAAGGTTCTGTACGAAATAATATTACTTTGAATGTTTAGCGTAATATTACTTTATTGAATTCTACCTGCTTAACAAATAACGTAGAAAATTTTATCAACGAATGACGTCGGGTGTTGATTACATTTTACTTAGAATTATGTACTTACTGAATTACTGCCAAGGTTCCTTTTTTACATTTGATTTTGCATTTTTAGGGTTCCGTTTAATCGGAATCCTTAAATTTTCCTCATGTAATCAAATCTGTACTTTTTACCTCTAAGCTTTTTAACTCTAAGCAGCCAGAAGATGGCTGGAAACGACGTGGTCGGCGACGTAAAAGATGATTGACGACGAGGTCGACGCTTGAGTATTACGTGTCTTTTGATTCAGAGCGGTGGGAGACCTCAAAAGACTGAGATATTTGCACGTGAGTGAAGGAAAAGGCGAAGTTATCTAGTAGTGCGACAAAATAAGCGAAAAGAGTTCACCCATAATATTTCTATACCTAATTGGCAAAAGTTCGAACCCTCGGCCCGCGAGTTATACTCGCACTTGACAGATCTAGTTTATTTATTTATTTTACTTACCCAATGGTTTGAGAGATGGATAGGCCTTAGAGCTCCATATAACAGGCACGGCGTTCCGCGCAAGACTCGTCGCCATGTTTTCCAAAGCTTCTGACATCACCACTAATCCTTTGAGGGCTTTTAGCAGGTCCCTGTTCAACAATTTTCTTGTTAGTAGAGTCTTGTACACGACTTTGCCGTGCCGCGTTAAGGACGCGGTTACTTTGTATTTTTCACTAAAGATACTTCTATGCCGAATAAAACCACTAGACACTAGGGTTAGTTTTCAAAAAGTAATATCCTCTTATTTGTTTGTAAGTTTTACAGGACAAATATCATCAGCATTTTCATAGCAGCAGCCAAATAAACTATCTGAAACATCAAATTAGGGTGTAAAGTTCGACGCAGAGTCAATCAAGTGTATAAGGTTTCCAGATGATGAAGCTATTCCCGAAACACAAAAGGAAACTTATAGGATTAAGACAAAAATAGTCAAAAATAAATCCAAAATACTTATAACATCTAAAATCAATATAACACTAGTGATATTACCAAACACAGTAGACAAAACTAGAATTCAAAATGTTGAAAGTTCTAAATATTTAGGGAATAAGCTAACAGCGGCCTGAATAGCTATGGCAAAATAGACGGTTCACTACAAAAAACATATAAGTATGTCGCTGTTATGTCTTATAGTCAAGTTACAAAGAAGTAAAAGACTATGAAGTTAAAGACATGGAGGATATTGCATCATTACACCGACAAGGGCTAGTCTTTAGTTTATAGAACAAATAAATATAACATTAAATAAAAAAAAATCGATGCAAAATCGAAATAATTATCAAAAACGGATGACAATAATAACTGACATGAAACCTTATAGCAGAATGAATCTCCGTAAATTATAGAGGTATACTTGGTGTGAACTTTCGCTCAAAATTAACGAGTTTTCCGTAAAAATATCGTTGTGTTGATAAGGTGTGTCGTCATGTACAACAGCCTTAAGATATCTACTAGCAAGTCTTTTTAGTTTGTACTAAACAAAATAAGTTTACATTAGTCGATAATGCGTTTTCAGAAGACACGCGCCTAATGGGTACAAAGGCGCGATGGTTATTTTTGGACCTTTTATGAATCATATTACTGTGCTCAAGAATGGATAATGTCTATTTTAAAAGCTTTGTCGAACATGTTAAAAATTCATACGCGTGAGGGACTTTCGTAATTGACATTAGCATTTCTCTTTGAAAACTAAAAAAAAAATAAACAAAACTCGTTAATCATAATCACGTCACATGTTGAACGTGTGAAGTGAATAGGTGTCTTCTAGACCTCCATGATCCACCGTCGGCCACATCTTCACTTTCCATCAGGTGAGATCGCGGTCAGACGGAGGTCTATCAGTTATAAAAAACGTTGCTTCCGTCAGAACTTCGATGTTCGTCAGTCGGAATGAAAAAGTACTGAAACCTCCTGTTCATCCTCTGCTAGTTTTCCTAAGTCGACTCCTACGAGATCCAAGTGCTGAGTAAGATGGGTATGGCATTTAACGGCGCGACTGCTATGGCAACCATTTTTATAATAAGACAATAAAACTGCAAGCCCTAAAAATTACATTATGACAAATTTCATGTACTACCATCTCTTTACATGTAATTTGAATAAAATATATACTTTTACTTTACTTTTTACTTTTACAAGTTCAAAATACTGGGTTATAGGGCGACTCGGGTAGATCAAGACGAACAACTATTGTTCTATGACATTGTCTAATTCAATAAAATTATTCTTCGATACAAAAAAATATTTAAGTAAATTTCCAGTTCTGATTATCTTATGATCAGAAGCCGGTCACAGATTAAAGCTATAATATGAACGCAGCACAAACCAGTAACAGATTATGACAAGTCTATTCGGTATCGAGCAAAAACTAAAGGGATTGTGTTGTATTTCGTTTTGGAAAAGTCAAAGAAGTCTTGATTTACCCAAGTCGCCTGTAAGAGATTATTGAGTACTTACCTATAACCCGCATAACTCTACCTGAAATGATGTTATGTTTCTAAAACAAAATTAAATGAAGGTGAGTTATTAAATACATTAGATATATGTATATGTGAGGTCGTACCTGAGCGAGCTGCTTATGACTCCCAGCAGTCGGTTGTACCGAATAGCTTCCTGCATCAGGACAGTGTTCAAGGACTCCTTGTACGAGACCGGGTAGCTGCAACAACATCACAACTTAGTACTGGAGTCTGCCGGCGCCGCGCAGTGTAAGAAAAACGCAATCTAGCGGGATTTAATTCCGGATGATACGGAACTCATTTATTTGATTGTAATAATTTATAATAAGTGTTTTTATAGTTTAATAAAACCATTTGTTTAATTATGTAATTTAAAAAGTGAAAAATTCTGAAAATAGGCATATTACCCGTTTATTGTGGGCAGGGAAAGCATTGACAAAACTTCTGGCTCCAATTTACTTCTATTTCTTTGTGTTATGTTACTTAATCCTGCTAAATAGGGATCAGATGAGATTAATCTATTTAGGAGATCTGAATTTGTATCCACGCGCGAAGTTTTTCTTGTGAACAATTATCTATAGTAACGATTGTCTTTGTTTCGTGGCTCTTGGGCTTCTTCCGATGACTGGCCAATTGGTATGTACTGATACATGATGGTATAACATCTTCACCATAAAGCCGCACCGCGCGCCGGCCAGTGCGCGGTGCGGCTTCGCTGACCACACGTCCAGAAACACACCTCGGGTGTGCCACTAATACTCATACTGGAATTATGTAGCTAGTATGCGATATAATAAATGATAATAAATAAATAATGTTGGACAATGTACACAGCATCATCTAGCCCCAAGCTAAGCAGAGCTTAAATATTTCTTGATCGTAACAAAAATAAATAAAAACGACTATTAAATATCAAAGCGTGCACTAGGTAGGTAGGACACCCTAATATAGTTTTTTATATTTCTATGTGTATTAGTATTTTTATTTATTTATGTATTAGTAATTATTTTATAATATTCTTATGAAGTCTGATTAAAAACTTTTTTTTTTAATATTTTTATAACACCAAAACAAAGGTTTCTCTTTCACGACCTCTGTGGCGAGGTGGACGAAGGTCCGCCTGCGACGCATCAGGTTGCGGGTTCGAGTCCAGCCTCTTAAACAAATATTATAAATTTTTACACACTTTGGGTGACATTATTGAATTTTTCATACGGAACCCAAAATATTGCGGGGTTTCAAATCGGTCCAGTAGTTTTTAAGCCAATTCAATTCAAACAAACAAACAAGTAAATCTTACCTGTATATATTATATCTATAGATATAGATTATCTTACGTATGCATAATGTATTTCAGGTCAAGCTGAGCGGGTACTATAGCCAGTATCTCCTTGGCGGCCTTCTCCGTCGCCTCCTCAGCGGTAAGGCCGCCGCCGCCGCTCACCTCCTTCGGTTGCAGGCTTGCTAGGGTGGCTGTTGTAAAAGTTAAATATATTTATTTATTTTGTTAGAACATACAAAAAAAAAATACATAAAAAGGGAGGAGAAAACCGACAGATTTTGTCTTTTTTCTTTTTTTTTGTTGTGTTTTTTGGACATTCAGCTTTAGGCCGTATTTTATTTCTTTCTAACATTATTATGCCAAGAAAAGAAAACATAGCCTTTGCTGCCATAGCTAAAAGGATAGGAATTTTTACAAAAAGGCAAACAATATAGGAAAGCTTAATTTATAACTCAAAGTTGCATACAAATTCGGAAAGCGAAAAAAATGTAGTACAGAACATAAGCCTCTCACTAATATTTCTCTATCGTCATCTTCAGTTTATAATAGTCCACTGTTGGACATAGTTTGGATGGGAGGCCTATATCTATAGTTAAGCAATAATGTGAGTATGCGTGGAAATTATTATAATTCCTACGAATTCCTATTGTAAGACGAAAGTAAATTAATTCTTTCAAATTCAAAGATATTTATTGCTTTACTCGGGCAGCCGTAGGGTTATATGGTTTAGATTTTTCATTTAAAAATTCGTTGACGGAATAGCAACATCTAGAAATAAGTTACCATTTTTTACCATTTTTAAGATCTTGTATGGGGCTAAGTTTTTTAGAGAAAATAATGCTGGACAAGTCACATAGAAATATCTAGCATCAAGCTAAGCAGAGCTTGTGTTATGGGTACTACATAACTGATATACATAATATTAGACGAGTACATAGGTAGATATTTTTTACTATACATAGAAAACGACCAGAACACCCTGAAAAAATATTTGCAGATCGTACAAATATTAATTATTGTATTATAAATGGTTACTAATCGTCAGCAAAATTAGCAGGTAACTCTGAATTTGAAAATAAATCAATATTTTGTGGTGTTACAACTTCATAAAAAGCAGTTGCATCTCTGCTGGCAAAATATAATTATAGGATTATTTTCCATGTGCGATTCAATGCTATTTGCACACCTGCTTGCGGGTTGAATACATACACTACTGTAGTTATAAGATCTGACATGTACAGTAAGCTTCAGAGAAAAGGATACACCCCTTAATAATGACATCGAACCGTTTAAGATTTTTGTTCATTGACTAACAAGTAGTGGTGGCTAAGCGATTCAGACATCTGCTCGGCATGCCGAAGGTCCTGGGTTCGGATCCTATGAATACAACTTCACTTTTTGATGTTTTATTTTTGCTTTCAGCTTTTGTTAGTTTATTGGTGGTTATTGTAATATTTTCGAAAACAAATATTCAGAAGGTATTAAGTAAATGTATACAAAATATGGTGTATAAACAATATTTATTTATTTCTCTAATTATTTACATACTTGTCATAATAGTCTTTATTTAATAAAAAATATTACACATCAAAAATTTTAAAACCATAATAGTAAATGAGTAACAAATTGATTACAGTAAGTAGGTATTATGCTTAGGTTATTTATAAAAAAAAAACAAAAGAGATAAGAACGTTAGTCTTCGGTTAAATTTGTTCAAAAATAAGGTTCAAATATGAAATATTGATATCTGTGCATGTGAGAGTAAGAACCAACATGCTAACTGTAACAGTTAAGCAATTTATATCTTTCTCTTTTCACAGTTTTTGATAACCCTTTAAACATAACATAAGAAAAATATGCGAGGTCAGATGGAGTATCGTTAACACAAAACTTCTTGAAAAAAAAAAGAAATAGATGGATACCTGTTATATTATAATTTCACTAAAATTTAAGTTTAAAAGCATCTGACCCCATAAGTTTTTTATTGGATTTAGGTCCGGGCTTTTAGCCGGCCACTCCGTTGTTTTTCTTGGCCTTCAACCAGGCTTGGATGGTTCGGGGCCGATGAACTGAAGAATTATCCTGAACTAGGTATATTTGGCCTTCAGGATATGCGACATGCATAGACGGCAGCGTTACGTCCTTCAAAACTTCAAGGCATCGGTCACTGTTCATGCGGCTGCCAGTTTCTCTAGCACGCCTGGATGACATCCGTCCACAGTAACCTACAAACAATAAACCTTTTTATATCTGTTGCAATGATGTTAGTAAAAATGTCAACAATACACCATATTTATATACATATTTATAATATGATATTTACCTAGTGTTAGGCCCCCTTAGCCTTGTTCTGAGGTCTAATATGTTTTTAGGATTTATCCTCTATCCTACTTTTCTCCATAAAAAGACACTCCAAAAGTTTCAGCACTGCAGGCGTAGTTTTGAAGGGATCTTCTGAGTGAACTTCCCTAATATTACGATGTTGCTCAGATTCATTGATATAAAGCCATTGGGCGAGGGCCTTGGCGATCACAGTTCACATCACTTTTATATCCATCTCCGAACTGTTTTTCTCTTTTTTTTTTTTTTTTTTTTTTTTTGGTTTTTATAAAAGTTGTTAATCAAACCATTATTATTAAAACTGTTTCAAAACAGGAATAGATATCGCATAACACAAACACCTTTATTAACGGCAGATTTGCACAACACTTAATGATTTGTCATGTCAATTTTAAAGTCAACCCGCAATAGCAAATAATTATTTATTTGCGTTGAGGGTGACTTTAAAATTCAATATCAGTCAATCAGTAGCAAACAATATATTCTACCATCACATCTGCTAACCACAGAACACTAATATCCTAACGGAAAGAAGTAAGACTCCATAGAATAAAAATGCCAACACTAGAGCACACTAGCGCCGCTACTTTGTGCCCACGGAACTAACGCTTGGCGGGAGTTTTAAATAAAAACGGCGCTCTATTCAATCTTTTGTAAGGTGCTTACTTTTTTTGCGACTATTTATCTATTAAATGAATGGTGAATATTCAACATTTTGTTGAATATCCGCCATTCACCTGATAGATAGTCACACAGTAAGTATTTTGATGATATATTAAAAAAACAAGCATTTTTAAATGATTTGTAATATGTTTATTTTCTTTTGCAACCATAACAATTTTCAAGCAGGTCTTAGTTTAAGTTTAGTCATCATGTGGTCTTCATACCATACCATTTATCCAAATTTTTAGGTGCTCAACTGCATTCGGCATTCTAACAAATCCATCAATAGACAGTGACTTAGACCTGGCACCAACAAATCCTATTGAAAGAATCTCTTCATTTCAATTAAGTGTTTAAGATGGGGACTCGAGTGTCCTGTTAGGTCTAAAGGAAATAAAGTACTTTGATTTTGACTCCTTTGGGTCAAAATTGATTCCCTTTTTAAGATCTGGATTGTCTCCATTCAATGCATCAAATAATTGCTCCATTTTTTCGATGACCATTGTTGTGCTCCTAGCTTTTTGTGAAAGTTCATCTGAAAGAAAGAAAACATAACATAATAATAAAAGTTGTTGTTGCAAGCTTTTTAAAGTTCTCATACTCGTGCCCTGAAGTCATTGAAGATGGTTCGATCGACATTAATTAACTTATTGAGGATGGATTGATGGACGCTAAAGACACGGATATTAATGTGGAAGTATTAATGTACTCACCTCATAGTAGCGGAAACCTGTGAAAGCACAAAGTTAAAACATCTTCGGTTCCGTTTTTGGTGGAAATACGGCATTTAGCCCACTTTCGGTTTTAAGCCATTGTCAATCCAAATAACCTTTCAAAAAGTCGAAATCTTTCAAGATTATTAAAATGTTCTGTTGTTTACGATCACAAAATAAGCAATAATTTTTTAACGGTCTACCGTTTGGCGTTTGGCACGGCTTTCATTCCTTCAAATTAATGACAGTGTTACAGGGACATTTGGGTGTCATGTCAAGATTTTATGCATAGATTTTCTTTCTCTTTCTAACGTATAGCGCCATCTCATCTGATTTAATATGCCCAAGTACTTGTGCTGTTGGCATTTTCTGCTTAGCGAGTTGACAGCCCCTGCTGCTAACCAACTGAGTCTTAATTTCACCGACTGACATAAGAAGCACGATAGCCGGGTGGGTAACAAAGCGGCTTAGAGTGCAGGTGGCCTGATGGGACCCTGGTTCAAACCTTTGGTTGTAAAATAAATTTTGTTAGATTTGATATTTTGCATGTTGTCTTGGCTCGACAGTGGCGACATGCAAAGAATAATGTTTTAAAACGGGGTGGATATTTTTCTCTGAAGCTTTTTTTATTCAACAAATTTCAAAGAAGACTAACGTTCTTATCTATTTTGTTTTATTTTGCTATCGTTTTGGTTTTGTGAATATATAGGTTTAAGTAATTAATAACCTAAACATAATACTTACCTACTATAATCAATTTGTTACTCATTTAATATTATGGTTTTTAAATTTTTGATGTGTAATATTTTTTATTAAATAAAGACTATTATGACAAGTATGTAAACAATTCGAGAAATAAATAAATATTGTTTATAAACCATATTTTTGTATACACTATTCAATATTTGTTTTCGAAAATATTACAATAACCACCAATAAACTAACAAAAGCTGAAAGCAAAAATAAAACATCAAAAAGTGAAATTGTATTCATAGGATCCGAACCCAGGACCTTCGGCATGCCGAGCAGATGTCTGAACCGCTTAGCCACCACTTCTTATTAGTAATTGAACAAAAATCTTAAACGGTTCGATGTCATTATTAAGGGGTGTATCCTTTTCTCTGACGCTTACTGTACCTATAATAATGTATTCGGCAAATAAATGATAAAAAATAAATGATTTGATCAGCCGTGTGGTGCCGGCATACAATTTCACTACCCCCACTCTTCCCGTGGGTGTCGTAAGAGGCGACTAAGGTACACACTGGGGGGGGGGGGGGGCGGGCAGCAGCGGCCTCTGCAGAAACACTCCACCGAACTGCGATCCCCAACCCGCATGCCCAGCGTGGGGATTATGGGCAATAACCCCCAAATAATAACTAATGCCATCTATGGCGCCCATTAGGCGCCTATGTCCAGCAGTGGACTATTATAGGCTGATGTTGTTGTTGCTGTAAATGATTTGATTTGAAAATCAAGTACTAACAGAGGCAAGTGTGAGTCTCCGCCATGGCGTAGCTGATGTTGGCGTTGCTGTGAAGGCCAAAGAGAGCAGGGTCGTCCTGCAGCGGCAGAGTCCGGATGAACTTGGTGTAATCATCTATGGTCGCGCTGGCCGGTTGCTGGCGGGACGGGAACGGGTTGGCGCGATCAGATTTACAGACATTTAGTAAAGACTACTGCTGAGCCGCTCAGCTTTGCACAGGTATTCAAATACTTTACACACAGCCATACACGTTGGGTAAAATTATTGAAGGTTTTATACGTATCTCTAATATTTTCAGATTCTGATGTTGAAAGAATTTTACAAATCGGTTCGGTAGTTCCGGAGCTTATTCATTGAAACAAAAAAATCTAATCTTTCCTCTTTATAATATAAGTAAACCAAATTAACCATCCATACCAAAATATAAAAAAAAAATCGTATTTTACTACATTAGAATTAAGATATTACATTCTTTTTTTTCTATTTTCTAAAAAAGAGTATCGTAATTACAATGGGGAATCGAATATTGCAACCCCCAGAAACCTCGACATCCTGTGAATAAAAATCTGGTGGCAAGCAAAACCCGTCAAACCTGTTTGAATTGTCCCTGATCGTCGAAGTAGAATCTATCGGAGAGGACTTGCATGGAGTAGTAATCAGCGAGCAAAGTGAGCAGGCAGCGCCGATCCCAGTCGTCTGTGACGCGCCCGCCGTAGTTTATGTGGCCGGCAGTGTACGTCAGCATCTGCGGAGGAACAGGGGAATGGGGAATGGGGAAAGGGAGAAATCTTATAAGTTCTTTACAAAAGTGTACTGTTGTCATTGTAGGGTTATTTAGTGGGTTTTCTATCAGCATTCCGGTTATGCCTTAGTATATTCGGGTATTTTGGAAGACTTGTGTTGCTGGAACTCTATATGATTAACCCTGACGTGTCCTGGTGATTCTGTGGATACAGAACCAACAGAACACGTCAGCTCCGTAGCGTGGATACGCTGTAAAAATCAAAATTGTAAATCAAAGTGCCTTCCTTACCTACTTTCATGGTATTATGTCATAAAGCATACTGCTGTGGGGGAACGCCGCAGATAAATAACATCATATTTGAGAGAAGAGGGCTGTTCGTGCAATCTATAACATGGGTCCCAGAGAAACCTTTTCTTGCCAACATTCACATGTATTCAGACAACATCATTAATTTATTTTTTATCGATACGCTTGAAAATTAAAAGCTTAGGTATCTTTAAGAAAGCGCGCTATACAAACTGCTCATAATAGAAAGTCATTATATTAATGTTAAAAATTGTGTAATTTTAAGTAACGTATGATTTACCAAGTGTTAGTTATTAATTATAAATAGTAATTTTACTAAAAATAACTTTTAAAGGTGTTTTATCCTGTTGAGTTATTGTTAAATTTGTAATTATAGTTCGACCGAAACCGCTGTACCGCTCCCTAAGAAAGTGCGGCGAAGTGGGGGCCGAGGAAAAAAGAGCAAGAATACACATGAGATCGATATTGTCGGATATATCTTACGATATCGTACCAATATAAACAATATTTTTGTTTTATATATTATATCGATATGTTTATATTTTTTTATAACTAAATTATCTACAGATATTCTGACAGAGCTTCTGCTTCAACTTCATCTTCCGTTTCGCCATCGGAATTTGAATCAGAGTCGTTCTGCAAATTTATAATTAATGGATCGATAATAATATCAAATCTACTATCGCGATCCCAGTAATTGTTTTAATTTTTTTGGACATGATCATCACATTTCTGCCATTTTTCCGCCGTGAACTCCGAAAACAATGTATTCAATAAGTTTATCTTTTCATCTAGAGAAGAGTTAATATGGTTATGAGCTATATTGTTTTTAATATCAGCCCAGACTAACTCTATGGGATTCAAATCCGGATGGTACGGCGGTAATCGTAGAACAGTATGTCCATTGGCTTTCAGGAGTTCATCAATTCTGTACACGGGCTCTTTTTGTGTATTATCGATAAGAAGTTGCAGTTAAGATTTTGTCATAGCTTCCGAAAATTCAACATTGTGGCGCCGTAATCAGTTCTGCATTTCGGTTTTGAGGCTTGCTATGGTTGGCTTCTTGTCAACCTGAACGCTGTGGTAAGACGCGTTGTCCAAGACAACCACAGAATTCGGAAGCAATTTATCTTTTAACTTTTCATCTACCCACTTATAAAAAGTAGGCCCGTTCATGTCTCCATGATAGTCGCCGGTCTTAGCATCTGATTTGAATATCGTCAATGCACCATCAACCAAGCCATTTCGACATCCAGCGTGAAGAATTACCAAACGCCGTCCTTTTCCAATATCAGCATGAATTCCAGGTTCGGACGATGATTGCCAACATTTGCTTACATGGTGACTGGCGTTAATGTATGTTTCATCAAGGAAATATATGTTGCGGTTTTGCGTTCTGTAATTTCTGATTTGTGTTAAGTATTTTTTCCGCCACACTACAATATTAGGCTGCTCTATAAGGAGATGTCTCTTCGATTTGCATTTTTTGAAACAGTAACCTATTGTGTGTAAGAGGCTCCTTAGAAATTCTCGTGCACAATTTAATATGCCATCTTGTTTCAAACTTGAAAGTAACTTACGGACACTTGGCACTCTTTTTTCAAATTCATAAAACTGATGAATTTTTCTTCTGATAACTCCTAAATCAAAATCATCAACAACATGTTTTTTCTTTATAGTTATTGGTTGTTTTGGCGAATTAAATTTCAATCGGCCCAAATTTTCAGTTGATGAATTGCCCTCTTTTATCACATTTCTTGCGGTTTTTTCGCAGTACCCCGTAGCGTCTGCCACGATTTTGGCAATATTTGCATCACTTTTATATTCAAAGCTCTCTCTGTCTGCTTTTCTTTTCTTAAAATATTCGGCCACTTTAAAAATTATGGCCTTGACATCACGAGATAGCGCTCGGCCCATCTTTGGATATTTATCTCATGTGTATCTGACATAGACCGTCCGGTACAAAGGCGACCTACTGCCGTGAGCGTCGACGGCAGACTGATGGATCGGAGCGGCCGATACTTCCCCCCCGTCTCGCCGCGCGCATACCTCAGGAGCGGTACAGCGGTTTCGGTCGAACTATAGTTAGATTCTAAACAGTGTTTAGTGTCTACTTTGTGAAATATTTACGTTAAATAAAAAATTTAAGGTTCTTTAAAAAAACAAACTAAAAAAATGAACTGACCCTGATGGGCACCTCGGCGTACTCATCGAGGAACATGTGCAGCTGCGAGATGCAGATGCGAAGGTCCCCGTCCGTGAAGTCGTAGGGGATGTTGAACCCGAGCGGGCCGAACTTGCGTCGCTCCAGCACCACGCCGTGGAACAGGCATAGCGAGAACAGCAGCCACTGGAATCAAACAGCGATATAAACCTTGCTAGACATATTCATTAATACATTATAATATACGCTTTTAATATAGTCGTAATTCTAGGAGTTGGACGTTGACATTACCACACAGTTTGTAAAGCTTGCACCGCGCTAGTGGTCGACAGTGTTACACGAGCGCGGGTGAGTCTCAATTAAAAATTAAAAATCTAGTAATTTGTTTAATATTTTATTATTTTTTGGCACACTATTTTTTTGCGCATTAAACACCTTTGCACAAGATGTACAAGGTGTTTAATGCATATCATATCTATTTTGCATACCAGTTGCATCACTACGTCTGAAACTAACTCCAATGTCGTCCAATGCCAGATTTAATTTGACAACAATAAGTGACATAATTAAAGCATAATTTAATACAAAACTTCAAATTCTTAAAATAATTACCAACAAAATGAAGCTACCGTAAGCTAAAATACGCCATCTACATGAAAAACAAGGAAACTGTAGATAAACCTTGAACTGCGGCACTTTTCCCTCGTTGGAGCTCATGTAGTCCGCGAAATCGGGCACTTGGTTCAGGTAAGCTTTGAGCAAGTTCGCCTTGATGCCCCTAGGTGGCTCCACTGTCATTTTGTAACCTGGTTTCAAAGGGCTTTTTGTTATAGTTTACCTACTTCTAAATTGTTTCTTTTATTTAATAATGATGAGCTTAAAAATCAAATAGTAATTAAAATAAACTTAAATAATATGTAATTAGGTATACATACATTGTTACAAATTGTATGAATAAGAATGAATAACAATCTAATACTCAGTAGAATCATAAGTTTAGCCATTCCTACTTCATAATTCACCAAGGCCTATTTGTAATAATACATATAATAACAATATTTAGTCAGAGATAAAACGTTAGATGTAATTTTGCCATGTTGCATTTTATTAGGCCAAGCAGAGCTTTTGTCAAATAACTCATATACTTATTACATTGATAGATATACTACTACATTATATAGATATTTTTACTATAGTACAAAGTGAACACCCAGCTCAAATTATTATTGAGAGTCTCCTCCCGCCTTTAACATAATCACCAACCTTGGTCGGTTGTGATCGCAGTAGTGGTGTTAGAAGTACTCAGAAGGAACCTGCTGCCCTTTATCATCTCATCAATTTATAAGGCCTAAGTCCCTAAGTCGGCTCTTACGACATCCAGGGGCTGAATTTATAAATAAATAAACAATGCCGGACAATCCACAGCATCATCTAGCCCCAAGCTAACGAGAGCTTGTGTTATGGGCATATTATACATAGAAAATGACCAGAGCACCCTGAAACAATATCCTGTACAGCAGATTATAGAAACATTTGTCAGGAATCGAACCCGACCTTCGACCACCGCGCCACAGAGGCGGGGTAGACATTCTCACGCCATGACTCCACATGGCTATAATGGGACAATTTGTGAGATACCATTCTGCAGTAGTGCCACCGGGAAGTTGGGTGAGGGCGTGGAGGTGAGCCAGAGCCGGAAGTCCTTGTGCACCGCCTCCGGCTGGATCTGTTCCACGTTCAGCTCGAGGATCGGCATCCAGGACGGGGACAGGTGGCAGTTCTGTTACAAGCGTAAAACTACATTGTTTACCGAGGGGGAAAATACCTATTTGTAATGAGGGGACACTCGATACACAGCCGTTTAAGGCTGAATATTAAATATTGTTAATTTATTAAAACACACGAGTTAGGAATCGCATTTTCTCAGAGTGTTACACGGTGCTTTTTTTCATTCCTCGGAGATTTCATAATATCATTAAAAAAGACAAAAATTTTAGTACTCACTCGCATTTTAGTACCTAAGATAGCAATGCCTCATGGTTAGAAATAAAATAAAAAGAAAAGTATATAACGTAAAACTTAAAGTATCATAAAATATAATAGTGCTATATCGATAATCTTGGATTATCGACATAGTGGGCTGACCATATCTCGCAAAAAACCTAAAACCCTATTCGTACACCGTGAGTCGGCAAACGTAGGACTTTCTCCGACTTGGTGGGATTACGATCTGTGAAACCTGCATGCAGTTGCTGAATGCGGCATTTGAAACGGTGCTACGGCGCTCATTAGGGGAGGCCTATTTTCAGCAGTGGACTAGAGCTGATGATGATGGGAGTTACCTGGAAGAAGACCCAGTTCCCGAAGTCGCAGCCGACTTTCATCATGGCCTCCGCCAGCGGACCCTGGCCCTGCCCGAGGGAGATGCTCTCGAACCGCTTGCCCATCTTCATCTTTTCCGCAAACTTCATCAGATCTGGAAAGAACCGGTATTGCTTATGCTTGATTATTAGTACACTACTTTGGTGATCGATAAATTAAGGAGCGGGGAATCTGACTGAAGTTTTTCACGATAGCTACGCTATGTACTAAGCGGTGAAGCTTCAATCATGGCTACTATGATACTATGGTAATGTTAAAAGTCAGGAATAAATATCACTTGAAATTAACTGCGTGAAATGAGACGCTCGGGCGACCCTGGGGAAGCAAATTCTGCGCATACCACCTCACATCACAGACCTCAGTGCTGGGCTGCACAACAGATTCAGATTCAATAACTTTATTTCTTTAGGCTTACAAAATAAGCATTTAGACAAGTCAAATTTCATACAGTTACCTAATTATTATAAAAAAAGAAATAAGTTGTTATTGATTCTCTTCACTTAAATTTTTGTCCTCTAGTGGAAGAAGTGAAAAAGAAACCACTAGTACATTTGTTTATAACTTGTGTCTAATACAATGTTTGTTTTGCCTTTCTAAATCTAAGTGTAATGTGATTTATCTACATGTCAATAATTATTATGATCGGTACTGTCCTCTCCATGACTTGCAAAAACGTGCAGCTGTGAGATAGATGAGTATATAACATACCAGCGGCAGGGTCTGTCCCGGTGGACAACACAAAGATGATGGGCGCCAGGTTGTCTGACTCCGCGTACAGCGCCGCCAGGTCAGCGGGCTGGGGCTCCACGAACCGCGCGCCCAGACCTGATACCACGAAGTCCTGGGTATAAACAAACAAACAAACAATGACGGGCTGAATATCACTACGAAATTCCTAGCAGGGCCTTTTCACTTTTGCCAATCTCAACGCGTTTCACAGATATGTCAAGACGAGCGGCGGGGAATCGAACAAAATCGTATTTAGAATACATTGTGACGTCACACGGTTTAGGCAAGGAATTTCCTATTTCGTAGAGACTATAGGCCCAGTGTTGAAAGTACAAATAAAAAACAATCTTTTGATAAGATATGATGATATTTCATTGCTTGATTTTGAATATACCTATCAAAAATTCATGATATGATTCATGGCCTAATAGATGACTGAGGATGAGTTGAGGCGATTCTGCGCTGAAATATGTGATTCGAAGTCGGAAAACGCGATTTGTAGTCACTGACCAAGTTACAGATCCCAGTGAGTGTCCGGAAAAGTTCGCGTAAAGTTTTCGTTAAAATTATATTAATTAATACCTATGTATATGTAATTTTTGAATGAGAACTTTACGCGTCAGTTTTGGCCTCTTGTATGAAAGAGAGGCCAAAACGGCGCGAAGTGAATAACACTGCATCGGCTATTAAATAAAGGTTTTGCACTCACCTGCAATCCAGGTATGAGCTTGTCGGGGCGCAGACATTTCAACACGAGCAGCTTTTGGAATGAGTCCAGCGAGGAATCCAACGGCTTAGGGTATGGAAGTCTGTGGCAAAACGGGTTGTTGTTGAGTTGAAAAACATAGGTACCCTTAGTATGTTTGTCTCCTAATTAGCCCAAGGCCAACAAAGTGGTATAAACAGGTATGAAGTAAAATTTTCTGCTTTCGACCTTTGCATCCAAACTTTGAAAAAAAAAAAACACTCAAGATTCAAAATACTTTCGAATCGAACATGGTATTACAGGTGATATAAATAAAAATAATGTGCTCATATCTGGCTATGGTCTAGCATGCAAAAATACAATAATAATTCTATAATACAATAGATATTTACTGAACTATAATCTAGGATGGTAAGTGCATGCGTAGAAAGACGAAGACAGAAGCAAGTCTTCTGTCTTGAGACTAACTTGTGCGGGTTCCAAGCGTCGAAGTAAGTCTTGAAGAACTTGGTCTGATTGGGGAAGTCCTCGACGAACGGCCGCATCGTGCCCAGCGTGGCCATCTCCTGCATCTCCAGCCACATGCGATCCGATATCCACTTCGGTTCCGGGTTCTCGTATTCCTGAGAAACAAGGTTCAATTTTATTCAGCAGAATTAAAACGGTCATTATTATATTTGGAGAACATCCGCATTGAGGATTAGATGGTACCGTAAAACTGGCTAAATAGGGATGCAGGGGTAAATAGGGACAAAACCTGGGAAGATTTTTAAAATCGTCATAAAAATGGTATTCTCGTTTCAACACTTGTCATGTTTTTTTTATCTGTAGTAGAATAATAAAAGAACGTAAGGGAACACTGAATAGTTAGCCCTTACAAGCTGCCAGGGTCAGTCAAAGTGGTTAACTATTCTCAAGTTTCAGTTATGTTTAGTAATTTTTTGTTCGTTATTGCTATGGTTGTTGCAAGCAGAATTCAAAACGGTCATTATTATGTTTGGTGAACATCGTCATGTTGAAAATTAGAACATAGTATTTCGAGCAATAATAATACATTATTGCAAAGGCCGTGAAAAGGCAATTGCAGGCCGAGTATGAGTTTGAAGACCGCAAGCGAAGATTTCACTAATACGAGACAGGCAATGGCCTTGGTTATAGCCTAACAAAATCACTTAGAACTTTGGTTATAGCCTAACAAAATCACTTACAACTTTGGTTATAGCCAACCAAAATCACTTACAACTTTGGTTATAGCCTAACAAAATCACTTACAACTTTGGTTATAGCCTAACGAAATCACTCACAACTTTGGTGATAGAGCCATTCAGCAAGAAGTTGAATTCGTCCAGGCGTATATGGCCCTTATCCAGCTGTATCCTGACGCAGAGCAGCAGGGCGAACAGAAGCTTGTGCCGCTCGAACAGGCTGCGGCAGACGTTCTGGTACAGGAGGAATGTGAAGTGCTCGATTATTGTGTCCACGCGCTCGATTATGTCCTCTGAAAGATAAATAATATAATAATAAATTATTTATTTCCGCTCCAAAGAAAAGGTTAACTTATAATTAAATATTAACTAAAAGGGACGAGATACCGAACTACACATGTAGGTATATTAAACCTGTATTGTGAGAGGCTGTAGCTTGCTATAGGTTTTTATGAAAAACCTGTAACTGCAAGGCTCCAGGTCCCACTCCACGGATTAAATACTAGTACTAGTTGGGTCGTTTATTCACTATATATATCAATGGTATTGTACCATAAATAAAAGTAAATAATAAGATAAATTTGATATGAACAACAAGTTACGTAATAAATACCTAAACTATAAAGCACCAAAGTTGGCCCAAAAAGCCCAGCCTCAGTATAAAATTCTGTTGCTCCACAAAATATTTAAGGAGGTGCAAATTTGTAATAGCAACACATGGTTTAACATCTACAATAGCGTGAGGTGTCAACAAATTCAAAAGAAGCCCTTGGTCCCTCACCATTGGGTTCAGTTTCCGCCATACTCCTGATGAAGAGCTTCACAAACCACTCGAGCGAGTACTGGTACATGGGGTCGACGGCCGACATGCCGTACAGACAGAAGAAGAGGATCTGACCGCGGTTCGCCACCGGGACGTATCCGGAGCGGGCGTGGTCGATCTCTATACTCGTGCGCTCTATGTCATCCACTTTTATCTGAAAAGTTACATAAATAAATAAATAATGTTGGACAATCCACACAGCATCACCTAGCCCCAAGCTAAGCAGATAATATGTAAGCCTGTTATATGTGTGGGAATATAATATAGTCTTAGCACATAAAATAAAGGCACATGAAATAAAGTAACCGAAATTTAAAAAAGTTTTGAAAATTACCGATATAATGTATGTCGCTATTTTATATAGGGCTTTATTAAAAAATTTCATACTAATCTGAGTCACATGAAACATCGGGAATTTTGATCTTTTCTACCCTTATTTAGAGATTTTCATAAAAAACCTAAAATTTGTATTTTTTATTCCTTTATTGCCATACAGCGTGGCATTGCAGCCAGCATCTTGGGTACACTTCTAACTGGTATTGATAGTACTTGCTTCGGCAGTACATATACTAACTGGTATTGATACATATCAGTTTAGCTACCTGTAAATTGTTTGCAACAGTCTGCAGTTAGCTCAATTGTTTAAATTTTAAATACTAGCTCTAACGTAGTGTAATTTTCTTTAATAATGGTTTTACCCTATTTAATATTTTGTAAGGAAGTATCCTCATGGGCGTAGGGAGGTACGGGCAGGGGGGGCAGCTGCCCCCCCCTAGAGGATGCAGTCTTAATTTTAAATACGTACCTACGTAGATATCCAAGCCTATTAATAAACTAAACTTCATTGACAGGTCAATTTTATACAATCGTACTATGTTTGCATCGAAATGTTGAGGCACCGTTTAAAATCAAACTTCAATGGATAAAATTTTCTCGGATATATGTACGTACGTGTCACGCAGCTCCTGAAATGGTTGGTTAAAAACTCAAGGCTCTCTTAAAAACTCTTTTCATCTTCTCTTATTTTTTTTTTCATCAAAATTCTCCACTGCAACAGCGCGCTGCGCGTTGTTGGTTGCGGGGTAGGGCGCGCTCGCGCTCCGTGCCATTCGATTCTTATGTGCATTATATGTAGGCACATTTATTGGATAGATACCTATTTCCATGTTTTTCCGTAATTGAATATCTCCCTCCGTTTGCTGTTATTTCTTTAGTTATAGAATACTTTCAAAACTGTTCGCTAAAGAACGAAAATGTCAGAAAAAATTTCGCGGCTTGCTCCGCTCGCCGTTAATTCTCTACTTTTGTAAGCTTTTTTACAGCCTTCCGAAAATGTCACATTTTCTCAATAATTTTCAGAGGCAAAATCAAAAAATCAAAATCAAAATCAAAGTGCTTTATTTCCTTTAGACCTTACAGGACTCTTGGACACGTGACAAAATACAAGTTAAATAAGAAATAAAAATGGGAAATAAAGTGATCACTTTGATTAATTGTTCACTTCAATCTTTTTTAGGTAAAGTAAAGAAGCGAACAAGAAACCTTTACCTTGTTAGATTGTTAGTTTTAGAGTTGGAGCATAACTCGTACCAAACTTTTTTGTCGTCTAGATAATCTGATATTTTATAGTAAGCTTTTTTACAAAGTATATTTTTGACAATCCGTTTGAATTTATTTATAGATAATTTTTGCAACTCACTTGGAATTTTGTTGTAGAAGCGTATACATTGCCCTTTAAAAGATACATTAATCTTACGTAGCCTAGTAGTGGGCACAGCCAGTTTGTTCTTATTTCTAGTATTTAAATTATGTATCGCTATTTTTAATGAACTTATTGATATTTTTATGAGTGTACAACAAATTTTCATAAATATATTGACATGTTACTGTCATTATGTTTATTTCTTTGAATTTTTCACGCAAGGATTCTCTGGGACCCATATTATAGATTGCACGAATAGCCCTCTTCTGCAGCACAAATATGGTGTTAACATCTGCAGCGTTCCCCCACAGCAGTATGCCATAAGACATAATACTATGGAAGTAGCTGAAATAGACTAGTCTAGAAGTATCAACGTCTGTAAGATGACGGATTTTTTTGACTGCATACGCTGCAGAACTAAGTCTCTTCGATAGCTTATCTATGTGTGAGCCCCATTGAAGTTTACTATCTAAAGTTATTCCTAAAAATACAGTACTTTCTACTATTTCTAAAGATTCCTCTTTTACCTTTACATCGGCCTTAACTTGTTTTACATTGGGTAGAATAAATCTAATACATTTCGTTTTGGTTTCATTAAGCAGAAGATTATTGACACTAAACCAATTGACTACTTTTGAGATTGCATTATTCACATCGTCGAAATTTGTGTTATGACGTTTCATTTTAAAAATTAGTGAAGTATCATCAGCAAACAATACAATCTCGTGATTATTCTTAACGAGATGAGGGAGGTCGTTAATATAAACAAGAAATAGGAAAGGACCGAGGATAGACCCCTGCGGTACACCCATTGTAACTACAGATCCCGAAGAACGTTCCCCATTAATGTCAACTCTTTGTATCCTGTCACACAAGTATGAAGTAAGAAGATCCAAAGAGTTGTCTTTTATTCCATAATGATGTAGTCGCAGGCCGCAAACACAAAAAAATATCAGCGCTCATTCCACTCACTGATATAATTTTTTTACGCTGCTACGGGACCATCCAACCAATTAATTTTTTTGCACCTCTATCTAAATATCTAATTTTTTTTTGTCGTTTTACCAAGATTTTGTCGCCAAACTTTAAACTTACCACCGCAAACGTTCTCCACTTTGCAACAGCGTGCTACGCGTCATCGGTGGCGGGGTAGGGCGCGCTCGCGCTCCATGCCATTTCATTCCTATTATTTACCTACATTGTAGGTTAGTGAGCTAGGTGCACGCATCGCATTCATTTACGCCCGACTCCAGTGGGAGTCAACTTTTTTTACAGGAAGGCAGATCACGACATAACTTTTAATTTCGTGAATCTATAGATGGATAGATAACTATTTTCAAGTTTTCCGTAATTGAATATCTCCCTCTGTTTGCTGTTATGTCTTAGGTTATAGCATAATTTTCAAATATGTTTGCTAACGACCGAAAATGTAACAAAAAATTTCGCGGCTCGCTTCGCTCGCCGTTCATTCTCTTATTTTCTAGGCTTTTATGCCATCCGAAAATTTCACAATTTCTCAACCATTTTCAGGGGCCGCAAAAACAACAAAATATGAGCGCTCATTCTGCTCACTGTTATATTTTTTTATGCTACCACGTACCATCCAAACACACTCCGAGTCTTTATTGTATTTTACAGAACATCTAAAATGTCTAAAAAAAAAATTGCGGCTCGCTCCGCTCGCCGTTAATTCTATAGCCTTTTTGTCATATCAAATCAAATCAAATCAATCATTTATTTGCAAGAATACATAATTATTATACAATGTCAGGTCATGTTTACCAGCCTCTCCAAAATATGACAAAAATTTGGAGGCTCGCTTCGCTCGCCATTCATTCCGTAGTAAGACTTTTTTTTATCTTCTAGAACCAAATTGTTCTTAGCTTTCTTTTCTTGACTATGATTTTTTTTTTAATATTCGAGGCTAGCTGTCATACTGGTGTCACACGATTGCGTACCTACTTATTTAAAAAACATCGAAAAATGTCAAAAAAATTCGCGGAAAGTGCTTAGAAGTAAACATGGCTGAGGAAATGATGACTGAAAATCCTTTAAACGGCCTATGTATCCTCAGCGTACACCGAAGCATGGTACTTACAAATAAATAAGAACAAAATTGAATTAGAGCTGCTAAGTAAAATGGTTTTGTGGAGTACCTCGAAGACTACTATTTTGTAAAATAACGTGACGTATAGTTAAACTATTGTTGTTTTTTTTATTCTAAACGTAGCCTACCTATCCCATTTCTCGTGCAGCATGTACTTAGTAGGTATTCTTGGTTTTTTTTTTCGGCTGCCCCCCCCCTGAACAGAATCCTGGCTACGCCCTTGAGTATCCTAGGACCCCTTCTATTCTTGATCTATATAAATGAAGTACCTAAAATGACCAAACATCTATTCGTTATGTTTGCCGATGACGCTACTATATATATACCCCAAAACAAAAAATCTAACACTGAATTTGAACAGGAAATTAACTTTACATTGAAATCACTTGTAGACTAGCTTGAGCAAATAAATTTAAATGTTAATGTCAGTAAAACTAATATAATAAGATTTAAAAATTATAAAACTCCGCAAATTAATTTACAAATTTCATATAAAAATAACGAAATAAAAGAAATTAATCAAACAAAATTTTTAGGACTAATAATTGATTCACATCTAAACTTCAAAGCTCACCTATCAGAATTAAATGAAAAAATCTCTAAATACTGCTATGCTCTTTCTACACTCAGCTCCATTGCATCAAAAAGTATTGCAAAACAGGCATATTATGGTTTAGTTTATTCTCAGTTAAGTTATGGAATAATTTTCTGGGGAAACTCTGTTGATATCCAAACAACTTTTATTATGCAAAAGAAATCATTAAGATGTATTTATAACTTGAAGAGCACTGATTCACTACGTAAAATTTTTAAAAAAGAAAGATTACTGACTCTAACTTCCATTTATATTCTAGAAAACTGTATTTTTGTAAAGAATAATAAGCAATACTTTTTTGAAAAAAAATCTGCCCGTGCCTCCTCTCAAAGGTCCAAACATAAATTCAATATTTGTATGACTCAAGTAAATAACAATATTTATCAAAAAAGCACTTTTATCAAAGCCATAAAAAATTTCAATAATCTTCCTATAGAACTTAAACGCTTAGATGGTAACATGTTTAAAATTAAATTAAAAACATGGCTTGAATCGAATGCTTTCTATTCACTGAAAGAATTTTTTGACAATAATAGCACCTTGTAAAATGTAGATGTAAATTGTTCCTATTTTTAAATTCTTGGAATGCATTTTAAACTGTATTATTGTATGTCTGCTAAAGATAAGCTGTTGAAACTGTACACCTTATACCTAAGATCTTTTCTGTACAACAGTTCACAATAAAATTATTTCTGATTCTGATTCTGATTCTGTAGGTATTTTAATTTATTGTATATTCAGTACACAAATATAGTTTCAGATCAATAGCACCGCACACAAGTGAACGGCACACTAATGGTGAAAGAATTTTCCAATCGGTCCAATAGTTTCGGTGCCTATTCAATTCAAACAACACAACGATACAAACAATCAAACCTTTCCTCTTTATAATATTAGTATAGAAGAAGGGAATCAGAGAACTAACAAGGATCTCAGCACTCTTGATCTTAATAGCCTCCAGGGTCTGTATAAGCGGCAGGTCATCGACCGGGCTGCCCTCGCTGTTTGACAGCCCATACAAGATGTCCGCCTGCATCTCGGCCAGCTGAGTGGCGAGCTGTGCGCGCGACACTATCAGCTGCCCTCGGAGCTCTTCCAAGTCTGGTCGCTCTTGAGCTACCACTATTGATAGCAGCTGCTCGGCTAAGCCGCTGGAAAATAATATTCGTAATAAGGGTTCCCTTGTTACTTGTAATGTCGCCGATGCCCAGCAAAGTAAAGTAAAAGTTTATTAAGTTCAAAACGTAGTAAACTCTACATAGAGACTCATAAGTCTAGCGAATACGACGTGCATCTAAGCTACCTTTGGCTTTAAAGGTTATGACGTCATAACCTTTAAAGCTACCCAGAGCCGTAGAGCACGCCCTATAGTTATGCGGTCAAATATTTTAAAAATATCAACTATATCAATGAACCGGTTTTTCCTGAAGTTTTAACTGCGCTACAGACATCACTACAACCAACGTAAACAAACAAATTAAAAGTATTTGTTTCCGAAAAATAAAACACCAATTATTACTTTACATTCTATCGCTGTATGTATATACATAATTTTAAAGACCTGTTTTAAACTTAAGTTTAAATCCTCGCCCTAACTAAGAGAATCTTGAGTGATGATGCGAGGGATCCCAGCTTCGACAAGTAATTTTATTTTCCTTATCTTATTAAACTTCGACACCAATTATAAAGAAATAAAAATAAAGATTCTAGTTAACTTAGTGTCTGCTGTTTAGGGGTTAAATGCTATATAAAAGAAGGTCCCACTGACCTAGGCACCAAGGCGAAGTTGACGACCTGTACTTTGACCGACGTCTCCGGAGTGTACCGAGGGTTGGGCAGCTTGGTGGTGATGTAGAGGCGGAAGCCGGCCATGTAGGGGATCAGGGAGTCGCCCATTTTTAGCACCAGCTGCCCCGCTTGCCGGAAGTATGCCCGCTGCGAACGAGATTACTTAGTTTTACATACGTTAACTATCATTTAATTATTATTCTTTGGTGGCTATCGCTGCGGCCATTGATAGGCTTATTGTGATCGCCACACTTAGTACCGTAGCTACATACGCGATGGAATTCAAAGCCGGAGTTCGAAGCCCTTCCTCGTCCCAAATCAGAGCGCCTCTATCTATTTACCTATATTATATCTTTGCAAAAATAGAGTTTGATGGCCAAAAAAGCAACTTCGTATCAATGCAATAAAAAAAATATTTAAAAATATTATTTTATAGAACAGCTTATAAAAGGTATCAGAAACTGCCCAATTAACATCTTGAACTTATATGAAATGAGTATAAGTTTTTGAATCAGATAACGGAACAATCAAATGTTAGTTTTTATTGACATGTGGTGTTATGGCGGCGGCTAAATAATGATAATTTTACCTATACCTACCTCGTTACAGATTTTATTTTCCCTTTGGACCATGGGCGGGCATAAGCAAGTAGAAAAAATATACTATTCTAAGGAATATTCGGATTCTAAGTGTTTTAGACGCGTGAGGGTAAAAAGTAAAATTGTTAAGCAAAATTAACAACATTTATGGCAACTTCTTAATCAACTTTTTTTTTAAATGGCAAAAAGCCTTTATCAACAAATAAAATTACAATGATCTAACTAAATAAAAAACTAGTATTTACAATTGAAACAGTTGAGCTAACTGCAGACTGTTGCGAATAAACTACAGGTAGCTCAACTGATCTTAATCAACTCAATCGATTGTCATAAAAAATCTAATCATTAAAGCATTAAGGGGCCTCTTACCGGTGAATTTCCCATACAAACGTAATTCCAAAATGATTTGTAATTTGAGCATATTTTCACCATGTACTTACGGCTATTATTTGTATTAGAATAGTATTTATCTAGGTTTCTACCACAAGACCGGAGCCTTAAGGCATGACTATTTAACTGTCAGTCGGACTACCAAAAAGAAAATAAGATCGTGGAATGAATAGTCCGAAATATTGAAGATGATAGTGATTTGAAATCTCATATCAACCATCCCTTATAGCTTGTACTGTACAGCGTTAGTCACCTTGAGCACAGGATCCAACGCAGGATCCAGCTCCTGGCCCACGTTTTCCAGAAGAATCGGCTTCCCGAACCTGAGAGCTGACTCAAAGTTCCTCAGCAGGTCTCTGTCATTCGGCTTGCAGACCACTAGACCCTCTAATTTACCCTGGAGATGGAAATGGTAAACATCAAATGCCAGCAAACTTGGAAGACGCAACTCAAATTGACCTCCGACTTAACCCACGGTTACGACTTAGGGGGTACAACTAAAGGGACCAAAAGGAAAGGGCGCAGCTTCTATTTTAACATCTCAACTTTTACGATCTGGAGATACCTCTATACTTTTTAGTTTTCTAGGTGTTTCATATGTGTAAAAGATTAGTCTAATCTATGTAATACGTACGACTCGATTGACGACCTCTGTGTCGCGGTGGGCGAAGGTCCGTCTACGGCGCAGGAGGTTGCGGGTTCGATTCCCGCCTCGGGACAAATATTTGTACGATCTGCAATTATTTGTTCAGGGAGGTCTGTTCGTTTTCTATGTATAATAAAAAAATATCTATCTATGTAATAATATTGTATTATGTATATCAGTTATCTAGTACCCATAACACATGCTCTGCTTAGCTTGGGGCTAGATAATGCTATGTGAATTGTCCGGTAGGTATTATTTAAATTTAATTTATTTAATACATTTGTGTTAAGTAGATAGATCAGTTATTTAGTACCAATAAGCGCTAGATAATGCTGTACGTATTGTCCAGAAGCATCTATAATGTAGCCTACCATAGCCCGGATCCACTTGTTGGCCTGCGTCTGAGGGTCGATGATGAGAGGCCATCGGCGCGAGTTGTACATCAGAACGGCAGACTCCACTGACAGCGGGTCTCGAGGTAGACCGTACATCTGCCAGTTCCTACAAAATAGCAGAGGATCAGATTACCGATCGAACGAAAGGAAACTTCCTAATGAAGTAGGTCTAGAAGGTGTACGAAAAAAAAGAGGATCTTGCCAGCTCTTTGTAAGTATACCTATACGCATCGTACTGGATTGGAGACTATCATTGAGTCATCAACCTGGCATCAACCCCATCTACATTAACAGAAATGCGAAGGTCGAAGGTGGTAATCACCAAAAGTCATGCTTTGTTAATTTCAGGAGCTGGAGTGGTCAGGACTTGCTTAGGCAGAGGGATAATGCACTTCCATGCGACTTGTCAGTGCAGATCTCAGTATGTCTTATTATATTCTTACACAATAATTCACTTCACTTAATTCACTTGTTTAAACGTAACTAACCTAATCTAACCTACCTCTACAGTATTTTGAAAATTATATTTGTTAATTTAGATAGTTTGTGACATTAGTTGCTAAAAAAACAAATACAAATTATCCCCTCTGGCCACGTGGTCCTACCTACTGCCTTTGTCCTACCGATCGGACCACATGACATGCGCCCATGTCGCAGTCCATTATAAATTGTTTGGCGTCGTTTGGTTAAGATTATGATGAGATGAGCCTATAAATATTAGCAGTTCAGAGATAGAACCTGATCTGGACATCGTCTCCGAGCACAGAGACGGGCGTGGTGTGCGGAGTGTGAGGCACGTGGCAGGCCACCAGGCGGTCGATCCACTTCGCCATCAGCTCTCGCCGGAACTCCTCAGTGAAGGGTGTGATGTAGCCAATAGCACCTGGGAGTTTGGAGGTTCATTAAAAGAAGAATGTTTTTATTTCAAATTCAAATAAATTTTATTTTGCCAGAAAATATATAAAATACATTATAAACCTTAAACTATAAAACTGACAATATTGGACTCAACTCAGCATGTGCTATGGTAGAGCAAATTATTTTAACGAAATACCATTAAACTAATGTAAAATTCTCCGACAACACACAGTCGAAACTACTTTGTAAAGATTTTTTTCTCAATTCATAGATAAACCACTGGTCAGAGAAACTTGAAAAAAGAGACTGAAAAAGGAATTTTTATATTATTTAATTATATTTTTTATATGAATTTGTGGACACGGCCGCCGTTTCATGTAATCCATGGAGCCGTAAATTGGTCCCTCAAAAATAGTTTTTCATAAACCTTATGAAATTTCCTGTTATATTCTAACCTCCTTATTCATAAACGTCTGCTAACTTAAAACAGTTTCCAAGTAGAAGAACAGTAATCGCATTCATTTTATAAAAAAGGTCGAATTATCGTTCGCTAAATTACATTTTTCTAAGACTTTTCGACTCACATGCACTTATCAAGATATCCCCAATGAGATTGAGGCTGCCGATCTCCAAGTCCTTGATAGTCTTGATCCATCGAACTCGTTCGGAAGACAATCCATTCAACAACCTAGGTGGTGACGAAAATGTAATTATTAAAGTATACTCCGTTTGTTTGTAAGTAAATATAACAACCTGTTTTTATTAAAGCCCGGAAGCCCTCTCAAGTGGAGGGATAAATCCCAAAATATATATAGATAAATCAAATAACATCCCAAAATATAATCCACAGAAATCGATTTTTTTTTGGAATACTATTTAAAGCTTATCTATACTAATATTGGGCCGTGTGGTGCCGGCATAGAATTTCACCACCCCAACTCTTCCCGTGGGTGTCGTAAGAGGCGACTAAGGGAAACACACCGGGGGGCGGGCAGCAGCGCCTTCTGCAGAACAACTACACCGAACTGCCATCCCCAACCCGCATGCCCAGCGTGGGGATTATGGGCAATAACCCCCACATAACGATGCCATCTATGGCGCTCATTAGGGGAGGCCTATGTCCAGCAGTGGACTATTATAGGCTGGTGATGATACTAATATTATAAAGAGGAAAGATTTGATTGTTTTTTCTTTGTATGTTTGTTTGTTTATTTGTTTGTTTGAATTGAATTGGCTCCGAAACTACTGGACCAATTTAAAACATTCTTTCACCATTAGAATCCTAAATTTTCCGTGATGAACATAGGCTATATAATATTTTCAAAAAAGTTAGGGATCCGCATGAAAAATTCAATAATTGAACCGTGCGCTTTATATTCAACCTCTTTTTCTATTATGGCGCGTCATAATAGAAAAAGAGGTTGAATATATAGCGCACGGTGCTTGCTTTTTCTCTACGGCCAGTGTCAGTTATGGAGGAGTCAATGTCAAAAAACCCAATGCTGTTAAAAAAAGTAAGGGATCCGTATGAAAACTGTGAAACCCATCGTGTTAGTGTGTATAATTTCTGAAATTTGTGCTTAATACCCGTGCGAAGCCGGGGCGGACCGTTAGTAATGTACAAACCAATGCCTATCATTTGATACCTCACCCATGTAACCATGTAGGGTCTCTAAAAAAATGGACATCACAATTTGTATTGAAATTTTTTATTATTTATTTATTTTCTTTGAAGCGCACGATAATGCATATCATTAGTTTAAGTTTTTAGCTATAAACTTATATAAATAAACCCAGCTAACTAAATTATTAAAAAATAAAGTGCTCATAATTTAGTCTCTCATAAATATATTGGCCTTTAGCGGAGTATATTGTGAAAAAGAAACCACTAGCCAGTTTAAAGTGTGTTTATACAAGACCTTTGCTATGGCGATCATTAGGGGAGGCCTATGTCCAGCTGTGGACTAACATGGGCTGATCATGATGATGATGTAGATACAAGACCTGTTGGCGCGGTCCATCCTCGCCATGCACTGGTTAATATCTTCCTCCATCTTGGCCTTTTCGTCTTCCTTCTCTTGAAGATACGCGTTCAGCTTAGCGATGCCATCCTGCAGCGCTTTCATCTGGGCTTGTGCCTTCGCCAGGATCACTGGACACAACACATACTTATAATGCTTACAGGCACCTTAATGGGTTACGTGATGATAAGGCATCCCAGTCAATATAAGTATACCGCTGGACAGAGGTCTCCCCAAAAGATCGTCAAAAGAAGAACCACAACTCCCGATATAGTGGAGCTAGCATCTAACACTGATATACCGAACACTTTAAACAAATAAATATATTCTATTCTAAAACTTTCCTGAACCTTCGGTCCACCATGTGTTCGCCACGAGAACAAAGAAATAAGAAGCGTCGCGTGATGTGCTGACCATAAAAAAAATTGTAAAAATAGTGTGAATTCAGATGTCGCTATAAATAAATTAAACTAATTTGACAGTACTAAAAATTGTGCCTTATTTTTCATAGCGATCGAAATAAAAATGGTCTTAGGCCTTCGAACATCAGGGAAGGGAACCGCTGGACAAAAATTGTCCTGAAGTCCCTTCTCCGATTTTCTAAGGTACGTAAACGCTAGTGTTTACGTAGCAACATTTGGGTACGTTATGTACGTACGTATGTATTTTAATGAGGGGGAAGGGAGTTAGTAAGACATTTTCTGCTTTTGCCTGTCAGTTTTTTCCTTTAAAATGCATCGTAAATTTACAAAATCACTTTATTTCTAGAGACCCATTACCATTTGTAGAGATTTCTAGCGTCGCGATCACGTCTACTTTTTGTTTTTGTCCAGCCAGATTCCGTGCGTCGGAATAGCGTTCACTTATTGTTTTGTTTGTCGGGATAACGTGCAGGTGTATGCCGTAGTTTACCCTACATCGCCTTCCTTTACGTTCACGACGGTCCAGCTTTAGGTAATTAGGTGTAAAGAACCGACCTTGCACAGCAGCGAGTTCCTTAGAAGCCTTCTCCAAAGCCGCTTTCTTGGGCGCGACTCCTTTGTTCACGTGGTAGAACTTGTTCATAGCGTGCACCCACATGCACAGAGACTGACACGCTTTCGACACCTGCCAATAAAAGGTGCACCAATTTTAATAGAATATTGGTGAATAATCATGTGATGGAAAGCTCAGACAAAATAAAAGTTTTATTTGGTCTGAGATGGAAAGTGACATTGTGACCAACGACGGTATGACACGAAGGTCGAGAGATACATGTTGTGGTGTACTGGTTCATGTAACTGGCGTCAGAAGCAAAGATCTAGTGTGCCCCAACCACTAGTAAGGTGCTAGCGTGTTGTGTGAACAAAGTTTTTAGAAAATCATAGAAAATGAAGGACTATCCTTTCTAATAGCAGTTCAGAAGAGTAAATACATTATGTTATGTAACATAAGACGTAACCTTAAGTTTTAGATGGAGATAAAATATAACAGTTAACTGAAATTATGACTTGCCCATCTCGTACCTTTGCAATCTTCTCGGGCTGATAGTCCGGATTAGCTATGAAACGTTTCAGGTTTTGTATCATCTTCTCAGTGATGGACTCCTTGTCATACTTCATGAGGGAGTCAAGGAAGGCTGTGGGGTCCGACAGCATCAGGGACCCTGGTTTCCAGTAATTGAGGACTTTCTCTCCAAAGGAAGCTCCTGGTTCCTAAGGTCAACAACGTGTGTCATGTCAACGAATGACATGGTAATTAATATCCTGTGATAAAAATTGTTATACCTATAGGTATTTGGTGCATTGTTTGCCAAAATAAAATAGGGGTGTGGAGGAGGGTTCTTGTTACCTTCTCTATCCCCTCCAAATAAACCTGGCCCCATTTTTGTTTGTTATATACTTACGAAAATGTGAACTTAAACTTTGATATAAAAAAATATGTAGTGAAGCCTTCAAATTTGTGATTTATTTTAATTTGCATTGTTGTTCGGTTCGATCGAAACCATAATTTACTCGTAAGCAATAGCTAGTTTTTTCATCGTTTTAGAAATTTTCTAAAAAAACCTTTATGGAATTTAAAGCTCAACATTGAAAGAAATTCAAAACTACATACTTTGTGGTTTTTCGAATTCATTTATAATATTTCTCTATTCTATCCCCTTTCTAACAGTTTGCAACATGCCTTGAAAACTTTTCACTAACTTTACTAATTTTCTTATTTTGTGTATGTATATATTTTTTTTACTCTTAAGTACATTCGAATGATATCGCGAGCGAGTCAGTTAGTTTTTTTGGTAGTTACTTCACAAGGGTATTTAAAAAATAATCTAAAATTCGTAACGTGTATAAAAGTATAAATTTTCTGCATTGTTAAAGTTTTCATACGGATCCTTAACTTCAAAATATTATATAGCCTGTATTAATCAGGGATAATGTAGGATTCTAATAAAGAAAGAATTTTTCAAATCGGTCCAGTAGTTTCCTATTCAATTCAAACAAACTAACAATCAAATCTTCCCTCTATAATATTATTAGTATATTAACCTTAATAGGCTTGATATCGAACACCATGCAGAGCGACTCGATGACAAGCACGACCCCCGCGGGGGGCTTCTTCATCGCCTTCACCTCCACGATGTCGTTCCGGTTCAGCTCCTTGAGAGCCGCCTCCGCAGCCCGCAGCGCCGGCAGAGCCTCCTCTGGTAACAAACAGATACTCTGGTAACAAACAGATACTCTGGTAACAAACAGATAATCTGGTAACATATATTACTTACCATAGTACAAATAAAACATACAGGGCCTTATCCACTATTGCCTATTTTGTTTTGTGATAAACTTGTTGGTGTTAAGTTGGTCTTAAGTTGGTGGGTGCATTCGGCGTCGAGTGTCGCTGACAGCACAGATTCCAAAAGTTTCTTGAAACCTTCAAGAGTCAGGGTTTTCGCTACGTTGCCTGAACTGTGATTTTTCTAGTTGCATCTCATTCGGTGGTTTATTGGTTTGTGTACGGTCTGCACTTCCTCACCTAAGTCTTTGGAGGCATCAGCAGCGATGGCGTTGGTTTCCGCAGCCAACACCAGCGCGATAGCTTCTTCCTTCTCTACTTTGATGCGGGCTTCTTCTGCTATAGCCTGGAAAATAATAGTCTCACTAGTAAACTTTTCAACCCATGATCAGCCTATAGTTCACGGCTGGACGGCGGACGGCCCTGATAACCGCCATAGAACCCGGTGCTGCTTGTCTAATCCATTCAAAAGCATTTACTAGATAGCTGATATACTTATTTCATAGATATTTTTACTATGCATAGAAAACGACCAGAAAACACAACAAATATCTACAGGTCGCGCAAACATTTGTTGCAAACGTTTGTTTGGTTAACCTCCTGCATCGCAGCCGGACCTTCGCCCACCGCGCCACAGAGGTCGTCATGCATGAATAAAAAGATGATACACCGTCGACCACATCTTTACTTTCCATCAGGTGAGGTGAGATCGTGACCAAACGGTCGGTTATAAAAAACTAGCAGTCGCCCCGGCTTTGCACATTATTTAATAAAAATTTCAAATTATACAATTTTACACACATAGGGACCTACACGTTAGCGGCTATTATTGAAATTTTCGTACGGATAAATTTCTTCTGATAGTATTCTATAGCCTTTGGGTTTTTGAAAGAGGCTTCGTCAGGGATAACCGGATAATGTAGGATTCTAATTCTAACTGTGAAATAATTTGTCAAATCGGTTCTCTAGTTTTTGGAGCCTCATAAATTCGAACCATCAAATCTTTCCTCTTTATAATATTAGTATAGAATTATAGAAGAGTAGCGTTATTAACCGTATCAGTGGCGATCTGCTCTATGACGAGCGCGGTCTCCGCGGCCGCCCTCTCCATCATCGGTTTCAGCTCGGCCAGTTCGATCTGCAGCTGCTTCACCTCCACCTCCGTCTGGTTCAGCTTGAACAGACCTGGCCACAGACATCTTCATAACTTAGCTTATACCTTCATAACATAACCTGACCACAACTAACTTCATAACTTATCTCATGATTCCCTGAGTAGCAAAAGGAATAGTTGTATGCAAACAACATCCAACGTTGGCAGAAAGTTTTTAAAACGCCGTTTCATTTGGGAGCTTCACGACACAAAGTAAGAAATGCACAGAACCTATGAAGCCCTATTTTGCAACCGATTCACACAATTATTCACCAATAACGAATGATGAGGTGCTATCATTTGAACTAGTTTCGGATGCTATCACAGAACTCGATTTCAATCCAGTCCTGGGACCAGCGTTCGCTATTTTTTTGTTTTTTTTTTTTTCGTTCGCTATTCAGGCTGCTCAGAAACCCCGCATTCGAACAAATTCCTGAACATCAAAGTGAGTTTCTTTCCTATTAGCATGAGCTCTCGTTCATAAACAAAAATTGCTGCTGAAACTAACCAGTTTTCAAAGCATTGCTCTCCTTGAGTATGCTGTCTTGCTTCTTCTTGAACATGTCCGCATATGCACCTAACATCTCCATGTAAGACATGGGAGTGACGTAGTTCAGTCTGTTCAGTTGCGCGAGGTACTTGGTGCTCGCGTCCACTACGCTCTGATGAACGAATGTGCACACATCCTGGAAAATATAAGAAACATAGAATAGAATAGAATAGAATAGAATAGAATAGAATAGAATAGAATAGAATAGAATAGAATAGAATAGAATAGAATAGAATAGAATAGAATAGAATAGAATAGAATAGAATAGAATAGAATAGAATAGAATAGAATAGAATAGAATAGAATAGAATAGAATAGAATAGAATAGAATAGAATAGAATAGAATAGAATAGAATAGAATAGAATAGAATAGAATAGAATAGAATAGAATAGAATAGAATAGAATAGAATAGAATACTCTCATACAAAAACATGCATATATGAAAGTAAGAAAAAGAAAAATATAAACAAAACAGACTTATTTATACAATGAGTCACGAAACGGTCTCTGCCTCAGCATGAGCTGGTTGTACACTCGTGACAACCAACGCTGGTCTTCCGACAGAGCCATTTCGTGACGTCACGGAAGAACAAAAACGCTTGACACAAGGTAAAACAGACATAATATAACATAACATACACCTTACCATACCACCCAGGTACCTTTCAACACGCGGCTCAGCACGTCTTTTATTTAAAAATATAGATAGCCTACCCATTCCCGCGATATAAACTTTGGCTAAAATGCATCTAGTCATGAAATGGTAGGAGAGAGTGACAGGCAATATTTCTGGATTAAAACTGTCACCAATCTTATGGAATCTAATCAGCCCGCTGAATCCACAGATGGACAAAGGTCCAAGTACTCGGTGTAGATCTCCGAACTCCAAATCTCCCCGAGTTTTGTGACTCAAAAGTATCATCTCTTTGAAGTAATGACGTTTTATTACATTTTCGTATAAGATTTGCGTACTTCCTTATTCGCACGGGACGAGACATGGCATTTTATATTGTGGTTCTTGTTGCATCATATGCACAGCGCTGTGTGATATTTCATACAAAAATAGAACTTCCCGTACACAATACTACTAACTGAACTCAGGGCGCTGTGTAGACGCTACCCTACATCCAAAAATATACAGAGAGTTGTATACGCAACAAATATATTCTACAACAAAACTCCAAGTGAGTTGCAAAAAAATTCTATAAATAAATTCAAACGAATTGTCAAAAATGTTCTTTGCAAAAAGGCTTACTATAAAATATCAGATTATCTATAAAAAAGTTGGGACGAGTTATGCTCCAACTCGAAAACTAACAATCTAACAAGGTAAAGGTTTCTTGTTCGCTTCTTTACTTTACCTTTAAAAGATTGAACTGAACAATTAATCAAAGTGATCACTTTATTTTCCAGTATTACTTTTATCTAGAGGTAATTTGTGTTTTGTGACGTGTCCTTTTATGTAATTTGTGTTTTGTGACGTGTCCAAGAGTCCTGTAAGGTCTAAAGAAAATAAAGCACTTTGATTTTGTACATCTCACCACCATAGACTGTATGACGTCTGATGTGGTGGTCAGCTGGGTCATGTTCTCGAAGAAGTCGGTGGCGACGGACTCGAGCGCTGCCTGCGGCCACTCGCTGAACCAGTCGATAGTACAACAGTTCACCAGCGACGGAAACTGGCGCAGCCGCGACCGGAATATCTGATCAAAATTGTACAAGCTTATATTTGAATTTGCTCCTTTGCTTTTAATTTTAATATTACTTTTAGTTTACTCGTATATGTAAATCGCAAGTCTCATTGGAAATAAGTATAAGTAAAACAGTAATTATTTTTTATATTATTCTATTATATCTTATATTTGACTGGGCGTTGAAATTTAATTTATCTAAATTGATCTGCTGCAAGCTTTTGGTAATGAGCAATACTCAAAAAGAATCAGATCATCACGTTTAACAAGGTAAACACAAGATCACTCCAGTCACAATAAACTTTTAAGGACTAGCGCGTGCATTAGAAATAGCATACTTACGCCATAGTATAAATAAAATATTTATTATTTTATCAATTTATCAAATTAAGTTAGTTATATAGAAGGTATATTATTTGTACTTATTTTAAATAAGAAAGTCGTATTAGTTACACTAATTATAACTCCAGAATAGCTGGGCCGATTTGTCTGAAAATTGGTATAGCACAGGGACACGCGGACGAAGTCGCGGCAAAAGCTAGTAGCTACTTACATTAAGGTTGTAAAATAAAGTGTGAAAAAAATATTTTTTTGTTGTGTAACCACGAATTTACTGTTTACGGATGTTTTTACCTCTCCAATGGGGCTCATAACCACGATAATGTGGAGATTATGCCTCACTCGCTTCTGGTAGCAGGAGAAGAGATTCGTCTTGGTAGCGGGCAAGTTCATCTCCATGACGGCATGGCGCACCGACATGAAGATAGAGTCCAGATCCTCTGCCTCGTAGATGTTGGGCACGTCGCCAGATGACAGGATGTTATTCAGGTCTTCAAGGAACGATTCCATTTTGATCTGTAACGGTTTATGTCAGTAACATAACTGGGCCTTTATTCACTATTGCCAATACAATCGCCTTATACAGATACGACAAGAAAGGCGTGGAATTGGACAAAATTGTATTTAGAACACATTGTGACGTCACACGGTTTGGGCAAGGATCTCCTATCTCATGGAGAATAAGACACCTGTTGAGTCAGCAATTTTTGACAGCTTCGATATATCTGTAACATAGGCGTTACGTGTTTTAACACGTAACAACATTAAATTTTTCAACCGCTTTCACAAGCAGCAATTATCGCACATTCAAATAAATGACTTCCGTCTTTTATCCTTCCAAACTTTAGGTCAATATGACGTCGAACAACCACAAACAAGACGCGCTGTCCAATTCGAAGACAACACGTCAAAGCAAAAACAGACAAGAACACGAGAATTCGTTCACTCTCTGCAAAGCAAATACATCAACCATTAAATAGTTTTAAATTAATCTTAAATTTCTCAAATGATTATAATTACTTTACCTTAAACATGGCTAAAAAGACCTACGTTTATTATTTTATTCAGAACAAATAACGCAATCACTACACTATGTAGGAAAACTCTTCTAATCCATAAGTACTCTTATAACGTGCCTCTACTATTTTATTGTTTACTATCAGGTTGTGTCAATAAACGTTTCTCTAACTAACTGACCTGCGCATCAGAGAACAAGAATACGATGCCTCTGTTCTCCGCTCCCGCTTTCATCATGGTCCGTTTGAGGTCGTCTCTCCACTCGGACTGTCCATACGCCTTCGTGATCTCGATCTGGATGCAGGTCAGCTCTGCCATGTGTGTGGCTAGGCGGGATAGCGACTGACGACCTGACACAGAATACATTCATTACAGCATTTAAGCTCATGTCTACTACTGGACCTTATTCTCTGTGACATAGCAGATTCCTTGCCCAAACAGTGTGACGTCATAACGTTTTCTAAATACGCTTTTGTCTGATTCCACTCCACTGTCTTGGCCTATCTGTGCAGTAGTGAGCTCGCGTCAGATAATAATTAATTTTTTGGGGGAACGTTATTGCGTTTACGTTGAAAAGGTATTTAAACATCAAAAAGAGAAGGGGCGAAGGGCGATCAAACTAAACGTTCTAGATTCCTATAAACCCTTTTTCATAGAACACAATATCCTTAACAATCCTTCGTGTAGGTACCTCTTTATTCTGAAAACTGCTATGTTGGTGAAAAATATGCTTTTCAATTATATGTTTCTTAAATTTTAATAAAACGACATGGCTAAATGCTGAAAACAATGATTCAAAATCCACAGAAATTATTTTTTAAATTAAATCATTCGTTTCGTTTCGAAGATCACTACAAGAAAACACTACTAGACCAAAGAGAGCAACCAAGATCAACTTGATCTCTTTTGTATTGAGAAATCAAAAAAAAAAACAACTTTTGTTAAATACCCGTGCGAAGCTGAGGCGGACCGCTAGTACAGTTATAAAAACATACAAACCTAACAGGAGAAATTCGAAAATTATTCTTGAAAGGAAGGTACAAACCTGAACCCCCCATCCCCAGCAGTAAGCCATTGGCCATGGGCTGCCTGACTATACGCGCGATACGGCACAGGTGGCCCGCCGCGTCTTCAAACAGCACCAGCTGCAGCGGAGCCGTGGTGCTGAGATTGTAGTCTTGCAGGTAGTGGAGTAGGATCTCGTCCAACTAAATTAGTACAGCATACAAAATGTATTCGGCTATATATATTGTCTCCTTGTATTTTTTAGACAGGGTAAGAGCCTCTAAAATTGTTAATAAGTAATGTCTTAAACTTGTTAGTAAATTACGATTAAGATTTACATAATTATTGACACGGTGTTTACTTATTTGGGCCGCGGAAGGTTTATTATGTTCCCGTGGTTCGGCCAAAAATGGCGAGAGAGGGTCACCGGAGAGGTTTTAGTGGGTATAAAAAGGGTGTTTACTTATTTGGTACTAATACTATAATGAGGAAAGATTTTATTGTTGTAAGTTTATTTTGTTTGAACTGAATGTGCTCCGAAGCTACTGGGCTGATTTGAAAAATTGAATGGTCAAGAGAAGACTCCCTTCAGAATCCTGCACTATCGCTGTGAACATAGTGTATAGAATACTTTCTTTTACCCATAAATCTATTTTCACGCCAGTTTAAAATGTAACTAACGTGATTCCTATGAAACTGTAACTGTATGGTAATCTCGTAAAATCCATAGATACAACGCGTGCGAAGCCGCCAGAAACTAGTATAAAACAAATGATTAGAATGGACTACAGCTAGCACTGACTTCCTCCTTGCTGGTGATCTCGCAGTACTTGCGGTCGTCCGCGCCGATATCCATGAAGTCTCCGAAGAACATCAGCCGCCCCCCCAGCACCTCGCTGACCTTCGCTTTGAACTCGTTTGTTATCTTGGATTGCAGTAAGCTGACAGACAATAGAGGAACATAAATCACAGCCGACTGAACACTGCTGTACAGAGGCCAACAGCAAGTACCGTCACTGGCCTTCAGGTGAGTTTGTGATCAAGAATCTATTTATGATTTTTATTAAGTTAGCTCTAACGATAAACATATGATTGAAAATATTGATTCACACGATTTTAGTCCCATGTGGCAGCTCTTAACCCAGCTACATTAGAAAAAGGCGTGTTCGCTACGCAAAATGCTGGAATAACATCCCACCCCCCATAAGGAACATAAATAAGGAGTGGGACCATCTCATACATGATAAGAGATAAGTTCTAATCTGTCTTAAATTTTTAGGTTATAGATAATGATTTCAGTTATAGTTTTTTTAGACCTTTATTTTTTTAGAAATTTTCTTTATTTATTTTGATATGTAAGTAGTTGTCACTTATTTCACTCTTGATTTGATAATTATTGTCTGCATTAATTTATTTACTTACTTGACAAACCATTTTCGATCCTCATCGTTCACCAACCGGTCCTGGTACACCCTCTGATGTTCGTGGTACCACAGACGTATCACATCGTGCTCACTCTAAAAACATAGTACCTATGATAAAAGTGAACAGTACAAAAATTAAGGTTTTACAGTTTTACTTACAGTAATTTTTTTTACAGTAACGAACCACTTGCTCTTTTGGCATGACCATGTGAAGCTGGACTCAAAATTGGACAAAAATCTGGATAAAATTTTGTAAACAATTTCCATCCGCAACGACATGCCATTTTGTGGAGTGGTGCACGCAAATGGCATTTTTTTTTTCTCTAATCAGGCATTGTTACTAAATATTTTTATCCTAATTACACAAATATCTCAAAATATTACAAAGGCTATGCGGATTTCTGTCTAACATAAGCTTCGCTACGCTAAGCAGATATTAGTTATGCTATGCTAGTTAGGTAGTAGATCAAGTCAAAGAAAAAAATCAAAATCAAAGTGCTTTATTTCCTTTAGACCTTACAGGATTCTTGGACAAAAAAACATTCTATGTTTCCTTTTTAGAGCTACGACTCCTCAGACACACTAATACACAGATGAAAAAGACACGTAAGACTTATACAGTAACCAAACTCGAATGTTTGTTTACAAACCACGAGACATATCTATGAAAGGAAGGACCTCAAATCGAAAATGTAAATTACGTATAAAAAGTTGCAGCAAAAGCTTGAATTTTAAGTTAAGTATGGACCGTTAAGTTTGGCTATTGTATAGGTAAACTGTGATGAAGGATAGGTCGTACCTCGACCATCTTAGGGTCCATCATCAGTATTCCTTGGAAGACCTTGCTGAGGTCTCTCAGATTGAAGGTATAGTGCGACTTGGTAGGCGTCGGCAGCAGTTCTACCACCAAAGTATTGAAGATGTCAATAGCGCACTTCAAGAATATGTTCTCGCGGATTTTCACGTTACTGAAGTTGCGAGTCCAAGAAAGTAGGATCGTGTTAAATATTCCATACTGAGGAAGGAAAGGAAGCTAAGTAAGAAACACAATAAAGAGAAATAGTTGTATCAAGCAGACAGACAGTACGTACACAGGCTCTGAAAGAAGCTTTCGGAATTGTTCTACTTTTACCACCAGATACAGAATGGCAGACTACCTACGTCAAGCGGCTAACCTTCATAAATAGAGATCCTACAATCTCTATTTATGTCAATTTATCTGTTTTCAGTGGACACTTTTCGTAGAATAAGAATAACCTCTAATCGTAGTTTTCAGGAACAAAAGGGAAAAAATATTGAAAAGAAGCTCGCTCATCGCAAGTTCTTACAATACCTTGATGTTCAAAATTCATTGGTCTTCAGAATACTTTACCAAGCTGGTGTACTCCATCTCAGTGAAGGAGATGTAGTGGAAGTGGCGCATGAGCCGCATGGTGACGGGGTTGCGGCCGCCGCCGGGCGGGCCCATGGCCGCCACGACGCTGACGTCGATGATTGTGCGGAACTCGCCGATGTTGGTGCGGTCATACCACCCTGCACCGTATCTACTGCTTGTTACTATTACTATTATGGAATTTACAATAGATTTTCTATGAAGTTACACATTGGGGGTTTGTTGATTTAGTTTTATCCATGTCATCTTTACGTTACATGAAATGTTATTTTCCTTTTCTTTCTTGCTTTTGATAGAACACACCTAATCCCACACACCATAGGTATTGATGGCAGAAACAATAAAAGAATAGTAACACTTATACGATGAACATGCTACGATAAGCCAAACAAACGATTAGACCAAGAACACATTTTTTAAATGACGTTTAGGTATTGATATGTGGATTACCTAAAGTTCTTTCTCTGTTAAGTTTGAAGTCAATTTAAAACATCGAAAGAGTAATATTTTGAAACTTATACTTTTCGGCAACAGAATAGAATAAATCGATCTGTACCTGATATGTACAAAACAAAATACCTCAAGTCCCTGCTAATGCCGATATATGGTAAGAACCGTTTTGTAGTTGCGGTTTTTATAGTAAAGACTGGAAGACTGTTTCTTCATTACTGTCAATAAGAATATTAACCAGAAAAGTCCATGAACTGCCTGAGTAGCTCGATAGGAGGCTGCGCCCCAAAGACCTCCAGCGCTGGCATATTCAGGTCGTCTATGAAGAACACCTGGCGACGCGTCGGCGGAGGCCCGAACACTCCGCGCTTACGCCGGTCCAGCTTAGAGTCTATCACGTCCTGCACAAAACAGACCTACATGAATTTCGACTTATGCACATTTATTTGTCAAGAATAAACAACAGTGTAAATTGCTTGCCTTCAAAATCTCTAGCGTTGTCTACCAACCTCTACCAACAATACATGATAGGGTATGGCCCGACTTTCCAAGATATCCAAAAACCATACGTATGATGATGCTTGATCGCTGTATCCTTGAAGTGTTTTGGTACGACCAGTACTCATGACGAAAGTTTTATCTAAATCCACAGCTCGGCCTCCGCTAGCGCTAAACGTCGATGCGTACCAATCATGATGATATAGGAACCTGTATCTGGTTAGCATTGGTCCTGGCGGAGAAGACAATGAACTCGCAGATGAACTTCTTGTTGAGACCACGCGTCAGCTTGGAACTGATGGTGACTGTCTTGCCAGTGCCAGTGGGTCCGACGCAGATCACGTGGTTGTAGTTGGCGACCTTGTAGCCAAGCAGAGCGGCGCTGCGTACGTTGTCGAGAGTCGGGACTTCGATGTCTGGAATATTCATTTATTATGATGAAAAATCCATGGTACATCAAACAAAACAGAGCAGCTGTGTTATGAATTCTAAATCCTCTAGCATCCATAACACAAGCTCTACTGAGCTTCCCAAGGGGGGCAGTACCACCCCCTAGTGGGCGCTGGAGCTTTTTGTGGGGGCGGTATCTATATTTATCTAACCACCAAGGCAAATGTACTGCTCTGTAATTTATCTAATTATACGATAATAGCAGAAATAAACATTTAAATAAACAACTGACTGTCGTAAAAGTCTATGCAATGTGGTAAGCAAAGACGTGTTGCTACGAGTAGCACAGCTGAGGCATTTTTTTTTTCTTGCCAAGAGGGTGGTTTTCCAGGAAAGGTTTTTTTGGGCTAGATGATGCGGTGTAAATTTTCCAGCACTTTTTTATATCTACAAACTAGTTCTTAAAAATAACAAACTGAGGAGGTCTGTACTAATGAGCTGAATTATCATTAAAGCTACCAGCAAAGGGCCGCTCGGAGTCCACTTCGTAGGGCTCCAAGTTCGCCATCCAGTGGTACCAGTAGGGGGCGGCTGGCTCGCCGTCCTCTGTGGGGTCTGTGAAGCCCCCATCGTGCATCCTGATAAAAATTATAAAAGTTAAAAAATTATAAACAAACAAGAAAACAATTTGTAGAAGACTAATACAGATTTTTATCGACGCACTTTTTAGAAACGTGGTAAAGGCTGGCATTGTAAGCTGTATTCCAAAGTAATAAACTACAAAAATACTAGTTTCTACCCGTGGCTCGCGTAAGCTTTCTATTTAAACCAATTCCTATCCGGGACAGCAGTTACCATCCTGCCCAGAGAGCCATATAGCCCTGTCTCAACTATTCCGCATCTAGCACCTACACACATTCTTTCGCAGATACTGTAACTACACTTAGACGGAGCTAAAGGAAGACCCCTTTAAATTGCGGAGTCGCTTTGTCTCCACCTCAACACAATTCCGTTTGTATGTTTTTTTTATGAAATCGGTAAAAGTCTAAGATTTCATGGTAAAACTTACGTGTAGTCATAGACCCTGCCTTCATTCGGAAAGAGTGGCTTCAGTCCATTCTCTACCGTGAGATTGCGCATGAAGTCGGAGAAAATGGAACGACTATTGTGGTCGCAGGTGGCGCCCACCGACCATATGACGGCCCACACGACCCAGCACGGGAGCAATCTGGCTGTTGAGAAAAAAATAATTCTAATAAATTTTGAAATAAATTGAAACTTACAGAGTATACCAATTTCATCGTAAGTTCAATTAAATTCAAATTAATCGTAAGTCAAAGGAAATTGGACCACCACCGGTGAAAGAGATACTGAAACAAAAAAAAACTTCCGCCTTTTTACAGCTTAGGAATAAAATTTGCAAAAGTCCCTTCTTCGTCGTCTTAGTAGGAGTTGTGTAGTAAAAGCAACCTACTCTAAAAATTTGAGCTCTCTAACTTAATCGGTTTAAGCTGTGCTTTGTTACCAGAAATCGTTTTTTTTTCTATAAATATTTAGTTAAAACAACAAGTTTAATAATATACATAAAACCAAAACTGACGTAATTACGAAATTCGGATATTGCCTGGTCATATAACGATAAACGCCACTGAATGTCGGATGATCAGTTTATGGCATTAAGTGAGATAAACACATATCCTTATTTTGGAACTGGATTGATTATTATAAACTTTTTAATGTAAGGGTTGGCTGCTTCCTTCGAAGCAGCTTCTCCCGGTTGTTGTGCCTATTATAGGCACAACCTACAGTCTTGAGAAAATAAACGCTAGATCTATAATAACTAACGCATGTTGGCTATGAACGGCGGCGCAGGCGGCGGCTTGTCGTCCTTGCCCGTGAGTGGACGTAATTTGTAGTCTAGTAGCTCAAGGAACTTCAGAACCTGATAACAAGAAACAAGTCTTAAAACCAGTTGGCCGTGTGGTGCCGGCTTAGAATTTGCGTAACCCCAACTCTTCCAGCAGATGAAATAACAGGCAATATACCAGGGGATGGGAAGTATTTCCAGTCAAATAATTTTACCACCAATCTGCAATCCTAAATCTGATGATGCCTAGTGTGGGGATTATGCACACTCCTAATGACAAAGCCAATGAGGCGTCAGGCGTATCAGGGAATCCCCGTGGTAAGCACCACTGGACCAGTTTAGGCTGTAGGTGTAGACCTAAATCAGTTGCAAAATATATCAAGCCCTAACTTGTAACAGAGTTCGGAGGGTTGTCGGCATTACCGCCTCTACCTGTTCATTCCAATCGTTTCATTCGTTCAACAAGTAGTCTAAATAAAACACACAGGGTGCGTTAATACTATTCTATGGAACTCACCAACTGGGAGTCTATGGAGGCTACGATCTCTGTGAGTTGGTTCCGCAAACAACTTAGCGCAGGATATAGGTACGCATTGATCAGGCCAGGCAGAGGTTTGCGGAGGTTTTCCGCGTTCTGGAATTACAATCTTATATCAAACACCAAAGGGCAAATTTTTCGGTAGGTACGCCAAGCTTTAGCTGTACCAGGCTCAAAATCTGTTAGTGCACAATGCGTGCGAAAACACACGTGCGGTCTCTATTCCCTTGCTTTCTTACTCCGAGTTAAAGAAGTATACCGACTTACGTAATTATTAGGGTTTTGCCATCGGTTGCAAAACCCTTATGAAATCGCTTTGGGTCTGTTTTGTGTTTTGAATCCTTAATATCTCAGAAACTACTGCAGCTATTGACTTGAAATTTGAAATTATAATACATTTTGTGCGCCCGCACATATTTATAGAAAAATAAATGAAAATAAATGAAAAATCAAAATGAAGATTTTCCATACAAATTTTGAAATCGAAATTTTAAATGGGACGTACAAAGTCGAAAGTGGTATCAAATGAAAGGTACTCGTTTGTAGACTTCAAAATAGTTTTAGAAATTTTGGTAGAATCTATATTTTTCGAAATATTTTGAAAAAAGTCGAAAAATTGACCATTCCCCCCCCCCCCCCTATCTCCGAAGATTGCAGAGTGATTGATGTAAAATGTACTAAGCGTTTGTAGATATAGATCTATATTTTACAGGAAAAATATAGAGAAGTCTGTAAATATAATACTTTTTGAAATATGGTCAAAAAAACTAATTTTCATACAATGGGGCTATTTCATTGAGAGTAATATCAAATCAAAGGTATGGATTTCGACAATTCAAAACAGGTTTGGAAAATCGTCTAAGTTTCATACTTAGTGAAACAGGTTGAAAAAAGCCGAAAAAAATGGTAGGTACCAACCCACTTACCTACCCACTAATCTCTGTAGTAACTGTAATAGTAGTTCCACAGCAGCGCACCAAAACCGTTGTTCTCAAAATTTTTGAGAAGAGATATGTATCCTAGATAATCCACACAGTATCATTTACCCACAAGCTAAGCAAAGCTTGTGTTATTGGTATTACTACGATAGCTGTTATACTTAATAAAGTATAAGTATCATTAGATGATTTATTTTTGTGTACAGAAAAGGACTAGAACACCCGAACAAATAATCTGAAGATCCTACAAATATTAGTCCCGAGGCAGGAATCAAACCGCAACCTCCTGCGTTGTAAGCCCACCGCGCCAAGAGGTCGTCATATACGTACCTCATATACGTACCTACCTAAACGACAAAATTTCAAAACCCTCGGCGCGCGAGTTACACTCGCACTTGTCGTACTTGTTTAAATAGTGACATTGTGTCAAAATAGACTTTAAATCTTCACCCACAGGGTAAGTGTTACTATAATTATTAGTAATTAACGGGTATTTATCGCGTTTCTTCTTCTTCCTTTCTTCTTCTTCTTCCTTTCTCGACGTTTCAACAGGTTTGCACTCTGTCGTGGTCACGAGATGACTTGAAGTGTTACTAATCTTAAATTAACGTAATCCTTCCTTTTCCAAATTTTTAACCAATACAAACTTAGTATTAATCTAAATGACTCACAGGGGGTATATTAGCCTTGAGCCAGGCGTTGACTAGCGGTGGTAGACCGACGACCGCCGAGTCTATGTAGACCATGCCGCAGCGAGAGACGGTGGCCGGCGAGGCCACGGCGAGGTCAGCGACCTCGAAGATCATCCGCTGCCGATCGGTCAGCTTCATTATCTCTCCGCTCGAGAGGCAGAGCTTCTTGTTGTCGTCTAACACCTGGATCATAATACTTATGACCTATCTTTCTTATTTTGTACAACTTGCTTAACCAAGTATTTCGTTCTGTATTATTTTTTATACGCTGCTTCTTTTTTGTCTTTTGTTTGGTACATTATAATGTTATCATCAAGTTATTACAACAGGCAGGTTTAAGTAGTAGTAAGGGTTAAGTAAGGTTGTTTACTTATTCAACTTGTATTTTGTGACGTGTCCAAAAGTCTTGTAAGGTCTAAAAGAAATAAAGCACTTTGACTTTGATTGTGGTACCATATCTAAACCATCCAAACCATGTCTAGACAACAACCTTAAAACTAACAACATTTTAATATTTATAGGCCTAAAAACTAGAAGTAAATTATTTCTGCCCATTTTTATTCATCAACCAAACTGCGCTGGAATTTTAGCAGCGTGGGTTCTATAGAGCGCTGCTGTAATAGATATAACTAACAGTATTCATGTTTTCGATCCACACAGCGTCGACGGGACCATCGAAGATGTACCACCTCCTGTCCAGGTCCTCGGCTGCGATGCCGAGACGGACCAAACTTGAGAGAATACCGTCGGTCCTGTCCATACAATATCATGATTACGATCCTACCTAAGTATAGTGAAAGCCTAGGTTATGGTTCTTATGTATGATACATAAGCTTTCATGATATGTAGCTTTTGACTTTATGCATAGCAGTTCAGTTGAGTTCATCGACCGTAATGATTCTAACCAGATTTTTCTTTAAAACAGGAATAAAATGTGCGAATATTCAAACAACATTGACTGTCGTGCAATGTGGCATAATGATGAGTTCGGCATTATATACCTACGTATATTGAAGACCTCTGTGGCGCGGTGGGTCAAGGACCGCCTACGATGCAGGCGGTTTGATTATCGCCACGGGACTAATATTTGTACGATCTGCAGATATAAAGCATATAAGCAAAAAAACCGCTGGCGGCAGCAAACGAATCCCGCACCGCCTACGATGCAGGTGGTTTGATTATCGCCACGGGACTAATATTTGTACGATCTGCAGATATAAAGCATATAAGCAAAAAAACCGCTGGCGGCAGCAAACGAATCCCGCACCTTACGCCTCTGAGGTCCACCACTCATCCCAAAGATTAAGAACTAAAAACATAAATAGAACGTACCACTCGTGAGTCTGCTGATCAAACTCGCCGTACAGCTGTCCCATGGTGATGGACTTGGGGTTCACGACGAAGGTGTAGACTGTTGTGAAGGGAAACCCGTCCGGGGCGAGCTTACCGCGGATCACTGTCAATGCGTCTCGCAACACCTCATAGCACTGGAAGTAGATTTATTTATTTATTTATTTTTACCAGTGGACTTAAAGCTAAAAAGCTTATTAAGTAGGTTAAATTCAATCCTGTATCCAAAAAATTCAACCCGAATTTTTGCACACGTAGGTACCCAACGTTTGTAACTATATATCTCTCTCCCAATAAGCTTTCATCATCATCATCATCATCAACAGCCTATAATAGTCCACTGCTGGACATAGGCCTCCCCTAATGAGGGCCATAGATAGCATTATCATTTGGGGGTTATTGCCCATAATCCCCACGCTGGGCATGCGGGTTGGGGATCGCAGTTCGGTGGAGTTGTTCTGCAGAGGGTGCTGCTGCCCGCCCCCCGGTGTGTGTCCCTTAGTCGCCTCTTACGACACCCACGGGAAGAGTTGGGGTGGTGAAATTCTATGCCGGCACCACACGGCAGTAAGTACGACAGTAAGCTTTGCTGGAAGAGAACTCTTTTTAGGGTTAAGCTCGCCTTTGCCATTTCTTTTACATTTAATATATTTCTGTATTTATTTTTTTGTATATTTTATCGTGCAAAAAAGAATTAAGAATTAAATCAAAACGTCCAAGAGTCAGATACTCACACAAGAATTATTAATATGAAATGAAATGAAATGAAATGATGTATGTAGTGTAATGTAGTATAGTTATGAAATAAAATTGTATGTCTCCCCTAATTTCGTAAGATTTTTTACAATTTGTAATTGTTATCCTTGTTATTATTCTAAATTAATTATTTTTAATATTATTATTTTTTGATATGATTTGATTTCGGTGTGTGACGCGCGGCGACCCACGCTCTCTTCTGGTTGACACAGAAGACCAGTGCTACGGAAAGACTATAGCATCCTCTGAGTGTTGGCCATTTTTGTTATAACTGCTTAATTGATCTGATCTTATTTATATCGTTAGAATTATGCAATAAAATAAACAAAATAGAGTTACTATTCTGCAGTTAGCTCGACTGTTTCCAATTATTAATTACAAGTTCTAATTCGTTACTAATCTGCTACTTTCTTTTGTTCGTTGGTACAGTTCTGTTGTGTACCTTAGACTTCCCTGCGCCAGCCGGGCCAACCAGCATGAGGCCATGCCGCACAACAGTCGTTTCATACAACTGTATTATCTTGAATACGAATGCTGAAACACAAAAAAAATATTATCCAATGCCTGATTGAAACGACATTGTTTTCCACATACTCTGAAACCGGGCATAGTGACAGTCAACAAGTACGTACAGTAAAGATCATCATAGCCGCGCTTGATCAGCATATTTCGGATAGACGTCTCCATGATTCCGTAGTCCACCACCGGAATTTCCACGCGCGGGAACAGGTCCGAAATTATACCTGGTAACGTACAGAACTCAACAAACACATATCTCATGTGGCGAATGGGGTTGCCATAAATGTGGCGGTTCAGGTTGGTTTCCATATAAATTATAAATGTGGCGGATCGGGTTGCCAGTGAAATTAAGTGTGACTCACCATTGAAGAGCACCAAGTCATCGACCAGGAACTTGGGCACATTGACATCTCTGAGCGATCGCAATACGATCTGTCGCTCGTCGCCATCCGGCATCTGTCGGATCAGGTTGCCAGCCACCGTGATCACGGTTTTCACGGCACGCATGCCGAAATCATAGTGGTCCTGTAACATTTTGTATGATATAATACTATTTACAAAAGCCTGAGGCGTCGCGGAAGACCAGAGAAGCGAAAATGCACTTTTGTGCAACTACGGAATTTTGTTAACCTATGGAGCTGCAAACTTTACAGGCCTAGGGCACAGAATCTTAAAAACGTAAAAGGTGCAAAGTAAGTGTGGAGATCAAAGCTTACCTACTCGTCAAACATTAACCAAATAATGATGTTCCAGAGCCAATCAAGTAGTAATTAGATTGAACTGATCCGAAGTAGGTACCCGAGGTACTTCGGATCAGTTCAAGATTATTGCGAAAGAAGAATCCATTAGGTATAAAATGAATCATGAATCACTCAGTTAACTAAGTAGGACGTGCCGCTTAGGATGACGATCTGCGAAGACTTGCACTTTGTATATATGTATTTGAGTAAGTAGATGCGTCACAACTCAAAAGGATAGCATTTGACTTAGTCACATTTCAATAATTTCTTAACAAGTGTCAACCCATCAAATTTTAAACCAGTATTGTAAGGACCTTTTTAGTTCAGACGCTTAATCTTATTTTATATTTAAGGTTTATATGTTTAGGTACTAATGTTTTTTTGTGTGCGCCAAATAATCGAGTTTCTTTTTTCTTTCTTTAAGTAAGTAACAAACCTGTGACGACAGCTGTTCAGAGCTCAACCTGAAGGTAGTGGTGATCTTGCCAGCGAGCAGCTTGGCCTCGAGGAAGCCGAACGAGAACAGAGAGATCTCCGCGATGAGGGTATAGTCCGGCACCATCATGGAGATGGGACGGAACAGAGCCTTCAGGTTGTCTGGCAGCTCCGTGCGACCTGAGAAAGGAACGCTACTGGACTATGGGTGTGTTTGTGTGTGTTTGGTGGGGTTAGAGAATGGTTTGTGGTGTTTTTTAACTAGGTGAAGAATACATTACAAGCAATAGTTATGTGCTTTACACAAGAAATAATATAAACTAAGTATCAAGTATTTTAGTTACACGGGCATTTGACGAGTCTTTATGAAAAGTGACTTTACTCTTTTCCGGTATTTCTTGATTTCATTATTTAAATATTCTTAACTTCACACCGGCCTCCATTGTCATTCAGACAACTAATAGAATAGAATAGAATAGAATAGATAATACTTTATTATACCACACAAATAAATAAACATTACAAACATACTTGCATAAAGTAAAGGAAGTACAAAGGGCGGCCTTATCGATATGAGCGATCTCTTCCAGGCAACCTTGGGATGAACTGGACATGAAGGAACAATATAGACGGTGGTACTACTAAGTGGAACAAAATAATAGGTAACAATAAATGAATACTTACAATAAATTAAATACTAGAAAACTAAACTTAGCCTTAAAATACTATAATAATATCACTTCAATACAAATAAAAATTAAATAGAACAAATGACTTAAGATTCTAAGTAATGCTGATGAAGTAGTTTTTTGAATATCGGCAGTGATTTTGCTAGTCTGATGTCCATAGGGAGAGCATTCCAAAGACGCGTAGCTTGTACAGCGAAAGATTTGTCGTAGAAAGAGGTAGTGTGTATAGGGACTTTAAGGATGAGGGTCCCAGAGGAACGCAAGGAGAGAGAATGAGAATTTGAAAGGAATTCGAAGCAGTCCTTGAGATAGGAAGGGCTCGGAGGATAGAATAAGATACTGTACAGGAGAGATAGTATGTGAGTATTCCTGCGAAGTCGGATGGGCAACCACTTGAGCTTAGCGCGATATCTAATATTTTGTTTAATTACTCGGGGTAATCTCCGTGTTGGAAAATTCTTGGAGTAATCTCTAACCGGGACCTGGAGTCGCGGGTAAAAGTCAATAATGCTATATAATAAATAGGCAGGTAAAAAATATATAATAAAATATTCCTATGATAAAAAGTAATGATACCTGGAGGCGAGTACATAATATACTAAAGTGTTACTATTCCATCCGCTAGTGGAGGTATACCAGCGTATCCAGGGTTCATGGTGATGAAGACAGAGCAGGACATCTTGATGGGCAGCTCGGTGCCTTCGAACCAGAACTTCTCCAGCTTCATTATCTGAGCCTTCTGTATTGTCACCACCTGAGCAGAGTATTCACGATTTTGGTTCGATTTTATTTTATTTGTTTGATTCATGAAGTTATCTTTGCTTAGCGAACGGGAATAGAAATTCTTTGTTTTTATTTGGGATCTGTACGATGAAACAGTACTTATTGTTTATTATCTGTAGTTATCGTCCCACAGCTGGGCAAATGAATGCTACTGCAGTCTATGGAGACCCCTATTTCTGGCTCCTACAAGTATATACATTCCACCTTCTCCCAAACCATCGAAGCCATGACCTTCTAGGTAGGACTCAGACGGAATCTCTACACCATGCTCATCATTTTAATTTACCTGTTGCGCAACGACAGACAGAACTTCAATATCGATTCTGTTGAACTCGTCGAAACAAGCCCAAGCGCCGGATCTGAAATTATCGAAACTGTGACAGAGCACAAGACGATTGCAAGATATAACGGAGAGGTATACCCAGGGTAAGAGAAATAGAAAAGGGTTTTTTCAGTAATTCTGATATCAGTGAGGTACTTCTAAACTTACGCAGCTAGCCCCTTGAAGAATTTCCCCATGGCCCTATAGTCGAGCTGATCGGAACAGTTGAACACCACACACTGAACAGCCAAAGCCTTTGCCAAGTCCTGGAAGCAAATAAGGTGAAAGAGATACCGATTCCCTACTTCTAGTTAGAACAAAGTCTCTTCTCGCTGTCTGTCCCTATGTATGCTTCATCAACATCATCATCATCACCAGCCTATAATAGTCCACTGCTGGACATAGGCCTCCCCTAATGAGCGCCATAGATGGCATCATTATGTGGGGGTCACAATAATGTAGTTTTATGTCAACTACACCGAACTGCGATCCCCAACCCGCACGCCCAGCGTGGGGATTATGGGCAATGTATGCTTAGATCTTTAAAACTACGCAACGGATTTTGATGCGGTTTTTTTATAGAGTGATTCAAGAGGAAGGTTTATATGTATGACATGCAATAGCACAGTAATTAGAATTGCACCCATGCGAAGCCGGGGCGGACCAGTAGTAAATAAAATAATCAGATAAAATACTACTCCATACAAACAGCCAAGGTGAAGAAAATTCTGCAGTACCTGTTTATGGCCAGATCATCTGTAAAGGTATACTAATTTCTAGGTATACTAAATACAAATCGATAAATTAATACTCTTCTATGAATCTTCTGTTTCTATGTACAATTATGTTTAGCCACGTTACACGCCATACTCTCTAATTTATTTTGCACACCAATGTATATTGGTCAAACATGTTGACTCATAAATAACTATTTGTCTTCTTTTTACACAGGTTTTGCAAATAAATAATGCCGACATCATCATCGATCATGCAAACATCATCTAGCCCCGAGCTAAGCAGAGCTTTTGTTATGGGTACTAGATGACATATATACATAGGACAGAAATGCGAGGTGATTCCAAAGCATACCTTGGTGGTCTCAGTCTTGCCGGTCCCGGCGGGTCCCGCGGGCGCGCCGCCGAACTTGAGGTGCATCGCGCACATCAGCGTCAGGTAGCACCGGTCTGTCAGCGGCGTGATCACCAGCCGACCGCTGCACAACAATACAACCATATGCACACCTCTTTTACTATAAAAACTATCGTAGTTTGATGAATTCATGATGAATGTAAGCGGGTTAACTACGAACCTATTATTTGTTGTAAGAACACCAACGTTTCATCCCTTAACGAGGGACTTCATCAGGGTGAGTGCGGCTCACTTCGCGCCCGTGTCGCCTCAATGCGCTCACAACATATAATAGGTTCGTAGTTAAGCCGCTTACATTCATAATGAATATGCACACCTCGTTTAGTTACCATACAGTATTTATTTAACTTTTGAAAATAACATGGTTGTTAACACTAAAGTCATTTATAACGGGATATTTACTATGATTTGATTTTTGAGTTTTTCAATATTATCGGCACAGTTTCATGCGCCATGATCACGGAACAACGTTGTTCCGTGTCATTTGAAGGAAAACCAGAAGCGTGTACACCACAAAAATAACATAACAAAAGATATTACATAAGACAAGTACAATAGGCCTTTTCGCTTAGAAGCGATCGCTTCCAGGCAACCTTTGGATGGAAATAAATATTTGAATTTAAGACAGGCAGGAGATTTACCAAAGATGTTTTAAATCATATATTATTAACTTACATGATCATCATATTTTTTTATATCTATTTATTTAAAGCCTATGCTATTTCCCTGCTGGACATATGATTATATACACTACGATCTTTTTTTAAATTTTTTTTTAGATTTTTTTAAATCCAGCATTACAAAATGTTAGTATATCTACCATTTTGTAATGCTGGATTTAAAAAAAATCTGTTTGAGTTTACACCTTAAATTCCCTCCTGAAATTTCAGGGCGATTCCTACCTAGTATGTTTTAACGCTTCGTCTCGGCCAAACGACACCTTTCATATTTTACTATAAAAACTATCGTAGTTTGATGAATTCATTATGAATGTAAGCGGGTTAACTACGAACCTATTATATGTTGTAAGAACACCAACGTTTCATCCCTTAACGAGGGATGAAACGTTGGTGGTACGGGCGCGACGTGAGACGTGAGCCGCACTCACCCTGATAAAGTCCCTCGTTAAGGGATGAAACGTTGGTGTTCTTACAACATATAATAGGTTCGTAGTTAACCCGCTTACATTCATAATGACATCTTTCATCTTCACTTTATGAATATGTTACTTTTTCGTACCGACGCCGACGTTCCAACCCACAATGTTACTTGAATGAATGAATGAATGGTATTAGATTCGCTCACCTGTTCCCCAAGTACTCGTTGGAGTAAGTGAAGACGGAGTTCAGCGCCCTCGCGTCGCACCTGTTCTGGCTGAACTGGCGGTAGTACTGGGAGGTGTCCAGGCGGTCCTCGTCCTGGTAGATCTCGGGCTTCTCGTCCTCCGCCAGGGGGTACGTGGGCCTCACTACCTCGTAGTATCTGATTAATAGTATATAATAAAAAGGGGGGGCAACTTCATATTATGGAGGATGAGGATGATACATCATCATCATCATCATCATCACCAGCCTATAATATTCCACTGCTGGACATAGGCCTCCCCTAATGAGCGCCATGATGGCATCATTATGTGGGGGTTATTGCCCATAATCCCCACGCTGGGCATGCGGGTTGGGGATCGCAGTTCGGTGGAGTTGTTCTTCAGAGGGCGCTGCTGCCCGCCCCCCGGTGTGTGTCCCTTAGTCGCCTCTTACGACACCCACGGGAAGAGTTGGGGTGGTGAAATTCTATGCCGTCACCACACGGCAAGGATGATGATACGTCAGCATGGAATATATATAATAATAATTAATTAATGAGGATTAATAGCTTCTGAATCAAGTTCTAGTACTTCGGGACAGACTCAAGTTTCATAAATCAAAAACTATGGAAAGCCACAATATCGACTAATCAGTATTATTGTTTTTATTTTTTATTTTCTTTTGGTGGGTTGATTGGTGTGATTGGCCTATTGTGATCGCCACTTCGTAGGTTCACCGCCGAAGATGCGACTAATCAGTAAGTGGAAATCGAGAAAATTTCAATATTTGGGAAATAATCGGTTTCATCTATCTACCAAACCAACCAACAGGTAACAAATATTAAAAAAAATTATTTGCCGGCATATTAATTGTGAGAATGTTAATAAGACTCGAAAAGTAAAATACGTCCAATTATATGTGGAAAATCCTAACTAGCAAAGAAAATTACAATTAGATAAGTAAAATAACTAGTGTTGACAATTGAAACAACTGATTAGACAATTAACTGTGTGTGAGGGCTTTGGTGTGATGTAAAAAAAACCTTCCAATAATTGCTGAGCTATGAAAAAAGCAACCCTGTTGAACAGACATCTCTGTTGGAACTTATTATTTCTCATTATTATCTTAATTAAATACCATTATTAAACCCGCGGAGTTGAGGGCCCTGGTGACTTGTATTACAGACTTGTTATTAACCTATCTCAAGCACCAGCCTCTCACAAAACAGGTCAAAAATATTGTTAGATCATAATGAATATTTGTATGAAAAACTGTAAGACTTTTTGTGAGTGTATAGTAAACGTATTATTATTATTATTATTGGAACGGCTCCCGGCTACAGCACCTGAGTTGGCAGGTCCACTGGAAGTCGTGCACATTCTTGACTCCCTCGTCAAGCAGCGACCTGGTGACGTCACGCGCGTGGACCTCAATCACGATCAGCGCACAGAGCACTTCGCGCTGGAAGAACGTCAGTTCTCCCTTCACCAGGGCTCGGAGGCTATCCAGCTATACAGAAAAATCACACATTATGGACAATCAATATTATTGGATGATCAGGGGTCTCGAGTAGTCACTGCTGACTACCTCTGAGTCTTAGTGGGTAAATTATATCTGGTAAATGAACTCTGTGACACTGAGTCACAGGGTGATCTTACGCCTGACACGCAAATTAAAGTAAAACGCATATTAATTTACTCAGACGGCAAAGCTAAAACTTAAAATTCGGCCAGGTGATACGACGCAATGACGAAGCTAGTTGGTGGCGCCACTGGCGACTTTCGCACATAGCGGGAAGACACCGGATTGGCCAACATTTGATTGGACGAGGCTTCTGATTAGCTGTGAGTCTAATTAGACGGAGATGAAGCTGTTACTTATTGAATTTGAAAATGAAGGTGGGAAACGGCAGGTTTAGAGCGGGTTGATAGGGTTTTCAATTTTTCTATAAAAACTATCTAATTTGACGAATTCAACAAGAATAAATAAAAATAAATGTTATAGGGTCAACTTATAACCTATTTTGTGTTGCAAGAACACCAATTTGTAAATTAATAGGAAAGTTTTTATAGTAAAAGTCTTTATGTTAATCACACTGACCGTAGCTAACATCTCCTCCATGAAGCAGTCCATGCGGTACTCGGCGATGGCCTGCTCCACGCCGGCGGTCCACGCGGTCTGCGAGCCCGCGATCACCACCTGCCCCGGCCAGCGCAGCACCCACTGCGCGCGCGGCAGCTCCCACAGCTCTGCGAGGCCCGCTATCAGGGTCAGCCGAACTGGAAATAAAGGCCACAATCAGGTTGGGCCTCTAATCACTGTTGCCAATCACAATGCGTTTCACAGATATGATAAGACAGCGACATGGAATCGAACAATATCGTATTTAGAATACATTATGACGTCACACGGTTTGGGTGAGGAATCTCCTATTTCATAGAGAATAAGGTCCTGACATCAACAGCACGGCTTCTGTAAGGGCTGGGTTAAATCCATCATTGCGTCCGGTGGTGACGAGATGGGTGACGATGGATGAGTCACTGGAAGAATGATGTCGCGACAAACGAAGGTCCGCCTGCAACGCTGGAAGTTGCCTGCGTACGATCCAAATGCGAACACAGTCACTCGTGATGTCTCACTCTAGGAAATTCTCTTCATTCGAAAAACGCATTCAAGGCTGCAGCCTTGTGGACACATGACAGACATGACTAAAATATATTGTGGAGTAAGTGAGATACTAACTGGTATTCCTCATGGTGTCTTCTAGAAGTAGCAGCCATTGCTCCACGTTAGTGGATGGGTAGAACGTGTACTTGAGGTCCACAATCTCTCCTTCGCTAGAGTGCATCTTGGTTATCTTAAGGTCGGCTTCAAAAGTCACCTGCAAACATATTTTACGTTTATCTCAAACAAGTTTAAATTTAGAGTTAGTATATCTGACCATGAAAAGTATACATAAACATAGGAGCTCTGCCAATAATTAACCTCTGCCACAGATAACATAATGTACCTCTGCCAAAAATATATAGACAGAAAAAAAATCTTTTAACAGTATGACTGCTAATGTCACTGTCACAGTAGTTTCAGGAGAGTCTGCTTCCAAATCCCTTGTGCATTATTTACAAACCTTGGCAATAGCCTCGAAGCACTTCCTAAGATGCGGCTGCACGGCCTTCGGGTTCCGCGACTGCGAGAGAATCTCCAGCAGCTCATCATCAGAGAGGAAGAAGAACCTTGGGAACCGCAGCCGCTTTAGCTCCATGTATTCCGCGAGACCCTTGGCCACCACGGCCAGGAGGTGGCGCGCCTCGGTCAAGGAGTCCAGGAGCCGGCTGTCCGGGCAGATGATCATGATCTGGAACAATCATTGGGTTCTACTGATTATTTAACGTCCCAGAAATTTACGCCCTAAGCAGGACTACAACCTGCAAGCTTCCAGAACGGGATCGCGCTACCTATTGAGGCACAGGGTCAACTAATCGACTAGTCGAGAATATTTAAGCCATTTATGGGCTTAAGCGCTGTGGTTGACCCAGAAAGCGTTTTCGCTTTGTCAAGTTACCTTTTTTGGGTCAATTCATGTGGTATCACTACACCAAAGACCATAGCTAAGTGCGGGAAAAATTCCAATACATGTCAAACTTATAACCGGTTAATTTTAAAATCTTATCCCTCCTATTCGATAGGCAACAACACAAAGGGCTACATAGCTACGTTAGATATGTATCTCTGGTGGAAATGCCACTTCAAAGCAACTACTTGGAACACTTACGCTAAGATGGAATGATGAGCATGACTGCCATCCAAGTTCCCCGAAGGTAGGTTGTGAAGTAATATTTGTCTCTTTATCTGTTATATCTTCACAATTTACCAACTCAATGAGTATCCCATCACATCATAATAATAAAGGCTACTTTTTATCCCAAAAAATATATGCGAAGCCGCATTCAGAATGTAACTCGTGAAATTTGGGGATGTGATTTCATTCTAGAAAGGGGATTTCTTCTTTAGGGATTGGGATGTAGTCGCAGGGAGCTTGTTAATTTCTTTTTAAGGGATTGCGTAGTCGCATGGTGCTTGTTAATTAAATCACCTTCGGGCAAGCGACGGCGGAGCTCATGACCCGTCTCCAGATGCGATCCATGGTGCCGTACTTCTTGGCTTCAAGTGGCAGCTGGCGCGAGATGTCTTCTGATGTGAGGATTGGCTCTAGGTACATCCATTCTCTGAAACAGTTCATGGACGATCTTCCAGCACAAAAAAGGTTTGTACTGCAAATTTGCCGTCTCCTTAAAAACGCAACTCATTTGACAGATGGTCGGTCAGTCTGTTTTGCCGTAGGTAGAACATCGATGGCAATTTTTGTCAGAAGTAATGCGGAGCATCAAAATAAAGCGATCTCATTGATTGTATTCGATATATTCCATTGCCTAGGAATTACCAACGAATCAGATCGATTACGATACTAAAAAGCAATCCGGTAGGTAACCTCTTTTTTGTAGTCCTTTTATTTTCGAAATCGGTAAATCATCAAAAGTTCGTAGGATTTTGAACTTTTTGCGCTTTCTGCGCAACGCACAAGCTAAACAGAGTTTGTGTTATGGATAGGTATTAAATTAATTGAGATGACTGGTATAAATATAAATATATATTTCGTTGTACATACAAACATTTTCGTTTTCTATGTGTAATAAAAAATATGTAATAATATTGTATTATGTATATCAGTCATCTGGTACCCATAACACAAGCTCTGCTTAGCTTGAGCGCTAGCTAGATGATGCTGTGTGGATTATTAGAGCCCGGCATTATTTATTTGTCCTAAGTCAGGAATTGAACCTCGTTCGTCTTACTTCTGACATTCAATCCATTCGTCGACGACTTTCTGCGTGAGCCTGATTTTCTCGTCCCAGTCCGTGATGCGCAGCTCGAAGGCCGCCTTGAAGGGGGAGAAGCCGAGCTGCTGCGTCGCCAGGAAATGTTCGTCCAGCAGCTGGAGGGTCTCGTCAGCTATCTTCATTATGTACGTGCCTGGAGACGTCAAGACATGAGCACTGAGATAAATAACTGAGATAAATAGAGAACAAGGAACTAGTTTGTTGCACAATAAGAGCCGTCTTGCACATAATGGTGGGAGGCCCGAAAATTGATTTGATTGATTGGATAGAGTGAGAGACGGGTTGATAACATAAAAATAATAGAATAGAAAAATATTTATTCGGACACAGGTACATACATAGACAAAAAATCAGTATAAAGTAAACAAACAAACACACGTATAACATGTTTAAATAAATAAAATTAAAATAGGATAATAATAACTTACGTTTATATTATAATTTTATTCCTAATAACTCTACTTCTCTTCAAGTAAAAGCACACCTACTCTTTCTACCTCTTGTCAACTGTTATATCGTACTAGCGGTCCGCTGGTATTTACCAAAAATTTCAAGAATTATAAAATTTTTCATACCTTGGGTTACATTATTGAAGTTTTCATACGGAACCCTAACTTTTTGAAAATATTCTAAAGCCCATGTTCATCAGGGATAATGTAGGATTCTAATGGAGAAAGAATTTTTCAAATTGGTCCAGTAGTTTCAAAGCCTTTTAAACATACAAATAAACAAACATTCAAATATTTCCTCCGTATAATATTAGTAGGTATAGATATAGATATTATCACACCTGTGTTCTTGTAAGGAGTCAGCTCCAAGGTCTTGTTGGCCCACTCTCCCTGCATCTTGTCCAGCATCTGTTCGATGACGTACTCCTTGGAAGCCAGCTCCCCTATCTCTGCGATGAGGTCGCCGTGCGCCGCCACGCCTTGCTTGAGGCACATCGTGAACGTCTGCTTATCGTTCATTGTCACCGTTATACCTGGGGGAATCATCAATATGCTAGGAAATCTCGTTCATTGTCACCGTTATACCTAGGGAAATCATCAATAGATATGCTAGGAAATCTCGTTCATTGTCACCGTTATACCTGGGGAATTAACCAATATGCTAGGAAATCTCGTTCATTATCACCGTTATACCTACCTGGGGAAATCATCAATATGATAGGAAATCTCGTTCATTATCACCGTTATATCTGGGATAAATTACAATATGCTAGGAAAAGGCGTTTGCCAAGAGTACTGGATGTTTTAATATAGCATCGTCTTATCTCAAAGTAATGAGCAGGTTTTGGTCGCTTTGGAAAGAAAATATATATCCTATCAAATTTGGTGCTGATTTATTGCAGCCTTACTTTGTTATTTACTAAAGGCTGCTGTTGTTTATAACAGCAGGTCAAGAAGCGCTGGTGGGTCAGTGATGTTAAGTCAAATACCACAAGACGTATAATGCTGCAGCTTACAATGTCAAAAAATATAAACACATGATCTGTATACTGGGTTGCCAAATGACTACTGACCAGATCTCTGCATAAATTCTTCCCAATGGCGTTCCTTCATGCCGGGATTCCTCACAGCCTGGATGACCGGAATCAAAGGCCTGAACTCCTCAATGTCGTCCTGTAAAAAAAGTTACTCTTTTTAGGAATCAGACCAAAATCCAGGCCATTACAAATGCCGAGATGTCTGCCCATTGTGTTTGGTCTAAGTGAAAGGACGTGTGACCCGAGAGCTGGTACAGCAACTGGCACAGCGCATCATCCACCATTGGCATACAGCGAGGGAATGCAGCCAGCTTCTTGTGGGGACGCTTCCGATTGGTATTGATATAGATCAGTTGAGCTATCTGTAGATTGTATGTAGCAGTCTGCAGTAAGCTCAACTATTTCAACTTTATTAACATTTCATCCCTTCTTTTTTTGTATTCTAAATAGGAAACTTAGATAATTTTCAAAAACCTAGATTTGATATGTCACGCAACAAAATCACCCGAATTTTCAAACCACACACCCTCGATTTTTTTTTATACATTGAAAAGAGTCAAAAAATGTACCACATAATCCCTAATATCTGAAGTAACAATATAGTATTTGTATACATACCTAATGCATAAAGGTTCAAAAATCTGGGTGCACCTACTGTAGAATTATTTCCAATTTCAAGTTAATACCTGAAGTACTCGTACTTGCTGAGATATTTTGATAGAAAAAAGTACAGAAATAAACGAGGTCTTAAGAATTTCGAACCCGATCTCGAAACTCTTAAAGCCGTGCAGCGGTCGACAAATAAAATGAAAGCCGCCTTTCCGAGATCTCAAAGATGAGCCAACAATTCTCTACAACCTCTTCAAATAAACTCACCCTGATAGTAGTAGCGACGTACTGCACTTTAGGCATGTCTGCGAAGGTCCGGACGCACTTGAAGATGGTCTTGTAGTACTCATTGACGAGCGGCTCGATCGTATCCGCGTCTACGTACATCAGGGGGTTGTCGAACCACACCTCTTTCGCTTTCAGGAAATCTGACAAATGAGTAGTATTTTTAGGTCTTACTTGTTACTTGTTACTGGACTGGTTTCCGCAACTAGGCCACAGGTGGGCTCTTTTTGCGTGGCGGATTATTATTATTATTTTTAGGTCTTATTAAACTATCTAGTATAAAAAAAGACTATTTCACTTGAACATGAATATTGTTATTATGAGCGAATAGAGTCCCCCTGCTACTCTCTTTTTACAATCATGTTCTAGTTAAATTTCCATTTTACAGCTCAGCAAAATATGCTTGCTCAATGTCAAATGGCAATATTTCACAGGTCGTCAGCCCATCTGAGCGAAGGGCTTCCTACACTTGTTTACAGAGTCGCAGTCTCCAGTCATTAGCAATACAATTATCTAGTGCTGTTCTCCAAATCGTACCTGAAACGGTTACCTTCGAGCAAGTACCTACCTGAAGCAGTGACCCAAAGGTTCCTATAAGGCTCGAACTCCTTGATCAGGCGGTTGAGGTCGGAGAAGGGCACCACGGGCTGGCCGAACAGCTTTTGGCGCTGGTTCAGCAAGCGTCCAAAATCCTGCGCCTCCTTCATGCCTTTCCATGCTTTTTTTATGTCGTTCGCTATTTCATGCACCTGTTTTATTTCAACTTGTTATGTACCTACAAACGTTAAACTACACTCAGCGGCACAATTAACCGCCCACCTTGATTTTTTACGATTTTGGTTAAAAATTGAAATTGTGGCAATACTTTTGAATGTTATTTCATAACGTAGGTATTTTGAAGTAAAATGAAAGATAATATTGTTTTTAATTATTACGTTTATTTATAAAAAAAGTCTGAAAAACATTTTGAGCGTAAATTAACAAATGTGAAATATGAAATGGCTTAAAAATAAAAAATCTGCTGAATAAATGAATTCTAATAGTGCGTATTTCCACCTCTAGCTCTCAAGACTTCCATCAAACGGTTTGGCATGCTGTCGATGACATCTTTGATCTGTTGTTGTGGAATGTTCTGCCACTCCTCAATTACGGATTGTTTTAATTCATCTATGGTGGTTGGAGCTGGTATGCGGCTTCGAACACGTCTTTCTAAATTGTTCCATATGTGTTCAATAGGATTTAAATCTGGACTCCGGGATGGCCATGGTCATTTTCAAATGCCGACGGTATCCAGGTACGCGGTAACAACTCTAGCAACGTGGGGGCGAGCGTTATCCTGCATTAATAAAAAATCTTCGCCAATAAATGGAGCAAATGGCATTACATGAGGTTCCAACACTTCTGTTACATACCTCTGAGCATTTATTCCACCTCTTTCGAAGATAACCAAGTCGGTGCGTGCTTCGTAAGTAATGCCGCCCCATATCATGATAGAGCCACCTTGGTAACCTATTGTTTCCACAACAGTGCATGGTGCAAACCTTTCATTCTTGCATCTGTATACACGCTGGCGACCGTCAGGACCGTGCAAGCATATTCTTGTCTCGTCAGTAAACATAACATTCTTCCAATGTTCCATATTCCATTCGGCGTGCTCTCGGGAAAAACGAAGTCTTTCTCTCCGGTGGCCTACGAGCAATTGTAGCACTCGAGATGGTCGAAAAGCTCCAAGGGTATTCTCTCCTAGTCTTCTTCTCACTGTTCTTTCACTCACTTGAACATTGCGAACCTCACGAAGTTGGTTTCGTGCCTCAACAGCTGTAGTGAACCGATTTCTTAGAACATTGGTCACAAGAAATCGGTCGTCACGATCGGAGGTGCATCTTTTTCGGCCCTGTCCTGGTCTTCGCTCATAAGAGCCAGTTTCCCGAAACCGTTTCACTGCACCCCTTAAGGTGGTACGTGCGACACCAAGCTTCCGCGCCACGTAACGCTGACTAAACCCTTCGTCGATAAGAGCGACGGCTCTCGCCACAGAATTACCATCAAACGGCATGTTTGTGATGTCCAAACACTAGCTTTAAGTTATGAAACCAAAACAAACTCAAATTGTTTACTTTTATTGCCACTAAAGCAATTTAAGCAGTATGGCAACGATAACGATAATGAGACGAAGTTCGATATTTATCCTATTCACAACTTATGCGTATAAAAAAACAAAGTTATGTGGGTACTTTGTAATTTTTTCGTCACTACATTTCCTTCACACTTGATTTATTTAAGCCCAATAACTTACAACTGCGAAAAAATCTAAATTTGCCACTTTAAAAGGGTGGGCGGTTAATTGTGCCGCTAAGTGTAGTTCGGAAGGATAATCTGCATGTCAATTAAACTGTCTATTACTAGCGGATTGCTTTGTTAAATACATTAAATAAAATCATTAGTCATCATCACTAATGATTTTATTATAAAATACCTTTAGTTAAGCATCAGAGCCCAGGAGCTATTTAATTATTTAAACTTAGATTTAGTACCTACATAATTACTGTTTAGATTTATCTCATTTTAAGTAAACTGTAAAGTTTTTATGAGAAATAAAAGTTCTTTAAACCTAAGTGTGTTATCCCTGTTAGCTTTGAGTACTTTGAGAACTAAGACGCACATGTCAGAGCAGCTCGTATCAACGTGATGCCATTAATTCTAAGCAGTGCCGAAATTGGGAAGTGAATGCATAACCAAACCATAATTTCTCTTTAAAAGAAGACTTAGCTTAACTTTTGGTTTATCTGAGATGGTTGCGCCGAATCTGATGAGATTTGAAGACCTTTATTGACTTTTTATAGGACCTCATCTAATGATCGGTAAGAGCTATTTTGAACCTAATAACTAGAGTAAAGTAAAGTATCGTTTATTGCATGAAATACATGTTGGTACAGCTGGTGTTGTTATGTCTATGTGGATCAATGTATTCCTGCCTTTACGGTGTGCAATGTCTGTATACAATAATAAGAATTAAATAAATTTTATATAAATTGTACAATAATGATTAAATAAAACTTAAATTCAAAACTAATTCTACATAATAACAAATAAAAAAAATAATCATGAAGCAGAAAAATCTTTGTCAGTTAAAAATTCACTAATGGCGTAATAGCATTTACTCAAAAGAATTGTTTTCAACTTCCTCTGAAACTCCATATTCGGCAGTAGTCTTATGGATTGTGGTAATTTATTATATGTATATAGAGGGTGCCATAGCAAAGATACTTTTGCTCATCATTTTTGTTTTTCTATTTATAGAACAGACTTTATTGTTGTCACGCCTATTGCGCACAACAATATCGCAAGGTCGGCCGAAAAGATTTGGATTATTCTTAACAAACATAGCTGTCTCTAAAATAGAGAGAGACAAATATGATCTTGCCTTGGAGAAGTCGTTCTGCAATGTGAGCGCCATGCATTGCGCGCTGTAAAGATCTATCTTGTCCATCAGTATTTGCTCGTCCTGCTGGTGCAGTTTCCAGAACTTCTCCTGCTCCTCCTCCAAGAAGTCAGTCGTTACGTCCACCTGGTGGAATGACGACCTTCAAATGTATACATGATAAACTAAGATTAAGGAGTTATATATATCCGTTAAGTATCCATTTAATCGACACTGTTTATCATCTCACTTCACTCTGAAAATTGGCCATTGCTATACACCGCAGATGGCCATGCGCAGACGGCGCCTCACTGCTCTCAGATAATTCAAACGAAGCTGAACACACACACAAATATACAGATGGACACCTTCAACTTAAAACACCTTGTCTATATGCATCATAATTTAAAAAATATAATGTTTGATAGTATAAGGGAAGGGGAGCAGGATCTGATGAGCACATCGTACCTGCTTGGTGATCTGCAATGGCCAGCCGATGGCCTCCCATAGCGCGTTGAAGTCTTCGTTCTCCAGGGGAGTGAAGAACGCGTCCAGAACTTCGTAGTCCTGATAAATAACAGCATAACTTATGATTAAACTTTGCTTAAGACCGCTTAAGCAAAATGAATACAATGCTAGTTGAAGAAAAAAGTTAGGATTGTAGGTATAAACATATCGCGATATTTACCATGCACGATGCACGTTTAAATACACATCGAGTTGAACCTAACCCTAAGATTTCTTAATAATTTAAAGCAAGAACTCCCATTCGATGGACCGACAACTTTGTATCGGTCGTAGGTGGTCGATGGAAAAAGTTGTTGTCATCTATGGCTCTATCTGGGGATGCATTGCCTATATAAAGCATAGAACGTAACTTCGGACCTGTTTATAATTGAGAAATTAAATAATCACTACGTAGTATAAAACAAACCTCTTCCCACTGTCTGTCCATAATTTCTGTCTAATGAATTCTAAGATCTGCCAAATGTCACATTTCTCGTAATTTTTCTTTCTATATTTGTTTCTTGTTATGTGTGCAGTAAAGAATTTTCTATCTATCTAGATCTTTAAAACAACGCAACAAATTTTGATGCGGTTCTCAATAGATACAGTGAATCAAGAGGAAGGTGTATATGTATAACATGCATTAGTATCAGCATTACACCCGTGCGAAGCCGGGGCGGCTCGCTAGTAGACTATACAAGTAGATGCGACTCACCGTATGCACCTTCTTCATGACATCATCCTGCGTCTTCAGCGCGAAGGGAATGGACTCCATCCACTCGCGGATCTCGAACACGTGCTCGATCGTGTTCGGCTTCTCGCCCAGCTTGCGCATCACGCTCTTGTACGCCGCGACCACGTCGTCCACAACCAACCGCACTTCCTCCATCCACATCGTCAGCAGCGCTTTGATGATGTCTGAGCGCTTGGTGACTAATATTTGCTGCGGGTATTCATTCTATTTATATTTCAAAATTCAAGTAAGAGACCAGCCAACATGCATGACTTGTTCACGTTTCTGGGTATACTGAGTATAGGATTAATATTTGCCGCGGGTATTGATTCTATATGTACAGAAATAAACATTTCTCATTTTCATTTTAATATTATACTAGCGGCCCGCCCCGGCAACGCACGGGTATTAAACAAAAATTTCTGAAATTATACACACCAACACGATGGGTTTCACAGTTTTCATACGGATCCCTTACTTTTTCTAACAGCATTGGGATTTTTGACATTGACTCGACACTCCATAACTGACACAGGCCGTAGAGAAACAGCAAGCCCAGTGCACATAATATTCAACCTCTTTTTCTATTCTGACGCGCCATAATAGAAAAAGTGGTTGAATATACAGCGCACGGTTCAATTATTGAATTTTTCATGCGGATCCCTAACTTTTTTGAAAATATTATATAGCCTATGTTCATCACGGAAAATTTAGGATTCTAATGGTGAAAGAATTTTTCAAAACGGTCCAGTAGTTTCGGAGCCTATTCAATTCAAACAAACAAACAAACAAACAAACATACAAACAAACAATCAAATCTTTCCTCTTTATAATATTAGTATAGATTTCAAATTAAAGTACAAGAGGCATGGCTGGTGGTGGTTTCAGTGTATGCACATCGCTTGACTTGACGCTAACAATTCTTGGTGCAGCAGTGTAGATTGATGGATTTCTGCATAAGATGATGACAGGGTGCTAAATTATTGAAATTGCAAAAATAAGGTTAACGAAGTATAGGAAGTCCATCCACAAGATGAAATTCTGGTGTAGGTATAGATACTTTTATTCTATCAACCTATATAACTATGAATTTAGATTGGATTAACACTTTGCAGATAGATTACAGATGGAGCATAACACGATGAAACCTTTTTGACCCCTTTCACGACCTTTGTGTCGCAAGGGACGGAGTTCCGTCTGAGACGAAAGATTGTGATTTGATTTGTATGCAGCAAATACCTATTGATCAAAAAGAACTTATGTGTTATAATGAACTCTCGAACCGAGGATTCCCCGCAGAAGGCCCCCATTATTTATGTGATTTCCAAATCTTGGACCCATATTGACCGGTTAATTTAACATCAAGCGTTAGAATCGGTAATTGTGTTTAGGTTGTCCGCTTAGCGCGCTCACCAGTCACAATATGGTGAAAAGCTTTAAAAATGTCTTTTTAAAAACGCTTTCTACTCAATGTTTTCTGCGCTAACTTTGAGAGTGTCGACGTTGATGGCGAAGGGTCCGATGTTGATGTACTGCGGCAGCCTCCAAATCAGATCAATCTTCTCGTCGTAGTGCATCTGGACTTCTTCGCGGGTCTCTGATGCCGAATGCTTTTCCAGACGGAAGGCTCTGCGAATACAGCGATCAGATCATCTTCAACATTAATTTTTGTGTGCAATATTTACAACTAAAGTTATTGTTATTTCATTGATTATCTAATTAAAAGGGTTATTAGAACCAATAACATTAATTAACAGAATTGTGGCGCGGTGGGAGAAAGTCCGCCTTCGATGCAGGAGGTTGCGGATTCAATTCCGGCCTCGGGACTGTACAATCTACAGATGTTTCAGGCGATCTACGTAATTTATTACGATTGTATTAATTTTATCAGTTTTAGGTATAGAGCCCATAACACAAGCTCTGCTTGGCTTGGGGGCTAGATGATGCTGTGCGGATTGTCCAACATATTTTATTTATTTAATATAAAAGACGAAGTTTGTAAGGATGTTTGGATGTTTGTTACCTCTTCCTCGATACAACTTATGTAGAACTGAAATTTTGCTTTGATGTATTGTAGGAATAAATAAACGGCTTCTTTTTACCCCGGAAAAATGCGAAGCCGTGGGCACAAGATATTATTCTAATAATTATAATTGTATTGGTATTAACCAATACCTAATATTAGCCATAAAATGTTTGCATGACTTATCATGGGATAACAATAATAACGAAAAAAAATAACATAAAAACCACCAATTAATTAAAAACAACATAAACAAGATTCGTCAAGTGCGAGTGTAACTCGCGCGCCGAGGATTTTGAACTTTGTCGTATGGTACGAACTCAGTGGCGCGGTGGGTAAGGTCCGCCTACGACGAAGGAGGTTGCTGTTTGATTACCGCCACGGGACTTATATATGTACGATCCGCAGATATTTGTTCGGGTGTTCTGGTCGTTTTCTACGTACTGAAAAAATATCTATGTATGTATGTGATATACTGTATTAACTATAAGTTATCTAGTACCCTTAGGGGTACTAGATAACACAAGCTCTGCTTAGCTTGGGGCTAAACGATGCTGTGTGGATACTCCAGGATACATACTCTTTGCGAAACATTTTGATTACAATTTCTGTAATTATTTAAAATGTCTATATTAGCATGTTAATAATGAAAAGCGCAAGCAAAACTGCTGATATTATTTAATAGCTTTGTTGTGCATGTATAATAAATAATATTGTAAGGGGTTCAAGCATGGCCGTAGGGAGGGGGGGGGGTTTTGGGGGTTCAAACCCCCCCCCCCCCCCGAAATGTTGAGGCACCGTTAGAAATCAAACTTTAATAGGTAAAATTTTCTCGGATACGCACTCGTACGTGGCAAGCAGCACTTTAAATTAGCTATCCTCTCTTAAAAACACAAAGTTTTTCTCTAATTTCGTCTCCGATTTACAACAGCGCGCTCTGAGTCGTCGGTGGCGGGTGGGGCGCACTCGCGCTCTGTGCCATGCGATTCCTATTGTGTATCTACATACATTGTATTGTATGTAAGCACGCACCACTTAAATATCTTTTTAAGTTATTCTCTCTTGAAAACTCAAATTTTTTTTCGTTAAAATTCGTCTCTACATTTTATGTAAATGAGTTGGGTGCACTCATCGCATTCATTGACGGCCGATTCCAGCTAGGCAGGCAGATCACGACATTACTTTTAATTTTGTAAATCAATATACCTTTTTTCTTATTTTTCCGTAATTGAATTGCTCCCTCCGTTTGTTGTTATGCCTTTATTAGCATATTTTTCGAAACTATTTGGTAAAGACCGAAAAGTAACAAAAACTTATCTTTTAATTTAATAAAATTTTCGGAGTTCGCTATTCATAATCTTTTGTCACTCTTGATTCTATTTTACAGAACGTCCAAAAAATCGCAAAAAAAATTGCGGCTCGCTTTGCTCGCCGTTCATTCTGTAGCCTTTTGATCATTTTTACCAGGTTGCCGAAAATATGTTAAAAAATTGGGGGCTCGCTTCGCTCGCCAATTATTCTGTAGTAGGAGTTATTTTATTAATCTTCAATAAACCAAATTGTTCTTAGCTTTCTTTTATTGTCTATGCATAGCATGGCTCACTTTACTCGACGACATTTATATTGTATTCATTTCTCAACCATTTCCAATGGCCGCAAAAACTACAATATGTCAAGGCTCGTTCCACTTGCTGTTATTTATGTTTTCATACTAATAAATAGTTAGTATGAACCGTTGATAACCTACCCCTTAACTACTACTACTAACTTTTTGTAATTTAAAATGTAGCTCGCTCGAAAATATTTATTTTTTCGTCTTTTTTGTGTTACTCACATTTTTTTCTTTGTTGCTGGCATACCAATCTCCAATCTCCGAAATGACCACCTCATTTTTGAAATATTCGGGGCTAGCTGTCATATCTATTGTCACACTTTTGCATAATTTTTTACAAAACATCAGAAAAATCTGAAAAAATTCGCGGCTCGCTCCGCTCGCCGTTATTCATGGTTGTTAATTTTATATCGGTTTTTTTGGAAAGTGCTTGGTTAAAAACCACTCCGGGTACTATCATAACTAGCATAAGTAGGTATATAAAGATGTGGCATATTGTCTCGGGCGGGTCTAAGGCTCGACCCCCCCCCGAATAGTATTTCTGGCTACGGCCCTGGTTCAAGCGCCTACTCCCGCGAACTTCCTACAATTCATAAAGATACAATACTATATCTTAAACTGCATCCAGAATGATGATAGCGATGAGAATAGATCGGTAGGTACTAACTCGACGTATTCCTCAATGTTGAGATTGTAAACGTCCTTGTAGCAGTCGTATTCGCGCATGTAGGCGTACAGAGGGATGACGGCTTGGCGGTACGCCTTGAGAAGCCTGTTGCGGTAGTCCACTACTTCGGGCTCCATAAGACCTGGGAAGGTGGGGCATATACATGGTGTTCCAGTGTAGGAAGAAACGACGGGTGTTCTGAAGTTTTACAAAAAAAAAATATTGTTTTAGATTTCTTAATCGAGGAGTCAACAGATTTCTTTGTAAATGCTGTGAAAGAGCCTTTGTAAGGCATCGCGAGTTTTTGCTCTTACTAAGGCTTTTAAAAGCTTTTACCTAATATTATCTTAGTCTTTAACGCTACGACCATCTCGCCATATCCAAATCCATCATATCATCATGGACTTGGACATCCGTAGTTGTGTCATTTTGGCATCCTTTCTTTTATTTCTTCACTTATCTTCGCCTTATGCGACTTTAACTAAATATGTACTTGAAGAGTAATGCAATACCGATGGAAGTGAGGAAGAGCTCCTTATCGAAGACCAGACCGGTCATGATCCTCGGGTGCACCTGCGGCACGAAGTGGCAGCGGTACAGCATCTCGCGGAACAGACGCTGGATCACGATCTGGAAACCAGATTTTTTTATAATGCTAGAAAAATTCGATTACCATGATGTAGCCCATGAAGCTACTTAGCTTCAGCTCTACTTAGAGCTTGTGCTAGTAATCAATCAAAATCAAAGTGATTAGACCTTACATGACTTTTGGACACGCCAGAAAACACAAATTACATAAAAGTACCTAATACTGGAAAATAATGTGATCATTATCATCATAATTGATTCTACATATACATATGTATATTCATTTATTCATTATTTCGCGTTGGCGCGAGATTTTTTGTGCATTTTATTTTTTGCTGGAGGTCATCTACTTGTTCCTTCGACCGAATACATGGTAGTTTCAAATAACCCTAGAAAACTTTTTAAACTTTCCAGATTTGTTGACATTTGACGACTATTAGTATTTTACGCAGGGGAAAATAATGTAAAAGGTACTCATCAAATACCCGACAAAAAGTCTAGTAAATCCTAGAAGAGTAATGTTATAGGTAACCTCAAACTGCGTCGGATCCGTGGTGTAGTAGGGTCCATCGAAATTCATCATCAAGCTGAAGTAGAAGAGAGTGACTGTCGGTGACCGGAACGGGGTGCTGATCAGGTCTAATCACAGAAAATATGTTCTAAGAATCTATACTAATATTATACAAATATCATCTAACGCACTCGTACACTAATACCAGGCTAGGTGCACTCCGCACACGTGCTAAACTCTACAACAAGTACTTACCCGTTAGGCGGGTTTAGACAGCCAGGTTTATCGATATATTCCCATCCGCCCCATTATCCTCCCCATCAATGGGGCAGTTGGGAATATCTATCACAGTAATCACTTAAAATCATCTTTGTAATAAAAACTAAAAATCAACATTTACAATTAGTTGCTTGATTAAAACTTTGTTTTATCGGAGTTTCTCCAAAAAATGCCCGGTCGTAATCATGCCATTCACAAGCATTTGAATTTCGTGTACATATTGATCAAACATGAAGATCTTTAAGGCCTTAGTTTTTATAAAAATAATTATTGTAAAAATGTGATTATCTCACTGTGATATAAAGTATTTAAAAACAACTGTATTTAAGATTAGAAAACTAATTTCGTATGATTTTTTGATTTCTCACTGCTTTTCCTAAGATTATTATTTGATTTTTAAATTAGCGTAGTTTACGAAAAGAAATATTTACAATAAACCAGAACTTGATTAGCTCAAATAAGTTGGCCTTTTTATTTCCTATTGTTCCTACTAACAGTTAATTATGTAAATAGGAACAAGAGTATCTGAATATGAATAGTTAGATTTATTCTTTATATTATTAAAAAGTCAATGGGGCAAAAAATCCCATCCACCCCATTGACTTGAATGATGGGGCAGATGGGATGTTTTTTTCCCAACTGCCCCATTGATGGGGAGGATAATGTGGCGGATGGAAATATATCGGTTTATCAAGCACCGGTTAACTTGGGACGGAAACTGCTCAAACTCTAAATTTCGGGTTTAAAAATCAAAATAATCGTTACCTAATATATTCTACACACTAGTAATTGGTTTTAATATATATTCGGCAAGTAAAAAGCAGCCCAAATTCTGATAAGATCCAACAAAATGCAATTGTCAAAAAAGGTTCTGTGGAAATGTTACCAAATTCAAATCCCATGCTTTTCCGCAAAGGTACCTGTATATTTTTTTAAAGATGGTCTCTTCTTCCTTTCTAATTTTTACATGTAAATATTAAAAATGTCGTAGGTATCTTAACCTGTTGGATCCCACACGTAGTCCTCGTCACAGAAGTATGTGCAGAGGCACGGCGTTTCGCACATGTACACGAACATCGCCATGGATTGCTCTATGCAGTACCGCAGCGCGTACTATAACCATACAAACAAACTCTCTATTATTCAGTTCTAATGAAAAGGATTCTCTGTATTTTATTGAAAGGATTTTGCGTTATATGGTACGTATTGGGCTGGGTTTGTGTGTTCAATTTAATCAGCACATCTACCGCTGAGCATGTCCCAATCGAGAGAGGGTTGGCCATAACCACTAAGCTTGGCAGGGGATAGTTGTTATGAAGGTGCGATATAATACACAGAAGGAAGCCTCCACTGGTAAGTACCTTTAGTCAGCTCTTACGACAACAACGGGCTGCAGTAAAGGGACAATTCCCACACTGAATGCCAATGTGTTGAAACCCATAGCTCATACTGGAGTGTTGGGGACATCAAAGCAAAGATTTTGGAAAACATTGCTAACGATTTATTAAAAGAAATACTTTAAAGAGCATGCATTGCAGAGTAAATGACTTTATGTCTATTCCCTGTAGTTTGTTGTGTGATAAAAATATTTGATACTAAGTCGATTTAAATGAAGTTTTACCTGCATTCTGAATCTCACAAGTTGCATGAAGCGACACAACTTGCTGACTTCGTAAAATGGCCATTTCTTCTCGTAGATGTTGAACCATCTGCAATACAAGGATCCTAGCTCTTAGAACTTCTAATTAGTTAAATTAACTTCTTCTAGGTTAGGAGACACCTTACCGACTGCGTTTCGTGTTTAATTTTTAAAAAAATCCTAGCAAGAACTACTGAGAATAATTACTTTAACAGATCTACAGTAAATCAATATATGTTACACAGAGCGGAAGTGAACGTCGGGTATTTCGCAGTTCTACTGTTATTCGGTGGAAATCATGGTAACCAAGTGAAATTTACTGCTACCGGTTAGATAAATCTGTTCACGCTTGCACCAACCTTAAGGTTTATTGAGTGATAAATGTCTGCATGCTTTGGTGTAGTTTAGTTAAATAAATATTGTGGTTTACCCTTTGCCAACGTCTCTAAACGACATCCTGATGGCGTGAGCGACGTTGTTAAGCCATGTAATGTTCAAGTACTTCAGCATCTATAAAATAATAAGGTCTATAATAATATAAAGACGAAAGATTTGATTGTTTGATTTTGATTGAATTGATTCCGAAACTAATGGGTTGATTTGAAAAATTATTTCACCGTTAGAATCCTACATTATCCCTGATGAACAAAAGCTATAGAATATTTTCAAAAAAGTTAGGGATCCACTTCAATAATGTAACTCAGCGTGTACTTTATGTGTGAAATTTTTATTTAAATATTGTTAAAAACCGTACGTTGCCTGGGCGGACCGCAAGTACCCAAGTTATAAGTTTTCACCACTAGTAACTACATAAGCAAGGTGATCAGCTCTGGCGCTGTACATACCCGTCTCTATGTTTTATTGAAATCATTGATATTGCACGTATCTCTGGCTGACGTAAGCGCTAACCACCTGTTGAACGATATCAACGATACCCTAAACTAGTTACCATAGAAGTGCAATGTTGCTGAGCAGCGTCGAACTCCGCGAGGCTTGCATTGCGACCGTAGTTGGACGTGAAGAACAACATTGCTTCCACCTGACAAAACATTTTTCTGTTTAATTAAGCTGAACGACCTCTGTGGTGCGGTGGGCGAAGGTCCACTTGCGACGCAGGAGGTTGCGTGTTTTATTCCCGCCTCGGGACAAATGTTTGTACGATCTGCAGATATTTGTTCTGGGTTTTCTGGTCGTTTTCTTTGTGTAATACAAAAATATCTAATTATGTAATATATTGTATTATGTATGTATATCAGTCATCTAGTACCCATAACACAAGCTCTGCTTAGCTCATGGCTAAATGATGCTGTGTGGATTGTCCAGCATTATTAATTTATTTAACTAAAATAAAAAGCTTTTATTTGGAGCATAAATCTGAAAAGGTCACTTGTGTATCTCTTCTTGTAGGAATAAATGAATATGATTCTGACCTTCAAACACTCGTCCACGAGCAAGTGTATGCAAGACACAGACTCTGTCAGCACGTACAGAGAGAACCACTGGTTGAACTCCATGCGACCACGGAAGTCCTCCATCACACAAGGGTAGTTCCCTGCAAAACAATTATAAAAATAACGTGTCTATATCTATATCTATACTAATATTATAAAGATGAAAGATTTGATTGTTTGTTTGTTTGTATGTCTGTTTGTTTGAATTGAATAGGCTCCGAAAACTACTGGACCGATTTGAAAAATTCTTTCACCATTAGAATCCTTAATTTTTTTTTTTCAAAAAAGTTAGGGATCCGCATGAAAAATTCAATAATTAAACCTTGTGTTATGTATTCAACCTCTTTATATTATGGCGCGGAGCCATAATAGAAAAAGAGGTTGAATATAATAGCGCACGGTGCGGTGCTTGCTTTTTCTCTACGGCCAGTGTCAGTTATGGAGTGTCGAGTCAATGTCAAAAACCTCAATGCTGTTAAAAAAAGTAAGGGATCCGTATGAAAACTGTGAAACCCATCGTGTTCGTGTATAATTTCTGAATTTTTTGTTTAATACCCGTGCGAAGCCGGGGCGGACCGCTAGTTGTATATACATATACAGTCATCTAGTATCCAACGCATACCACAAGCTCTGCATAGCTTGTGGCTAGAAACACTCTTTGTATTGACTATAGATCGGCTCAGTTGTTTAGGCAGCTTTGGGCGTAGCGCTCGTTGCATACAAACTGACACACCCAACTCAGGCTGTGGATGTCTTTTACCACCTCCAGTGCGTTGAACAATAGAACAATCCGCGTGCCATCAGTACTGATTATGACAAAGCTTCCTCCCTTGTTTGAACGGTAGCATACAACGACTCAGTTACGGTAAAGTAGGTAATCGGGAGACGGTTGTCCACGTCTGTCAAAGGTTTTGTCATAAATGTTTAATTTTCTCACCGTAATCAGGCACAGGAGGCACATAATCTTTGGTCGGCACGTCAATGAAATTGTAGAGGTCCCCGCTCTTCTGGATTGTGTAGATTATCTTCATTTTACCTTCCATCTTCTTGTAGATAAGCTCCGCCTGCAGAGTATAAACATACATGCGGACCTTGGAAGCAGAGCTAACGCTAGCGTCTCTCTCTACTTATGCGCATATACGACTCGACATGAATTGAGGTATAACTCGAACCTTTGTGTACAATCGCAAGCGTTTTCAAAAAAAACACAGTCAAGTAAGATGAGAATAAGACAGTGCTGTTTGTTACAGCAGCAAAAATGTATAATTATGTTCAGCATAATTTTATCGGACAATTCGCAGCGCACATCGCCGATAGTACGTGGTAAATAGGTTTATTTTATATACGTTAGATTAAGTTGTTATATATTTTATATGGGACGTAGTTTTAAGAATCTAATATCTTGTACCAGACTGAAGTTGCCTGAAATATATAATAATTATTATAAATGCCTTACCACTCAGGAGTAGAGACCACTCCAAGAGCAGGCAGTCTAGATATAACCAGTACGAGGAACCTAACGCAACGTAACGAGGAATGGAAATAACACAACTGACCGACCCTGGTAACCAGTCCAGAGACATACGATGATAGTGAATCTTTGTATTGTACCTCAAATTTGAGGACATTGAGCGAGAGCTCGTTTAGCTCGCGCGCCTGCTTGTGCACGCGCACCATCTTGAGGATCTGGGTCATGAAGGTGAGCGGCATCATGGGCAAACCCTCCAGGAGTAAGCAGTCCAGGTATAGGTAGAACCTGTAAGGTGAGGAAACCTTATTTTTGACCTTTACGTTCTGCACACGCAATAAGGAATTAGGTAGTTGTTATTGATTGGCAAACCATGCCAATCAATAACAACTATCCACCTAATTCCTTATTATTACTGTTCTATGAGTGTTTCCATTTGTTTTTATTCGCTTTTGTTGCTACTGACTGTTTGATAGAGAAACATTTATTGACGCAACCCAGTTACAGCACAGAACAACTGATTGCCTATCACACTATTTGCCTATCACCTACCGTGTCTATATCATTAGATTTCCGCAAGGTAAAAAAAATTATAATTCCAATATTTAACAATTTACAGTCCAAATTATATTGAGGTGAAGACTGCTGGCAGATACTGAATGCAACAAGCCTCTCTCCAGTGGAGTAAGATGGGCTGATAATGATGATTTTATTGAGATTTTGGTCTAGGTTGATACCTCAGGTTGTTTTCGACCTCTCTGCGCAGGTCGCAAGCGAAGCGCACGCGCTGCGCAAACGTCTCCGGGTCGTCCGCTTTGAACATCAGTCTGATGCGGGGAATCCTGACGAAACAAAGATACACGGCCAATTATCACCTCATCAAATTATCCGGTTTGGTATCTATACTAATATTATATGCAGTATGAACCCGTTAGTTAAGTACTTCGCACTCCAATCCCCATGATTAGGTACACATTCAATTGATATATTCTGATTAAATCAATAATATATTGACGACCTCGGTAGCGCAGTGGGCGAAGGTCCGCCTGCGACTCAGGAGGTTGCGGGTTCCATTCCTGCTTCGGGACAAATATTTGTACGATCTGCAGATATTTCAGGGTGTTCTGGTCGTCTTCTATGTATTATAAAAAATATCTTTATATGTTTAGTATTGTATTATGTATATCAGTCATGTAGTACCCATAACACAAGCTCTGCTTAGCTTTGGGGCTATACAATGCTGTGTGGATTGTCCGGCATTATTGAGTTATTTTTTTTTTATATTTTTTATTTACTGGAATTTCCGCTTGGAGCCGTCCAAAGCCATCACGTCCCAGGTGTCGGTGGCCTTGTCGAAACTGAACGCAGCCACGTTGGTCCACTGAAATAATAATTTCATGTAACATAAAATGTCGACGACCTCTGGACGTAATTTGCCGAATTCATAATAAATGTAAGCGGGTTAACTGCGAGCCTAGTTTTTGTTGGAAGAACTATAACGTTTCATCTATCTCGCGCGCGTTCGGTTTTCATCCGCAAGAAACGTTGGTGATTTTCCAACAAAAACTATGTTTGTAGTTACAGTAATAATGAAATCTATTAACGCAACTACGATGTAGCATTGTCTACGTCGTAGAGAGTGCTACGAAAGCCGTAGGTGGTGCTACAAACACGCAACTACGATGTAGCATTGTCTACGTCGTAGAGAGTGCTACGAAAGCCGTAGGTGGTGCTACAAACACGCAACTACGATGTAGCATTGTCTACGTCGTAGAGAGTGCTACGAAAGCCGTAGGTGGTGCTACAAACACGCAACTACGATGTAGAAATTTTCTGCGACGTAAATAGCGCTTTAAAATAGCGTGCCTTGAGCCAAGTTGACTTCCTTAACGACGACTTTTTAAAGATTTATTTGTGCTTTGAGGCTAGATGACGATGTGCCATTTCCCGCCACATTTATTTATTTGTTTGTTTGTAATCGTTACTAGAGATTGTGGAACTGAAAGCCTGTAAGATAAATAAATAATAGGTACCTCATAGAGGTTATTCAGCTGCTGTATTACATCGACATTGGCGCCGGGTTTGATGTCCACTTTGGGTATAAATGCGAGCCCAGGACACGGGTACTGCTCGCCGTCGATCGAGCCGAGGCCGAGCCACTCCTCCGGGATACTGCAATAAACGGCATCGGATGATAGGTTCAGAAAAAGTCGGTTCTGAGTCAACGACTAGTCGTATGTGAAGCTATAAAGATATTAATGATAAGCACCATTTTAACGTTTCTTATTTAAAAAAAAACGCGATAAATACCAATATAAAATTGTACTAATCATTATCCCCGTTTCTGCAGCGCGTCAGGGATGTTCGCCGAGGCGCGCGTGGACTGTTTCTACAGCACCATGCGGAAGCGGGGAACATCTCTGGTGCGCAGGGTCCGAGCCAGCTTCAACACCATCCTGAGCGTGTTCGCCAATAGGTTTGACTGCATTTATATGTACCACTCCTCGAGGAGGCACGCTTTAACCAATCATAATAATCTAAAGTATGACATTAACAAATAATTCTTGTAAATATTCTTTTTCTTTGTTTTAATTATTGATGTCTTGAGTTTATGTACCAATTATTTGTTAATTAATTATTCCCTTTATTTTAATTATTAATGATTATGTATCAATTTTATGGACCTAAGCAGTCTGAAATAAAGAATTTGAATTGCATTGAATTATGTGTTCAGATCGCGTAAGTTTAAAAATATACAGTGCTAGTGGAGTCGAAGCTCTAGGTCCAAGAGGTAACGATATTAACTGGTGTTCAAAATATTTCATAAATTCTTATAATGAGAACACCTGGTCGAAGTAATATGTGACCCGGAAAGCTGGCGCATCAGCATTTCCATACAGCGCAGTGCCAGTAGACTGACTGGTGTGCTCGCTTCGTATAGATAACTATCAGTTAGACCTATAGGGGCTCAATGACACACTTTGAGTCAGTGACTCATAGGATTCAGTTTTAATATCTGACATATCCCATAAAAGGATTATAGGAAATATAGCACTTTGACTCTTAAATATTTTTTTTTTTAATTTACGCCCTCAAAGGGGGTACATAATTATTAGTACTATTTTGACGTGTATTTATCGCGCGATGACTCATCCCGTGCCCACCACAGTGTGTAAGCCTGTTGAAACCTCGGAAAAAAGGTAAATACCCGTTAAAATTGTATGTCGACTTTTGACTAACCGGCAATCAAAGTCAGTGTTATCGAATATCTCGAGCTCCAGCTTGGGGAAGGGACTGTAAAGGCCGTAGTACACCTGCTCCGTCTGCCTGTACTCCGCGGTCGGCAGCAGCCAGTACGGCTGGATGCCTTGCGACCGGAGCATCTTCTGGAAACGTTGCATGACACATCAACCTCAACCGATCTCATAACGTAGTACGGCACGATAGTACCTATAGTTAAGATATTTAAGAAAAAGGCATTCAGCTGCATGCAATTCCTTACCTTAACTTTTCATGATGGCAAAACATGGGCTGCGATAAATTATAAGAGCGTCTAACCTCTGACTACTTAAACGACAATTGATCAAGTCATTTTAAACTTTTATTGAAAACTGTACTCAAAGTCGACTTGAGATTAACTTCAATCTGATTCGCGTAGTATTCGTGTGCACAAGCACATAGTGCACAGGTGATCGTAAGGAGGGCGGGGGCATATGTCGTGAACAATTCCCATCCAAACACTGACACTCGACACAAAATATCGACACTTGTGTTGATAGCGTCCATACGGTTGCAATGTGTGTGTATTATTCTTTCGTGACACCCCGGTACCACATCCTAAGCTTATCAATCCTAAGCTTAACCATCTTTTCGGTTAGTAATTATCTTAAAAGATTTTTCATTGCACAAAGCTACATTTAGACTAGACATTCAAATACGATAAGATCGTGTGTTCAACATCAGCATATACCTACTAGTCTACTGGCGGACATATGCCTCCCCTAATGAAAGTTATTTTTCTCTAATGAATACTACACCACTACAACAATAAATTCTTTATCTTTATCTTTTTCTTATATTGTAGGTGTGTGTATATCTCTCCATAAATCAATTGTAAGATCGCACCAAGTATTCAACTTCTTTTCTCGGTTGACAAGTTAACTATCCCCCAGTAACAAAGGTAACCTTGATATTAGCGGCGAGGAACTTCCTCCGGAGCCGCTCGATCTTCACCAGCCGCGGCAGCTGCTTCGGAAGCACCACGCTGAGGAACTGCAGCTTCGGGACAAACGTCTCGAACGGGAATTGCTGGAAGAAATATTTACATGACCCTAGGTTACGTACCTATAGGCAGTACCCTCAAAGAATGGCTTCACACGCGATAGAGGAAAATAATACTTAAGTATTTAATCTCAAAAAACGTCTAAATGTTTCAAACTCTGTAGTAGTTTTCAGTTTTTTGGAAATGCCAATATCATCATCAACTGCAGCCACGCTAGGACTGCTGTTGTAGGTATCCATTGCTGAACTTAGGAATTCCGAAGTTTGTGCTGTGTGTTCCCGCACAAACAGGTTTATAATGTTTTCAATAACCTAGGTAACCTATAAGGTCACCCTTGGCCTGATCCTGAAAACTTCCGCCGACAAGCCTCATTGCATAAGAGTTATAAGTTCGAAGTATTAGTTAGCACCACAGAAATTCTGTATCTAGAAGGTATAGTATAATTGTATAAGTATAAGTTTAGGCACAGTATAAGTACCTGAGCCTCAAGTTACTGCTGGTTACCGTACCTCAAGTTAAGTTAGCCACGGGGAAATGCGTAGTTTTGCTCCAAAACAAGACTAATAACGTAATTTATTAAAAGATAACAAATACTTATGAGTTACTGACAATACTCTCATCCTCACGATACGTGGTCCATCGGCCGGGAGGCAGGAGAACCTTGGTCCTCTGAGGTTTCGGCAGCGACACCAACGTTGGAGCCAGCTTATCTGTCTTCGCCTATAATCATACTACCTATATCAAACTTACTTGTTTACGAAAAATACTTTTAACAAACGTAACATATTTTTTTTTAAACTTATCTTTGTTAATGAAGGTTTTGTCCTCGTAGTGAACATCTTTCCCGAAGGTACTAACTAAACTGTAGTCCGTTATGTCATGAACAGGTTCACTACCACTTTCAATAACAATTCATATCTTTATAGGTACATGTCGATGTCGAGGACTGTACCCACTTGCTACCATCCTCCAAAGCTTAGTTATGAACTTATTTACTATGAGAAACCTGTTTATAGATAAAGGTAATTTATTTATAAAAACATGTCATGTAAAATAGAACAAACCTGTAATATCAATTTGATACGTTTCTTTGCACAAATCTCCTTTGATGGATCATCTTTCGCCATATCAGAAACCAGTTCAGAGTAGTACCCCCGCTTGGGAATCGTATCCCGGGAAGTATTGTCGTAAACGACATCTTGCTGCCTTATTTTCTTCCTTTTACTATACATTTCCTCCTAAAAGTAACTTTTATCTTACGACTTAACTCTTACTGAATTTACTTAAGTAAATTGAGGAATTTAATATAAACATTTCGTGACATACGCATCTGTCGATAACCAAAGAGAATATAACCACTATCGATAACTAATATGTCATGGCAGCCGCGGCCGTGTCATGCCATGAAGGATTTTATCAAAGAATTTCTTTAGATGCTCTCTGGAATGAGTTGAAAAAGTATAGGTATTATTATGATCGATCATATGTCTACGGCATGGCACGCTTACGTGTATTCGTCTATAACCGCCGCGCCGCGCCGATAGCGAAAGCGCCATAAAAAAGAAATAGGTAATGGTTATCAATAGGTTAACTGACTCTTGAAAAGTTTTTATGTATCGTTTTGGAAAAATCTAAAAATGTGACCATAGTTAAGCTAGGTCAGTATTAACCAATTAAGTAAGAGCACCTCGGAGATGAAATGTGACTGTACCTTTATAAAATCAAACGGCCTCCATTTTCGGACTGTAGCTGCTATGCTATGGCTATCCCTTTGTTTGCGCAATTTGCAGAACCCAGTTCTGGTTCGGTTACAGCCGGTTCACACATGTCTCCGTTTTACTGTTCCGTTTTATCGTGTACGTAGTTTTTTCGTCGATGGCGTATGTGGTACAACCACGACGACTGAGCGACTTCACACATGGCACAGTATTCTGTATACAGATCGACGAACAAAATCGAACAAAATACGTACACAATAAAACGGAACAGTAAAACGGAGACATGTGTGAACGGGCCGTTACTCGGCTGGAGTTAGATATCTATTTTCTTTTGTTGTTTTTGTTGCTATTTTAGGCTCCATAAAGTTTTTACCAACTATATCATCATATAAGATAGAAAGATGGTACTTTCAAGGAAGAGTCTATAGTGGTCGGGAGTGTCCCTACCTCTCATCATCATCATCAACAGCCTATGATAGTCCACTACCGGACATAGGCCTCCCCTAATGAGCGCCATAGAAGGCATTACTCATCATTTGGGGGTTATTGCCTATAATCCCCACGCTGGGCATGCGGGTTGGGGATCGCAGTTCGGTGGAGTTATTCTGCAGAGGGTGCTGCTGCCCGCCCCCCGGTGTTTTCCCTAAGTCGCCTCTTACGACACCCACGGGAAGAGTTGGGGTGGTGAAATTCTATGCCGGCACCACACGTCCCTACCTCTACGTAAATAAAATACCAAGAGCAGATTTATATCATATATAATTATTTCAGTGGTACGCACCTACTTATACTCTTTATCAAAACATGGGACTCAAAATAGCTAAAACATCCAAAAAGCGTATTATTACAAAATTATGCTTAGATAAAACACTGAGAAGTTAATTTTCCTGCATACTAAGTTAACATCAGTACTCGACATCTGAAAAATAAACAATATAACTAATTATTCATCAATAATGTAGGTCCAGAAGCAATCATTATGAACATAACACAAAGGTGTGTTTGGAAGGGACTGAAACGGAATCTTCCCCAATAATGCGCTACTAATTGCGCTTAGAGGTCACTTGAGCACTCAAAGATTCCCGGTCACTTGACCGACGAAAATCTTTGGAACTTCCTTCGGCTGTAGCGCCGGCGCCCCCGATCCGATTTTCGAGATATTTGGTTTACGGGTGACTGATGGGATTCGGCTTAACAAATGAAATTACTTAATTGCTGAACGTAAAGTCTCGATAACTATAACCCATCGAGTACATATCCAGTAGAGGCGCCATACAAAAACCGCGCATCTCTGTAACCCGTCTGTGGTTTAGCACTTACTTATTTAGAGAAGGAACTTGCTGGTTCAGGCTATCGATATCGATACTTCAGGTCAAGCATGATATCACACAATATCGATTAAGATGTAATGTTTTAGCTTGTGATATTTGAACGATTGAGTAGGTTTATTGCTAGCTATTTGTAAACTTATAAATTAGGTACTTTTTTGAAATACTTTTTTGTATCTAGGTTTTTTTGATTGTTGTGTGTAGAAGGGTCCCGTAAGAATTTTATTGTACTTTGAGGAACTGTTATTACATCGGATTAAATTTTTTCGAAGATTTCATACACAACATTTCTAATGTTGTGTAGGAAATCTTCGAAAAAATTTATATAAAGGTATAACGTATAAAGGTATATCGAAAGATATTTGGCAAAGCCTACAAGACGATAAAACTGGATTCCGACTAAGTAAGACACCGTCGTTTCTCGAAATTTTCAAAAAAAGGCATTTTATAATAACACCATATATAATACTATTGTACTCATTATTATTATTAGTGAAATATTAACTAAATGAAACAAAGTAGCATTATTAAATTTTAAAACAAACAAATGAGCATTATTTTATTAAAAATCATTAATCGTAAATATGAAACTCGCCAAAACATCGATATAAGAATCAATTTTACCCCATCCCTTTTTATCAAATGACATTGCTTCGGCCAATGACAACAGTTGACACTTTTTATTATTCTGTGTACTTTTTGGCTGAATATTTTCTTAACAATCATATCTGACATTTCAACTCTACTGGATACGTACTCGATGCTATAACCTAACCTGTGTGACAACAGATTGGTACCTTGCTGACACCCAGCCTTGGGCACATCTTAGTGCTGCGCGACAATCGTTCTTGCGCACGCCTCGGACCTCGCTTGGTGGTTCACTCATTCTTGCGCAAACCTTCCCGGATTTTACACTCTGCCTCCTTCTCTTCTAATTCCTCCTTGTCCACGCATTCGGTCTGCGGGAAGCCGACCAGCGCTGACAGCAGGTTCACGTCTTTGTACGACGGATTCGCGCGGAGTAACTGGGGAACACAATTAACGATTATAATCATAGCATCAAGTCTTGTAGGTAGAGTTTCATTCAGGATCAAGTTGCGATCATTATCTCATCCAAACTTGTTCAGGACAGCGCAGTTTGCTGTCCCGTAGTCCATATCATGGCTCAGGCTCGGTTTATGAATGCCGTATAAAGCCCGCTCATTGGTGGACGGACAGACAACTCGCTACGCCTAATTTTGAGGTACCACGGGACAAATTACCTGTGCTACCGGGACCCTATTACCTGTGCTATTACTAAGCTAGTTAGCTTAGTAATAGTACAGGTAATAGGGTCCCGTTTTCATTCTTTGTCTTCGGAACCATTAAAAGGGGGTTACAGAGTAGGTACCTCAAAAGTCTTAAGCGTAGCGAGCAGCACTCATTGCTGACTTCGACTTGATTGTTGATAGTACTACTATCTACTAGGTAGTTCAGTATTGGGTCTGTTGTGCTAACCTCCGTGACGACTTCCTTGCGGTGCTCGATGGGCGGAATGTTCCAGAACATCATCCCCACCACGATGTCATCGCGCAGGTAGAACACGATGCCGCGCTTGTACTTGTATTTTAGCTTCATTTGATCTTCGTCGCTATCTCTGCGAATATATCAACGAATATTATAACGATTGATTTTTTGTAAGACCTGTATTAATGTGTTATTCATAAGGCCCGCATGTTGTTTTTTATAAAAAAAAATTATAATTCTGAATGTTGAAAATGAAAGTTTCTTATTTTATAATCTTAAATTTGTTGTAAAAAATTATTTAGACAAATTACAAAGACTTCACCAAGTCAAATTGCTTATGTTGTAAGCCTAATTAAATAAAGTTATTTTAATATGAAATCTAAAGGTATTGCCCGCTGTAGTGGTGTGCATGATGAATGTACGTGTAGTGTAAAGTAGCAAGTAAGCATTTTGAATATGTGTTAATATTAAGCAGTCATTAAAGGAGTGCCACTCAGTACGGACGTTTGACTATCTATTCCCTCACCACCGCACTACACCGCATTGTAATCTAGCTGCTGTAAGAGCCCAGCTACTAAACAGTCCATGGTGACTACAGTCACCGGAAAATAGTTGCCAATACACACCTACCACAGAAATGGCTGCAGCTTCGTCGTATTTCAACTGCTTTTCTGCGATCACCTATCCGCCTGCCAAGCGTGGTGATTATGGAAAAGCACCCCTTGCTTGTTTAGGGGAAGGATGTTCAGTAGTGGATGAAATTATATCTATACATACTTATATTATAAAGAAGAAAGATATGATTGTAAGTGAATCTGTTTGAATTGAATAGGCTGCGTAAGTACTGGACCGATTCGAAAAAAAGTTTCACCATTAGAATCGTATATAGGCTACTACTATCGTACCATCTCTATCTAATCGTACATCGTACTTGACGATCGTAGGCTATAGAATATTTTCAAAAATGTTAGGCTTCAAAAACTTCAGTAACGTAATCCAAAGTGTTAGTGTGTGAAATGTATATTTTTTTTAATTTTCGTCGAAAACCCATGCGATGCCGGATGGGGAGGGGGGGGGGGGGGGGGGGGACTGCTAGTACTTACTGCTTATGAATTAATTGAATGTACGTACGCTTTGAAGCATTCGTATTCGGGATACGGCGGCAATTTTCTCTTCTGTCTGTATTTGTCTAGTTTCAGCTTTTTTGCGGCTCTCTCTTTTTTCTCTTGTATTTTCTTGGGATTAAGGTTATCTCTCTGCAACTTCTCTAAAGCTTCTTCATTGCACTGAAAGATAGGAAACCTAGATAAATACAATTTTAATACAAATAATAGCAGATCATGGTGAAAATAAGCTCAAATTACAAATCATTTTGGTATTACGTTTGTATATATTTGCGAAATTCATCCGTGTCGCCGGAACCAATTTCACTTCTACTTCTAGTCAAAATCAACGAAATATCAAATATATTTGCGAAATTCATCCGTGTCGCCGGAGCCAATTTCACTTCTACTTCTAGTCAAAATCAACGAAATATCAAAGTACAATTCTACTATCTAATATTTGATGCAACGTGACACTAAATATCACAAACTATTTTTATAAATATAAATTAATACCTCTTTGAAGAGCGCGACAGTCGGCATGCAAGCGCCTATTTCGCCTATGACCTGCACAGAAATACATCATGAAGACCTGCCCTTTAGACTATTAGTCGTATTAATATATTTTTAATATATTTCATATAATATTTTTTGTGATACCTATGTACTTCTTACATAATTTACAAATATTGAATATGTGACTGTAACCTATAAAAGTTATTAATAAATGAACTATGAACTATTTTTATATAGGAATTGCAAACACAAAATAAATACGGAAAGAACGAAAAGATAAAGATTAGGAACTTATTTTAAACTCAAAGTACTATTATACTACTTTGAACGTCATCAAAAGGAATAAATAAATAATTAATAATGCTGGACCATTCACATAGCATCATCAAGCCCCAAGCTAAGCAGAGCTTGTGTTATAGGTACTAGATGACTGAAATAAATAATACAATAATATTACATATATTATTATGTACATAATGTATAAATATTTTTATCGTACATAGAAAACGACCAGAACGCCCTGAAGAAATATCTGCAGATCGTGCAAATATTTGTCCCGTGACGGGAATCGAACCCGAATGAAAGGAAGTTACCTCTATGTTTAATTCGGTCCCTAAGTTCAGTTGAAAGTGCGGCTCTATATTGAGCGGCGTCCAGAACCCTGTCATGTTTGATCCCGCGACGGTCCTGCGAGAAATAATATATTTTAAATCCAACAATAATTATTTGTAAACTAATAATGTAACACAAAACGCATAAATTAATAAAAAGTATGTATTCTAGGAAGTTGGATCAGAAGGGCAGATCCAAAAGGCGGTACTCCTGGACTCTCTGCAGCCCTAGTCACCGGCCGCTTGAGCCTAGCTTCGCGGTCGGTGATCCACCGTTTTCTTAATTATATTTTTTACTGTAGCGTTATTTTATAATAATTTTGTTAATTATAATATAGGTATATTCGACGGAGAAGCGGTCATTTCATTTTGCCGCAGCTACCGAAGCAGCCGTTGTCTTCAAACAGTCCATTGTCAAGTGACAACAACCCCCCCCCCCAACCCCCACTTCACCGCGCTTGCCCCCCACCACTGACGGCAGACTTCGAAACAAAAGACCATTCTAGACGCTTTTGACCATGACATGATCGAAAGCGTGTAGAGTGGTCTTTGCTGTGTCCGTCTCCGCTGCCACACAGCAGTCTACTGCCACTGCGTTGTTATCGACAGCTACAGCTTACCCCTGCTCGTCAGCATTAATGTAGTGCGCCATCCGCATGCGGGTATGCTTCCACTGGGAGTAGATGCTGGCCGCGTCTCCCGCCTGCGAACAACATAAAACAATATACCCCCTAGACAATTAAGTTATGTACTACAACTACTGTACCCATCTTAGGTAGGTATAGGTTTACTAGCTGTGGGATGTGTCGATCCTAACCAGTATACAACAACAATAACAACATCAGCCTATATTAGTCCACTGCTGGACATAGGCCGCCCCTTAATGAGCGCTATATATGGCAATATTTATTTGGGGGTTATTACCTATAATCCTCACGCTAGGCATGGGGATTGCAGTTCGGCAGAGTTGTTTTGCAGAGGGCGCTGCTAGCCACCCCCGATGTCTCTGGCTTAGGAAAATTTAGTAGGCACAGTGTTGGTTCTTAGACTTAGTTTTAAAGAAGTGTTTAAGTACGTGGCTACAACAGATGGTACAAAAGAACGCTTACCACCCAAACATGCTTGCGCGCCACCATCTCCGTGTTGACCTTGTATCCGCCGTTGATGCGGTCCAGCTCCAGGTGCGAGACCGCCGCCAGCTCATCGCGAGGCTCCGCGCCTATCGCCACCAACATCTGCATACACATACACATACTTCTTATGACAACAACCACAACAACATTCAGCCTATATAGTCCACAGCTGGACATAGGCCTCCCCTAATGAGCGCCATATGTGGCATTATTCATCATTTGGGGGTTATTTCCCATAATCCCCACGCTGGGCATGCGGGTTGGGGGATCGCAGTTTGGTGGAATTGTTCTACAGAGGGCGCTGCTGCCCGCCCTCGGTGTGTTTCCCTTAGTCGCCTCTTACGACACCCACGGGAAGAGTTGGGGTGGTGCAATTCTATGCCGGCACCACACGGCAAGCTCTTATGATAATGTCTTTATCTTTATTATTATATGGACTATTATTTCCATAGTACATTTTTTTTAACAGAAGCAGGTAGCTAGTTCCACTCCTTTGCGGTGCGAATGAAGGTGGTTGACTTTATAAATATTACCTATTCATAAATTCAAGCTGTGCGAATGATGAAGGTGGCCAACCGTGACCGTGATATTACCGTGAGCGTGAACTTGACCGTGATAGTGACCAAAATAAGCACTTAGACAAGTCAAATTTCATACATTAATTTTATAATAAATAGGAAGTTTTTGTTATTCATAATAGCGCCGTCATTCTGATTTAGATGTCGTTTGATTAGAATGCCGAGATGTTTTTGCCATCCGCCGATTTCGTATAATTTATAAAAAGAAACTGGACAATATACAGTCAAGTACTTACGTAATCCACGACCATGGACTTTCCGTTGGATAAGGTTAGCTCCAGTCGCCCATCAGGAGTCTCAAACGCATCCCATACCATTGCTGAAACAGATACATTACCTATTATTATTAGTATCAGATAAATACTTACTTAAATACGTCTTTACTAATATTATGAAGAGGAACGATTTGATTGTTTGTTTGTTTGTTTGAATTGAATAGGCTCCGAAACTACTGGACCGATTTAAAAAAATCTTTCAACATTAGAATCCTAAATTTTCCTTAATGAACATAATATTTTCAAAAAAGTCCGCAGAATTAAACCGTGGGCTATATATTCAACCTCTTTTTCTAATGGCTCCGCTGCTTGCTTTTTCTTTACGGCCAGTGTCAGTTATGGAGTATCAAGTCAATGTCAAAAACCCCAATGCTGCTAAAAAAAAGTAAGGGATCAGTATGAAAACTGTGAAACCCATCGTATTAGTGTGTATAATTTCTGGAATTTTTGTTTAATACCCGTGTGATGTCGGGGCGGACCGCTAGTAGGTACCTAATATGGTTTAGGGACTGGGTAGTCAACGTGATAAAATGTTCAACAGTTGAAATGTGCAGGGGTCAAAATGTCTATATGGATCGGTGGTCTATGTGACCAAAAGTATGAACGTCAAGTAGTCAACGTGACAAAATGTTAAAAGGTTTGAATGTGCAGGTGTCAAAATGTCCATATGGATCGGTTGTCTATGCGGCAAAAAGTAAGCACGTCAAATCGTGCATGGAATGTGCAGTTGTCAAAATGTCTATTCGGACCGGCTGTCTATGCGGCAAAATTATGAACCTGCATGGAGGAGTTAAAATGTGTTTGGGTCCAACAAGTGTTATGTCTTCATCATCACCAGCGTATAATAGTCCACTGCTGGACATAGGCCTCCCCTAATGAGCGCCATAGATGGCATTATCATTTGGGGGTTAATGACCATAATCCCCACGCTGGGCATGCGGGTTGGGGACCGCAGTTCGGTGGAGTTGTTCTGCAGAGGGCGCTGCTGCCCGCCCCCCGGTGTGTTTCCCTTAGTCGCCTCTTACGACACCCACGGGAAGAGATGGGGTGGTGAAATTCTATGCCGGCACCACACGGCCCATCTATACTAATATTATAAAGAGGACAGATTTTGATTGTTTGTTTGTTTGAATTGAATAGGCTCCGAAACTACTGGACCGATTTGAAAAATTATTTCACCATCAGAATCCTACATTTTCCGTGGTGAACACGGGCTATAGAATATTTCAATAGAATATTTATTTTATATTAGATTGGAAGTTATAGAAGAATAATTTTACTAGTTAAGTTAAACGTTTTGTTTTTTAAGTTTAAGTAGGTACTTATTGAAGTAACCATTCTGATTCGTCACATAAGTTGAAATAAAGTATTTTATAATAACGTGGCGTAATAATTTACTACTTACTGGTCCCTCGGTGGGGATGATTGTTTTAGGGTTCCATGCCTTAAAAGGAAAAAAGGAACCCTCATAGGATCACTTTGCCGTTCGTATGTGTGTCTGACAATGCTCTTTTCTCAGAAGTGCGTGTAGGTATCTATTAGAAATTAACATAATCAAATACGCAAGTCCGTAGCCTCTTGGAGCCGCGATCTAACTTAACCTTCTTAGTCAACGCAATCAAAAATTAAAAAAAGCTCATTTAAAGTAATAGGATAACTTATCTAGAACATTGGACTTTTTGACAGATATTCATTTAGACCTAAACACGATATATCAATCGAACGTTCTGACTATCGCACCTTTTGTTATACTTGCATTTTGAGATGTGTACCATTTGTCACTAAAACAATATGACTATTATTGGTATGTACATTTTGACACTAGGTCTTTTCAACCCTTTAACATTTTCTCACGTTGACTACCCAGTCCCTAAATCCCTAATATATTACCTAGGCAAAGTAAAACTACTTTAGATGCACTTTTCTAACAAAAACAAAAGTAAACCGTCACGCTCGGGTCAGTTACGCTGAATCGGGTAAAGTGCGGCTCGAATTTATGGTTTGACTATAAGTTTTCAAATCTAACTCGTGATAGGTACTTTTTAGCCATTTCTGGGCAAAAGCCTTTTTTCCTTCGACTCCTCGCGAACAGACCACGATGAGTGGATGTGGTGTACCTAAAGCTCGTCTCGCCACGAAACACAAACGAGTTTTCCACCTAAACAAACACAATACTGCTGGGAAGCACCTACGAGTACGTGCTACAGTACGTATCTATAAATGAATCCAAACGGATTGTTAAAACTGTTCTTTGCAAAAAGGCTTACTATAATATATCAGATTATCTAAATGATAAAAAAGTTTGGGACGAGTTTTGCTCCAACTCGAAAACTAACAATCTAACAAGGTAAAGGTTTCTTGTTCGCTTCTTTACCTTAAAAAGATTTAAGTGAACAATGAATCAAAGTGATCACTTTATTTTCCAGTATTACTAATGTTATTTGTATTTTGTGACGTGTCCAAGAGTCCTGTGAGGTCTAAGGAAATAAAGCACTTTGATTTTTATTTTGAAATTCTAGTTTTATTCAAGTTTGAGTAAATCCGAGAAATGGAGCCCCTAAAAACTTCAAAAGGCAGCAATATGCCGAATATAATCTACTCCCTTTGCCTATTATTCTTATTTTTTGTATAATTTTGTTTAGTTTAGGTTAAGTAATTAAGGAATGGGCAATAAATGACTATTATTTTATTATTTATTTTATTGGAGAAGGCACTAACTTTGCGGCATGACCTTGACGTTGGCGCACTTGACGGACTCGGCTGCCCACTCGCCCAGGTAGTCGGGCAGAAGGTCGCCCAGGATCCCGCGGTCCTTGTATATGTGCGTGAAGTTTATGGGTTCGTCCTCGAACTCTCGCTCGATCATGTCGTCTGGAATTGATAAAATAGAAAATACAATCCTTACTAATATTATAAATATGAAAGTAACTCTGTCTGTCCGCCTTTCACGCCTCAACAAGCATTTAGGGACTGGGTAGTCAACGTGACAAAATGTTATAGGGTTGAAAAGCCCTAGTGTCGAAATGTACATACTAAAAATGGTCATATTGTTTTAGTGTCAAATGGTACACATCTCAAAATGCAAGTATAACAAAAGGTGTGATAGTCAGAACGTTCGATTGAAATATCGTGTTTAGGTCTAAATTAATATCTGTCAAAAAGTCCAATGTTCTAGATAAGTTATCTTTATATTAAATGTCAACAAATGAACCAATTTTGATGAAATTTCGCACAGACGTAGACTGTTTTTTATTTTTTATTTTTTTTTATTTTATTGGTAATACAAAATCCACAGCCCTTAGATACTACTTATACTAATGTTAAGAACAAAACTTACAGCCAAAAAAAGGATTTACATTATATAAACTGTTAATGTGACTGTTATGACGAAAGGCTGGTGAATCCACACAGCATCACCTAGCCCCAAGCTAAGCAGAGCTTGTGAGATGGGTACAAGTATGTTTATAGCGTGAGTTACATGGTCCAGCACTCACTCATCTTCCCGAGGGACCACGCGAGCTCGGTGCCCAGAAGGCCGCCGCCGAGGATCACCACGTCCTTGGCCTCGCGCACCTTGCGGTACGCCTTCTCCAGGTCCCGGATGCTCCTCAGCGTCTGGATCTTCTCCCGGACGCCTTTCGAGGCGCTTTTCACCAGCGAAAGGTTCTTCGCCTTAGACCCTGGAGGGTAGATAATTATTATTAGACAACCTCTGTGGCACGGTAGGCGAAGGTCCGCCTGCGACGCAGGAGGTTGCGGGTTCGATTCCCGCCTCGGGACAAAAAAGCCTTTATTCAAATACTTAAAATAAGTTTACAATATTGTTAGGTTCTGTAAATATTATGGTTATTATTTAAAAAAATATTCTGTATTTAATTTAAGTTGATTATGATTATTCACAATTATAAAAGAAATTAATTAGTAGAATGTAGTAGAAACGTGGTTCAGATTTCCGGTAGCTTGGCGCGGTCGGTCGGGTGTCAAAGTGACAGCGGCCGACCGAGCGGAGCGGCACTTTGCCTTGAGCCGCGGTGAGTGACGGACGTGGACTTAGCTCCGTTGGTCTGAACCACGTGGCAAATCTGGCATTTGTATTTGATTCTAAGATCGAGTTATAAGTTGTGCTGGAAACGAATAAAGAAGATTATAAGTTCGTACTGCGTTTTACTACAAATCAGAAGTGGGATAGTACACGCCTAAATTTTTTATAGGGCTATGAATCATGCCATATAGTTTACCAATGATTATTTAAAATATAGAAAACGATTTGTTTTAACGAGAAGCAATGTACGCACGTGTTACATAAATTTTCAAAACTTTTTGGAGTAGCGACACGTGATGACGTCATCCAAAGTGGTACAGAACAATTGAATATCTTGTAAGTGGGGTACCATAGGGGGACTAAAATTTGGTTATTTTTGACGTATCTGTTAGCGTTTAGGAGATAATGGCAAATATTTAAATCTACCCTCAAATATTTTATATATAGGAATAAAGTAATAATGCTGGTTTCTCTGAGTTCCAGATAATGCCTCTCGATAGCGACTGCTCCCGACGCCTTCAGACACCGTCACTGGCACCGTGTGCTGGTGAAGGCGGGAGAGAGACGAGGTCGAGCCGTCAGTGCGACCGGCAGAGCCGTCGGCGTAGTAGCTGTCATCGTCCCCGAAGCCGAAGTGGTCTTCGCAGCCGATGCAGTCGACGCAGCCGAAGCCGTCTTCGCAGCCGAAGCCGTCTTCGCAGCCGAAGCCGTCTTCGCAGCCGAAGCCGTTTACGCAGCCGAAGCCCTCTTCGCAGTCGAAGCCGTCTACGCAACCGCAGCCAGGTGCAGTCACAGGAGCGGAGCGGTCAAGAGTGGGAGAAGGAGCTTGATCGTGAAAGAGAGCGACTGCGCATATTGGAGAAAGAGGTTAGAGTAGGTCGTAGCCGATTATCAGCTAGCCGCCGAGAATATGATAGCCTATCGCGTCACCTGTCACGGCGAAACCATTCTCGATCACCAAACCGTAGGCGCAAGAGAAGCCGCAGCAGTAATGTAGCTGTAGAGGTAGAACCCGATAGGTCAGATGTTGAATTCTCTGTTAAGGATGTCATGAACTTGTTAGGTACTTTTAAGGCCTTGACATCACAGCCTAAAACTACAAGCGGAACTTCAAATGCTCTAAATATTTTGCCAGAGTTTAACCCCTCTGTTAAAAATCAACGTATTGATATATGGCTTAAAAAAGTTAACGAGTGCGCTTCCGTTTATGGCTGGGATGACAAGAGTACTGTTCACTTCGCAATGCAGAAACTCCAAGGATTGGCCAAAATCTGGTACGAGAGTTTAGACTCTATTTTATACAGCTGGACTGAATGGCAAGAAAAATTACTAAGTGCATTTCCATATGAACAGAATTATGGCAAATCTTTGGAGGATATGTTAAGAAGAAAGAGTAGGTACAATGAACCCATTGAAGTGTACTTTTACGAAAAGCTTAGTCTTTTGAATCAATGCGACATAACTGGTAAACGAGCGGCAGAATGTATTATTCACGGTATCAGTGACAAAACCACAAAATCTAGTGCTCTTGCCTTACGTTGCAACCATCCGGACCAATTGTTGCAGTTCTTAATGAGTAACAAAGATAGCGCAGCTCCATCGCTGGACCAAAAGAATGGTTTTAAGCAAAAATCAGGTTCCGAATCTGGGAATATACCTAACAAGACCCCTAATAATAAGCAACAAAATAGTAGCAATTTGTTATGTTTCAATTGCAAAGAAAGGGGCCACCCCTACCTCAAATGCACAAAAACGCTGATAATTTGCTCCAAATGTAATAAGGTAGGTCACACTGCGGAGAAATGCTTTTCAAAATCGACAGCTAAAACTACGGATGAAGTCAATAAGACTATGTGTATTACCGCAACTAAACCAAATTCTAAATTCCTAAAGAAGGTCTCGGTTAACAATTTTAGCGCAGATGCTTTTATAGATTTCGGTAGTGAGGTATCCCTACTCAAGAAATCATTGGTCTCGGACTTAGGTCTGAAACACGATGGAGTAGTAACAGTGATGAAGGGTTTTGGCAACGAAATCGTACGTTCAGAGGGTAAGGTTGATGTTGACATTTGTATTGACGGAGTCCATGCCAAAGTTCGCTGTTGTGTGGTAGACAATGAGTTATTAGATGCACCCATCCTTGTAGGGCAGACTTACACAGAACAGCCTCACATTATTGTCATTAAAAATACAAAAGAACTGAAGTTCCTTAACATTAGTGACGAAATGCCCTTTTCGCAGTCAGGTGAATACTCATGTAACAATGATAATACCGTGTGCATTAAGTTAAACAATACTGTGAGGCTGAGCGGTGAGACCACAATTAGGGCTTTAGTCGAGCCATCTTTCGACGGGTACATTTTGCTGGATAGTGGGGTGATTGGTAGGCCAAACGAAGAGTGTTTCGTGACTAGTGGATTGTATCTCGTCAAGAACGGTACTGTAAATGTTTGTGCGATACCGTTGCGAAGCTATGGAGTAGTCCAAGAGGGTATTATGGGACGCGCAACTAGAGTCAGGGTAGTTAACAGGATAGTTAGTCCACAGCCTGAAGTGTCACTTGATTCCGATAGGGACATCGATATTGGTCAGGTTCGTGTCGGTGATAGTGTCAGTGATACTGACAAAAATAGGTTGTTTGAAATACTAAGGAGATATAGGCATTGTTTTGCATCATCCCTTAAAAACTTAGGTTGCACTAACGTTTGCGAAATGACAATTGAAGTCAATAGTAAGACCCCGGTCGTATACAGACCTTACCGGCTCTCTATTAAAGAAAGGCAAGACGTACGAAATATGGTTCAGGAAATGTTAGATTCGGAAATTATCAGAGAATCTGTATCAGAGTACGCAAGCCCCATAATTCTTGTCCGTAAGAAAGATGGAAAGCATCGCTTGTGCATAGACTATAGGATGCTCAATTCCATGACTATTAAGGAGCGATATCCGATGCCGATAATAGAAGACGAAATTGCTAGACTTTCTGGTCAAGCGTGTTTCATATCCCTGGATCTAGCATCCGGTTATTACCAGGTCCCCATATCAGAGAACTCAAAGCCGCTGACGTCATTCGTTACCCCGGACGGCCAATATGAGTTTAACCGCATGCCGTTCGGTCTAGCGAATGCTCCAGCGGTTTTCCAACGAATGATGAATAGGATATTGGGGTCAGCAAGGTTTACTGAGGCTACTGCCTACATTGATGACTTGCTAATATACGGGAAGAATGTAAATGACTGTTTAGGGAAGTTAGAACATATTCTTAAATTATTGGAACAAGCTAATTTGACTCTTAACTTGACTAAATGCGAGTTTTTGAAGGACAAAATTGATTATTTAGGTTATGGAATTTGTGCCGCTGGGGTTAGGCCAGGTATCAAGAAGATACAGTCTGTCATGGATTTTCCACGACCAGTGAATCTGCACAGCGTGCGCCAATTCCTGGGCTTGGCAAGCTATTTTCGCAAGTTTATACAGAACTTTGCTCAATTAGCTCATCCTCTTAGTAAATTACTAAAGAAAGATGCGGTTTGGTCATGGGGTAGCGAACAGGAAGATGCTTTTAAGGTTCTCAAGGAGAAGTTGGTAGAGAGGCCAGTTTTGGCAATTTACAATCCTTCTGCAGAGTTTGAGTTGCATACCGATGCTAGTAGAATTGGTATAGGAGGCATTCTAATGCAACGTATGACAAGTTCAGAATCTTTACAACCTGTAGCTTTTTATAGCCGCCAAACCTCTCCCGAAGAGAAAAATTTTCACTCCTATGAGTTGGAGACCTTAGCTGTAGTTTGTTCCTTAAAGAAATTTAGAGTCTACCTGCTTGGTCAGAATTTCAAAATCGTATCCGACTGCAGCGCATTACGCACAACTTTTACCAAACGAGACCTGATCCCTCGTATAGCCAGATGGTGGTTGATGCTGCAGGAGTTCGATTGTTCTATAGAATATCGCCCCGGTACTAAAATGTTACATGTAGATGCTTTGTCGAGAAATCCTATATCAAATGACCTAGGACAAGTAGATCAGTATCCTATGGTTATGGCTATAAGCCAAGATGATTGGCTGCACACGCTTCAGCTAGGAGATTCCGAACTGAAGAGAGTGCGTGATATTCTTGACTCTGACCTAGACCCTGAAGGTCTAAAGTATATTAAGGACAATTACATTATTAAGGATAATGGTATATATAGATGTTTGAACGGGGATAAAGATGACATCAGGTGGGCTGTACCTAAGGGAGCGAGGTGGCAATTGTGTCGGCTAAACCACGACGACATTGGTCACCTCGGAGTAGAAAAGACTTTGGAACGTATAAAAAAGTCCTATTGGTTCCCCCGAATGACTAAGTTCGTAAAGAAATACGTGAGCGCGTGTATAGAATGTGCATATTCAAAAAAGGGCAACAACAGTTCAGAAGGTTTACTGAACCCTATAACTAAAATTGAAGTCCCGTTTCACACGCTCCACATTGACCACTTAGGGCCGTTCGTAAAATCTAAAAAGGGGAATAACTACTTACTAGTCGTGGTAGATGCATTTACCAAGTTTGTGTTTGCCAGACCAGTTAGGAATACCAAATCTATAACTGCTATAAATGCTCTCGAAAGTATTTTTGATATTTTTCGATCGCCAGATCGGATAATTAGCGATAGGGGTACTTGTTTTACTTCGCGGCTTTTCAAAAAGTTCTGTTCTGATAAAGGTATTAAGCACATCCTTAATGCTGTAGCTAGTCCCCAGTCAAACGGACAGGTAGAGAGGTACAATCGTACGATTCTTGATGCTCTAACTGCGCAGAACTTAAATAGGTACGAAAAGGAATGGGATTTGAAAGTAGGTCGCGTTCAATGGGGGCTCAACAATAGCATACAAAAAACCACTGGTAGAGCTCCTGCAGAGGTTATGTTTGGCACACAAATTAACAGCGAGGTTGATCCAAGGTTGAATGAAGTTAGGCAGGCTACGCGAAATCAAATTGAACTCTGCGCTCTGCGTGACGAAGTCAAAGATAAGATCGATGAGAATCAGGTGAAACAAAAACAAAGTTTTGATAAAACTAAGCGACCAGCGCATAAATACTCCGAGGGTGAGCTAGTTAAAATCACAAAAACTAATTACGCGAACGATGGTAATAGTAGAAAGCTTCTACCTTCATATGTTGGTCCTTATCGTGTTGTTGCTGTGCTAGATAATGATCGTTATGAACTAGCTGCGATTCCAGGGGTAAGCAGTAATAAAAATACTCGTAAGACAACAGTAGCTGCTAATCGTATGCGTCCATGGGTTCATGTGGCGGCCCTAGAGCTTAATGATGATAATACAGAAAATGAAAACTCTGTATCTGATGATAATGAAGATGATTAAAGGTAGCTTAATATCGAAATTTATGAATTAAGTGTTTGTGAGATATGATGTATATACACATGTTAATTTCATGACGTGAGAATGGAAAGGTTCACGTACTGAAGTGACTTGCAAAGGAAACATGAGAATGGATGGGTTCATGTTGCCTTGCAAAGTAGTCTATATCCCTGAGGGTCATATGAGAATGGATGGGTTCATATGATCTCAGGTATAGACTTATTGAGTTTAGAAAACGTGAGAATAGATGGGTTCACGTTATTTTAGAAATTCAGAGATGAGATTGGAATTCATGTGTATGTAAATAATAATAAGTGTTTTATTCAAATGTTGAAGATTAACGATGATGATGTATTAGAAATATTTTCAGTTAATTTTGTTAAGTTTGTTATTATTTTAATGTTACATCATATATTTAGAAGTTCATAGAAGAAAGCTATTGCATTGTATACAACATGATATATCGTACGAAAAATCAGCTTGGTTTAGTTTAGTAGTATAGTAAATTATTAGTTTAATTTACAGAAGTTGTAATTAATTTTGTTATAACTTATTAGTTAACATTTATTATAAGCGAGTGTTATGTTAGGTTAGGTTTTCACCTGATACGTGTATGGGGGCATACACGTTGTCAGGAAGGCCGAGTGTTAGGTTCTGTAAATATTATGGTTATTATTTAAAAAAATATTCTGTAGGTATTTAATTTAAGTTGATTATGATTATTCACAATTATAAAAGAAATTAATTAGTAGAATGTAGTAGAAACGTGGTTCAGATTTCCGGTAGCTTGGCGCGGTCGGTCGGGTGTCAAAGTGACAGCGGCCGACCGAGCGGAGCGGCACTTTGCCTTGAGCCGCGGTGAGCGACGGACGTGGACTTAGCTCCGTTGGTCTGAACCACGTGGCAAATCTGGCATTTGTATTTGATTCTAAGATCGAGTTATAAGTTGTGCTGGAAACGAATAAAGAAGATTATAAGTTCGTACTGCGTTTTACTACAATATGTACTTATTTAGACATCGACATTGTATCTGTTTGCCGAGAATTGGAATGTTTGCAGATCGTATCTGCAAAAATTTGTTCAGGGTGTTCTGGTTGCTTTCTATATATCAGTCATATATATTCATAAATTCTTTATTGCCCACACAAGTTATGTCATACATAATGTTCGAGATAATAATGGACGTGTACCAAGGCGAGCTTAACCCTAAAAGAGTTTTCTTACAGCAAACCTACAAGCTTTTTTAGTGTAGCAGTCGCAGCATACGAATCCACCCCTACAACTCAGCCCATGGATCAAAATCAAATTCAAAGTGCTTTATTTCCTTTAGACCTTAACCCTTGGACACGTCACAAAATACAAATTCGGATGTCGGAAGACTGAGACATCATCTTCAGCCAATGTTAATCCACTGCTGGACGTAGGCCTCCCCCAATGAGCGCCATAGCGTTCTGCCATAGCTTCTCACATTCGATATGATATGTCGAATGTGTACCTAATCGAGTAGATTCCAAATCCTCCGCCTGCAAGCGTGGTGATTATCACAAGCTGGTGGAACAGGTTGTCCAACACTCAATTGTATAACCTATACAGTCCACGTTCAATTACCAGGTGCCAGCAGCAGTCTCTCGTAGTACATGGGCTGTTCCCCACACACGGTCTGCACGTAGACGACGTGTTCATCCGGATCTATCCGGATCACGCACCAGCCGCTCGCGATCGACAACGCTGGACCTATCTTTTTCCGGTAAAATTTCACGGGGTCCATGAAGTCTTTGCAGCGGGCGTAGTACATGCTGGAAGGAGATAAGGGTGAGTTCTGCGTGGCTTTGATCGCGCAGGTTTCTGAGCGGATAAATATGCTGACTGATGAAGTTTCAAAGTTTTTGAGTATTTTTTGTGGATTGCTGAATGAAGCGAGTTGTCATTCTGCATCTTACTAGCCGGTAGAGCGACTACCTACTTAATTAAATTACAATATACCTAACTATTTTAGCATTCTCACTTGAAATAGCACGAACAAGTAATGTAATCATATAAAGTCTATAGGTACTGCTGGATATATAAGCATCAACATAATGGACCTTTGAATCTGAGTAACAGGATCTAAGTAGCAAGGCGGTGTTCATATATTATGTATAGTTCATTATGTACCCAAGGGCGTCGCCAGGGGGGGGGGGGCAGGGGGGGCAGCTGATTCGCGATGAATCTTAGATGATTTTTTAGGTTGTTGACCAGGTAAAAATGTAAAATGAATATTACTTGATAAAACTCAAGCGGTTTTAAGTTCGAAGCTCAAACCCCACCTCCACCCCTCCCGCTGAAGTTCCATGCTGACCTACAAAATATTCAGTTGCCCCCCCCTTGGCCGTGGGCTGGCAACGCCCTTGTATGTACCGACGCTGTTTAAATGATATCATAAGACTTCTTATTATAACCTTTCTGAGAATATGGTAAAAGTTAAGAAGTGCTCACGACAATCTGCGCAAACCGTCGAGGTAAGAGAGGGTCATCAAATCAGGGGGCTCGGGGTTCCACCACATAAACTTTGACATCGGAGGACGTTTGTACGGGAAGGCGTCATCCTTTGTTATGAAGAACACCTAAAAACAACACTTTCTTATGCCTCTTTCACACGAGGTTAAACTTCAGCATGTGTCAAAAAGGGTCTTCTTAAACAATTAAATCTGCAGTCGACAACGCGAGCTTAAAATGTCACCGATTTTGAAGACGACATCATCATCAGAGCCGCCTGCTTGTTTGCCCTCGTACATCATCGGAAAGGATAAAGTAAAAGAGAGTAGGTATGTCATAAATATAAATTTATTTTTCCATAAATAATCAATCATATAGGTAAGTGCTTGAGTTAGGTACCTATCTAAACTAGTTTTATAAAGGGAGGAAGAACTAAGAGGGGGGAAAGGGAGAGGTATAAATATTGATTCGCCGCGCTTAGCTACACGGAACAGATAGACATCTGGGCATCTATATACCTACCTACATACTTTCTACAGCTGTTGTTGTGGCATTGATTTATTACATATCTTGGCTAGTATTAAGATCGTGTACAATTGATTTGTATAGTATTAATGGTGCAACAAAGTAATAATCTATTCTCATTTCTATTATATCCTTGACCGTCTCGTCGTCGTGTAATCAAGCACTGAATGCAGGCAGACAAACCTTGTTCGTGGAATGGCCGCTTTATCCGGCGCGAATGTCGTCCTCCAGCCAGGTAGGATGACGCGATAGACTGCTGGCAGATGCTGGATGCGTCAAGCTGAAGACAGGGCGCTATGACGCTCATTAGGGGAGACCTACGTCACGGAGTGGACTAACATAGGCTGATGATGAATGTCGTCACTACTTTACCTTGGCTGTCTTGTCGTGCTCCTTGATGGCTCTATAAGCAGCCCAGCCCGCTGCGCCCGTGCCTATGATGAGGTACTGCACGCAGGCGGGCAGGTCTTTCTCGTGGAAGGGACGCTTTATCTTGCGTCGAGGGCGCCCTGACAAATACAAGCTGATTTTAATAAAAAAATAAACCAGCAATGATTTAACTTTGAAGATTGATAGGTAATATTGTTTACGGGCAGTAGGCTGGGCATTGATGTATTATCTTATCATGAGAATACGAGTACACGACACGATGATCATCAACATCGTATAATGGCTTCATCATCATGATTCAATTGGCCGTAATTGGCAATAGCGTTTTCCTTATTTTTTGTCTCTTGTGAAGCCGAATGTGGCTTGCAAAACCAAATTTGTTAAATGGTGGCACCTCATCAACATGACTTAGGTAGTATCTACATAAAAAACTTTTACTTACAGATAGCTTTGTTTTCGTCGGAAGATTGCGACGCAAGGTAGAATAAATATAATTTGTAAAGCTACAAAAAAGATAAAAACATGTAAATACAAAGAAAAACAGACTAAATCAGCAACATAGGCAGGATATATCAACAAGTTTCTCTAACGAAGGGAACCTAAACAGAGAAGGCCAGCAGATTTCACGTGTGTATTGTTAACCTACGAGTAATAGTATCTACTGCGATACCAATCCAAGATAAAATAGTACCTACTGCGATCACCAATCCAAGATTGTGGCAAAAGCTGCCATCTTTTTACACCAATAAGTTTGTAAATGCCTAATGTCAAACTTGGCTTTATTTACCATGGATCTTACAGTACCTACTGTTGGTCTCTTCAGATATATTTTTTTCTTTATTGATATGTACCCTTACGTGTATTTTTACAGGTATGACCTAATGCAATAGTGCAATGCAATTGGACTTTAACCCTTAACCAGGCTATGGATTTAGCGTAGGTAAACAAAAATTAAAGCGATCACTTTATTTCCTAGTTTTACTTGTTTTTGTTTCAAGTAAAACTAGCTAGGATATGTAATAAAGTGATGAGGTAGGTAATCACTTTGATTTAGGTTAACTTCAAATTTTATCTCAACACCAGCCTATCCTAGGCGTAACAGCGCCTTATTAGGAGGTATAGTGACACTCACCAGACCCATCAAGGTGAATATCCCCCCGGTGATCCAGACATATATCCAGGGGAAGGGGGGCGGGGGCGGGGGCTTGCAGGGCGGGAACTGTGGCGCGGGACGCAGGGCGCACGGACCTTTCAGTTTGGCGCAATCTAGCATCGGCTGGAACGAACCGGAGCGGTCATTCCAAAATTGTTATTATTATGAGCCTGCCTGTTATAATCCCTCTGCACGACAAGGGACTCACTCCAAATAGTACTAATAATTTCTTAAATTACCTATAACTTGAGTTAGCAGAAACCATCGATATCAATTAAATTCCGGTGACACGTTGTGTTCAAAAGGGACGACATAATGCACCTACAAACTCTGATATCCTACCTCTTAGGTATCATTCTGAACCTATCACCAGCCCAGACCCATAACCCTGCTCGGCATCGAAACGCATCGGTCCAGTCTCATTGGTGCGACTTGCAAGGCCATGAGCGATTGTCCTTTTACACATCACAATACATTTGGACATTTCGTAACATAACTTCTATATCTGTCTTAAATTGAAGTCGGTTGTGAAATTCACTAATATTTGAGAGGTTAGTCTGTACTAACAACTCTTATTATGAAGTTACAAAAGATTCAACTCCCTTTTATACTACTAAATATAACATACGTAGATACATCAGCTGAATTATAATAACCTATTTACTGATTCGAAGTGCTACTAACCCATTTATTCATTTCATGTTAACTTAAAGCATTGCTAGTTCCCACAATGTCTTCTATATAATAACATAAATCAGAATTGTAGACTTACAAAATGGTAAAGTTGGCAAACCGTGAATCCCCTTATTCATTGGTTTGATAACTAAAGTAAGAGTCTAGGCAGCTGGTTAGTTAGGTATAACTTTTAGCTATCTGTTCAAGTGTCCGTCAATATTAACAAATAAAAAATCTGTTGGCCATCAATTAACATTTATTGAGCTCGTACATGTCCAACCAAATAATTCCCGGTACTATACGTTTTCAGGTACCATCACACGCGCTTAAAGTAACTGACGGCAAAACTGTGCGACATTTAACCATTTTCAATTTTTTTGCAAGACATTAGGAACACAGTTTGTGATTTGTTCGTCATCATTCGCAGAATCATCATCTAAGTAACCAGTTTCGCGCCGCTCGGCTCGTTCCAGTAAGGCCATGCGGTCGAGAGGCTTCCATGGCTCGTGGAAGGCGTATTTGTACTTAGTTCTCCCGTGGTAGCCGAGCTTGGGCAGTGCTGGGACACCCTCCGACACCTTAGGAGGAACTCTATCGCGCCAGTAGTCGGGGTGAACGACCGGAGAGTTGTGGAAGAGGTCGCGGAAGCTTGTCTTGGAGCATTCCTCGGGGCCACGGAACATCTCGCGCGAGTCCTCGCTCATCAGCTCCTGTCGAAGAAACAACTTTCAATGGCAGAGAGAGGAGTCGTGTCAAGTGCGCTGGACGAATAGGCTTGGAGCTCGCTAGAGAGCGGTGTGAGTGGAGGCTAGACTTCGCGTCGCTGTCGCCCTCGGGTTTCCCTTCAGTTTGTTGACGATGTCCTTGAGTACGTCCTTGAGCACGCCCATGAAGCCCTTCTCAGCGGCCTCCTCCCGCGGGGCCTCCGCCGCGGACTCGGGCGCCGCCTGAGGCCCCTGCGACTGCTGGTTCATGCCAGGCCTGGTTTGCTCGTCGCTCGTCCACGCCACCGTCCACTGATGAACAAAGCACAAGCTGGGTTTCATTAGTCCTCTTCACGGCGCGATGTGGCTCTCATTTCGTCAAACGCACTTTTAAACACTAGTTAAATGTCGCAAATTTTGGTCTTATTGTCTCTCGTTATAGTTTTGGCAAAGTTAGGTACAGTCACCAGCATAAATATATGACTATGGGCAGCGCTGCAAAACTATCTGATTATCAATTGAAGGTATAATTATGTGATGATACTTAGGATGTAAAAATATGTGATGATTTACACCCGGCAAAATAATCGTTTGCACCGTTGTAACTGCATAATTATCGGATCACGTAAAGACTGCATTAATATCTGATACAATTAACAGTAAGAAATATCTCAACAATCTGCAAGAATGAACTTTAAATACCTTAGCATAGAGCCGTGATTTGAACGAAATAGTTTGACGCTTCTTGAAAAGAGTATCAACCTGTCATTGGATATCGTTGTCTCACGTTTTACTTTATGACATTATTTCAGCAGATTTCGTTTTACTAATATAAATATGAATACAAGAATTTGTTATTATAAGGAGTGAAGATTTGATTGTTTGTTTGTTTGTTTGAATTGAATAGGCTCCGAAACTAGTGGACAAAATTTGAAAAATTCTTTCACCATTAGAATTCTAAGTTTTCCGTGATGAACATGCGATAGAATATTTAAAAAAAATTAGGGATCCGCATGTAAAGTTTAATAAATATACGTGCGCAATACATTCAACTTCTTGTTATGTTATGGCTCCGCTGCTTGCTTTTTCTCTACGGCCAGTCCCAAGTCCAGTGTCAAAACCCCAATACTGCTAAAAAAGTAAGGGATCCTTAAGAAAACTTTGAAACATAACGCGTTAGTGTGTAAAATATATCTTAAGTTTTGGTTTAATATCCGTGCGAAGGCAGGGCGGACCTCTAGTTTATTAAACGCTGCGGTGGGAAATGTTGATGATGTCAGCATTTGATAAAAGAAGAGTTTATGGCAAGGAGATTACATTGGTTATGGTGATAATGCTGGCTTTTTGAATCTTCGAATGTTATGTCAACGTTCATACACGAAGGAGTTTTTGATAGATAATCATATGTAACATAACACTGGCCACCGACGACTAAAATGCTAAAATAATGACTTAAAACGTGAGACGTGAGCGGCAATATCCAATGACAGATTGATGCTCTTTTCAAGAAGCGTCATACTGTTTCGTTCAAATCACGGCTCTGTGCTTAGGTATATAAAGTTCATTCTTGCAGATTGTTGAGATATTTCTTACTGCTAATTGTATCAGATATTAATGCAGTCTTTACGTGATCCGATATTATGCTTTTACAAAACAAAAGATTATTTTGCCGGATGTAAATCATCACATATTTCTACATCCTACGTATCGTCACATAATTATAAGTTCAATTGATGATCAGATATGTTTGCAGCGCTGCCCATAGTCATATATTTATGCTGGTGACTGTACCTGCCTATTATGTAAAAGATGGGAAATAAGCATAGGTTATGTTACGTAAAATTAAACAAATTCAACATCGCCTAAAAATCAAAGCATCGAACCGGTAGATATTCAATGTCTTGCAATCAATAGAGTTTTGAACCTCGCAGTTTTTAACCCGCCTTAGTTTATTTATTTTATATTGATTTCGATAGTGAAAAAGTTTACATTTCGAACCTAAGGATGTACCTACACTGGTAGGTACTGTCGCGTTCGAACCTCTATTGACTGTCTGAGGGTGCTCTAGGTTAAAATCTGTTACCTTAGCATTACTGGGAGGCAGAGGCGGCACTACCACGTCCGGCACTTTGATACGGTAAGGGTCGTAGTAGGGGGGGGCTTGGTCCCGGGGGCACGAGCTCAGCCAGGGCTGCGGGGGCTCCTCGCTGCGGGGCCAGTCCGACACTTTCTTTGTTCCTCCTTTAGTCTGGTCCAGATCCTTGCAACAACCGTCGCCTTTGGGACCGCCCTTTTTGGCGTAGTGACGGGCTGGAATAAAATTTTATTTATGTATTGAACCACCAACGACAAAGACCTACGCCATAATATACAAACAAGTACGACAAGTGCGAGTGTAACTCGCGCGACGAGGGATTTGAACTTTTGTCGTTTAGGTAGGTACGTATATTGACGACCTCTTGGCGCGGTGGTCCAAGGTCCGCTTACGAGGCAGGAGGTGGCGGTTTGATTCCCGCCTCGGGACTAATATTTGTACGATCTGCAGATTATTTGTTCGGGTATTCTAGTCCTTTTCTACGTACACAAAAATAAATCATCTAATGTACAATATACATATACTTTATTAAGTATAACAGCTATCGTAGTAGTACCAATAACACAAGCTTTGTTTAGCTTGTGGCTATATGATACTGTGTGGATTATCCAGGATACATTACCCTTCTCAAAAATTTTTGGAGCACGGTTAAATTCTTCAATTCAATAATCTTATTAGGTACCTAAAAATTCGAGCGCAGTGGAATACATTTGAGTATGGACTTTGAAATTTTGAGAACAACGGTTTTGGAGCGCTGTGGAACTACTATTACAGTTACTACAGATATTAGTGGGTAGGTAAGTGGGTTGGTAGGTACCTACATTTTTTTATTCGACTTTTTTCAACATATTTTACTAAGTATGAAATTTTCAAACCTATTTTGAATTGTCGAAATCCATACCTTTGATTTGATATTGCTCTCAATGAAATAGCCCCCATTGTATGAAAATCAGTTTTTTGACCATATTTCAAAAAGTATTATTTTTACAGACCTCTATATTTTTCCTGTAAAATATAGACCTATATCTACAAACGCTTAGTACACTTTACATCGATCACTCTGCAATCTTCGTAGATAGCGGGGGGGGGAGGGGAACGGTAAATTTTTCGACCTTTTTCAAAATATTTCAAAAAGTATAAAACCTATCGAAATTTTAAAAACTGTTTTGGAATGTGCAAACCGATACCTTTCATTTGATACCAGTGGGGTAGTCTCCCCTTTGGAAAATTATCCCCCCCCCCCCTTTTTGACCATATTTTTATAAGTATTTTAACAGACTTCTCTATATTTTTCCTGTAAAATATAGATCTGTATCCACAAATACTTACCTAGTACATTTCAAATGGATCGCTCTGCACAGTTCGGAGCTTTACCGGTCAAATTTTCGACCTTTTTCAAAATTTATACAAAAAACGGGAACAGTAAGATCTTAGGGCTAGTGTTTCCCCAATAATTATAGATCGCTATCTATCACACAAAACTTACCTACTACAGTAATATTTGTAAAAGCCCACGAAAGACGCCTAAATTTAATTTTCAAGAAAAAATGGCACAGGATAATTTTTGTTCCAAATCGGTCGCAAATGTAGTAAGTAGGTAATATCGTAAAATTAAACCAAGTTGTGCACATTATACCTTAGTTTCAAGTAAATTCAGGTTTTTCATAACAGCTTCATAACAGTTATACTATAAAAATGGTTTCTCATTCCTCACGAGGAATTCAATGTCACCTTTCATCATCATCATCAGCCCATGTGAGCTCCAACTGGGTGTGTAGTCAATTTGTGCCACTCATGAAGGTTCTTATTTAGGTCTTGATCAGATCGTAGCTAGGTCTCGGCCTCTAGTCTAGGTATACTTACTCAGGCCATTAGGGACAGGTGCAACGTTATTACTGGCGCCGAGCGCAAGCACACACTGCATTTGTTTAAGTTGGCCGTAGCTTCGGATGGTAGAAACAAGCATTTTACAACGTATTTTCTAATGATTTACAACAAGATTATATAGTTTTCACTGTAATTTGGTAATAAGTGTATAATTTATGTTCTACATTATTTTTTTACGCACTGTTTGTTTTGTGTTGACGTTTTGAGTAAAGATTTTGACGGCGTTTTGAATACAGAAGAATTGTGTATTTCTATTGAAGTATTTCGAATGAGGCCTACTAATAGTAGAGTAGGCAAACAACAAAAAATTTTAGGCTCGTAAACTGATCGTAATTTTCCATAGAGCAACGCGGGCCCCCGGCCGGCGGACGGTCCGCCGGAGGACCGCGAGGACCGCGTTGCTCTATGTAATTTTCATTGTAATTTTGGGTCGTGTAAAAAATCAGCCGAAATTATAATAAAAAAAATTGCAGCGCGCTAGTGTTAAATATGTGTGCAAACCTTGCTCGCGCCTAGAGGCTGTGATTATCTACTTCGTAAGCTTATTATTCAAAAGAAAATTAAACTCGCATAATAATACTATACAGTTTATTCATTCTTTGTACAAAATAATTACAAATTGTACAGTTATTTTGCATTTACACTAATTCCTTACTAAATAAATACCACCTCGCAAATACGGTACCTAACGAATATTTATTTCATTACTAAATAAATACCACCTCGCAAATACGGTACCTAACGAATATTTATTTCATTACTAAATAAATACCACCTCGCAAATACGGTACCTAACGAATATTTATTTCATTACTAAATAAATACCACCTCGCAAATACGGTACCTAACGAATATTTATTTCATTACCAAACAACGTACAAAAACTTTTTAATCACCGGATTTTTGTATTTTTTAAGTCAAACAATGTTTTCGTCAACGTTACCAACAAACATTATCTTTATGATTTTGTCCCTTGTTTATGTTATTTATTATGTGTTATGCTGGCTGGAATAACCTCACTTAAAATGAACAGATTTTTGAAAATAATAGTTTTTTAAGGACCGTAAAATTTTCCGACCTCAATAGTCGAAACCATTGAAAGTAATTCATTCATAACATTTTAAGCCCAAAGTCATATATTTGACCTTGACCTTAAATTGTAGTTTTGGTATTACCCTCGCTTTGCAAGAGTAGACATTTTTTAAAGACTCTTATTAACTAAATAAAATTAACTTAGGAACAAAACAACTCATATACCTAAATAATTTCTATAAGTGCCTACTTATAGTACCTACCTATCTTAACTATTCTGATTTATTTTCATAAAATGTTCTATGCTCTTCGCACATACAGATGAAAGAATTGAACAGAATATAGATGCAAGGTTTAATGAAAGCATGTCTTGCGGCGAGTACAAAAAAGAAGTTGATGATTTAGCTCGATTAAATTCATTTTATTTAACCATCAAAACTAATGCCTCTAAAATGATAGTAGATCACGTCTTTTTTGGATAAGCATGGCGAAACTAACTTAATGAAAGCTAAAAATGCGCATAACACAGCTTGGAGTGCTTAGCTGATTTAAAGTTTCAAACTTTAACGAATAAACATAAACTCATTGATATTAAAGTACAAAATGCATTAAAGTTCCTATTACAAATTATTCAATACATCTATTTACAAATTTGTTTATTTAGATAATAAAGTTTCATCATTTCATTATTTATAAAAATGTACAAATTCACAAGTGCTGCTTACTGTAAACTCAACTTTGTTACGCTAGGTACCTGAGGCCCTATTCTAATTCTCCAAAACACGCAATCGATTGTTTCGTTTAGTTTTTTTGTGCAAATTGAAACTCTACTTCGTTGTATTAGTGTAGGTAACAATTGGCCGATACGAACACGAAATTGCGTGTTGTAGAATTAGAATAGGCCCCCTGCTCCTCGTCATAGATATAAACAGTTTAATTACTTTAATTTTAGGAGCTACGGTACCCATTTCTCATATAATTATATACTGGCACTTGTGTCAAATCCATCAATATAATTCCTTAACCCATTCACTGCCATGTCTCAGCTCGACAAGCAAGTCATCTATGTGCGTCACTGGAGGGTCCGTGGCAATAAAAGCGTTACGTTCTAAAGTTAAAACCAAGTGATCCTATTGGTGGATTTAAGCTACCACATTTAAGCTTCCTACTTAGCACATATCGGGTGGAAAGGCACCTTAACAATTCCATTGCCAACATCAAACATTTTAAGGTACACCACGTCCCAGCGGCGCACCCCTGTGGATTAGACTCAGACCGCAGACTGGACAGTGAATAAGTTAAGAATATAATATGATAATAAATAGAAACCAAAACAGGAGAGACTAGCTAATTTATAGAACTAGCTTTTGCCCGCGGCTTCGCAGGCGCAAGTAGCCTATTTCCGACACTCGGATATTGTTTTAACTACATACCAAATTACATAACACCCGCCGATTAGGCTTGAAAATCTTACAGACAGACAGTTACATTCGCTTTTATAATACTAGCCTCTTCCAGCCTCTTCACACGGGATTAAATGTATCTTAGGTCCATCCCGAGATACTACGAGTATATCTCGGGATGGACCTAAGATAAACGTCAAAATTACAAAATTCCATAAGGATTCGTTCAGCTGTTTAAGCGTTAAAAGTTAAAAACAGACAGACAGAGTTGCTATAGAATTTATTACCTATATTTTTACCTATGGATACAGCGCTAAATCATTTGCGTGCTGTATAAATAAGTGGTTTGCTTTTCAACCATCTTATAAAATTATTTATGGAACACTAGCAAATATACGGAACACTAAAATCTTTGAAATATCCACAACAGCTCTCATTATGAGGTATACAGTTATGAAGCACAGTTTTGAACAGCATACTTTCAACTATCGAGGACCCCTAATGTGCCCCTGAGGTACACCAACAAGTTTACTTGGAAGGAGGAGCAATTATCTACAGATGACGCACGTAGATATTCTGTAGCTTGTGATCCAGTTATACATTCAAAGCCGCATTAAGGAGTCGTAGAGCAGCGGCCTCGCCCAGGCAGCGATAGCATCAACTGGGACAATCGGGTGTTTGGTGGAGGGTTAGACAAACTCGGTGGGTGAGTAGGTGGACGTATTTGTGAAATACAAATTGAAGGAAAAGACCCTAACTGTTTAAAATTTTTTAATTTTTTTTTTTCCAATTTTATTTTTTTTTAATTTTTAAAAGCATTTGAACTCCTCGGTCACTGTTAGTTTTTTTTTTTAAATGATGCAAAATTGTCCTTCTTGATTATTTTTTTTTACTTTTTTTAACTTTGAGAGCTTATAACTAATTATTTACACGTTTTTTCAAATAAATAACGCCTTCAAAAGACGAAGGATACATCTGAAACCAAAAGCAAGTAAAAAGTTTACAAGAAAACATGTTCCAAAAAAAAGTTCTAGGGGTAGAGACGTAAAATTTCGGAAAATCTTAAAAAAATACAAAAAACAGGACTCAAAAAAATTTTAAGCAGTTAGGGTCTTTTCCTTCAATTTGTATTTCACAAATAGGTCCAACTACTCACCCACCGAGTTTGTCTAACCCTCCACCAAACACCCTGTATATCAATATACGATAGCAGCCTTGGAAGAAATCAATGATCACTCTATAACGGTTATCGGAAGCTCAGAAAGAAGTTCCCTCGTTAACAAGCAGCATCTACAATATCTGCATCTTTATACAACCCACCACTATGTCTGGGCAGTGAATGTGTAACTGCAATCAATACAGTGCGTCAACTGACTACGGATCCAACGTAAATGGAACAGTGCGTCAACTGACCACACACGGATTCACTATAAATGCAATAACACAGTCCTAAAGCCGTCATTCCATATCGACCCACTCCCCGAGCCGGCCGCTCATGACGGTGTCGTCCCACACGTAAGCGAGCGGCGGGGCTTCGGGCGCGGGCTCGGGCTCCGATCATTCCAGGCCGAAGAGCCAGTTGATGCCCTGCGCCAGGAAGAGCACCAGCGGCTGCCACGCCACCAGCCAGCGGATCCAGTCCAGCAGCTGGCCGTACATTATGTTGGAGCGGTCCCAACTGGTTCGTGGCTAAGGGAATTATTATAAACAAACATACGAACAAACAAATCTTTCCCCTTTATAATATTAGTATAGATATAGATAAGTAAAGGGTGTCATCGAACGACAAACGAGAAACGCAGCATTATTGCAGCGTCACTACGTCTGGCAATAGAAACGTTGTGTTCTTTGATGTTCACTAGATAGATAATAACAGCCGTACGCGGCTTTGAACGGTATTAATACAAGGTTCAAAAATTATAAATTTTTACACACGCGCGCTGGGTTACTGACGTTTTCATACGGATCCCTTACGTTTTGAAAATATCTATGTTCGTCGGGGATAATGTAAGATTGTAATGGTGAAAGGATTTTTAAATCGGTAAAATTTTATAATGAAGTATGAAAATTTTAAACAATTCCAAATGCATTTTAGTGGCAAATAAAATGTTAATATCTTTTAAACTGTTTTTTAAGCTTATAAACGTTATATTAACTCAGAATCATACATAAAATTTATAGACTTATTTAAACAGCTTTTAATGTTTACCTATACCTACCGCACATATTCACCTTTTATGACATCGTGTCTGACATAATGTAGCACCTACTCAAACTTAAGTCTTTACTTAATGTGATTTATATCAAGAATGTCGGTACCTACATTCTTGTTTGTGTTCGGTTTTGTGTTAGTTTGTGATCGGTAGTACGGTAGTAATAGGTCTTAATTTAATAAACGTCGTACGGTGTGATATTAGCATCTTTGGGTACCAAGGTAGTAAATAACCAATCTATACTAATACGTTTCAAATTAAAAACCGCGGTAGCATTTAAATTGTTAATCAATAGACAAGCGTGGACGAGATGTTACCGTTAATAAACCGGTTTGTAAAAGGATACGGGTTAGTGAACATCCGCTTGAGGTCCACCTTCTCCTTGCAGTAGGGACAGGTCTGCTTCTTGCCCACGATGCACCAGCCGCGGATGCAGAACTCGTGGAACACGTGGCCGCAGGTTAACTTGTACGTGTTCTCTGGAATCATCTCAATGTTTATTACAAGAAAGAAGTAAGAAGGTACACCTAGCTTCTACCTGCTACTTCGCAGGTGTTCTTAAAAGTAGCCTATACATATTTTAAACCCGGACCCTATAAAACAACTAGGTATACATAACAAAAATCTATGTATAAAAAAATATCTATACAATGCAAAGTAAGGGATCCGTATGAAAACTGTGAAACCCATCGTGTTAGTGTACATCATTTCTGAAATTTTTGTGCTTGTGCGAAGTTGGGGCGGGCCGCTAGTTGTTTCATAAATCGAGGGCATGTCACGAGATTTCTAAGTTTTTTAGTTTCGGACTTGCCATTACCGCGCTACTCAAAAAACCTGGAATCATTTGTATTCAGACTGAAATAAAAACTTTTTTCTCCCTTTTGATTGCCCCTTTTTCAGTCTTGACTATAAGCAAATTTGGTGTAGGCGAGAGTCGTTTCAAGGAATTGGTCCAGCGATCATTACCCCATTGTTTCCTTTTACCATGCGTCAAGTTCTATGATGTGTTGTCTGCGCAGCCTCTTAGGGTAGCATATGGTGGCCAGTTGATTAGGGTGTTGATTCAGGCGTTCTTTGTATTTAGCTGAGAATTGCTTTATTTCGTCGTTGACAGTGTTCATGCTCAGTTGCTACGCAGCTCAGCGGTCATTAGGAACCGTAGAGAAATACAAGGAAGTGGAGAAATAACTCAAAGATCTGACTGACATAGTGATCTATCAACACACAGCCCAAACCACTGGACGGATCGGGCTGAAATTTGGCATGCAGGTAGATGTTATGACGTAGGCATCCGCTAAGAAATAATTTTTATTAATTCTACCCCAAGGGGATAAAATAGGGGATGAAAAATTGTATGAAACTTTGTAAATTTTAAACCGATCGGGCTGAGACTTTACATGCATAAAGCTACTATGACGTAGGCATCCCCTAACGCGAGCGAAACCGCGGGAAAAAGCTAGTAAAACATAAATACCTAGAACTCCTTCCTCCTCCACATCCACCAATACTTTGTTCCCGCACACCGCACACACGTTGCTCTCCAGCTGTCGCGTCGGGATGCCCTCTTTTGTGTAGTACTGGAATAAAAACATTGTTGGTTTATTCAATGGTTGGTTGTACGAATGTCGGGCAGTTGTTGGTTAGTAAATGAAAGATTGTTTTTGTTATTATAGTGCGTAAGCCCTCGCTCTCAGGGTAATCTCTAAAATTTTGTTTCGGCGGGACTCGAACCCGCGGCCCTCTCTCGGTACGGGGCTGTGCTGATCACTACACCCGCGAGTCCCACGGAAATTGATTTTTTTTGGGATAAATATTTTATTTCCTAGTAAATGTAAGGTGTTTAATCAACTTTATTTAATCTTTGCTTCAAGCTACGAGACAGATGTTTAAGCGGGTAATTGAATATGGTTGGTGGAGTATGGTTCTGCACTGCTGTTCTAAACCTACATCTATGCAAAATTTCAGCTTAATCCGTTCATCCGTTTTGGCGAGCAAGTAACAAACATCCATGTATCCAAAATTTTGCAATAATAATTATTAGATAAATTAATGATTGTAACATCCTGTAGACACGAAGGCAGCATATGAAATTCTTACAGCAATAGAACCAATACAAATCTCAATAACTGACAACATACCCCGATAGACGCAGCCATTTTATCCGCACAGTACTCAGCCACGTCCCGGCCTAGCACTCCGAAGTACAGGCCATAGAACAGCATCATGAGCCCCACGTCCATCCAGGCCTGCGGCTTCTGCCCGAAGAGGAGGTTCAGCCCGAAGAATGTCAGCATCATGATAATGTAGCCAATCACTCCGATGAAGCAGGACGCTTTGTATATTAAGTAGAACCATTTGTAGACTAATCTGAAAAAGTTTGGTTTATTAAAGTGTTTATTTGTCATCTGGTTGTGAGGATGTGTTCCACCTAGCGTCCTTGTGGCACATCAACGCATGCAGGCGCCGACGACCGTGGTAGATTGCACAGGTACATCTCGGAATGCTTATACAGAAGAAAAGTACAGAAATTTTGGAAACCTTTGGGTAAAACCTGATTGGGAATAATGATGATGGTCAAGGAAATTTTGAAATAATAACTTTTTATTCGCTTTTGTTCGCGTCTTTGCTAACTTGATGCTTTCATAGTACAAGTCATTCACCAATAAGTTAGTTAGGTACCCTAACTATCTTTAATAATTTTCAGAAAAGATGTCTTTGTGTAAACAATGACAATACTTATTTCGTTTAGCATAATCATCATTGTTAGTGTATTTGCGTGTAATCAAATAATAACATCATCAGATAATTGAATAACATGGCAGTTTACTAAGTTTGCAAGCCTGGTGACTTAGGTGTTGTTGAATACAGACAAATCCAATTAGTAAATTACTTATGTTAGGCTATTTGGATGCCTTAATATAAGTAGTACATCCAAGTATTACTGTCTGACCCTATAACCTTGTATTTTGTTTGAGTTAATCCTCTTTACTGTGTATTTATTTCGCAATCAATGATCATTAAACCATGATAAAAACTGTCAACTAACTGGTAACTGGTGTATATTTATTATTACTGGGCCAAAGCAAGTACTTATCCCAGCAGCGGGTCATTTAAGGCTGAAATTGTGACTGTCTACAAAAACCTTCAGTACCTTACCCCTGTATGTAGTGTTAACAAATAAATAAGAGAACCAAATAAAGATTTTTTTTTAAACCTACAGTACCTCATTTCCTATGGTTGCGAATTCAAGGGGAGCAAATGCATAGGTTCTGTCAAGACGAGACAAGTTGTTGTTATCTAAGCTGTACCTACTTAGAAAAATAAATAAAGATAGCTACGCAAATACCTTAGCTATCATCTTTATTTATTCACAATTTTAGGTACGTCATGTAATTTGGAACTAATTTATTAGTAGAATCTGATAACTGACTAGAAACCTTTATAAACAGATATTTGTACTAAAAGGAACACAGTACATTTAAGCTTGTAATTTGCAACACGTGTGACCGTTGGTTGATCACCTAAGTCTACGTGTAATATTTCTGTCAGGGCATACAATAATAATAATTTAACTGGCAAATATCTTACCGGGGAGTAGTGACGGACATAGGTTTGAGACTAGATTTCCTGATGACTAGACCGGTGAGCAGCGTGAACACTGTCCATATGATAATAAACCTCACCCAGTGGTTCTTGACACTCATCAGCACTGGTATTGACCACATCGCTATCATTGTAAAGAACTGAAATGAATAATATAGTTTCAAAATCTTTTTTTTACATTCTGCCCTCAAACCAACTTGAAAATTGCACATCTAATATTTTTTCCAAAATTGAGTTATCAGCAAAAAAAGGTGGTTATGATAGTAAAATATGGATTAGATAAGGAATGCATCCATTAGAAAAAAAAATCTAGTAGGTATGTCCTACAAAAAGTTAAGGGTGAGCAGAAGGGCGCATTTACATTTCTTTTCACCTTATTACTAGATCCTATCAGGATGCATTTTATTTGTCGAGATAAAAAGAAGACATAGGATCTTTAAACATGCAACTCATGATCTATTTTGAAGTTAGGTCAGCGGGTGCCTTAGGGTACAGGCTCTTGTTATTTTCAATTCATATAATGTTAGGGTTATAATTAGTTGATATTAGTGAGATTAATTAAGATAAAAACTGGATTGTAATTCTCATATAAATATTCTATTTTTATTGAATTCTAGCTAGTAGATACTCACTGTCTCAAACAGTAGACACAGTAATTGCTAAAAAGTTGAGTAGCTCTTACAATAACAAAGTAGGTATATAAATGGTTAATAGATTTAGGACGATAGTAAGTGTATGAACTATGAACTCCGTAGGTACATACCGAATAAGACCTATAATGCCTCTTCTTCCATTCCACGACAACAATTTGTGCTACAATGAGAGTACCTATGAGAATGAGTACCATGGTGGTATGCATGGACTCATGGCCTCGGTGCAACTCATGCAGTTTTTGGTGGTCGAATCTGGGGAAAAATACTGAGCTTTAATTCGATATAATATATAGATTTAAACTATAAAACAGGCATTTTCTGTTATTCATTCAGACAGACCTTTACAGTCCTGTCTTTTTTGCATCGACTTTCTTACCTGTGTTTTTCTTCAGAGGTCATCTCTTCGTAGGTCTGGACAAAGAAAAGACACAGTGTTAGTTCACAATTTCACAAGTTACGCGAATAACGTAATAAAATGTGTTTGGGTACCTTGTTGGGATCCACTGGTCTATGGAGATCCATGATGGAGAGAGGACTGCACTGATAATCCTAGTCAAAAAGGTTCCGAACAGGGGCACAACTTATCCTGATATAATTATATCAAACAAATTCGTGGCATTTCCATAATCTAATCAGAATCCACTAATAAATAACAACCGACCCGAAAACGAACCAAGTCTACCGACCGGGGATTGATTGGGTTCATGGGTTGGGGTTAGTTAGAAATGGGGACTAAGGTAAGCAAGCAGACTAGGGTAAGCAAGCAGTGATGAGTGAGTGAACAAGCAGCGTTCTTGTTCTCGTTCTCTTCTGTTGTCTCTTTTACACTTAATAGGTGTCAGATTCTTTGTTTCTTTCTTGCATTGACGCTATATTTCTTTTGTTTTATTGTGGAACATTTTCCGAGTTTGACCATGCGCTATTTCAACGACACTCTAAAGAAAAACAGATTTTTATTGCCGACTTCAAGTGATTGAAATCCGTCGAGTGCAAGTAAACTCGCACGCCGCCGCAGCGCAGCCGCCGAGAGTTTGAACTATAGACGATTATGTACCAATACAAATTACCTACTACTGATACCAGTTACTTGTTACTTCTGAGATTAGGGATTAGGTATTGGTTATTTTTCAACTCTTTACAATGTATTTCAATTATAATAAACTTAAAAAAATTTCAAAAATGTTTTTGTAATGTCAAAATCCCCTTTATTTACAAAATTTCATTTTTGTAATTTTTCAAAAATATTCTACTTACAGGCTTCTTTATACTTTTCCTGTATAATAAAGATCCACATTTACAATTGCCTTGTATATTTCAGATGTATCGATCTGCAAACTTCGGATACCTATAACGGTAATCTTTCAATTGTTTTGAAAATGTTTTAAAAAGTATACCTAAAACCTATCATTTCATTATTTTTCATTTGATACCCAATCATCGGGGTAGCTCCTTCATTTGAAAATTATTACCCATTCTGGCCATTTTTTATAAAGTAGGTACCTATTCTTTTAACAGACTTCTCTATATGTATATACATATTTTACGTGTAGAGTACATATCCATATCTACAAACGCCTAGTACATTTCACAAGTATCGCTCTGCATACTTCGGAAATAGAGTGGGAGAACGGTAAAAAATTCATGGTTTTTCAAAATACTTCAAAAACTATTTTGAGATGTAGGTATAAATTGAAACCTTTAACTTAAAAAAAATATTAATATAAGAAGGCAAGAAAAAATAAAAGAAAATATTTATAGTTACCTTATTAGAACTACCTAATACCTATGCTCGGAGTTTCTCTGAAGGATAGGATTCGTAACGAATACATCCGACAGAGAACTAAAGTCATCGACATAGCTCAGAGAATTAGCAAACTGAAGTGGCAGTGGGCCGGCCATATTTCGCGAAGAACCGATAACCGCTGGGGTAAACGTGTTCTTGAGTGGAGACCGCGACTCGGTAAATGTAGTGTAGGACGCCCTCCGGCCAGGTGGGATGACGATCTGCGAAAGACTGCTGGCAGATGCTGGATGCGACAAGCCGAAGACAGGCCGCTATGGCGCTCATTAGGGGAGGCCTATGTCCAACAGTGGACTAACATAGGTTGATGATGATGATGATGATAAGATAGGTAAAAAAGATATGATTTAACTCAGAGGTGTGTACCGGAGGCAATTTTTACCTCCGGAGATAATGCGGAGATTTTTTTAATAACCGGAGTTTCTCCGGTTAAATCAATATACCTAGATTACCTAGTACAGGAGAAGAAAACAATTTTTCGTGACATATGAATTAACTATAATTAATTTTTTTTTTCGTAGGTATAGAAAATGCCTAAACTCACTAGGTAACAAACAATATAACTCAAACAAATCAACATACATTTAATTTAAACTTACATAATACCTAATAGAATTTTTGCCAACCAAATAACCGGTAGTTATGAGAAACACCGATTAGGCTCCGGTCCCCCCTAACCGGTGATTATCCGGTTTTAGAACCGGTTCACACCACTAATTTAAGTTAACTGAGGGTGAAATAGCTCGTTCAAACTTGTTTGTTTTTGATTGTCTGATCAATTATTTTATTTTGGTTCTGTCTGTTGTTTATTATTATGTTGACGATATTTTTGGCCAATTTTGATTAAAATGGCATCACGAATTACACTTATTTCAATTATTTGAATCCTACAACATTCGTTCATCGACAATTATCACAGTGTACTTAGAAATGTCTACGAAGAACCAATCCTCCACAGCATCAACGAAAGGTTGGTATCATTACTATCCAGCTACTTCTCTTTATGTATCTTTTTTATTTGTATTCAATTATGTCAGTCTTTACCGTAGATTCTAAACTGAGTTGTGTTAAGAGAATCTAGTTATGAGAATTACGTTATTAGTTTACTCAAATGTTTTTATAAGTCATAGCCTATCCATCTAATTAAGTATATTTTGAATATTTGATAATTTGTGTAACTATTGACTATAAAATGAGCTTATCTTATCTTATAATCGCTTTTGATATCAATCTTAATCTAGGGTGGGATTGGGTTGTCTGAGTCTGAACTAACTAAAGAGTTGTAGGTTTCAAGAAAACTAGCTTCTGCCATGTACTATATCATGAACTAGTTTATCTATAATCGTCCAAAGCGCTTTTGTAAGCACTCTTACTCATTGGCTTGGCTAAACTTGGCTTTGAGCTCAAGCAAGTAAACAGAAGACTGACTGAACATGTATTTACATACAAGTGCATACTTCCTTAAATAAATGTAAAGATAACACAAGGAGGAAAGTTTGTGGCATTTCATAATATTGTATTAATAAGGATGTAGCGGGCCAGGAAGCAGCTGATGCCTTCGCTGATTTTTTCGGCTCAGTCTTCCACAGTAATGAACCCAACTTAAATGTGGATGCGGCGCAATTAGGTAAAGCGACAGACGGTCTCGATAAAAATAGAGTCGCTATAGATCATATTAGAATTGCGGATATTCGTCGAGCGTTTAGACGGTTAAAACCGAGATCTTCCACTGGACCAGATTCTGTACCGGCATATGTAGTGAAAGACTGTAGAGCGGTATTTGAACAACCCCTTCTCTATCTGTTCAACCTATCACTACAGAGTTCCAATTATCCGAGTCGATGGAAGGTATCTAAGGTCACCCCAGTTCCTAAGAGTGAAACGAGCACATCAGTCGATATGCATAGGCCAATCGCAGTACCTTCAGTATTTGGAAAAGTGTTTGAATCCATACTTGACCGCGAGATTCGTCTTCAGGTTGATGTATCTCTCGCCGAATCTCAACATGATTTCAGAGCAGCTAGGTCTACTGTGACTAATCATATAAGTTTTGTTGACTATGTGTCATCATCTATGGATGCTGGGTACCAAGTAGATGTTACATATTTCGATTTTAAGAAGGCATTTGACCTGGTGGACAATGACATTCTTCTTGAAAAGCTGAACTCGATGGGTTTCGTGCCGAAACTACTGAAATTCTTTGCCAGCTACTTACAAAACCGCTGTCAATATGTTTCAATCCAGCGCTACCAGTCGGAGACCTATTACACCAGGTCAGGTATTAGTCAGGGAAGCACCCTAGGACCTACGCTGTTTCTACTGATGATAAACGACCTACCTTCTGTAGTGGACTCATCCAGGTGTCCCTTATTTGCCGATGATTTGAAACTATACTCGGCTATACGCGGGACGGACGATTGCTGGGCGCATCAGAGAGACATTGATCTCGTTGCTGAATGGAGTAATGTCAACCGTCTTTCATTCAACACCTCAAAGTGTAAGACAATGACATTTACTCGTCGACGCTACCCAATCATGCACGATTACTGTTTATCTGGATCTACTCTTGAGCGCGTTGATACAATACGGGACCTTGGCCTGGTGATGGATCCGAAGCTCAACTTCAATGTCCATATACAGGGCATATGCAAGCAAGCGAGTAAAATCTTAGGATTTGTCATGCGAGTAACTTGGGACTTTCCTGATTTACGAGCGGCGCTCATGCTGTACTATGCCTTTGTACGAAGTCGTTTGGAGTTTGGAGCTATAGTTTGGGATCCTCACGAGGACAAATACCGATTGATGGTCGAGAGGATACAGAGGAAATTCGAGCGTTATTCGTACAGGCGGTTGTACGGTTATTATCCGTATTTGTATCCATCGCAGTTTGTCTCGGGTATGGTCGGTATGGATACTCTACACTCAAGAAGGAAACTCCTCCAACTCACGCATTACATAATGATATTACGTGGTAGAGTCAACAACCAAGCGACCCTACAGCAGATGGGTCTCGTGGTTCCGCGGAGGTACATGACAGGCGCAGCGGCTGGCACCGGCCCGCGGCGACAGCCTGCGCTGTTTGCGCGCCCACCCGGATACCGTACAAGAGCCGGGGAGAGCGCTCCCACGCCTCGAGTACTCGCCCTGCTGAACCAGTTCATCTCCGCGACTGACGCTGACGTATTCTTTGACAGCATCGCTAAACTACACCAGTTGATGCTCATATTTTTATATTGTAATAATAACTTATTTTAAATTTTCTTGACATGACATTCTTGACATGTTCTTGACAAATGTTTAATTATTAATGTACCTAAATATTATTTGACTTATTATTTTACTATGTATTATTCTGACATCATTTTTTTTTAATTTATACTTTTTATTTGATTACCTATGTTTTATTTGTATGTACTTAATATTAATTATTAGTGTCTGACGCTTTGGGTTTACTGTAAGTCTGACAACAATGTGAAATAAATAAATAACTAAATTAAATTTTCAGAATCGTCACGACATGCAGAAGGGAAAGCTGTTTCTGCGAGTGTTGGTTCAACTCTAGCCACTAAGCCACTACCTCCCATTAAAATAACTGTGCCCAAGGTAAGAGTATGATACTTACCAACTATTTCATTATTATATCTATTGCAGTATGTGCCTGCCCTAGACAGGATAGGAGTTTTGTACCATAACCACCATGCTTGGCAGGGTATTAGTTACCTTACAGGACTCTTGGACATTTCAGAAAAAACAAATTACATAAAAATAATACTAGGATATAAAGTGATCACTTTGATTAGGTAATTATTCACTTCAATCTATTATAGGTTTTTAAAGATTGCACTGGGTGTATAAAAAAAACACACTGAAGGCCGCTGATTTAAAAAATCTTCATAAATCTTTTTTATATAAATTCACAAGTTGCTAGGTAACTTATTTCCTGCATTTGATAACTATAAACTCAGATGATAAACAAGTCGTGGACATCATAATTCTCAGGAAAATAAAACAACCATATCATAATCCATATTTATTGTACAATTGGTCTACATGTTGAACTAGTGGTTTATTTAGTAAAGTCCCTACATCTTTGGCGAATACAAAGTCCAAATGGTTGAACTTCGGCCAGGAGCACCCCGGCCTGATTTCTTCTAGCACTCCATTTTTTCTCAACTTCGATGCTAGTCGCATGATTTGCTGAAAAAATCGAGGAACATAAATATTCAGTATTCAACTCTCTGGTTATCAGGATAGGTGAAAACTAAACAAAGATATAAAAAAATAAAATAAAATAAAATAACAAAAAATAAACGCGAAAAATACTTCTAATAATAGATAATAAAAATCTGTGTATAATCTGCTTGTTTAGCAGAATACTACTACACAGCTGCAAAAATGTTGCCTTCAATTAGCAGTTACAATAATTAAATGTTGAGTGACTTTTTGGTTTGATTTATGGGTTATGTGATGTCAATTCGATGAACGTCTAATTGGTCTTGCAAAGGCAGTTTTGTGAAGCCACTTGATGGAAAGCGAGAACAATGAGTTTGGGTTTGCTGTATAGCAGAAGAACCCGATGTGAATTCGAAATTTTTAATCGCTTGATCGATTCTGCGAGATTAATGATGGCGGTTCTTTTCGTCATAGAATTCACGCGGTAGCAGTAGAAATTCGACTTCTATCCACCATTTTTTTTGTTCAACCATGTAGGTACTATAGTGCGTTACCGTAAGCAAAAAAGGAAACTTACAGATTTCTCAGTGAGTTGATCATTCTCTCCATACAGAAGTGACACTGGAACCCTCACGTTTGTCAAATTGTAAGGCCGTATTGTTCCGTACAGCCCATCTTCCCAGGCAGTGAACACACCTGCAAAAATTACTGAATAACAGTCTTTTAAAGGTTCATTTACCACAGCGGAACCGTTTCTCAGGGCCGTTTTAACGTTTGTTCGGATCCTTTGCTACTGGAAATAATAGTTTAATGAATCCGGATTACTGTCGGATGTATGAAGTCGCTTCGAAAACTAAATAAGACATCATAGAAAAAAAAACTGATCCTGAAAAACAGATGCTGTATGAATGCGACCTAATAGCCCTAATAGAACTATGTGTCCGTTTCATGAACCGAAGCATTCTTTCACGTATCAATCTCTACAGTCTCGATTTCTCGAGCAAAAGGGCCGCCTGATTCTGTTTATTGTGATTAATGTCATCTGTCACAGATACAATTTGTTAGGAGGCCTCCAACAAAGTCCAATTATATCTTATCTACATCAGATTTAGTTTCTGGATCTTATCTTTAATAGGCCTTCGTTAGACATACCAGTCATGGCAATCTTTCCAAAATGCTCTAACTGTCTCCATGAAGCTGGCTGCATCCTTGAAATTGCTATCTTCATTCGTTCCTAAAAAGCAAAAAAAAAACTATCAATAAACTTATTAGGAAAGGAACTACACTGAACTGATCAAGTTCCAAAGTAATTTCACTAATAATTTGCAATCGGGTCAAAAAGGGTCACATCACAGTTACCTAGGTACGACGACGTGAGGGAAGCCACAGGTTAAGGTGTAAAACCAGGGCTAATATTTATATGGAAGTCTGTGCACGTCGTGATTATACTGTAGGCCTGGTACAAGGAATCTACTTACGCTATCATTCTGCTCGTAATCCTCTCCCACGATGGAATAGATCATGCTGAAGCACATATCCTGGCGAGGGTTGTGCGTGGAGCACAGGCTCCCGAAGATAAATTCCACCATTTCTGGGCGTAGCAAGCTCGCTGCCAGCACGCCTTCTTCGCGCATGGTTTTCTGCAAATGGAATGGTCATCTGTCATCCCGATAAACCACCGATACAATCGAAGCTTTACGTATATTCACGTGGATTTCTAAAGCGGCTTGGAGACTGATTTCAATGCAGTTTTTTATTCTAAAGTGACTCACAGCAATGTGTGTCGCTTTTGGATGATTTCATTTAATTCAGCCCAGAAACTGTTATTTCTGTGGGCCAGCCGTTATAAATAAGATGAATGTTCTGAATGTTTTGTGAGGCTATTTATAGTAAAGCATTAGTTATCTATTTAATCAACACCATTTGTCAGCTCATACTTTAGTAAAAAAATTACATAGCTTAACGATCCATGGTAAAGAGCATGTTTAAAAGCTTGGGTTGAAAAATAATATCGAGAAAGGCGGGAGTGGACCGCGATTTTGCATTCGGCCCCACGTTCAGGGCTCATAAATTTTGATAAAATTTCATTGGACACCAAGGTTTCAGTAAACTTACAGCTAAATTGAGATTCTTCAGCATCATGGTGGCCAGGCTTCTCATATTGTCCAGATACACGGCAGGCGCCAGCGCCACGAACGAGATGACCTTGTCATTGTACTCTGGTCTCTCAGACATCATGGTGAAGAAACTGGTGGTGCCCATAGAGTAGCCTATGTAGAAGACCCTTGGGAGGCCGGTGATGTTGAGTACAGAGTCTATCATGGCTGGCACGTCGTATTGACCGTGCTCCTGAAAACTGTGCGATTTTGGACTTTAGTCTTCGTCATTTGCAAACTCTAAGGATGATTTCCGCTACAATAATATTATGTACAGACTTCACAAAAAACTGTGGGTTGGTCTGTAAAGTATACACAATACAAATTATCTTATTGCACGCCAAGATAGAGAAAATAAGTCAGAAAAACAAAAACCCAGAAACAGTTGCACAATCAGCGGCCTGCTATTATTTCTAGGAAAAGCATAATTTATTTGTATTGATGAATATAAACATCACAGAAAAATCCATATGTATCTTGCTTGATGTGTTCGATGGGGTCGTCAGAGCGACACCGAGTGCTGACCGAGGACGGTTACTACCTGTAAAGTGTTAAAGTCAATCTTATTTTACCTGTACTCCCAGAACTTGGGATCGTTTCTGGTGAGGTTCTGATGAGAGGAGTACACGGTCCCCCTGAGGTTGCCGAGCCACACGTCAAACCCAGCGTCCGCTAGAAGATACGCTGAAAATAAAAGTGAAATACTTTAGGATGTAGCAAGTACTCTCGCTTATTCACTAAACTAGCTAATCACAATTAGTATGTTGATCTCTTTGGGTTGACGGTATAGTCAATTAGCATTATGATGCTGATGACGATAGAATAAGCAAAGAAGAGTAGTAGGTGATCCCAAGCAAAAAATATGATGATTGAGATAAAATCCAACTGGAAAGTTGTGAGATTTATGGAGCTCCTTCCCATGTATTTTTTTGATGTGGTGTTTAGATAGATACATAGAAAATACTTTATGAACCCCATAAAGTTATAGGCATTACAAATAGACATGCCTAAAGTAGAGGAAGTATAAAGGGCGGCCTTGTCGCTATGAGTGATCTCTTCCAGATCTTGTATTTGTATCTATTTCAAGAAAAAAAATGTAAGTACATATGTAACTTACCAAGACTTCTCTCTGGTCCCATGATGACAAAATCGCCACTGCTACCCAGAAGCCCGTGCATTATAAACACGGCTTTCTTCCCCTTAGCTGAGGGTTCAGATCTCCTCGCCGTCCGTCTGCCAGCTGGTATCCTGTGCATCTGCAGGTAGTAACCATCCTCGGTCAGCACTCGGTGTCGCTCTGACGGGTAGCCTGCTGCTGATATCAATTTGGGCTGTGAAGGTAGAAATAATTGTTTAGGACTTTAAATTTTCTTTCAATAACTTTGTCGCGATCCCGTCCAATTTTATTATTCAAAGGATCAGGTAACCCAGGTAACCTAACAAATTGGCGTTTTGTAAGGGTAATATTATATAACCTATTTAGTAAAGGGATCAATGAACTACCTACGAGATGGCAAAAGTGCACAAATAGCAATGGTCCAATCTGGATTTATTATATTTTGTAAAAAGCGACTTTAGGTTACTCCCTTACAAAATGCCAATTTCATACGTTAGGACCTAATATTAAGATAGGTTCTCCTTTAGTCTCTAATTTCGAATTAAGTTTGCTGGAAGAGAACTATTTTAGCGAACTATGCTCGCAATTGCATTAACTTTTCTAGTTTGATGCTGCTTTTTGTTTTTTTAGGCAATAAGGAGTTAAGAATTTAGTAGAAAGTCATACAGCAAAGTTTTACTAAACACTTTGCGATTCGTTGCAAGAAATGAAGCCGTTGTAATGTTTCATCGAACATGCATTTCATGAAACAGTGCTACAGAATCTATCTATTTGTCATCAATACATATTGACCATGAATAAGATAGGCGAGTATTCCATTTACTCATCTATAGTTCCCTCTGATACACTTACGAGCCGATCTACTGCCAAATCATTATGCAAATATGCAGTTATTTTTCATTACACATATAAAATCACACCTGGGCATTGTTAACTCATCATCAAGTCTTGTCTTTACAATACTTATTATTCAATTTAGTACCTACTTTATAGGTAGAGGCCTAGTAGTTAAATAATTACAATATTCATTCAGCTATTTTCCTTTATTTACGCAAGTGGGTATTCTGCAAGTGCATTTGCCGGTCAAAGAATAATTAATAGCCATATAACGTTATGGTCTTGGAAATTCTGATGAGGTCTTACCTACCTAATTATGTGAAACAGGAAATAATGATCATAGTGAACTCTCAGGAACTCTCAAATACATTTTTGGATACCTACCTACACCAACGTTTCATCCCTTAACATTGACATCATAAAGTGTTAGGGCGGTTCTAGCGCGGGTTTTTATGCTGTTTGTCCCCAATTATAATTTGTCTCTAAAATGTTGTCAGTATAATATAACTTTATGCGTAGTGGATCCTGTTGCTTTTTATTTTAAACCGACTGTTCTAAACAGCATTTTCGTGATTCACATAAAGATATACCTATTTTAAAAATACAATAACAGTCTCTCGGCGTGCTTTGTATTCTAATGGGCCCTTATTTTCCGTTACAAGTTAAATCAAGTGCGGTATTTTTCTGTATAATTATTGTAGTCATCTTAGCACCATTGTGCAGGTATTTGGGTCAGACGTTCAGTTCAATGCTACTGTGATATTAAATCCTAGGTACGCGTCTAAAAGCTTTGTCGAAGTAGTTTATTTGTTTGTCTGTTTGAAGACTTTAAAAGGTTGTCATATATTGCGTAATCCAAAATTTTATGAGTATTTAATCTAGGGCCTAAATATGTACGTACCTACCTTATTAAGGCGCTGTATTAAGAAAAATTTAGATATTTCAGGGGGTGAAGCAGGGGAAGTGGTGCACGTAGCTCCGCCCCTACGCGTTGACAGCAGCGCGTAGCCTTATTCTGGTGCGGCATCCGTATTCTGTTCACCGAATGGGAAAACCCGGGATGAAAGACCGGGATTTCAAAATAAATTTTGCATTTGAGTGACATCACTCAAATGCAAATCACTCAATGTAAATTAAAGAGAAAATAATTATTTATGCTAGCACTACTAATTTATAATAAAACAATTTTCGTTTAGTAAGAATAATAATAATGTGATGATTCTTGTAATTTTAGATTTTTATTAAAATAATTTGCTGTTGATCAATATAACATAATATGCAATAATATACATTTGTTTTAATTTAAACACTACAAGCGGGATCCGTTTTCAAAACTATTTTAGGTAATTTTTTGTAGCCACGGATACCGGGATCAGTCGATAAAAATATTTATCGACTGATCCCGTCATCGTTTTTCATTGGAAAACGATCCCGGTATCAGTGGCCAATTAAATCTGATCCCGGGATCCGTGGACACAAACCCGAATTTTTTATGTGCGAAGCAGGGCGGACCGCTAGTATTAAATGTTTATTATTTTGTGTTTTTTATTGTTTCATATATTGATTGGGTTTTCTGGTCTAATCAACATATGAAATACAAATCAATAAACAATTCAAATATATGAACAACTAAATAAAACCAAGGAAATACAGATCGTTACACGAAAGCTGATTTGAGGCCTCCCTTAAAAATGGGTTAGCTGCTATGCTACTGCTGTTCCTGAGATGAGAATATCCTAGCAAGAATAACCAATATCACTTTTTTATAACTTTTGTAAATGCGGCCGTACTATTAAATATACAATCATACATAAATATGATCCAATCAAACTAAAGGCAATTTACTAGAACATACAACGGAAAATATTAAAAATAAAAAACGTTAGCAGTAATAACTTATTTTATAATTTGTCGGCACGTTATAATAATCCGTCCATACTCACAATCAAGATAAACAGTGAAACGATTATTTAGAGTTTATGTACGCTACATAAACTCTAAATAATTGGTTCTCACTGTAACTTCACATAGGTAAACGTTTCAATAAAGGAAATAAACTAACATTTAGCAGGTTGAATGCGTGACACACATAAAATGAGAATTAAAAGCAATGATTTCATTTTGACAGTTCACACGTCCATTGCGGTATTTACGTTGTTGTTGTTGTTGTTGAGCAGACGAATTTTTCAAACCTATGAAGAAATGGTAGCCATATCCTTCGGAACTCCCAGATTATGATTGAAGTAGTAATTTAAAATTAAGTAGTAATAATTATTTTATTACTACCTAACTTTTAAAAAGTTAGCTGTCTGCTACAATAGGGCATGTTTTGTTCATTGACATTTGCAGAAAGAAATTTAAATAAGAGTAAGAGGTATTTATTAGTATTATGTTATCTGTGACAAGAGGTAATTTTTCGTTAGGAAGGTATGGAAGCAACTGCTGAAAATATTTTATTTGAAAATAAAATCCCGGGATTACGGCATTATATCTAATACATAATCTAGAAAAATGATTCCGTGATTCTCAACAAAGATCACTCAATCCTGGAATCGCTAAATTTTTCCGATACAAAAATACCTAGGTTTATAAGTCAAAACCTAAAGATTAGGTCAATATTAGCATCCGATTATAATCGGATGATGTTTTGACTTATACAGGGTGGAATTTTGTAATGCCACCCGGAGGGAAAGTACTCTTAATACTGTAGTTAGAAAATTGTACTCAAAGAAAACATTCCTTTAATTTTGAAAAGAAAGAAAACGGCATTCAAAGATTTTCGAAAATTCGCTTGCCACACCCGGGAATCGAACCGACTAACATCTGTAAAAATTACACCCTGTACTTTAATTGCATAGATCGTTAGGATCAATAATAAGGATGAAATCTCTCTATCAAACTTAATAAATTAAATGAAAGGAAAACCATGAAATCTTAAATTATAAATTGAATGGGTCAAGTTAAGCACTTTAACTTAAAGATCCATCTGTTTACTTGTGTCAGTAATTAATAATTATCATTGTCGTCATTTATCCATTAAAAATAACGAATTAATATTTAGAGTCCACGTGTACGAAGGTCATTTAAACACTGTCAAGTATCTTGAAATACTGGATCTCTTAAGAAATGAGTTAAATGGTTTCCCCGAGGCAGAGCGAAACCAAATAATTCTACAGCAAGATGGTGCTCCAGCCCATAACAGCAGAATCACTACTGCCTACATTAATAACCATTTTAATACCTGGATTGGTACCAAGGGCACAATCAGATGGCCTGCGAGATCACCAGATCCCCCTTTAGATTTTTTTTTTGTGGGGTAAAAAATCTAATTTACATGAAATCTTATGCGAATGTAAACGAGTTGAGAGTTGAAGTTCAGAATACGAATTATAATATTCACCACAACTCGTTATTAAAAGTTACTAGAAATGTATTCGTTAGAAGAATAAATTTGTGTATCCAAGAAAATGGAGCCCATTTCGAGCAACTAATTACCTAGTTAGTTGACTTTTTATTGTAAACAATTAAAATAATTTAAGATTTCATGGTTTTCCTTTCATTTAATTTATTAAGTTTGTTAGAAAGATTTCATCCTTATTATTGATCCTAACGATCTATGCAATTAAAGTACAGGGTGTAATTTTTACAGATGTTAGTCGGTTCGATTCCCGGGTGTGGCAAGCGAATTTTCGAAAATCTTTGAATGCAGTTTTCTTTCTTTTCAAAATTAAAGGAATGTTTTCTTTGAGTACAATTTTCTAACTACAGTATTAAGAGTACTTTCCCTCCGGGTGGCATTACAAAATTCCACCCTGTATACCTAGTCAAAGTCGCTCGCTTAACTCTCGCGCGGCGGCGTAAACTAGTGCGGTGTTTTCACACTCGACGTATTGAGGAGCGAGGTTCTGAACACCATTCGGTATTTTTGTATCGGAAAAATGTAGCGATTCCAGGATCGAGTGATCTTTGTATTATTTATCCGATCTCCGCTATTACCCAGTATATTATTTACTACACACATACAAAGCTTCATAATATTCCAGTGTGAGATGATCTCTCGTTGGTAAGGCTTTCTGTACAATCAGAGGTCAACTTATACTGGAAATTTATATATTAGCACACACGCAGGACACAAATGTCAAAAATAAACAAAGTAACGTGACCTATCTCTGTAACAGCTCGCGGCTGACTGGCGTGATACTGCCAAACGCGTGACAGTAGTTCTTTGCGCAAGACAAATAAAGTTGAAAATGGCGTTGCGTTTGATTTTAGTTGAATCTCTTGTTCGACAATGTGAAAATTATTTATCGGTTTTAATTTAATTTAAAAATAACTACACCAGTTAGTTAAAATCTTTATACATATTTCTCTAGATGATAAAATTACCTTTCTTACAGTAACAAAATTATAAAATGTTATCACTCAAAATATTGAGCAATTCGAGACGAAAAAGTATTTTCGTGTTCTTTCTTGCGATTTGTTTTTCAAGTTCCTAGATGATTTTTATGAAATATTTTTGTATAAGTCTTTGGTCCATACACTTGACTATACACTGTATTTTTTTTGGGCTTGTAATATGTCGCAGTAAGCCTAACTGAGCGACGAAAAAGTGGACGTTTTACGACTTCTGTCTTAGGATAGCGCCTTAAGACGACACATTGAAGATTTTGGGGTCAGGGAAATCTACTTTTTTCAGCAATAACAAAACATTGGGAATTCATATTTTATGTCCTGAATTTGTCATGTTTTTACTTCAAATTGGTAATTGGTTTTCACGATTGGATAAGTATTACGGCAGAAAAAAAATCCCAAAAACTGCTCCATAAAAACATAGATTCTCACTTTACAGGTGAACGGAACCGATTTATGCCTCTAAATTTTCTGCACAGATTAGTCTATACCCCCTTTACAAAATGGTAATTGGATTTTACATAATTATCAATAGTTTTTATTTTAAACGAGAATTCCCGTTCTGGCGCTTACGACTTTTACTTCCAAGCTAGCTCTGGCGTCACTTTGTATGCAGACGGCCCCCCTTCAGTCCGCTTCGGACCATTGTCAGCGTCGGACCTGTGTCAATCGATTTTCCGCGCACTAGTATATAATATCGTCAATATTATCCTCTGAGTAAAGTGTTTAAAATGGGGAAAATTTCTAAAATGAAGATAAAATCTTTGTATATTGAAAAATGTAAAGAAATGGTCAAGAAGAGGTAAGTAAATGTCATACCTATTATATTTTTCACTCGCACTAGGTTTATCAATTATTGTTTTATTTATAAGTTATTATAAATAACTTATAAAGTTTATTTAGTATTTATTCCTACGCGGTTACCTACAAAATAAAAATCTAACATGAACATTCTAGGAAACAATTGTCCGAACAAAGAAAAAACATGGAGTCGTCTCTGGGTTTAGGCGAAACTGAAACGATGACAAAAGATTCTTTAGAAGGGTATATATGTATTATTTAGCACACCGAGACTTCATAATAATAATAATTCGTGTGTGAATGTGACTAGAATTTTATTTTTAGTCCGGTCAAATTAGACCAAAAAATAAGAGTAAAGTTACCTAAATTCCCACCAAGCTGAAAATCGGTAACATTGTTTGAAATATCATTAAAAACAAAATTTGAAAGTTCCCCATCTTTCCCCTGTAAGGAATTTTTTTTATTCAAGGTTAAAGGGAAAAAAAATGAGTTTTTCGCGATTTTCAGCAAAACGGTAAGTTTTATCATAAAAATATCTCAGACAAAAATTGTAGATCATAAAATTATCTACAAAAATATATATATAATATAGAGATGTATATATACGTGGCGTACTCATGCATATTATGACGATTACAACTTTTACAACTTTTTGAATCGTTATATCTCAAAAACGGTGGCTCGTAGAAAAAATAGTATAAATTAATTTTTTGTAGATAATTTTATGATCTACAATTTTTGTTTGATATATTTTTATGATAAAACTTACCGTTTTGCTGAAAATCGCGATAAAACTCATTTTTTTACCTTTGACCTTGAATAAAAAATTTTCCTTACAGCTTTCCCCTGTAACTATGGGTATGGGTAACCCTGTAATGGGGAACTTTCAAATTTTGTTTCTAATGATATTTTAAACAATCTTACCGATTTTCAGCTTGGTGGGAATTTAGGTAACTTCGAATGTCTAAATTGACCGGACTATTTGCAGAAGACAAGAAATGTCATCGTCTTATGCAGAACTAGAAACTGTGACGCTCACGTAAGTTTTTTTTGTTTGTTTAAAAAGGCGACTTTTTGGTTTTTTTTTATCTTTTATGATGGCTCAATGCTGGGCAAATCCATCACAGTCTTTGGCGAAGTTTACTAATAATAGTATTTTTTAGGACGGCTCCAAGGGATCAGAATACACTTTCATGTTATTTTGAACAAAATACTCCTAAAACAATAGAAAGTTTGTATATTATTACGATATTTCATTACATGACCTGGAATGCTAATAATTTATTCATAACATATTATAATTATTGTTTTATTTATGTTTCAGACTGAGACGCAATTAGATCAGCAGAACAAAATGCATTTTTATAAAAAAAAAACAAAAATTCAGAAGTAGTGATTAACAAAAATCGGTTTGTTATTTTCAGGTGCAAGATCAATTGCATATCTGCAAAAATAATCAATGTTTGCTTGGAATTTGGTATGGCGACAATTAAATAAAAACAGAAATCATTGAAAAAGATGACATGTACTGGGCAGACGTGATGGAACCAAAATTGCTAAAATTCTATTACGATTGTCTCCTTCCTGAGGTAGTCGATCCCAGACATATAAGGAATAAGCCAATTCGTGATCCGGAGTACGTGCACAGTACACATATGGTCCAGTATCGAAACTAAGCCTAGTTGATGAAATAAATACCTACGCTCCATTATAGCACTAGGGTTGTAATTGTAACTTTACGGCGCGCGCAGTCACTGCAGCGCAGGTGGCGCGTGGGCAACGCTCATGAGCGGCTGCAAACCGTACCGTGTTTCAATCCGAAAATGCATGTGATTTCTACCTAGCAATTAAAAAAAAACATTTCTTAATATGTCAATCTTAATTATTACAAATGATTCTCATAAAAGTACTTGCGTTTGTATGTAGGTTTTATAAGTTTTTAAGTTTTTTTTTATTCTTATTTTTTTTTTTAAGTTTCTAGGTATATAAATTTGTATGTAGTAGGTATGTTCACTTTATATGTTCATCACACAATGTTTGACCTGATGCGAAAGACGCAAAAGTTGAAACCGCGACACAGGCGTCGTCAAATAATGTTTTTTATCGATATAGGACCTCTAAAAAATATCAGCTCCCCTATAAAAGTATAAAATATTTAAATGGATATAAAATATAAATAAAGGTAAGACGACTCCATGACGTCTATGTCCCAGCGCCCGATACCAAACCGCGTCACATGGGGGCGTGGTTCCCGATTTCAAATAATTGTTTATCAATGCGTCACCTTAAGCTGAAATAAATGCATCCCATTGACTTATAAGGGTTTTAGAAAACGGTAGGATTGTGTTATTTTTTTTATTATGCGCAAAATATTATGTTTTTACAGGATAATTGAACACGTGCCTATAATTATACATTAACATGAAAACAATGAGAAAGGCGCTTAGGATATGATTAGTTATACTGCCATCATTGTTATTAATTGCTGTAAAAAGTGACCCATTACAATGGTTGTCCAGTCACACAGCCTCAAACGTTTAACAGCCCGTCACATTCGCAGTTAATGAAGAAATTAGATTTTTGTTCTATGAATTTATGCATTTATGAATAGTGTTTAGACTTGATGGAGTTTGGACACCAAAGCCACAGCGGTGGGCTAGTGAGACGTTTCAGAGAAATATTTAACGTCGCCGACAGAGATTTGTCAACTGGCCGGCAGTCAGCTGACTTGGGTGTGTAGACTTCCATCACATTTTGTCTTCCACATAAACACAACATCACAATCATAAACCTGGGCGCCTCTAATTAGATATAGGATGATTGATTTGCATTTAATATGCAACCTAATAGTAATAAGATCTCTTGTTTTTTTACCTTTTTAGGGTTTTGCCATCGGTTGCAAAACCCTTATGAAATCGCTTTGGGTCTGTTTTGTGTTTTAAATCCTTAATATTTCAGAAACTACTGCAGCTATTGACTTGAAATTTGAAATAATAATACATTTTGTGCGCCCGCACATATTTATAGAAAAATAAATGAAAAATCAAAATGAAGATTTTCCATACAAATTTTGAAATCGAAATTTTAAATGGAACGTACAAAGTCGAAAGTGGTATCAAATGAAAGGTACTCGTTTGTAGATTTCAAAATAGTTTTTGAAATTTCGGTAGATTTCATACTTTTTAAAATATTTTGAAAATGGTCAAAAAAATGACCGTTCCCCCCCCCCCCCCTATCTCCGAAGATTGCAGAGCCATCGACGTGATATGTACCAAGTGTTTGTAGGTATTGATCTATATTTTATAGGAAAAATATAGAGAAGTCTGTAAAAATATTACTTTTTGAAATATGGTCAAAAAAGGGCGGGAAAATTTTCTAAAGGGGTGACTACCCCCCCGAGTTGGGTATCAAATGAAAGGTATTGGCTTGTACATTCCAATGCAGTTTTTGAAATTTCGATATATTTTATACTTTTTGATATATTTTGAAAAAGGTCGAAAAATTGACCGGTACCCCCCCTCTATCTCAGAAGATTGCAGAACTATCGATTTGATATTTACCAAGTTTTTGTAGGTATTGATCTATATTTTACAGGAAAAATATAGAGAAATCTGTAAAACTAATACTTTTTGAAATATGGTCAAAAAAGGGCGGGAAAAATTTCTAAAGGGGTGACTACCCCACCGAGTTGGGTATCAAATGAAAGGTTTGTTTGTTTGTACATTTTAATGAAGTTTTTGAAATTTCGATAGGTTTTATACTTTTCGAAATATTTTGAAAAAGGTCGAAAATTTGACCGTTCCCCCCCTCTATCTCCGAAGATAGCAGAGTGATCTATATAAAATGTACTAAGCGTTTGTAGATATAGATCTATATTTTACAGGAAAAATTTAGAGAAGTCTCTTAATATAATACTTTTTGAAATATGGTCAAATAACTAATTTTCATACAATGGGGGCTATTCTATTGTGAGTAATATCAAATCAAAGGTATGGATTTCGACAATTCAAAACAGGTTTTGAAAATCGTCTAAATTTCATACTTAGTGAAATAGGTTGAAAAAAGCCGAAAAAAAATTGTAGGTACCAACGCACTTACCTACCCACTAATCTCTGTAGTAACTGTAATAGGAGTATCCTAGATAATCCACACAGTATCATTTATCCACAAGCTAAGCAAAGCTTGTGTTATTGGTGATACTACGATAGCTGTTATACTTAATAAAGTATAAGTATCACATTAGATGATTTATTTTTGTGTACAGAAAAGGACTAGAACACCCGAACAAATAATCTGAAGATCCTACAAATATTAGTCCCGAGGCAGGAATCAAACCTCAACCTCCTGCGTTGTAAGCCCGCCGCGCCAAGAGGTTGTCATATACGTACCTACCTAAACGACAAAAGTTCAAAACCCTCGGCGCGCGAGTTACACTCGCACTTGTCGTACTTGTTTTTAATTTTCTACCTATTTTTTTTTATTTTTATTTAAATGTGCGCGCTCTTTACAACACTTATTTATGTACACAATAAATTGTCATTATATTAGATTATTTACCTTAACGATAGTATTAGATATAGTAATAGTATATTGATGTTTGTGTTCTTTAAATAAATAAATAAATAAATACCTCTGGGAACAAAAGCATCGTAGTAAACACTGCAATCATCTATATTACGTAGTTTTACTTACGTAATTAAAAATTTCAGACGTGTCCAAGAGCGCTGTAAGGTCAATAGGAAGTAAAGCTTTGACTTTTGACTTTATCATACAATAAAACTTGATTAGCTACAAACGGCGCCACCGCCTACAACAAAGCTTTTACAAAAACGGCATTACAATCAGAAGCTACTCTGCTCTGAATCTGAAACAATATTATTATCAAACGAAGGTCGCATAACTATGGAATGAGTAAAAAACACAAACAATGGAAGTGTATCATTCAGATCACGTTTATTCTTATTATGTCATGTAGATGCGCAAACGCACCGCGCTGTGCGAATTCTGATGATTCCAATTGTTGTCACGCACCTCCGTTATAGACGTAGGTTTATTTCCTTGCGCGTAATTTGAATTAAAATAAATAGGTACCTATATCTTCTTCATCATCATCAGCCCATATTAGTTCACTGCTGGACATAGGCCTCCCTCAATGAGCGCCATAGCGCCCTGTCTTCAGCTTGTCGCATCCAGCATCTGGTGGATATAGCATCATAGGTATATCTTAGGTCTTGTCTTCTCTTTACGCTTTCTCACGCGTCATAAGTCTGTAAGATTTTATATCGTTTTCATATTATGAATATATTTTTTTTCCTGAATATAAATACCTACCTAATAAATCCGTTATTAGATGTAAGATAAGAAGACAATTAAATAAATCTTATATAATTGTACAGTATCTAATGATCGTTAACTTTTAACGGAAATTGTTAGTACGGTCGGTCGGTACGTGCCTGAAATATTTATAAGTGCAGTATTATTCCGTTTCTAAGATATATCGAAAATAATCGACTTGTTTTGTTACATTTCAACATAGGAAATTACAATTAATTAACAGAACTAAATTTTAACTAGTAGTTACAATTGATTAGATTTCTTAGAAACATATCATCATCATCCATCAAATCTCCGAATTTATTAGATCGAACGATGTTTTGATAAAAAAATAAATAAATCAGTTGGTGGTTTTCAGTAATATTATCGCGGCTAAGTAAATTTACTTATGCCTAGTAATACAAGAACGTTGTATGTAACTCTCTTGTTTTTCATGCATGTTGTTAGACTTGCATGTAATTTAGACATCATATCGCTCTAGGCTCGTTAGAAATAGTTCGTTATTATTATATTCTCGTACCTAATTATCATCATTACAATTGCAGTGTAACAATGCACGATTGTGATGTTCTATTCCCATATCAATTGGTACGAGAAACGTCGTCAAGAGTGAGTTACATTGCCGTTCAACTGAGTGGCTATCCGCAGTGCTCCTCGATAGGTACAATTAGGACATCGGATTTGTATTTTGGTGTCCAGTCTTCTGTTTCTGCATCACTGCGCGGGCAAGGGACGCCAGCCCTTCCCTCTTTCTACTACATTTAGTTCGTGACTAATGCCTAGACTTCCTAGAACTCCTAGACTTACCGTTGCGTTGCTAGGATTCTTTTGGTCAAATAAAAGCGTAAGTAATTCATGGTACTTAATTGCTAATTTTCAAATTAATGACGTTAATGCGTAATTCTATATGTTGTAATCCTTATAGAAATATTCGCATTGGCTTATAATTAAAACTGATCCAAAATAAATTTAATACAGAAGGGATACCTAACTAGACTTGACAGTTTGTATATTTTAAAAAATAAATGAAGTAGGTAACCGACTATGAGAAAATTGCATATAAAAACAATATTGTCTTGACTTGACATTTAACATGGGGTTCTTGTGAGTTCTCGCTTGTTGCACATTCAACTATATTAGACAAGGTTATAAGTCAAATATTATCTTATTACACCACAACTAGTAAGGTTATTAAAATTAAATGATACGTCTAGCACTAAAAACCATCGGGTGTGGATCGATCTGAAATGTCCTCCTGACAAATCTTCTTCATCTTCTTCATATTCGCAGACACCTTTTAGGAGTTGATTTTTACCGGCTAGTTAAATTCATATTTACCTACGGTCCATATAATATGCTAAAGTTACTCTGTAATTTTCACAAACAAACAGATCTAAATCGATATTAATCAAAGGCAAGGAGATAATTAAAAATAATAAAAAGGACAGGGCACTATGGCGCTCATTAAGGGAGGCATTTGTCCAGCTGCTGGAAACAGGGCTCCCTTAATGATCGCCATTGCTGCAGTGGCCTAAGGCTGATAATGATGATGATGAATGAGATACTTAAAATAAAATATTTTTTACAGAGTAATTTGTGATTTAGTTAGAATTAAGAATATGTAATGTGACTCAAAACAACGTTATCAAGAAATGACTGAACTGATAGATTGGATCCCGTGGAAGGACTGTGCCTACTCTAGAGAAGTCTTGTAAAGCCGCGGGCAACAGAATCTATATTCGAAACACACTACTTCGCGAGCAACCGATACCAATAAACAAGTGATTAATTGAAAACTATAAAAAAAATCCCAACTCGGTCCTAGCTTTTCCACTATCCACATATTCCCCAAATGACTAATTTGGGGAAAAAAGTGTCCGTTGAGGAACACTCGAAAAAAATAAAAGAAAGGTCGACATTTCAGTAGAAATAATACCAATACCATAATCGTTAAAATACGAAACTGTTCCGTAAATTACAAACTTTAAAACTTGAAATCAATTGTATGTAATATGCGATCTCCATTCAGAAGGCTCTCAAATGGCAATCCTCTACTGTCCCAAATCCTGTATTGGTTGGGTTATTTTACAGTAATCAGTCTGCTGAAGCAAGAATAAGCAATAATAGGTGAAAAATTGTAATCTATTCTAATAAGTAATATAATAACAGATCGGGTTCTCACGTGCTCCCGTGCACTAATAGCCCGCCTGTCTCGTGCCACGTCCATTGTCAGAGATAATACCATCAAGCATTTATCCTGCGAATGCAGTTATTATTATAATCCATTTGCATATTTGCACCTGAACAATCATTTATTACTCTCATTGTGATTAATCTTTAGATTATGGTAATTAAAGGGAGCGCAGACGTCGTCGGATCGATCGATTAAAATTAACTATGTAAGTAGGAAATGTAGGAATATTCGTTTTAAGAATTAAGATATTTCAAGTTCTTAAACAATGTCGTTATAAAAAACAAGTACGACAAGTGCGAGTGTAACTCGCGCGCCGAGGGTTTTGAACTTTTGTCGTTTAGGTAGGTACGTATATTGACGACCTGTTAGCGCGGTGGGCTTACAACGCAGGAGGTTGCGGTTTGATTCCCGCCTCGGGACTAATATTTGTAAGATCTGCAGATTATTTGTTCGAGTGTTCTAGTCCTTTTCTACGTACACATAAATAAATCATCTAATGTGATACTTATATATACTTTATTAAGTATAACAGATATCGTAGTAGTACGAATGACACAAGCTTGCTTAGCTTGTCGCTAAATGATGTAGTGTGGATACATTACTCTTCTCATATTTTTTTGGAGCACGGTGGAATTCATGAATTCAATAATCTTATTATCTAAATATTCTTCGAGCGCAGTGGAATACATTGGGTATGGACTTTAAAATTTTGAGAACAACGGTTTCGTGGCGCTGTGGAACCCTACTATTACAGTTACTACAGAGATTAGTGGGTAGGTAAGTGGGTTGGTACCTACAATTATTTTTTCGACTTTTTTCTACGTATTTCACTAAGTATGAAACTTAGACGATTTTTAAAACCTGTTTTGAATTGTCGAAATCCATACCTTTGATTTGATATTGCTCTCAATGAAATAGCCCCCATTGTATGAAAATTCGTTTTTTGACCATATTTCGAAAAGTATTGTTTTTACAGTCTTCTCTATATTTTTCCTGTAAAATATAGACCTATATCTACAAACGCTTAGTACATTTTATATAGATCACTCTGCTATCTTCGGAGATAGAGGGGGGGGAACGGTCAAATTTTCGACCTTTTTCAAAATATTTCGAAAAGTATAAAACCTATCGAAATTTCAAAAACTGCATTAAAATGTACAAACTGTTACCTTTCATTTGATACCCAACTCGGTGGGGTAGTCACCCCTTTAGAAATTTTTCCCGCCCTTTTTTGACCATATTTCAAAAAGTATTATTTTTACAGATTTCTCTATATTTTTCCTGTAAAATATAGATCAATACCTACAAAAACTTGGTACATATCAAATCGATCGTTCTGCAATCTTCGGAGATAGAGGGGGGGTACCGGTAAATTTTTCGACCTTTTTCAAAATATATCAAAAAGTATAAAATCTATCGAAATTTCAAAAACTGCATTGGAATGTACAAACCAATACCTTTCATTTGATACCCAACTCGGGGGGGTAGTCACCCCTTTAGAAATTTTTCCCGCCCTTTTTTGACCATATTTCAAAAAGTATTATTTTTACAGACTTCTCTATATTTTTTCTATAAAATATAGATCAATACCTACAAACACTTGGTACATATCACGTCGATCGCTCTGCAATCTTCGGAGATAGGGGGGGGGGAACGGTCATTTTTTTGACCATTTTCAAAATATTTTAAAAAGTATGAAATCTACCGAAATTTCAAAAACTATTTTGAAATCTACAAACGAGTACCTTTCATTTGATACCACTTTCGACTTTCTACGTTCCATTTAAAATTTCGATTTCAAAATTTGTATGGAAAATCTTCATTTTGATTTTTCATTTATTTTCATTTATTTTTCTATAAATATGTGCGGGCGCACAAAATGTATTATTATTTCAAATTTCAAGTCAATAGCTGCAGTAGTTTCTGAGATATTAAGGATTCAAAACACAAAACAGACCCAAAGCGATTTCATAAGGGTTTTGCAACCGATGGCAAAACCCTAATAGATTAAGGCGTTACTTTGTTTAGCCTTGCCATGTCGTTTTTGGGAGGGCTCGGGGAAATTTAGCAATGCCGTTTATGTATGAAAAGTTAGCAAAAACTGATAACAAGGTAACGGCAAGGTGACCACTGAAAACTAAAATAAACACTTCAATAACGCATATTTGTGAACGCGCACCCAAGAATGTGTAGCTTAGTTGAGGATTAAGTAATGTTTAAAATTCGTCAAAGAACAAGGAAAATTCAACTTTAAAAAAATCCACGTGTTGTATAACATTTTCCATCATTATTTAGTTTTGTAATTCCTTCTTTTATAAATTATCTTGGATTCTAGAACCGAGTATAGGTATACATATACACATGAGAGAGGTATACACCGAGTATAGGATACATAAATTACCACGAAAACGACGGATGGATTGTCCGGGTAATGTGGCGCGGCGGGCGAAGGTCCTCCAGCGAGGTTGCGCAGGAGGTTGCGGGTTCGATTCCTTAGTAATATCTATCTAATTCTATTTATTTATTTTTTTATTTTTACATAAAAAAAGTAAATAAGTACCTAACTTACTCTCGACCAGTTTCACTTATGGTCCTGTGTATTACATTTGGCACGTGTAAATTTTTTATTTCCTTGGAAATATACTATAACTTATGTAGGTGATCTATTGTCAAATCTACATAAAAATATTTTATTGGCCCCTCAATCATGATGACAATAAAAGTAATTTCGAATCCGATCTCGTCACGCCGCGCCGTTACGCTGCGCTCCCCAGTAACTAGTCTATTTTCTGCCGCGTTATTCATGACTAGCATGTGCCCGGGGCTTCGCATGCGTTTTCCCTGGAAATATAGACTTTGTCATCCTTGGCCTTGGTCCAGGATACTATCTACTTGTCGAATGCAAGAGCCGTTCCACCGTCTAGGCATCAAGTCTAAAAGAAATAGAGTCACTTCGGCATTTATAATATTAGCATGGAATATGTCATTAACAGAGGTCCTCTTTCATATTCCATGCTATCTGCTAGATCAAAGTATTGATAAGATTAAAATTAAATGACTCGAATCGAAGTCATTTAAATTTTCTGATAGCTATCGTTTTATTATCATTACATGTAATTCAAAAAGTAATGATTTGAATTACCAAAAGGAAATAAATGATGCATTGTGATTCTGATAAATTAATAATCGGCTTTTCAGTGTATATTTATATTTTAAGCATTCATGAAAATGATATCATTATGTGATATTAAATAATAATGTCATGTGCAATTGATATCATCGTATCATACCTATCATGATATAAATTGATGTACTAAGTCATCAAATGACTGGTCTATGTTCAATGTCCAGTCTCCTAGGATATTTAAATATAGTTTTCGTATAGAACATAACGATATTATGTTTGTATAATACTAACTATTAGTAGCTTAGAACCGCGGCTTCGCTTTCTCTGGCATAAATAAGCCGATGTCCTTCCCGAGATATCTTTTAAATACAGTTACAAAAATAGTTAAAGGACCTGAAATTATAATAATTATGTTTTATTGCAAGGATTGATATCTCTGACAAGATTCATTAAAATCTGACCAGTTGTTTCGAACGGTAGAGCAGGGGCTAAATTCCACTATTAATTGCTTCTCTGAGTGACATATTTCGGCATTTTACCTTTTATATAAGAAACAACAGATGGAGGGAGGTCAAAAGTATCATTTTTAAAACCAATCCATCCTTCTCTCCGACCATATAGCACCGCAGCTCACCATCTAAAGTTTTTTTAACTACGGACGATTCTGCGACAATACTAATGTATACGAAATCAAATAATATCGCAAATTTTTTTGAGATATTTTTTTATTTCCTTACGCTCTTTAATAAAATAACAAAAATACTATTGTTCTATTAAACCGAATGGTAAGTCGAATTCGGTCGTAGCAGTCAGGGCGAGTATCGTTATCGTGGATCTTTTTTAAATCGATATTTTTGTTATCAAGCAGTAAAACTGCCATCAGGTTTTGTGTTAAGTGAGTTGAGCTACCTGTAGTTTGTTTGCAACAGTCTGATGTATATCAATTCATAGATAGATAGCATTTATTGAAAATAAATGCTGACATTTTTATGGTAAGTTTAAATCTAAGTTAAATCCTAAATTAGTATTATCTAGACACTAGAGTTCTCTAATGTTATGTTTTAAAAACACGCATAATACCCGCTGTCACCGCTTTGTGTGTGTGTATTTACAAGTTTAAATTTATTATTGTAAATACACAGTATAATACTAGTTCTGATTAGTTATTGAATTGTAATATTCTTAATCAGGCATTGAATCATATTTTCAATAAATGCAAATGTTCGCCCATTCTTGGGAGTAAGTTTGGGTTCTTCCTCATTATAAACTAAAATAATTCAAAGAAATGTGGTAAAACTGTTTAAATCTTCACAGCAGTTCAGCACTTGCAATACAGTTTTCCTAATTTTCAAACAACGCCTACAGTCATTGACCTGGAAATGATGATGTTGTTTAGTGTTATATGTATAATTTGCTATGGATCGAACAATTCGGTGAGGTTGAGGGTGGGACGTTATATAGGAGAGGCCTGGAACCAACTGTGTTTGATTATGGGCTGTTGGTGATGATGACGATGATGAAACACTTGTTACACTTGTACACATTTAAGGGGTCGGGCAAAAAGTGTTTTTTATGGTGAATATTATATTATACTATTTATAGGAACTTAACAGTGATTTTATTTTGAAAAATTTATATCAGAAGAAATACGAGTTAGTTTATACAACTCTTTCCTAACAGAAATTATTATGTCAGTGTAAACTATCAATTCAATTGTGAGTTATCGTATAAATAAAAAAAGTTTTTTGCGTGCTATCGTGCAGGTAGGATAGGAAAGTAAGAAGGTGAGGACGCCTTTTTGTATTCGGGTTTGTTTATGAATGTAACTAGTGGAGTTACATTCATAAACCCACTAACTACTGTAAGAAGATAAATATAAGTAAGCCTGTAATTCAGTTCGGTAAGAAACAACGCTAAATGTAGAATCTCAGTCTGGTTTACGTAAATCTTGTAACATTTTACCGATATTATTGATTGAATTACTTAAAAAAAATAAAACACTTACTGTTGACATGTAGATCTCATTCCGCGATGATTGGCAATCGCATTGAAGAATTACATTCGCACTCATTAACAACACAACAGTTTGTTTCAAAAAACCCATTTTCATGTTCCAAATGTTCACTTACTATCTCAAAAATATGTAAATAAATCTATAATACTGATACAAATCTATTTTGAAAACCTATATTTTTAAAATTTTGTCTGATACACTTCGTTCAAAAATCTTAGTTTACGATCGTATTGGTCACTTCGTACTACAATTTTGAACAAAGTATCCTGGTAGCAGATTGCCTCCGCCGCCGGTTCACATCTACAAATGCGGCAGGACGAGCCGCGCCCTCCACTTTTAACGACAGCAACGACAGCGGCTCGTTCATACATCTGTGACGCGTCCGTTTAATCTGTGACTGCATCCAATTAACTGGCATTGTTATCGACGTCAGGTTTTGCGGAAAAGCTTGATACACGTGATGATTTGCTAAACGTTTGAGATTGTTTTTTGTTTCACTGAAAAAATGCTTTATAATTTTTTTAGTTGCTCAGTGTTGCTTTCGTATCACTGCGGCCATGCTAGGCTTATTGTGATCGCCTCCTTTTGAGTTCATCCTTGAAGCTGCGGCGTTCATAATTGACCACTTCAGTTTCGGTTTGAAGAAATTTATTCTCAAAACGACACAAATGTCACTTGAGAAATAATTATTCTAAAATATAAAAGTACCTAAGTAAGTTAGGTAGGTCGTTTTTGTAGTATTACTTGTACACCGTACTTGGTAACCCCATCCAATCATCTAAATCTAATTTATTATTCCACATATTCAGTTATTTTTGTTTTGAACGCTGTTGATGGAACTGTTGGATTTCTGAGAGTTGATGTCTTCTAGCTCGACTGGGCTAAGCAAGGGGTTGCCTATATAAATGTTACGTTTTTGCATCCGTGATCCCCACTCTTCAAACAGATGAACAAGCTTTTCCTGCGTAGTACCTAGGCAATCATCGGTAATCATGGACTTCTTTCTTTTTATGTACTTTACTACTCGTCTAAATCATCCCTTTATCTATATCTATACTAATTTTATAAAGAGGAAAGACTTGATTGTTTGAATTGAATAGGCTCCGAAACTACTGGACCGATTTGATAAATTATTTATTTCACCATTACAATCCTACATTTTCTACCCGTCCCAAGCCGGGGCGGACCGCTAGTATAATTTAAAATGAGATTGGTAGTTTAATGTTATCTGTACGATAATTAGTCGACAAGCAATGTTTATACACTTAGGTACACGCTTTAAAATTGTATTGTTGATACCTACAAGTTACTTTCGATCATAAACTTTAACGATATTACCACATTATTGGTGTAAGCAAAGTATATATTTACATTTTCTATAAGTATAATCACAAGCCTACGTCCGTAAGATTAAATCCAAGGAGGTCTATAGGTCATCTTAAGATCTCAAAGGATAAATTTCCCGATGAAATAGTCAGTAGGACCTTTTCACCTTCCTGTATCCTTATGTACGCGGTCTGCTTCATTCGTATTGTTTTACATCAGTAGGTATCGAAACTCCCTTTCGCAAGTTTTTTTTTTGTATCTAAAATCTATTTAGTTATCGAGTAATTGGTTATGAGTATTTGGTAGTCTTGTTAAAACATCGGCATCAACGATTTAAATATGTTTTTTGGCTTTTAAACTGATTATTGCTCTATTTTATAGAGCAAACAAATCTATATAATACAGGGGTTTAAAAGAAATAAAGGAGAAAAAGATTTAGGAGATACGAAGTTCAAAGGGTCTACTAATTTTTAATCCGATCTCTAACTGTAAGGTCATATTTTTCAGCCAGTAATGTTTTAGTAAAAACTTAGTCAGGTGTTTGTTGTATAATACGTTATTCTACTATCCTATTAACTGAATGTGACAAATTTATTCGCCATAATATTTTAAGTTGTTTATATCAGTTATTTTTGTACCTAATACATTATAGGTTCTCCTGCGTAGTTCTATTTACTACCGATATACGTCTGACCTACTTCCTGTTCCTATTATCAAATTTGTAGGAAACATTTAGCATCCAAATTTCAGTACATAATATACTACTCGTAATAAATAACGGAAGAGTTTGACATCGAGTTATCTTTGCTATCAACTTCATGGCGGATAATTATATGCAGTTTCGTTTGATTTAATCTTATCGGTGGAATATGTTCCGCGTAATAAATACGGGCTTTTTGGTAAATACTCGTAATCATTTATTTAAGCTTCTTTGGCCGCGGGCATCGTATTTGTTTGCGGTTGTATAGAGTATTGGCTCTAAGTTACCTTCTAAAATAAAATTTAAGTTAAACTTTGCATAGTTACAAAAGAAATAACTTTACATGCTTGTCACAATGCGTCTTTGTCAACATTTCCTTGAATATTCTGTATCTTTAGTCTATTTCCGATTTGCATGACAGTACGAATGATCATTATAGTGGGCCGATTGTTTTATAATTCGATGCGCCGGATTTGCATTCTTATTTTAACCTAACACTGCACGACAAAGGCCACCTCCATTCCTCTCGGGGATTTTGTTAAGCATTTTTACTGTCTGATAGCGTAAACTCTAAAACGGTAGACTGAATTAAATCGGCAATCTTAAGTAACTAATCAATAACTACTTATTAGATAACTACCTACTTACTAATTGCTGTAATTACCTCGCTGCAGTTAACACTAATTAAGACTATCTTAAGGTACTAAATGTACACTACCTTTAAATAGGGTCTGAAATGACTTATCCTTCTTTCGATTGTTAATGTCATCCATTTAGAATTCGTATACATATCTTAGTCACCCGAACTGGATGTTAGCCCCATTATAATGCCACAATTCGTTCCGGTCCCTTTCAGAGTTTTTTGCGCGTTGATCAATTTCAATTTGTCCCTAGGTACAATCCCAGCCTAAAGAGATGTCCCCGGTGGCGGGCACGGACGAAGAGCGCCCAGAACTGCTGGGCTCTCTGACCACAGAGCAGCAGCAAAGGACCAGCGCCAGGGTCATCAAGAAGCTGAGGCTGGAGCCGCAGCCGCCGGCCAAGAGGTCGGATGCGGATGGTAAGATCATACGTGTGCTTACAGATATTATCTCATCATGAGCCCTGTTATTGCGGAGCAGCAGACATAATAAATCAATACACCCACTGTGGTTTAGTGCCCAAGTAGCACAAACCTGCATTATAAGATATCACACAAGGTCCACGTCGGTAACTTCAGCGTTTAAGAAGAGTTATTAGAGTACACTCGAGCTGCAATAGCTCACAATTACGCATTCGGCTGTATATAAGCACTATATGGCGTCACGGAGACAACACTGTAATGTTGCGAGTGTTAATATAGTGTTACAGTTCAGTGTTATACAGCTTTTAGGAATCAATAATACTATCAGCTGCATTATAGCACTTTAATGGACCAATACAAGCCTTCTATTCAGCTATATTCTGAATAGAAGGCCACATGTGGCCCTTAAAACGCTTGCATTTTAAGAAAGAACATGTGAACTACTATAATGCTTGCAGTTATACTGTGACTCCAATTAACAACAATATAATTCGTCTTGCTGCACAAAGTGGAACTTTAATTATGTTAATCAGCTTGTTACATGCAATCGTATAATAGCACTATAACAGCCCACATGATCACTATGGGTGAATTCTTATGATGCTAAAATATAGCAAACTGCTTAATAACAAATCACAAGTGACCCAAGATCCCGGTTAGAGCTGAATACTTGTACTTGCGTAGGCAATTAATCTACTAATGCAGTTAAATGAGTTCATGAAGACTGTTTATTTCAGCGCCCCGTATAGGATTATATAGACTTGTGGTATTTAATATCGAAATGTAGAAATATAAACGTAGAACAGGAGGAATACGCCGAAAAATTACTGCAGAATACTTGAGAATTTTAAATAGAGATACGGGAACACTGATCAAGCTACACGTTTGATGAATAATGAGTCAAGGGGGAGTAAATTTTAGAACGGCAGGGTTCCCGATCCGCAACTGTTTGTGTAGAAGGACGTGCAGATTTAGATGGACAGAGCTCTGCAAGTATACAGCAAATATTAGAAGATAGTGGTTCCGTATCTTGCAGTAATGACAGATACCTAGATATCTATGTTTCTGAAAATTCAGACAGTGACAGTGTGTGTACTGAATATGATAAACAAGAAAAATGTTGTGAAAACATAAGCAAATGGGCAATTGAAAAAATATATCTTATTATTTTTATTTATTTTTTATTATTAATATTGCATATATCAAGCTTCGCTAACATAGCGGCTTGATTGGAAAGAATGGTTTGTATATCTCCCGTGTTGATAACTTGTAGTGTGTCTTGCTGCTGGAGTGCTTTTTCGCTGGCAGACGTTTGTGAATTATCCTGTAATATAAAGTAAGTAGGTATATGACTAAATAATAAACTAATAAATATGAAGGACGTTACACACAGCGCTTTAATTTAATTTTATAAATTACGGATCCCTAAATTTTCTACAGAGTTTAGTGGTTCACTGTAAAATATTTGCGTACTTGTTACCCGCTATTAAGCTTTTCATGAATCTGTGGCTGACTTGTTTCACACAAGAACTACTCTTGTCAGCTCATTGCTGATGTATGTACCACGAGTGAATACTTATACAGCCCATAGCATTTAATTGTGATTAATAAAGTGCACATTGCTTGTCTGCCATTTTTATGTTCTAACCTATGAATATGAATATATTTACAGTTTATATCTTTCTCTACAACGAAAATAACAACTGGATTTGAAGAGAAAATCTGTGATTTATGAGTAAACAGCTTATTGTCAAATAACATGGACAGAATAATAAGATTTCTGTTTTATTTTTTTATCATCATCAGCGCATTTTAAATTATAATTTTCAAGTAAACGGTACTATTTTGAGAGCGCATGAAAATTTTCATCTATATTTATATGATATTTGACAGTAAAAATGCTTTCCCATTCGAATTTTACGCGTTTAGAAGAAAAACTCAAGATTTTACTTACCGAAAACAATATCAACATCACAAAACACTTGTCAAATTGTTTCACTTGGTAGCAAGTAGGGGCGAGAACGTGAAAATTATTCACAATTTTGCAACTTGTGAATTTACAACTCCATAAAAGCGTTATTAAGGTCCTGGTCTGTACTTTGTGCTGTATAATAGGTAACACAAACTCTGATAATCAGCATTGTGCTGTATAATAGGTTACACATACTTTGATATTCAGCCAATGTTCAGCTCTTGGGGTGACTGTTACCTTTAATAATGCTCAAATAATGCTGATATACAGCAATCAGTTACGTTATTCAGCCTATAGCTGTTTAATTTGTGCCCAAATCAGAGTTATATCAGCTGAAACAGCGCTGCTAACGCTCTTATTCAGCAGACTTGTACAGCTAAGGATTCTATTGTGGACAGTTATTCAGCTTTTATACAGCACTTTTGTGTTACTTGGGTGGTGCATTGTTAAACATTATGTACGAAGATTTTTGTTCGAAGCCTGGCTTAGACCCGGCATTTTTTTAAATCTTCGAACCCCTTTGTAAATAAATATATGTTATTCTCTTCTATTCTTATGAAGATTTGTAATTTTTGGGGTGTATGATAAAGCCTACATAAATTGACTGCATTTATAATGCTTATTTCCTTCCCAAGGAAACGGTGTTCTTGCCATATTTCATTTAGGATTTATGCTAGGTTGTGGAATCGTTGCAGCAGCTGATACACTGCTCTTTATACTTGAACCGTGAGCGCCTAATCCACGCTCTCGGTTCAAGTATGCTTGATCAAACTGCCGATGATACAATATAAAGGGTAGCGAAACCAATTGACAGATTTACTGTCGTATTTATACTCATTGCTTACTTGCCCACGACTTACAATTAGTCCTGTTTCAGTCAACTTTTGTATTCACGTGCTCTCTATAAAATTATATCACACTAGCGGTCCGCCCCGGCTTCGCACTGGTATTTAACAAAAAACTATTTTTCATGCGAAACCCTAATTTTTTTGAAAATATTCTATTTATTATTACTTAATTTTGTGTGCTGAACATAGGCTGTTCAGCACACAAAATTAAGGATTTTAATGGTGAAAGAATTTTTTAAATCGGTGCATTAGTTTCGGAGCCTATTAAATTCAAACAAACAAATCTTTCCTCTTTATAATATAAGTATAGAAACAATCAAATTAATTGCAGAAGTACCTGACAGCGATACTCCAGTGAAAGTGGAAGACAAAGAAGTGAAATTCCCCACGGTGAAGCAGCGCATGCCCAAAGCGCTCTGGTCGACGGATGAAAAGAACCTTTTCTTCGAGGCTCTCAACGAGTACGGGAAAGACTTTGATGCTGTGACGTCATACATCTGTGCAAAGATGAAGAAAAAGGGCATGCCCGATGCTAACCTCAAGACGAAGACCCAGGTCAGCCATTTTTACTACCGGACGTGGCACAAGCTGTCGAAACACGTGCATTTTGATGAGAGTAAGTTGGTCTTTCACTACTACTAGCTTTACAAGGTGTCACTAAAGTTTTTCTAGTTTTATTAATATATAACTTAAGGTCGTAAATAAATTATTTAACCTAACCATACCTATAAAATGTATGAAACCGATATGTCTGACGCGTTACAACACACCTCAACAATATTGTCATAATCAACAGCCTGTATTACTTCACTACTGAACATAGGCATTCCCTGCCCCAATGACCGCCGTAACATCTTCAGGTTGCCGCATCTAGCTTGTCGCTTTACTGCCGCACAATCTGTAGGATGTTTTATAGTAGACCGGTCCGTTTCCGGGCCGGACCGAGACCGTGGCGGTACGTTACGTTACGCAGACGGCCCGAACGGGATATGGATCATGCACTTTATAATATAAACTGCTTCATACTAAATGTATGTAAAAAATTCCTTATTCTGCCAAAAATATAAAAATCCTTTTATTGTCAAGGAACTTCGCGGAACGTAACATTCACCACGATTGCGAGCCTTTAGTAAAGTAAACTCAAGTGACTAAGCATAAAACTGACTTTCAAAAATCCAATTAGACCCTTTATATTTTTTTAAAAGCTGTGATGAATTTTGCTCCGACTCGTAAACTAATAACTAAACACGGTAAAGGTTTCCTGTTCGCATCTTTACCTTAAAAAAATGATGAACAAAAAACAAAGTTATTCAACAAGAGATTCAGATTACATTGTTATGTATTCCCGTATATACAGGGTGTTTGGTACTTCGTTTGCCAAAATGAAACGGGGTTGCCTTTTTGCATTAGTATTTTTTTTTAGTTTTTGTGTAATATACAAAAGTCTGCACATAAACTTGGATTAAAAAAAATACGCATTGTAGCCTCCACATTTGTGATTTATTTTAATTTTTATCGTCTTACAAAGTTTCTAAAGCTAAATGGAATGTAAAGCTCAACTTTGAACGAAATAAAAAAAAAAATCGTTGGTAAGCAAACGATGCACCAAACCCCCTGTATATACCATATAAATTGAATTTTGCGTCGTCCTGTAGAAAAAGTTCTAAAAGATATAAAACACTTTGATATTTGTCAATGTTCAACAGTTTCTTTATTCAATCAAAGAAAAAAAGCCTTTTTTTTTAAAGTCCGTGTGGAAAAAGAGGCTGTAATATTTCTTTGTATAATATAATATGACATGGGTTTTGTTGTTGGTAGAGCTGATCTGACTTGACTAAGTGAAGATTAGGACCAAAATTAAATCAAGGTTTTCTGCAGGTTTTTTGCTGTGTGTGGATTGTCCAGCATTATTTATTTGTTTAGCTCGTTTGACTTTCCCTACGTTACCTACGTAACTAAAAACCTAGTCTTGAAACCAGTTCATTTCCTTTTAGGTACTTATTCGTTTGAAAATTATAATTAAAAGTTTTTGACGACCCATGTGGGTGTGGATGCGCCTGCAACTGCAACGCAGGAGGTAGCGGTTTCGATTCTCGCGGCGGGAAAAATGTTTGTACGAACTGCAAGATATTTGTTCCAGTCTAGTTGTTTTCTATGTATGATAAAAATCTATTGCACTATGTATATTAGTTATCTAATATGCACAAGGTCTCTTACTTTTGGGGTTAGGTGATGCTGTGCAACATCCATTATATTAATGTAACACAATGGAAAAAAACGTTAATGAATCTGAATGTACGAATGTTGGAAAACTACTATTATATTGTGATAACACTAATGAGGCTGTTTCCAGCCGTTCTCTTAATGTGTATCATTTGAGCTCAGGCGACACGCATATAGGTGCCTACATAACATTTTGATTACAAGTTGTTACTTCTATTGGTTGTAATTCAGTAAAGTATCGCCGGCATTATTTTTCCTAGGGCCTAGTCAGACGCAGTATATGCTTGTCAGTGCGGCAGCGAAATCAGAGTTCGTGGAAGAAATATAAAAACTAAAGCTCATTTCTTTCTTTTTCTTTTTAAGGAACTACACAAACAGAGTTTATTTTTTTATTTTTTTTTTATTTTTATTGATTTCTAGCATATTTATATAATACACAAGAATAATATTACAATCTAGCCATACATTTGGCTAATGGGTAATTTTACTTTAACTTAATTTTATAAAAACATATCACTAAGAACGTGTCCATCGGCACTTTTCTTATTGTCTCTACTTAAGGGGAAGACACTTTGTTCATGTGTTCTTTAAGATTAGCACTTATGCACTTGAACTAACTATCACTACACTAACTCAAAAGGTTTTGTTCTTTTGAGCCTTCTCACTATGTCCGTGTTGTCGAGGAGCTGGATCGCCTCGACGTTCACATGATGATGAAGCCTCTGTTCGTGGGCCTCTGCGTATTTTTGTATTATTGCTTCGACAAAATCAATATTCAGGTCCCGATGAATATCCTCATTTCTTACGTACCAAGGAGCATTAACAATTGACCTGAGTACTTTGTTCTGGAATCTTTGTATTATTGCTGCGTTAGTCTTTTTTGTACAACCCCAGAGCTGTATTCCATAGGTCCAGATTGGCATGAGGACTTGCTTATATAATAGGAGTTTATTGTGTACTGCTAAAGTTGAATCCTTTCCAATCAGCCAGTACATCTTTTTGTAGCGGATCTCTAGCTCCTCTTTTTTCTTCTTGACGTGAGCTTTCCAGCGAAGCTTCGCGTCTAGTGTCATGCCCAAGTACTTTGCAGTATTTTCGCATGGTATGATGGCCCCGTTAATGAAAACTGGATGATATTGGTCTCGTTTATTTGTGAAGTTGATGTGACTCGACTTTGTTTCATTCAATTTTATTCGCCAGGTCTTGGTCCAGTTGTAAATTTTATCAACCGCAACTTGAACCTTTTCGGCTGCCTCTGCATGCGTTTTTCCCGTGGCTATGATATCAGTGTCATCAGCAAAAGTTGCGATGGTATTGTTTTCGGGTTCAGGGATGTCGTAAGTATATAAAAGGTATAGGACCGTACCCAATACACTTCCTTGTGGCACACCTGCTTTGATCTCCTTTATTTCAGAGTAAGAATCCTCTTGCCTTATTCTGAAGGCTCTATTAGCTAAATATGATTTAATTATTTCTACGTATTCTATCGGTAATATACATTTTAGTTTTAATATAATATAAGGCCTTCATGCCATACTTTGTCAAAAGCTTGTGCTACGTCGAGAAAGATTGTAGTACAGACTTCTTTATTTTCTAGTGTTCTCTCAATTAGATTCGTTATTCTGTGTACCTGATCTACTGTAGAATGTTGTTCTCTGAATCCAAATTGATGCTCTGGAATTAGTTTTTTCCTGTCTAGTATTGGTTTAAGCCTTTTTAAGAATAGCTTTTCAAATAGCTTTGACATGATTGGTAGCAGAGAGATTGGTCTGTACGATGTAGTCTCCTGAGTTGGTTTTCCTGGCTTTGGAATCATGATTACTTCCGCAATTTTCCATAAATCTGGTACGTATTTCAGTCTAAATGAGGCATTTATTAGACATGTTAGTTTAACTAATGCTTTCTTTGGCAAATTATGTAACACTTCTCCTGAAATTAGATCAAATCCAGGAGATTTCCTAGTGTTTATATTTTGTTTTATTTCACGCCAAACCTCTCTGGGTGAAACAAGCTTTATTTCTATGTTTTCGTCGCAGATTTCAAGTTCATCAGGGTAACAGTTTTCTTGACCTTCATTTGGCTTAAAGATGCCCTCTAGATAATCAGCAAATATTTTAGCTTTCTGATCATTGCTAACGGCCCATTCCCCGGGTCCTGTCTTTATAGGTGGGATCTGGTTAGTAGGTTGTTTCGTTTTCTTTGTAGCTTTCCAAAGAGAGTAGTCTGTACTGCGGTCATTGGTTAAACTTTGAAGATAAGTATTTGTTGTGTCAGTGTTATGTTTTTGGATTTGCCTTTTGAGTTTTTTTGTTAGGAAATTTAATTTATTTTTGTCTTGCGGAGATCTTGATTGATGCCAACGGTTTCTTTGCTTACGCTTTTCATCGATAAGCAGTTTTATTTCGGGAGGATAAACATTCTTAACCCTTCTTGATTTTATGGAAGGTGTAGCTTCCCATGCAGTTTGCTGTATAAGATTTATAAACTTTTCTAAGTCCTGATCGAGTTGTTCTGGAGTTTTTAATGGAACTTTTAGATCTACTTTGGAGTCCAAGTCAGTCTTAAATTTCTCCCAGTCTGTATTTTTGTTCACTAGTGTTAGATTTCTTTCTTTATACAAAATTTTCTCGCTCATTTCAAGATAAATTGCAGAGTGGTCGGAATTCATATCGTAGCTCTGCGTCACTCGTAGATAGTTTTGAGATATATTTTTGTACACAAAAAAGTCTATGAGGTCAGGAATTTTTAGTGGATCAGTCGGCCAGTATGTTGGAGACCCTGTTGAGATGACATCGCATTTCTCTTTTCTTACTGCGCTCATCAGCTCCCTTCCTTTTGTATTGGTTAGTCTGGAGCCCCAGTAGGTATTTTTAGCGTTAAAGTCACCCCCCAGGATGAATTTTTCACCTAGTGTTTGAAAAAAAGTGACAAACGTGTCCTTTTTGATAATATGTCTCGGTGGGCAATATATTGCGGCTACCGTGAGCGTGTATCGTTTGGTGTCTATACAAATAGCCACAGCCTGGATGTCTGGCTCTTCATATTTATTAAGCTCGTGGTGTTTGATATTGTTCTTAATAATAACTGCACTACCTCCTCTTCCTTTATTGTATGGATGCAGTGCATAGTAGCCTTTGTAGCCTTTTACTTGAATATGCGATTGATTAGTAAAGTGTGTTTCAGATAAGAGGCACACGTCTATGTTGTTTATATCTAGGACTACTTGCAGTTCTTGTAGATGTTTCGATAGTCCATTACAGTTCCAAGCCATTATCTTTAGGTTTCCAATCATTTTGAATGTTTGTTTACAGCTGTTTTGGTGCTGTTTTCTATCTTCTTCAAACGCTCGTCAAAGCTACTCATGAACTTTAGGATTTCATCCAGTTTGTCATTTTGGCCTATTTTTTTCTCGCTTTGGGTTGCTGCTGGCTTGCCAGCAGTTGCTTGTGCAAAAGATAACTTCTTGTTTAAAGCTGGTGTTGGTGGTGGTGGATGCGGTATGCAACTTTTGGGATTAAGCTGTGAGTGTGGTACTACTCTGTCTCTTGACGCTTGCTGTTGTTTTGTGGTATTTGGAGTCTTAACTATTTTGTTTCGCATTTTTTGCATTTCTTTGGCTATCGTGCAGCCTCGATAACTTGCAGGATGTGGCTCCCCACAATGCACGCATTTTGGTTTTTCTGCCATTGGTTTTGTGCAGTTTGGTGTCAGGTGTTTACCAGTGCATTTGACACACCTTGGCTCTTTAGCGCAGTATTTTTGCGTATGTCCATACCCCTGGCATCTCTTGCACTGCGGAATCAGTTTTGAGGTGCGAAGAGGCTGAATCTCAACCACACATCCCAGTATGTATTTGATTCCGTATATCTTTTTAATGTCTTCTTCATTACTAAAAGACAGCGTGAACATGTTAAGAGGCTCCTTAGTTTTCCAGTTCAATTTATTGACTACTGTTTCAATTTTTAGTCCTTTATTTTTTAGGTCCTCAATTATTCTCTCTATTTTACAGGTAGAGGGCAATTTTTTGACCATAACCCTTATGGGTCTCTCCTGTTTGTTTTCATAGGAGTGCCAAAGGCAGTTATTGTCATTCAATGCCTTGGTTATGGTGCGATAGGTTTCACCATTACAGGCATTTACTTTCACGCTTTACCATTCAACATTTTTAGGCTGAATGTTCCAGCAGCATGTTCCATAGACAGGAAGTCATAGAAGTTCTGGAAGTTCTCCACGCCATCTACTATAATCGGTGGTGGTAGGGGAACTTTCTTTTCTTTTTCAGCTGTTGTTTGGTGGTTGGTTATAGTTTCAGGTGAGAGTTCCGGCGACGCGTTCAATTTCCTTTTTTTCCTTGATTTTCTAGACTTTGCTCTCAACCATTCCGTTTCTCGTGCTAGCTCCTCCTCGTCCGTGCTGTATTCGATACGCGCATTAGAGGTTTCCATGCATGGTGATCTCGATGGATTTACTATGGTGCTTGTATCTACAACACATTTCAGCTGCTGCTGTAGGATACTAATTTGGTTTTTGAGGTCTTCAACAAGACTCTCAAGTTTCAGTCTCGCTTGTTTTTCTTCTTGGTAGCGTTGTACGGCTATATTATGTTCTTCAGCCAGGTATCTTTCTGTGTCCGTTTTAATCTGTATACAAACTTTCTTCGGTGTATCCATTGTTACGGCATGCAATCAGCTTCGCCTTAACAATAAAACGTGATGTCGTCGGTAAACATGCCTAAACTCGATGATCTAGCAAGGTCATTGCGATCAGGCCGTGTTGGACGCGACGTTTGTTATGATGCGTTAGCACTTTGCACAATCGGCACGCGCGGTTGCGTGTGACACAACTAATCTCGAGGGAGATCGAACGATCACTGAACACAAACAGAGTGAAGTTTTTCGCTGCCGCTCTATGTAGCTAACATCGCGTAGGTCTGATTAGGCCTTAAGGCCGGCAATACACTTCCGATTTTTGTCTGATTAGTGATTACGGTTCAGATAGCCTGATCAGTAGGGCAAGCACGGGCTTTCTTGTCTAAGGTAGAATAGATAAAAATTACGTCACTTTGTCATCGAATGCGTAAATTATTTGAAATTAATTTCTTCAACTTCAATAATGTACGCAATGTATGGCGATGCGATGTCATTATTGTCTATTCTACCCTAGAGAATAATCCCCGTGCTTGGCCTACAGTTCATCTTACTATCACAAGGAATTATTTCCATACATTTGTACAAATGTATGTACCATTTGTTCACCTAAAATAAAATAAGACATTCATACATTGCCGGGCTAGAGTGGAGAGAACAGGCGTTAAAATAACAAGTATCTAAATTTCGAATACATTAACATAACCTAGGTATTTTTAGTATGAAGATGTTACGCAAATGTTACGATCTCATGATGTCCAACTCGAAAACTAGCAACCTAACAAGGTAAGGCATTCGCTTCTTTACTTTACCTTAAAAAAATTAAATAACAAAGAATTAAAGTGATCACCTTATTTCCTAGTAGGTACTACTTATTTATGTTGCATTTGTGATGCGTCCAAGAGACCTGTAGGGTCCAAAGCAAATAAAACTTTGATTCTGATTTGTCCTACTCAGTTCGGATCTGACCTAAGCGGGGCGCGGGGGAAGTGATGATGACTTGATGACGTCTTTCTCAATCCAATTCTTCAAGTACCTCGGCAGGGTATACATTGGTTCTCTTACCTAGTTTAGGTTTGCCCAACCATGATTCCGCCACAAATCTGCCGCTTCATCCGAATAGAATCGCTTTTTATCAAAGTGGACAAGTAAAAACATCTACTGTAAAATCGCAAATACAGTTTGAGTGGTCATTGTGAAACAATTTTTCGTGCGAAGCCGGGGCGGACCGCTAGTTATGTGATTAGGATTATGGGAAATAACCACCAAATTATGAATAATCCAACTAAGGTGCTCATTAGGGGAGCCCTATGTCCATCAGTGGACTTTTATAGGCTGGTGATGATGATGATGATGAAGAAATCTGTGACATGGTAGTCTACTTGGATAACACGTGTCTGATGAAAATCTCTTACTCCTTGAATCAAAATGTAATCTATATTAATTTGTTACATGCCTAGTTACTAGGGTTTGCTCCTGGGATTTTGCGGTTCTGAATTCCGGCATTTTATATGCTGTTTTAAGAACCCGGAAATCTAAAGGAACATACGTTTTCCTGGTAACAACACACCTGAAACTAGAAATCGGAAATTATAGGTTAGGTTTACTACACAACTTCCCGCTGATGATATTTTTCGGAATTCAATACAAAATTATGGAAGAACCCTAAAAATTAAAGGGGGACTTAGTGATTTGTTGATGCTTTAGTAAGTTTGTAAGGTGTAAAGCGAGTTGCTTAAAACTCAGCGTGGACACAAGTACTAAACGATATTTCCGGAAGACTCGACCTTTGGCTATTCTGTAGTGAACTTGAGACCTGCGTTATAGCCTGCCATTACAGAACTATATAAAAATAATTGCAAACATAAGCTGGTGATGCCAGTTATTAATTTTCTTCTCAAGAGCAATTTTTCTTATAGATTAGTATCCATCATTTTAATGGTTGGATCCATTAGGAAAACACGTGTATAAATGTAGCTGGGCAAAGGATACGTTTAGGTATAAAAAAATATTGTATCTGATTATTATGGTTCGGGTAGGTCCTGAAACGGTGGTTTGTTCCTGACTAGCGGATCGCCCTAGCTTAGCACGGGTATTTGACGAAAATAAAATTCTCCATACGGAACCCTATTTTGAAAATACTCTATAGCCTATGTTCATCACGGAAGATTTAGGATTCTAATGGTAAAATAATTTTCAAATCAGTCCAGTAGTTCGAAGCCTATTCAATAGGCTTCCAACTTCAAACAAACAATCAAATCTTACCTCTTTATAACATTAGTATCGATTGAAAAAAGTAGTAAATATGAAAAACTGTAAGAATTTTTCATTATCGCGTGAATCGATCGAATCTGAACGATATTCTGATCTAAATTGCAAGAGTCCTGTAAACCCAAAGGAAATAAAGCACTGACTTTTCTACTTATAATAAGACTTATATCCAG